>JANXHW010000001.1:234315349-235515349 GCA_026170595.1 Plestiodon gilberti rubricaudatus | reverse complement strand
ACAGTAAACTGTGACAGTACACCACTGTACTTGAGATTATTAAAGTTACATGTATTCGGAGTATCCTTGATTTTAGGTATGCACACTTTTGTACTCTTGTAAATGAGTAATAAAAATGTTGTAAACGAGTAATAAAAATGTAAATGAATTAAATGTTGTTGATGTAGGTGATGATGATGATGAATGTAGGGAGTGATGAAAGTATTCTGGTTGTGGACAGATACTGTGCATTATCAGATACATCCTCATTTTATTTTGTTAATGTTGGGACTCTCTGCGTAGATCTGCCAGGCAGGGGAGAGTCTTATCTTCTCTGGCCTTATGATGAACTTAAAAGGAATACTGTGTTCCTCAGTTTTTGTATTCCTTTTCTCCCCATGTTTGATTAGCCACACCTAAATCACTTAGTGGTAAGGAAATGAACTGTAGATTCCATCCCCATGACTCTTTGTCCAAGAACATGATCATAGCTTGCTGAGCTTTCCCACTGAGATAAAGTCCCTTCTAGTGCAAATAACTTATAAGTGCTTTGTGTAGGTGCACTTTTAGCTGGGATTGCAGCCCTGTGAAAAGGGGTTAACTGCCCCATCCTTGTGATCTTCACCGCTCCCCACCCCTGTGTGGCTGCTATTTAACATTTTTTACAAAAGTTTTTTTTTTTAACCAAACTGCATGTTTAAAGTTGTAGCTTGGCCCTGAGCCATCTCAGCCTGAGAAGTGCCATCTCGAATACTATCTTTTAAGTGGAGTTTGTTCACACAGTCAGTTGCAAGCCACCAAGCAATGATAAATCAGGTTGCATGCATGTGTGAACCATCCATAATTCCATAAATATCACAGTGAGTTTAAGAATATAGCACCCTCGGACAGCATATGGTCTATCAGTTGCTGTATTAAGAAATCGCTATTAGACAGCACCTGTTGGGATTCAAACTGAATCAGGCCTTGTTTCAGTATTTCAGTTGGGGCTGGCAGTTGCTCTAGGGATTAAATTATTTAAAGCCTTCAGCTGGCCAGTGTAGGCAATCTGTAGCTTAGAAAACCTAATCTATTTCTTTAAAGCTCTTCATAGGTTTGCTTTACTTAGACTGTAAAACTATATGCATCTGTCATGAGATGCTGCTGAATTTTTTTAGCAGATATTTTATATAGCAATTCTAACAAGTACCGGTACCTTTTCTTCCTCCCTTCACTTAAAATACAATGAAAAAACCTGTTTATCGGATGAAGTTTAAATTGTGTCAGAAGGCTGGATAATGCTATTTTTTTCCTATCTTTCTTACAGCACAATCCTGGAACTTCTGGCGGCGATGGAACGAGCGTTCTATCGCCAGAAGCAGTCGTGAACGTGCCGTAAAGCACTTTGCGACTACTCTGGAGCAAGGGAGGCCAGCGCAGAGGCCGGCCTCCCTTGCTCCATTGACGGACCGTCCAAGCGTCTGCCGGCAAAGGCAGGTAAGGATCTGGCGGGGGCAGTTTGGCAGGCGAGGGCGAGGGAGGGGGGCCATTGGCCTAGCTGGCCCAGGAGGGGGCGGGGGACGGCCTCGGCAATATCCCCAGCCCCGCAGGGCCGGCTAGGCCTTTACACGGCCTCCTCTACTTCCGCCAGCTATTTAGCTGGCGGAAATCTGAGGAGGGCGATTGGACCGGCCTGGCGTTACACCCGTGGAAGGGGACGGGCGTCCCCTTCCCCCAGTAGACCTCTGGCCTGGCAGCAGTATGGCCACCAGATCCTTGCACTGCCCTGTATGTTAAAATTTGTGACATTGCTGAGGAAAATAAGAGGCCAACAAAATAATTGTTTCATGACAACATTTTGTTAGATTGTGGCTATGGGTAACAAATATACTTCATCACACTGCACCAACATTGCAAACTTTCCTACATAGCAGAATAAAACCTTGTTTGTTTAAAGTCTGCCGTATATGTTTGTTCTGCAAAGCAAAAAGTAAGTAGTAAATATGAGGGGAGACAGAAGCAATCTGGATAACTCTTTGCCATGGGATTAATTGAGTAAATCCTCTTAGGTTTGATTAGTCATTACTTAGATCTCCAGTTTCTTTTCTTCCCCCCTCCCCTCCCCATTGCTTGTTCCTATAAATGTCTTTTTGCTTGTCACAAGCAATTAGTCTGGTTACATTTATCACTATAGCATTTTCTTACATCATACGGAAATACAACAGATTAAAGTCTGCTTTGAACACTTTTCCTACACACAAAGCCCTCCTATGTAGGAAGAAGTGTGAAATCCATGTGTAGTTAGTTTTCTGTGGTGGTGAAACACGTGTATTTTCTTGAAGATACACTAATAGGATCTACGTTTGGCTATTGCTTTCCAGCATGTGTACACCTGGCAAGATATGCAGGTGTATTCAACAGTGGGCACATAGATTCTGCACCTGTTCCCTGTAAAGGGAGATGGCTACTATGCAAAGTCCCCCCCCCCCCTGTACGTCTTTCACAGGGGAAAAAAATGTTTGCCTGTCTGTGGCATGTTTTTACCTTTTGAATTTTGTATAATGAAGCAAAGAAATACTGTATAATAAAATGAACATTAAAAAAGATTGAAAACTGTCATGGCCAGCAGTAATGTTCACAGTTTTGCAGACAGGATTAAAAGCCATGTATCCTTAAGAAAATTGTTTATGTTTTTAAAACAAGTAAAAGGTTAAAAAGTTTTTAAAAGGTTTAATTTATTTTAACTTTTTAATCTTTTACTTGTTTTAAAAACATAAATAATTTTCTTAAAGATACATCGCTTTTAATCTCGTCTGCAAAACTGTGAACAAAATGAACATTAATAATGAAGTCTAAAACTGCCAGCTGTCAATGATTAGTATACATATAGCATGTTTGAGCATTCAAAGCACTTCACATGTATTATCATTTTCCCCATGTTGCAGGTGGAGAGCTGAAACTGAGACGGAGTGGCTTGCCTAAGGTCACCTAGTGAGCTCGCAGCAGAGGGGAGATTCCAACTGGGGAGTTCAGTTTCAGTTTAAACAATTTGTGTTTTATCCAGAATTAAAATTACTGCTGGTGTGGTTTTATTTATTTATTTATTTATTTATTTATTTATTATTATTATTTATTTACTGTATTTATATACCGCCTTTCTCATCATCAGATTTCTCATCAGATTTATTCAAGGCGGTTTACATAGGCAGGCTATCCTAGACCCAATAAGGGTCTTTACAATATTGTTCTATTCATATATAGAACCTTCCATACACAAGATGTTTCCCTTCCGAGTGCAGCCCTCTTTCTGGTTTGTGCTCTGCACTTTCAAGCTTCACAGTTCACGGCAGTTCGCCCTCGGATGGTTGTCAAGATGTTATCTCTCTAGCAGCTGACTCCTCCGCATTCCACGCTCTCACACTGCCTTCTCAGTGTCTTTGCGAGGTCTATCAGCAGCTTCCGTCTCCCACCCAAGCGAGAACCGAGGTCGACCATGCTTAGCTTCTTCAGGCAGGGCACTGGTGTGTTCTTAGTATTATGGCTATTGATGGTAGTTAGTATTTTATATAGGGTTTTTGTACTGTGATGTTCTTGTTATAAATTCTTGCCGTGTCATCTGCCTTGAATACCATATACGGTGTTTGAAAATTTAGATATAAATAAGTTCTAATAACAATGATTGCAAATGCCTGTTTTGTGTGTGTGAAATTGTAAAGAGGCTTGTGATATTGGGGTTTTCCCCCTCGAGCTTCGGTCCGGCACAGAACAAGGCCACGCAACCTTAACCCAAAGGGGGATTTACCCAATAATGAGTGTTTTTTGTCCACTCCTGACCAAGGAGGGCACTCCTGAGGCACAGGAGAATGAAACAACTACCCCTGACCAAGGGAATAGTACTTGGTAGAACTGCCACCAGCCAGGATTGCCTCCTAACCCTTCCAGTTCCAGGCTACTGGGAAGGGGTGCAGAGTGAACCGTTGGTCCCCTGGACTGTCTGACCAAGCCAGCCAGGGATACAACGTGCAAACACAGGTAGTACGTGACAAAGCACAAAGGCTTCCAGGACTCAGACTCCTTGGTTCCAAAGAAACACTCTCAGGTAAAATAGATAGATATTTATTTTGTTTAGGCTACGCAAACCAAGCATAGTAAGATACTTAAAAGGCACAGGCAACTATTGTTGCTACAAAAAAGGCATAACATCCAGATACATAAATGCAGCACAAAATAATAAAGGAATAACTCCTCAGCTAAACACATGTCCCTAGACACTCACCAAGATGAGAAAGGACTGTCGGCCATCCTAGCAAGGATGGTGCAGGGCTGACCCGCCCGATGGTGGAGGGCTAAAGCCAGGCCATAGGAGTAGTAGACAGGGAGAACTGTCTCCTACAAAGGCAAGTTAGAGAATGAGAAAGAAGCGACAAAATGGATTCTTACAGTGTAGCTTAAATAGACTTTTAGGGCAAGGTGATTGACAGAGGGGAGCAGACCAATCAAAGGGCAACACGTAGAGAAAGTTCTCGAAAATGAGCTCACTCCTCGCTCCCCCTCCCAGATCGGAGAAGCGCGTGATGGCCAGCGCAGGTGTTGGTAGTTAACTGGGAGAAGTTGCTGTATCACTGTTCCCATGAAGATAAGGGGTAAACAGGACTGCTCTAAGCAGTGCTCCAAGGCCTCTGGCCACCCGCCAATCACCAAGGCTCTGCAGCAGGCAGGCAGAAAAACCAAGACAGGAAATCCAAAATGGAGACAGACCAAAGATGTAGACATATTCACTACAAGGCTACTAATGGGCTTCTTTGGGGAGAACATGCCACAGTCCACTGTGTGTTACAGACTTGTTCCATGCGTTACAAGATTTCGTCTCCCCAAAAGATGACCACAATATGGCATCTTGCAAGTAAAGCCAGGGTTCTTCTAATAGGCTTTTTCTATCTAACAAATTTGATATACATAATTTATACTGGGAGTTAGTGAAACTGCATCTTTTGAAATGGACAGGCTATGCAGTAATAGCACTTGAAGATATATTTGCTTCCTTTATGGGGTACGTTTCCCCTCTTAAGAAGAATAGTAAAGCCAGTCATGGGAATGTTTTCAGAATAAATTAACTGAACTTTTAAGAGATACATTGGACCTTGTACTTAGCACCAGTACAAAGTCTGTTCACTTCCCCACACAACAAACTTTTTTATGCTTTTGAAGTTTCTGTAGCTGGACTTGGTAACTTCTGAGTCAGGATGGGAAGATTATCTTTTGCTTTTGTACTTGATGGCTGGCCTGTTCGTTTGCCTCAATGCCTACATAAAGGTAAAGGTGACCCCTGACAATTAAGTCCAGTTGTGTCCGACTCTAGGGTGTGGTGCTCATCCCCATTTCAAAGCCGAAGAGCCAGCGTTGTCCGAAGACGCCTCCGTGGTCATGTGGCTGGCATGACTCTCCTTGCCGCAGCGCGTAGCATGCGGCTGGAACACGGAGCGCTGTTTACCTTCCCGCAAGCGGTACCTATTTATCTACTTGCATTAACATGCTTTGGAACTGCTAGGTTGGCAGGAGCTGGCCAAGCAACGAGAGCTCACCCCCGTCGCGGATTCGAACTGCCGACCTTTCGATCGACAGCTCATGGTTCAGCGGCCTGTTCGTTTGCCTCAATGCCTACATATTGTCCCCTATTTTTCTTTCTCTTAGCTGAATTATAGCTTGCCCAGCGCACTCATTCACTGGTGAATCTGTGAATCTTTTATTCATTGGAAGGAGACAGCCACACTATGCCATTTTGTGATGAGAAACACACAATTGTGATCTGATCTGTAACCCAGGGGTGTACTTATGTGCAAATAGGACTGTATAAGACTCCATATATATATATATATGAAGAATTCACACATGAATACCAGACTGAAATTCTAGACATTGGAGTGCCCTAACTCTCTGTATATCGCTGACTAGTTTGCTCTTTGAATGGAAAAAACATACAAACTGACATGATTGATTTGCAGTAGCATTTTTGTTTGTAAAGTCTCAAAAATAAAACGTGTGTCCTACGCAAGTAAACTAATCTTGGGTGTGTCTTCTAGGATGATGAATATATTTTAAATATTTAAATTGTTTTAATTAATTATTTTAATGTGTATATATGTATTTTAATGTGTTGTAAGCCGCCTTGAGTGCCCTCGGGAGAAAGGCGGGGTATAAATTCTTTAAATAAATAAATAAATAATATCAATTTGTTTTGAAGTATGTTCCTAATACTTGTATGAAATAACTTTTTAGGTTTAGTCTGTGCAATTCATCTAAAGTATGATACCTCAGAGGAAATGAAGCACCGTGTAAAATAAATAGCAATAAAAAATGTTACAGCCTTTTTTCGAAACTGCACATTTTTAGATTATAACTATTTGGTTCTCTATCTAGGAGACAGAGAGAGTTGACTTCAGTGGCTGACAGGATTGCTCCTAAAACCATTTCTCACTGGTTAGAGCTTGTTTGGCCCCCTGGTTAACTAGGGAGCAGGGTCAGCCCTCTGATGGGGTGTGGTGAAGTGGCCACTTGAGGTGAGTGGTTCCTGAGCCCACATCCATCCACTGTGCCTCCATGGCTGGTTCACTGCACTACCACCTCGGTGTGGCTGCTTCTCCTAGCCACCTTACTGTGGCACGATGGAGAGCAGACCAGATGTCAGAAGTAATAGAGTGGTTGCCTGCCCCACTTCCTTTCCCATCTCTGTCCTGCTGCTCTGGCTTTCAAGTGGTAGAGTGGCAGGAGCAGGGAAAGAGGAAGAGACAAAGATGAGCCGTGGCAACAGCAGGGAGGAGGTAGAGGAGAAAGTTCATCGGGGAATACAGTACATGGCGGGGGGATGGATCAGGACAAGGGAGGTAGCTGCTGGATGGGGTGGGGAGTCTGTTCATGCTGCACTGTGCACACCAGGGAGGAGGAAAGAAATATGTGGGAAGATCTGGTCATGGTGTGCCATGCATGCTGACAGGAAAAGCAGGGATGGCACCTTGTGGCACTACCTCAATTGTAAGTAGGTCTTGGGCCAGGTGTGCAACATGAAGCAGATAGGATAGTGGATGGAATGAAGGTGGTGGAAAACTCAGAGCATAGAGTCAACTGAATGTTGGTGAGAACCCATCTGAAAGCCTACCCTATGGTGGTGAGAGCAGCAAAGAAGTAATACTTCACCACCACCACATGTGCTAGCAAAGTTTTTCCAAGTGCTAGTTCTTACTTTAAAGCAGGGGTGGGGAACCTATTTGCGGTGGGGGGCCATTTCCTCATTGGGAAAATTTGCTGCGGGCTGCCCGTTAGGGCGCCTGAAATTTTTGGCCCCCCCACCGCAAATTTGACACCCCCCCAAAATCTACCCACCCACGGAACACTCTCCCTCCCACCCACCCACCCACCCATGGACCACTCACTCTCCCTCCCTCCCTCCTTCCCTCCTCCTCCTCCTCACTCCCTCGCACCCACGGACGCTTACCTGAGGCTCCGGGGGGGCGGCGGCGGCAACTGCCGCCTCCGCCTTCCCGCGTCAGCTCCAGTTTAAATCGGCCTTTCTGCAACTGCGCAGATCGCCGTTGAGGCCGAGAGGGCAATCTCCTGGCCTCAACGGCGATCTGCGCAGCTGCAGAAAGGCCGATTTAAACTGGAGCTGACGCGGGAAGGCCGCTTTCAGAAGGCCGCTTTCAGAAGGTGCCGAGGTGACGCGTCACCTCGGCACCTCCTCCTTCTGTAATCGGCCTTTCTGCAGCTGCGCAGATCGCTGTTGAGGCCGAGAGATTGCCCTCTCGGCCTCAACGGCGATCTGCGCAGCTGCAGAAAGGCCGATTTTAAAGTGACTAGGCAGGCGGGCGGTGGAGCCTCCGGTCCCGCAGGGTCCGGACCAGGTCGACCCGTGGGCCGGATCCGGCCCGCGGGCCGGTGGTTCCCCACCCCTACTTTAAAGACCTACGTGGCTTGCATCCGGTGTCCCTCAAGTTCTACCTTTGCCCGCATACATCTGCCCATATGCTAAGGTATTCCTTAGAGGCCATGTTCTGGATCTCGCTGCCATCCAAAGTGAGGTGAGTGTTGACTACTGAGAGAGTCTTTTCAGTGGTGGTATCCTAGCTTTGGAATCTGATATGCTTTTGGCACCAGAGGAAAAGCTGTTTATTTCCCAAACTTTTTAGATGTATTTATTTGAGAGCCGGTGTGGTGTAGTCTGGACTAGAACTGAGTAGATTCACTGTCAAATCCCCACCAAGCTATGAAACTCACAGCACAATCCTAGCACTGGGGCTCGTAAAAGTGCCATAAGGGCCCGACCACCGCCAGACCCAGGTAAGGATCCAGTGGGCGGGTGAGTGTTTCAGGGGCAAACGGAGGGCAGCCATAGGCCCACCCGCTCCGGGAGGGGGAGGGCTTTGGCTGAATCCTGTCCTCCGACTTCTGCCAGCAAAATAGCTGGCGGAATTCTGAGGAGGCCGATCGGCCCCAGTGCCGTTTACACTTGGGGAAGGGGACGAGTGTCCCCTTCCCCGAGGAGACTTTCCGCCAAGTGGGAGGCTGCCCACGGCAGTGCATGGGATCTGGTGGGCAGCCTCAGCCGCCCGGCGGATTCTTAGGCAGAATTAGGCTGTCACTGGGTTACCTTGGACCAGTTACCTATCCTTAGCTTAACCTATCTCACAGGATTCTTGTGAGAATAAAACGGGTGGGGGAGACCCACATAATAATAATAATAATAATAATAATAATAATAATAATAATAATAATAATATACAGTATTCACTTGAGATACTTAGTTCAGTTCACCTCAAGACTAGAGAATTATTAAGACAAAGAAGAAAAGATAAGAAGAGGACAATAGAAGGTTTATTGACTTTTTTGTACATTGTTTGTATATTGTTATATTCTATCAGTGATTATAGAGTTTATTAATAGGCTGATTTAAGTAGAAGAGATTGATTGAGATCTTATTAAAGATGGCAGATTCAAAGAGATCCACACCCCTCATGGGACCCAAAGTGGCTAAAGTGACACAACCCCCCGTTTTAGGGGCTACGTCAACTAATTTAGTAGCGGCAGGTGCCCAAAAGTCAGACATGTCTCAGATGTTGGAACTGTTGAGAGGGATGCAGATGAGTCTTAATGACGTACAGCAGACACAAGAGACAATTATATCAAGTCAGAATAAAGCTTCTGAAGAAAGATCAGAATTATTGACCCATTTTAAGAAACTGGATGCTACGATGGGTTTGTTGAAGCAACAGGTTGTAGCAAACACAGAAGGAATTAAGGGAATTCAGGATGTTACGCGTGATCTACAGACAAGTTTGGATGAAGTAAGAGACCAGCATGAAGAAGATTTAGAGGAAGTATTCTCATGGTGTGAAGGCTTGGAGACTGCAACTTTGAAACTGGAAATGGAAAGAGCTAGTTTTATGCTCAGAGTACAGAATTTTCCGGAGGATAAGCAAGAAGACCTGCGTCAATGTTTTATCATTTGGTTGATAGAGGAGTTACAGATTCCGGAGGCGGAAACATTAGAAATTAGAAATAGTATTGATCGTATGTATAGATTGAATACCAAGAAGGCTAAGGATTTGGGTGTCCCTAGAGAAATTATGATCATTTTTCATTTGTTGTTGTTCAGTCGTCAAGTCGTGTCCGACCCTTCGTGATCCCATGAACCATATCCCGCCAGGCCTTCCTATCCTCCACTATCTTCCTGAGTTCGCTCATTTTCATGTTCGTTGCATCGGTGATGCTGTCTAACCATCTCATCCTTGGCCTTCCCCTTCTCCTTTTGCCTTCAGTCTTTCCCAGCATCAGAGTCATTTTTCATAGTAAATTTATAAAGAATAAACTGATGGAAAGACTTCTGGAGAAACCTAGAGTGCTGGAAGGCCGGACTTTAAGGTTTCTTAAAGAGATTCCTTATAAAATAAGGAGGAAGAGAAGAGATTATGAGGATTTGGTGACAATTTTGAAGAACAATATAAGATTTGGATGGGAGACACCACAAGGTGTTTTCTTTACATATAAGGAGAAAAAAGTAAGGATTACTTTGGTTGAAAGAATGAGAAATTTTTTGAGGAAGAATGGAAAAGATTTGGGAGCTACAGATGAAATTTTATCGGATTCCAATGGGGCAGAATTTGATAGACAAAGCAGATACAGAGAGGAGGAACAAAGACGAAGAAAAGAGAAAAGAGATATGAAGATGACACAAATTAGAGAAAGTAGAGATTTCTCACAGGATAAATTACCGGAGGAAGAACTTGGCGCAACAGGAGGAGAACCTGCACCACAGAGAGAGTTAAGATCTAGATCACGGATGAGGAAATATTTGGACAGACTTTCAGGTTCAAAGGAACAGAAAGACAAGAGTGTTAGACCTAAAATCAAGAAGTGATGGCTTTTACAAATATGAAGATTTTTTGCAATAATGTGAATGGATTGAATGGCCCTTCGAAAAGAAACAATGTTTATCATCAACTGCTGAAATTGAAAGTAGATGTTATTTGTTTACAAGAGACACATATCAAGAGTGATCATGTTAAATATTTGGAAAAGAAAAAATTGGGTAAAATGTATTGTGCCGCAAATCAATCTAAAAAAAAAAATGGAGTGGTCACATATGTTAATTTGAAATTTGAATCAGAATTAGAATGGAAATCTGAAGATGGAAGGATTTTGATGGTGAAGATACGATATAGTGGGAAAATGATGTTATTAGTGAATTTGTATGCACCAAATGATAAACAGGAAGAATTTTATACTAAATTATCACAAGAAATTAAGCAGAAAGAATTTGATGATTTATGGATTGTGGGAGATTTTAACGCAGTAACTAATCATGAGTTGGACAGGAAATCTTCCAAAACAAAAATGAGAAAGACAGGTCTCCTGCCAAAAGTTTTTTTGGAGATGGTGGAAGAATATCAATTGATTGATTGCTGGAGAACACAGAATTCGGAAAAGAAGAAATTTACATTTTATTCTCATAGACATAATGCTTGGTCACGCATAGATATGTGTTGGAAGACGAGTATAACTCATTTAGATTTTGATTGTCAAATTTTACCGATGACGATTTCTGATCATAGTCCATTATTGATTTCTGTGAATAAGAGGTATAAAAAGATGTTTTGGAGGATGAACACATCCATTTTGAGAGATAAAAGCTTCAAAGAAAAATGTTTAAAAGAGGCTATGGCTTATTTTCAAACTAATGTACAAGATGGAATGAAGATGACAACGGTTTGGGATGCCTTTAAAGCGGTGATTCGAGGAATTATAATAGAATTCACAGTAAGAAAAAGAAAGGAAAAGGAAAAGATAATGAATGAGCTGGTTAAGAAATTGCAAAAGGAAGAGGAACGATCTCAAAGATCAAAGGGCTCGGTGAAAGACATATTGAAAAAAATACGAGCTCTACAACATCAAATTAGAGTTATCCAAACTGAAGAGATGGAGAAGAAAATAAAATGGGCCAGGCAGAATTTTTTTGAAAATGCTAATAAACCTGGGAGATGGCTGGCCTATAAATTGAAGAAAGAGGCTCAAAAATCAATGATATTGAGTTTGAAAGATAAAAAAGGGAAAGAAATAAATTCTAACGAAGGGCTGAAAAAGATTGTAGTAGATTTTTATTCTGAATTATATAAAGGTAAAAACATTACTGAGGATTTACAGGATCAATTCTTGAGGAAAGTCCAAATACCGGAAATTAGTAAACAAGATTCTGACTTCTTGCAAGAGGATATTACATTAGATGAAGTTAAAGAAGCAATTTTAAGACAAAAAAGTAGCAAATCTCCAGGTCCAGATGGTTTACCTGCGGAACTTTATAAAATGTTGGTGGATGTGGTACAGGTGCCACTACAGACATTGGCTCAGGAGATAGTTCATAGGGGAGAGGTACCGGCGACATGGAAACAGGCAATGATCTCCTTAATTCATAAATCAGATTTGGATAAATCTGATATCAAGAATTATAGACCTATATCTTTATTGAATACGGATTATAAGATTTATGTATCAATTCTAGCTTGGAGATTGAAAAAGGTATTGATGAATTATATTCATGAAGATCAGTCGGGCTTTCTACCTAAGAGACAATTGAAAAAGAATGTAAGAACTATAATTGATGTCTTAGAGTATTATGAAAATCACCCAGAAAGGAAAGTTGGTTTGATGTTTCTGGATGCTCAAAAGGCCTTTGATAATGTGAATTGGGCTTTTATGTTTAAAGTGATGGAAGTAATGAAATTGGGACCAAAATTTATCAAAATTATCAAGGCTATTTATACACAACAAGAAGCTATGGTTAAAGTGAATGGTAGTCTTACAGAGAAAATACGGATTGAACAAGGTACAAGACAAGGTTGCCCCCTTTCACCTCTCTTGTTTGTATTAACGATAGAGATTTTGAACATTTTAATTAGAAATGATGATAGAGTAAGGGGACTTAAGATTAAAAATCATCATATTAAGTTACAGGCATATGCAGATGACTTGGTTTTTGTATTTGAGGATCCAAAAGAGTCTTTACCGGTACTTAAAGAGGACTTGTCAGAATTTGGTGCTGTGGCTGGTATGGTGGTGAACTACGAGAAGACAAAAATCTTGTTAAAAAATGTGAAACAAAAAGAAGCTGCTGAGATTAAGGAACTGGGATTTCAGGTGGCGGAGAAGATTAAATATTTGGGTGTTAATTTATCTAAAAAAGTCAGTTCTTTGATGGAAGACAATTATATCAAGGTTTTGGAAGCAATTCAACAAGATTTGGCGAGGTGGAAAAATCTGCAATTGTCAATAAGTGGGAAGGTATCAGTTATTAAAATGAATGTATTACCCAAATTGTTATTTCTGTTTCAAACAATACCAATAATTATGAAAAAAACTTTTTTTCTTGAACTGGACAAGATGACATCGAGATTTATTTGGAGTGGCAAGAAACCACGAGTTCGTCTGAAACTATTGCAAGATCAGAAGAAAAGAGCAGGGCTGGCTATACCCAATTGGTTATGTTATTATCAAGCTGCAGCCTTGCAATGGATTCGTGACTGGGTGCTTAAGAGTAAAGAGAACTATGCTATCTTAGAAGCAGAAGGATTACAAGTGGGCTGGCCTGCATTTTTGATGTATGATAAAGCTAAATATTATGCATTTTTTAAAAGACATGGCTTAAGGAAATCCTTGCTTTGGGTTTGGGAGCAGATCAGATATAAGATCTATGACAAAATACCTGGATGGGTAAAACCATTAGAAATAGCTAATAGACCAGATTGGATAAAAGATTCGCAAAACAGACCATATAAAGACTTGCTTGATTCCCAAGGAGAGTTAAGAGATGAGAACCGATTAAGGATGGAAGGTATTATTATGGATACTTGGTTTCAAAACCAGATTAGAAGTAGGATACGGGAAGATCAAAAAATAGGTTTTTACCTGAGTGAAACTGAATTTGATAAGGTATTTTTAAATACTGAGGACAAATATGTAACCAAGATGTATAATTTTTTACTGGACTTTGAGATGGTAGACGAAACAGTTAAAGATGTTACGATATTGTGGGCACAAAATTTAAGACGAGAGATCCATTTACATGAGTGGGAACAGGTTTGGAATTCAGGTGTTGAAATGGTTAAAGCTGTTGCATATAAAGAGAATTTATATAAAATGTTTTACAGATGGTATTTAACACCGAAGAAGTTATGTAAGATGTATAAGAATGTTTCAAGTATTTGTTGGAAATGCAACATTTTGGAAGGCTCCTTTTTTCATATGTGGTGGACATGTGCCAAGGCAAAAACATTTTGGAAGATGGTCCATCAGGTTTTGGAAGAGATATTATGTTGCAAGTTGCCGTTTGTACCAGAATTATTTTTATTGAATATGATGTCAGCAATAATATTCCAAAAAGATAAATATATTATTATACATATAGTTACTGCTGCTAGGTTGCTGTATGCTCAGCAGTGGAAAGCTCAGACTATACCAGAGATGGAAGAGTTAATAATTAAGATTTATGATTTGATAGAATTAGACGTCTTAACTGAAAGATTGAGAGATGGAGATGTAAAAAAGAAAATAGAGTGGTGGCAACCATTTTACGATTGGATGAAAAGATAATCATAAAAAAAATTGTTATTGATTATATGATTATATGAATGTGCAGGATGGGCGAGATAGATTAAGATATAGTGAAATTTATTTTATGTAAGAGATTCGTTGAATAGTTATATTATTGGAGAATGTTGTCCGGGTGTTACTATTCCTATTGTATCTTGTTAGTTTATCCTGGTTGTGATGTACCTGATTGTATCAATTTTGTAGGGTTTTTGATGTTAATTGTTATTTGTTATTTGTTATTTGTTGTTTTTTAAAATAAAAAATACTATATAAAAAAAATAATATACAGTATTTATATACCACCTTTCTTGGTCATTGGATTTCTCCTCCGACTTTAATCCAAGGCGGTGTACATGAGCAGGCTGTCATAACCCCCTTGGGGTTTTTTACAATATATATAAATGTCCAATCTTTCATGAACGGCTACTTTCCAGGTGGTATTCTTTTTACAGTCTGACAATTCTGCTGGCTGGCACCTCCCACACTCGACCGACGCAGCTGGAAGCTCTTATCTCTCCTCCTGGAGGCTTTCACAGCTTTTTGCCAGCGGTGTGTCTCGAACTTATCAAGTTCACTGGTCTTCGGGCTTTGAAGGCAGCAGCTCTCCTCTTTGGAGGAAGGAAAAATGTACATTCTGTCCCATGTTTATTTTTTTGTATACTGTGCTGTTTAACTGTATTGTGGTTTATGGTTTTAGTTTTATCATGTGATTTCTATTTTATTGAAAGCTGTTCTGAAAATCTCTTTTGGATTAAAGAACAGGATTTTAAGCTATACAAATAAATGGACAAATAAGATGAAATGGAGCCAACCACACTATGAAATGGTTGAATTCACTGTGATAAAAGTACTATCAGTCATTCAGAATTAGTTTTGGCATACCTTCCCACCTTAACTATCAGTTTAACGAAAACTTCAGTATCAATGAGCCTTTAGTGAAAAATTTAGCCTTTAAAAATGAGCCTTTAGTGAAAAATAATCAATTCTAGATTATGTAAAACTGAATACTTGTTTGCATGCACTCTTTATGAATTATTTGGAGGTGTTGTGAATTAAAGCTACAATCGTATTTACCTTTACCTAGGAATAAATCCCATTAGTGGGACTAACATCCAAGCAATTGTGCATATGAAAGAGTTGTAAATGTATCACTTTAATTAAACCACCTGAAGGACCAGTTCACACAAGAAGCTTTTGCAGATAAGAGCTAAATTAAATTATTAAAATCCAGATTTAGTAAATTTAGGTATGTACTCCTAAAAATAGTAACCCTGGGGTGTAGTCATTGAAGTCAATGAGCTTAGCAAAAAGGCTCTAAGACTTGAGCCTAAAACTGAGTTCTGGTTAAACATCAACAGGAAAAAGAACAATAGGTCTGAGGGTGTGTGAACTTCTTGATTCATGCTAGTGAAAGTCTCTGATTTATGAGTGGGAATTCTTATGAACAAGTAATGTCTTATGAACAAGGACAACACCGTTCATTTCATAAAACAATCCAGTCTTTCTGTACATTCTTAGGACATGCGACCCACTGCTGACCTAAAAATGCTTCATTTAGTGCTCGATCTATCCTTAATACCATAATTTTAAAATAACTAGTGTTTATGTGCGTGTACCCAGAAACCCCTGTCCCCTAGCAATTGTCTCTTTGTGATACTTCAATAATATTTATTCCTCCTACCATTCAACCCCAAGGGGTTTTTACAATACAATATGTTCTGGCTTGCATAGAACCCTTCATTCTAGATGGTTTCTTTCACAGTCCTGCCTCTCTCTGGCGACTGCCTCATCACGCTTCGACTGACAGGCAACCTTGACTCCCACTCAAAGTGCAGCTGCAGTTTCTCTCCCTCACAAGAGTCTCTGCAGCTTATCAATGGCATGCCAACAGCTCTTTGACAGACACGGATACTTCCAGCCTTCCCAAACTGCTGTCCTTCAGATCTTCAGACATATGAGACAGTTGCTCTACCAACTGAGCCAGACCTCCTGCCATTTAACATACTTGCTGTTGCTGAATATTCCTCTCCACTCTCTCTAGCTCAGTTGGTACTCTTTTGCATATTCCTTGAGCATAGTGTCATGCTATGCCATCATTCTTTGGGTGACAGCAAGTACATCTGAAGTAACTAGCTGCACGCTGATGCAGCAAGCGAGATCTTGGCATGGATGTAGCTTCTTTTGATAGAACAGGAACATTGTGTGCAGCTTGGACACAGATGTGCATCTACATTGTGATACATGTGCAATAAATCAACAAAATACTAGAGTAATTCACAGCCTGTAGTAGACCCCTCCATGCCACAGAGGCTTACCCCTGGATACAAACGTTCTGTTACCCAGAGAAGATTTCTGCAACTGCTCCCCCCCCCCTTTGCAGGATGCAGCACTAGCCATTTTGGCATTGCTGCATCTGCGGGGGGGACGGGACCAAAGGATTGGGCAATGAATCTCTTAAATTGATTCCTAGATCAAGTTTTCTTCTGCTTTTGAATGTATTTGTTTTGGATAACTTGTTTTAGAATGGTCCCTTATCCAAAGTACCTACAGTATTTAAGAGGGAGGGGAAGTAAACATTTTCCCCCAGTTACAATATCTTTCTCTACATGCTTGTGTAGTGAAGTAGTGTGGTCCAGAAGGGTTACATTCTTTCTGTAGTAGCTCATGTTGTTTCAGAGTGTTATGGAAAATTCTGCTGTGTAGAGAAAGTTACAACAGCTCTAGTGTTTAAGCATACAGTTTGGAATGCCGGAAGGTTATAAATCTCAAGGCTGCCAAAATGATTGGGCAAATCTCTGCTTTTCTGTTCCTCAGTGCAGGTCCATCATTATGTATCAAATACCAAAAAAACAAAAACAAAACCGCAACTTTGAAATCCTTCTGTCTCCAAATTATTCTGTCTGTTTTTCTTTATGCCTTCACATTCAAAAAGACGTGGTAGCAGTAGGAGGATCATTTTAGCTGGTGATCTTTTTAGGAGCAAGGACAGTGTTCGTTATGTCTGGCATCGTAATACTGTTGTCCATTATTAGAACCCCTAGACACTACAGCATTAAATGCTATTACTATTGTGACAGCTAATAATACTAGCTTGCTGGCGAAGTGTGGCTGGCATTCGTTCTCATTCCATGTCATTTCTTCTCGGAATGCATCTGCTTTCCACCACTTCTCTGTCCTTGCTCCCACTAACGTAACACTGTACAAACGTTTTGCAAGTTTATAACAAACTGCAGATATTTCTTCATGCCTGGGAGGGGGGGGGAGAGAAACGTTTGCAGGATATTGCACACACAGTTTCTAGTCCTCAGACCAGCTCTGCCTTAGGAACATATGTGCTAACAATACTCAGATCTAGTATCAGTGTAAATCATGTCGGGGGACTTAAGTTGATGGTTAACAGTTACCTTGGCTTGGCTCTATAGGTAGGGTGTTGTCTGTCAGTGGTCTGTTGACAGTGCATCAAGAGTGGGGTTCCCAGAAAGTTATTATAGCTGCCTGCTAGTATCTTGGGACCTGCACAACAGCAAGGCCTCAAAGTCCAAAAGCGAATGTCTATATTTAATCTTGTCTAAATATAAAAAATGGCCGAGCAGGAAAATATTCCTACTGGTAAGAGTGTCTCTTCTTAACAGAATCCTAGTTAAAGTAACAAGGAAGGGAAAGACAATCTGAGGGTCTGGGCTGGGGTGTGTGTGCTCTTCCTTTTGCCAATAAGGGCAAGATCAGTCTGACTCCAGGCATTTGCCAGAGAAGCTTGCTTCCCAATCCCCAGCTCCTTCCCAGAGAGAATTCTGCTGCTACCATTTGCCCTATGGCTCAGAAGCAAGGGGACGGCAGTCTGGCTGAGATTCAGTCACTGGGCAGAGGACCAAGGCCTGCTGGAAGATTGCACTCCATCTCATCAAAAACATGCCTAAAAAACATCAGCTGCTCTCAGAGTCACTGCCATAGGGTAAGTGTAGTTCCGGAGGAGTCACTTATGTGTGTCCATTAATATGAAAGCATAAATATATTTGTATAAGCTGCTTGGATCTTTGGGGCTGAAGTGGGAGATAAATAAAATAATCCCAATTAATTAAATGAAATCAAAAACAAACAAACAAAAAACACCCTGCAGAAAGAACATGGCCATGTGTGCACATTTATTTATCTTAAAACAAACTTTGTTATACAATATAACAAAATATAAAACAATTATATATATATATATATATATATATATATATATATATATATATATATATATATATATATATATATATATATATATATATAAAATACAACATCTATAAAATATGAAATTAAACAAAGAGAAAAGTCACAGTGAGAAAGCAGTGTAATTCAAATGTCCTGAGCCTCTGCTGGAAGACCAACAGGAAGGGTTCAGTTCTTAATTCCAGAGGGAAAGAGTTTTCATAACTGTGGCACTGCAACAATGCAGGCTTTCCCTTGTTGCTGCAAACTGAACCTTAGTTAATGGCAGTACACAAAAGAGGTCCTCCCCATATGACCACAGGGGGGTGGACCATCTCATATGAGAGGGGGCTGTTCTTAAGATACCCTGTCCCCAGCTGTGAAGGCCTTACAAGACCAGCACATTGAATTTAAGGGCAACCCCAGGTAGAGTGCATTACAGTAATCCTGTATTGATGTCACCAATGCATGTACCACTGTGGTCAGATCTGATTGATTCAGGTATGGTCACAGCTGGTGTACCAGCCCTAAGTGGGGCAAAGGTGCCATTCGAGAATCGCAAGGAATCCAAGAGGATCCTCAAACTGTGAGCCTTCTCCTGCAGAGAGTAGAACCCCATTCAGAACAAGTTGCTGGTCTAATACCCACATCATAGGTCTCTGGATCAATAGGACCTCTGGATTTAATTTCAACTTGTTTACCCTCATCCAGCCCCCCACTGACCTCAGGCACCGATCAAGGACTGTTACAACTTCTCCAGAATTTGATGGAACAGAGATGTAGAGCTGGGCGTCATCCACTGACACCCAGCTCCAACCCCATGGACAATCTCAGCAATTTCATGTAGATATTAAATAACATGGAGGACAGACTGGAACCATGTGGCACACCACAGACCAAAGGTCAGGGTGAGGAACAGGAGCCCCCCAATACCACCTTCTGAAATCTGTAGGCGAGAAAAGAGTGGACCTACTGCAATGCAGTGCCCCTCAGCCCCAATTTAACCACATGATCCAGAAGGACATGATGACTGAAGATGTCTCACTTCATCTAACCAGGTCAGTGCCCTCATTCAGGACCAAGTCCTTTATCAGGCTAGTCTTATTACTCACTGACCTAATGTCTAACAGTGGCAGTTTCAGACCTGAGGGGTCACTGCTAGGGATACTGATGGTCTAAAGGCTAGGAGAAGGACCAGAATGAAGGATAGTCCACCTATGACTAATCCTCTTTCTCTTGGAAAGACTTTCCCAAATCCCACCGCCATATCTCTCGACCTGTCACCCTACCAATAGTGGCACCAATCCCCTTTTCCATCCCCTCCCTGTATAAGAAACACATACCCCCTGGCAGAGACCCAAACCACCTATTCTAAAACAAGTGGAACACACCCCACAAGAGAGAAAACAGCAAAAGAAAAGCAGTACAACCAGCAACAAAACAGCAACTACACAGAACACCACCCTCCAATGGCGCCAAGAAATGATAAGGAGGACCCTGATCTGTGCCAGATCTGAATACACACATGATCTTGAGCTAAAGAAGACATGTAACCTTATCCCCTCCTCCATTGTTTAACAGGAGCTTGCATACAGGTTAAAGTATTTTGTGGACCGTAACGGCAATCTGTTGCTATTGTTTTTGTGACGTGATCCTTTCTGCTGAGTGTCTCATTACTAAGAGTGGATATGGTGTATTTTACTTTGTCAAAACAATTAAACTACTGCTGACAGTCATGTTTCCACATAGAATGGGATTAGAATATTTGGGTTTGGAATACAGGCATAATTGCTAGCAAACAGGCTCGTCTTGTGAATGTTATCTAATAATATTGAATAACAATGTAAAAGTGTTTAATGTAAACAAGAGGATAGTCGGATGATACACTTTGCTATAAATAGAAATATTTGCTTAAGTCAGTTTCCTGCCTTCAAATCATATGTGATCTTGTGCATCCTTTACCCATGTTATGCTTACTTCTGTGTACAGTACTTCTGTGCATAGGATGGGGCTATACTGGCTGCAGTCCTAAGCATACTGACTAATGCCCCATTCACACTTGACTGCGTTGTCCCTGCTGTGTGCTTCACGGACCCGCTCTGAGCTGTATTTGCATATTCATCATGTAATAGGACACCATTCCGGAGCACCTACGCTTGAATCGCTTCAGATGGTTTGGGTTCATCTTTGGCGGAGCTTTTCTCGTGGAACTTGTGGGCGGGTTCACAGAGCTACTGCAGCCACCAATCGCGTGAGAGGGGGGGAGAGTGGCTGCATGCCAATCACAAGTAGCTCCAATCGCGTCGGAGGTTACTATTCCACTGTTCTTCCAGAGGGAAACCCCGGTAAACACAGGACGAGGAGAGAGCAAGCCTCGTTATCGCAAAATGTCATTGCAAAACTCGCAAAATGTTCCCAGTTCATGCTGGGATAATGATATAAAATTTGTGCTTGAAGTAAGGGCAAGAACTTCCGAGAGGAAAAGGCAAGCAGAGCAAGAGTTCACAGGACTTCGGCCAATCAGAGCGCGGTTGTGTTTAACCAATCATAGCTGCGCTTTCTTAAGAAGGCGGGACAGCAGGAGGGACGACCAGCAGAGCGACGATCCCCCTGCTCCAAGCGCCTGATCAGCATGTATGCTGGGCAGGGACATCCGCGGTCATATGTGAATCCAGCTTAAGAGGAGGTAAATTGCATTGAACTCAGAAGGCTGTAACTTTGTGACAGAGCACGTGGCTTGCATGTAGAACAGGGGTTCTCAACCTCTTCCCGGCCAAGTACCACCTCTGGTGCCACTCTCCTGCTGTGTACCACTGGAAGTGACTGGTGATGACATCATCGGCAGTTACTTTCAGGTTTTCAGAGGCCAGAAAACGCAGGTAGGAGGCTCTGGGCGAGTGGGAGGGCCCTTCTCAGCGTTCCCGAGAGGCTCGGCCAAAGGCAGGAGCCTTTTGGGAGTGAAAACGCGCTGCCAAAAGCGCCACATTGGAGCAGGATTCCAGTGGTCTGGCGGTTTGAGTACCACCAGCAGTCGGTCGAAGTACCAGTAGTGGTACTAGTACCACTGGTTGAGAATCCCTGATGTAGAAGATCCTAGGTTCAGTTTCCAACCTCTCTGGCTAAATGGATCACTGGGACTTGAGAAAGTCCTATATGCCTAACTCTCTTGAAAACTACTGTAAGTCAGAGAAAATAGTATCGGGCTAGCTAGATAGACCAGTAGTATGATTTTGTATAAGGGAGCTTCCTATGTTCAGACACATAGGACTGGACTTATTTGTTACAGTTCTAACATCTTACTAGAAAGTAATCCTATTGAACTCAGTCCCACACCAGACATGCAGTTATTTCTGGGGGAAATTATTTCAGTGAATGTCAGCCCATGTGGGATTTCAACCCCCCCCCCCCACTCCAATCTGGGGTTTTAAAACGTGGGAAAAGCTGTGTGAGTCCCTCCTCTAGTGCTGTCAGTCATCCTCCAGCAGTCTTCCTGTGTCTGCATATATCCCAGCAATACTTGCCTTCTGAAAAGGACAAGAGCTTTCCCTTAAAAGTTTGCTCTCCTGAGCAGTAAACGTCCTGGTCCTGCAAACCCTCCCTGGGAGACAGTCTAGGGACACCATCTCACCTCTTTTGAGGACTCAAGACCCAGATAAGAGACAACAATGTATGTTTTCCAACCAGGTGTTCATAACCCACATCTACAGCTGGAGATAGCAGAGTTTGAACTGGAAACTTCCATATGCAAAACACGTGAGGCTCTACCACTAAGCTATGGTTCCTCCCTTATTTTTCTTTTCTGGTCGCATCACAACTTTATTTTTCTTTTGCCAAAATGACTTGATTTCAATGCTGCAGATTCAAAATGTCAGAATCATGAAGTTATTAACAAAATTTACATGCTCAATAGTGCCATTTGTTACCTGCGATTACTGGAGACTAGGATGCAAACTAGACATCTAGCCAGGAGTAAATATGTGTAGTATCAGGCTGCATGACTTAAATACTGTCTACTTATTTATTTGGAAGTATAAGGCTGCAGTTTTGTGCCACTTACAGCGCAATCCACCAGAGGTTTAGGACGGCGGAGCGAGCCCTAAACCTCCTAAAGCCATTGCAAACATGCCGTAAGGCATGTTCGTGACAACTCTAGAGTAAGGGCCGCCGGTGCTGGGCCGGCAGCCCTTACTCTGCCGCCAGGACATCCCCATGGCCGCTGGAGGCAGGTAAGAGATCCCCCAGCGGGCGCGGTCCGGGTGGTGAGGGGGGCCATTGGCCGAGCCAGCCCGGGAGGGGGCGGGGATGGCGTCCGCCATATACCCGTCTCCCACCGGGCCGGCTTGGCCGTTACACGGCCTCCTCTTACTTCCACCAGCTATTTAGCTGGCGGAAATCCAAGGAGGCCCATTGGGCCTTCCCAGCTCTACACCAGGGGAAGGGGACAAACGGGCCACTCCAGAGTGTCCCGGAGCGAGCATGGGATCCAGGTAGTTACGTAGGATTGGGCTGCCGCTTGGGAGACAGTCCCATTGACCATGGAAAAACTTAGTACTTAGTAAAATGAATAGGATTGGTAAGTAAGCTAAATGGAAGCAGGGCTGGTCCAATCATGAGATCAGTTGAACAGTCGGGGGGTGAGTTCAGACGGTGACTCACCTTGGGCCACCTTGGGCCACACAGAGTTACTTGAATAAAGGTATTTCATACAAAGATTCTGTCGGATAAGGGCAAAAGAGAGTGACTGGGTCATTCTGTTACAGCAGCTTGTAAATGTGTAGGTGACAGAACTATGCAGCTGCTATAATCATGTTACTAAATAAACCATGGGGTGGAAACTCAGTAGTTGCTGTGCATGGAGGAGAGATAAAAGGATTCTCCATTCCCTTTCTACCGGTATAATCCCAAGATAGCCTGAGCCTCACTGCTGGGGTCTCTTAAATAAATTACAGCAAAGGTTAAACTTCTGCATGAATAAAAGGGCAAATTATCACAACATCCTCCGTTCCCAGCTTGTCACTAGTGTTCTAAACCGGAAGTAGAAAAATGGGGGTGGGGATAAGTAGATACCCTAAAAAGATCAGATACTACCCATTTAGGTAAGCTCAAAGCACCACTTCAGCACTGGTGCATACTTGGCTAGTGCTGCTTGCAGCCTGGGTGGGACTGACAGGCAGGGGACCATCATGAGATGAAGTCAAGGGTGCACGTTGACTGAAGTAGTACCACATAAACTGGGAAAACGTCCCACCACCCCCTTTCCAAACCACTGGGCAAATATGTTCTGATGCTTATTAGGGCATGCATTTATCCCGATTCAATGCTGAGGTGAAGCTGAGTGCATCATAGCCAGCCATCAATTACTTACGCTGGGAAAAAATTGAGGAAATATTGTAGGTGACACTGGAATTCACACTTCTGCATTCCAGCTACATTGCTCTGAAGACGGGGGAAATGAACAGCACCAAAAACAATAGTAATTGATAAAAGGCAGGGAAGTGAACGTTCCTGGTAAAATTTATCAAATTACAAAGAAGGGATAGAGGCTGACATCTGAATGAACTCTATTCAGTTGTCATGTTTGACATTTGTTGGCTGACATGATCTATCATTGTGCCGTCCTTTGTCTTTAGCCCCAGCATCTTTTTGTCTATATTTCCTGACACAAAAAATTACTAGGGATCAGATACACCAATTTTCCATCTGGTTTTCTGAGGTCCCCCCCCCCCCTTGTTATGTTGTTAGATCTTGAACTAGGAAACTGATCAGGACACAGCTAGATATGACTGGCCCTGATGTGCTCCAGTTTCTTTGGTAAACAGCTGCTGGATTGATCCCCCTCCCACTATGTTTCAGGACTACAGTGGGGTGGTGGTGGAGGACCTTTAACCCTAACCACCACCATAGGTGTTGTTATCCCATTCCCCCATGCATCTGCTCTTTTCCAAAACTGAAACTCACTGAGTGATCTGGGATGTCAATTTCACAGCCCAGTTCTATGGTATGGCGCAGGTTCATGTGGACCTGGGCCATGGGATTAGGTCCGGGAAGGAGGCTAGGAATCGACAGCTGCTGCCAAACCCAGAGCCAATCCGCCCATCCCCTGCCCCTGCCGCCTCCCTATTCTGCCCCACGCCATCCCACATCCCCCAACGTCCTACCTGCCTCAGTGGGTCTGAGAGAATTCTACAGCATACACAGGAAGTCGTTGGCCTTCCAGCTGGTGCTCTGGCAGTATGCAACTCTATGGGCTGTTGGAGTGTTTTTCATGGCTGCCATAAGCCAGTTAGCACTGGCGGAACTAGCATTCCGCCAGTGCTAAAGCTCAACAGGATTCAGCTGAGTTACCCATCTGTAAAGAACAAATACCGTATTTCTTCGAGTCTAAGGCGCCATCGATTCTAAGGCGCACCTTTACTTTCAGTACCACCAGCAGGGGAAAAAAAAATCCATCAATTGTAAGACTCGCCTCCCTTCATTAAATCTACCTGCTCAGCATCAACTCTCCCCAGCATGTCTCCTGCAGCTGAGGATGACTGAGTGCACTGCGTTTGCATAGCATTTCTGGCCCCGTCAGAAAGTGCCATTTCCTTCGTTACCTGGGCTTGGGGGAGCTTCAGGGAGGCCTGCGCAACCCTCTGCAGGCCTCCCTGATCTTCAGTTTGGCGAAAAACAGCGATTTTCGGCCATTTCTGGTTTTCGCAAAAACCGGAAATGGCTGAAAATCACTGTTTTTTGCCGAACTGAAGATCAGGGAGGCCTGCAGAGGGTTGCGTAGGCCTCCCTGAAGCTCCCGCAAGCACCAGTAAGTAAGAAGATAGCATTTTGGGGTGCTTTTTGGAGACCTTCGATTCTGAGATGCACCCCATTTTTTGAAATGCTTAATTGGGAAAAAAAAACATGCATCTTAGAATTGAAGAAATACAGTATTAAAGAAGTATCTTGGGGGCCTTTTCGACGATGAATAAGAAAGTTTGTAAACTTTTAAAAAAACTTTTAGAATTCAGAACAAGCATTCTGCCGGGAAACTCCGTCATAATATATAATTTATTATTATTATAAACAGATGGTTAAAACTTTACGTTCCGCCTCCAACACAGGAGGCATCATCAGAAGATGATGTTTTTTAAAAAAACATCTTATACATGCAAAAGTAAGATAGTAGTACCTTTATTTGGACTTGAAAGCTTGCTCAATCTTGTGACATGTTAGTTGACCCTAATAAAAGGTGGTATCCTACTTCTAATGGATTAAGGACCAAATTATACGAGTGTGTAAATGCCTGCTTCAGAGTCATGCTTCCAACTGGAAACACCTCTTGATAACAGGAAATTAAAAATTACCACGAGATGATAATCCTGGTTAAAGCCAAAGCATGCTAGGAGAGAGATATCCCCCCCCCCGCCATGCTGCTTTCTTCCCAAAAATTGCCCTACTGCATTGGTCATTTGCCCCTGAAGTGATGATTTCACTTCAGGAGTAAGCAGCCACTTCAGCTGGGTGATTTTTGGAAAAAAAATAGCATGCAGGGAAAGAATGAACTTCCCCTCCCCATGCGTTCCAGTTCTAACCAGGATTGCTACCTCGTCCAGGTGTTTTAAAAGAAAAGGGAGGCATTTCTAGTTGGAAACACACCTCAGAAGTTTGGGCTTATGTGTTCACATAGTTTGGTCTAAACATGGCTTCCTGCAACAGTTGCATATGTTGTTTCTGAGAAGCAGCACAGTGCAATGGGCAGAGTACTGTATTTGGAGCAAACTGCCTGTTCAGCCACAGTCACTTGTGATTCACAAGTTGCCCTTTTATCTTTTGTTGCAGGTGCTCATCTATATTTATTTATTTTTAGATATTTTTGTAGATTTTCACGACGTGACCATATCCTTGAATTAAAAATCCGCATATTGCCGGCAAAATATTGCCGGAGTTTCCCGGCAATATGCGGATTTTTAATTCAAGGTTATTTATTTTTATTTTTCACATTTTTATACCGCCCTTCCTCCAAGGAGCTCAGAGTGGTGTACATATTTCCTCCCCTGCTTTTTTGCCATATAATAGGAAAGGAACAACAATGATCTATTTCTCAAAGTTGTTGTGAGAATGGAATGTGATAAAAATGGAAAGTGCATAACATTTTTTTAAAGTAGAAATAAGTAACAAACATTAACAATTTTCCATTAAATTTAGAAAGCCTATAAAATGTTATCAGGAATTGGTTGCTGGCAGATGACCAAAGCCTCTGCTAGTAATGTAGTAATAATGAGAGCCAGGATGGTGTAGGAGAGCCAGGATGGTGTAGTGGTTTGGGAGTCGGACTTAGACCTGGAAGATCCAGGTTCAAATCCCCGCTCAGCCATGAAGCTTCCTGGGTGACCTTGGGCCAGTCACTATCTCTCAGCCCCACCTACCTCACAGGGTTGTTGTGAGGACAAAAAAAAAAAGGAGGGGAGAAAATATGTACACCACTCTGAGTTCCTTGGAGGAAGGGTGGTATAAAAATGTAAAATAATAATAATAATAATAATAATAATAATAAATAATGTGGAGGGTAACTGTGTAACATAGGCTTAATTATAGAGATACCCTTTTTTGTGCCCTGCCTGGTTCAGTACTACGTACATAGAGGGTTGTTTATAATCTGCCAGCAGTTAAGAATAGATGGGCAGTTACAAAAGTGGTGCAAGTCCCTGTGAATGAACAATGTCTAGGTTTGTATTGGACTAAAGGTCTCTTGTTCACCAATAGTGGTTCATGTTTCTGCTGTGCAGGAGCCATAATTGAAGACTACATAAAAGCTATTAAATCCTATGTGCATTTACCTGGGAGTAAGCCCCACAGTGGGACATCTAAGTAATCATACGTAGGATTGTGCTGTAAACTTTGTAACAAACAAAAGTGACCCTGCAAGCATACCTTTCACATGTTCCTCATTCAGCAAAAATCCTGTTTGTTCTTCAAGGCTTGAAAAGTATAAACAGGTAAGTTCTCACAAAGCCTGAAAAAGAGGAGGAAGAGGATAGGAAAGAACAAATGCAGCATGTCCTTCACAATGAGTGATTTGACACATGTGAAAAGTACCCTCCACCTGTTCTTTCAGGATTCAGTTGCTGTATCAAATTGCTAGATGCAAATGCTTAGATTCAGGGCTTTGATAGAACAAAAAATTAGAATGTCAAATAAGAAACAGCAACCTGTTAGACCAGGTGCCTTATGGTCTTGTTACAGAATGTTCTGGAGGCAGGTGAACAGGCAGGCAGGCAGGCAGGGGAGGGGAAGCTTATAACTTCATTTCCACATATTAATTGCTGTTTCAACACTTTCCACCTTGACTGTGATCCTTCCTACTCCAGTGATTAGCACTTCAGAAGGGTTTTTAAGTGGCAAATGATGGACATTAGTCTGCACTCATTTCCTCTTTGCAGTTATTCATTTATTTATTTATTTACATTCGTAATTATGGCCCCATCATGCCAGAGTCAGGAATTTGAGAGCCTTTGCCATAGCAATAGAAATGTTGCTTCACTCCACTGTTCTTTTCGACCTTCTGCCAATAATTTCCATTTTCCTTTTCAAAAAAACAAACAATCCTTTCTTTTAGGGCTCTTGTGACATTCTTAAACAAGTGACACATGCCTAATGGAGATTTAAGAACTTCATATTTGGGTTGTGTTGGTGAACTACACTATCTGACTATATGCAACCTCAGAGTTTGAGGTAGCCTATCGCAGAATGCACTGGCGTCACTGCAGGGGAGCGGAGCTCTAAGTTCCGTCGTGGTCTGACCCTCCGTTACACGGGAGAACGAAGCGCCCCACCCCCTCGCTTTCGGAGCCATTCAAGTCGGTGAAAGCAACGCTCTGAATGGCTCCGAAAGCAAGGGGGCGGGGGCGCTTCGTTCTCCCGTGTAACGGAGGGATGGACCACGGCGGAACTTAGAGCTCCGCCCCCTGCAGTGACGCCAGTGGCAGAATGCCAGATGCAAGGGAGTGGCGACAGGATACAGGTATCTTGTTGTCTTGAGTGCTCCCTGAGGCATCTGGTGGGCCACTGTGAGATGCAGGAAGATGGACTAGATGGGCCTTTGGCCTGATCCAGCAAGGCTGTTCTTATGGTATTATTATTGTTAAGAATATTTATGAATTAAGTGGGCTATACTAGTTCTAACCAAACGGGCAGCCTGATCCTGCCGAAAGTTAAGCTGGCAGAGCAAGCGCTCCGCTGGTCTAAGGAGTCGCAAACGTGCCGTGAAGCACATTTGCGGCTCCTTTAGATTAAGTAGCACTGGTGCAGCGGCAGGTGCTGCTCGCTCCACTGCCAAACCAGACCTGCGCAAGCCGCCGCAGGTAGGCCCTGCACCAGTCAGCACAGGGGCGGGGGGAGAGGGCCATTGACTGGCCCAGGCTGGGAGGGGGTGGGGATATCGGCACTGAGTTGCGCCGATATCCTATGCCCCATCCCAGCCTGGGCCGGCCTTACATGGCCTCCTTGGACACACCATCCTGCCCGAACCCTCTGGTTGCCCAAGTGATGCCGTGACCTGCAGCCGGGGTCCAGATAATTATATTTCTTTTTTCTTTTTGTCCTGCAGGTGTGTGGCCCACAAATTCTGTGTTGAAGTACTCTTGTGGCCCACTTGGTATGAAAATTTGGACCGCCCTGAATTAAAACAACTAAAACTCAATACACAACTGACAAAGACAAGCTAATTAATCAATTAAGCAGCAGTAAACAAAAAGAACTAGCAGAAGAAACCCAGCAGAGCAGCCAGGAACCTCATCAAATACAGAGGGCCCTGAATGCTCTCTAGAAAAGTCGCCTTTGCCTGGCATCAAAAAACCAACATCCAGAGAGAGTGCAGAGCAACTTCTGAAGGAGTTCCAGTCATAGTGCTGCTGCTGAACAGTGGGGAGACCCAGAGCAGAACCTCAGAGGAAAATGGTAAAGTAGGGACGGGGACACGGACACGGGGACACACACACACACACACACACACACACACACACACACACACACACACACACACACCCTATGTAAACTACTTTTATAACTTGTTGTTGATGTAAAGCAGTATATTAATCTTATAATAAAACAAGACAGCATTTTAGATATACTGGACCAGACTGTTCAGGCATACATGTACAAGATTTACATATTTCATGCTTGCTGGCAGGAGAATCATTATCTGAAAGGGTCAGGATGTTATTTTTCCCAACAACTTTTTTTTTTGGGGGGGGGGCCTGTTTTTATCCACTAAATGTAGTTCATTGAAGTAGATCTAGGATTCTCTAACTGTGGAGTTTCTAAGCAACCAGGAGAAGTTTCTACACCTGATGCTTATTTTCTCATCCTACCCTGTAAGTTGTGATTATTGTTTATTTTTATCATGAAACAAGCTGTCAGACTGAATACCCAGCAAGGCATTTTTGGAGGAGTTCTAATGTGTTAAAAATCAGCATTTCTCAAAGTTCTCCCCATGAGGCGTGGAGAACTTTGAGTGCTTGAGGGGGTGGGGCCCCCTGGGGTGCCCCACAGCTGACCTCAGACTTAGCAGAGGGAGGGGTTGACACACCACCAGTCCTCCTCCCTGCCCTTGGCTCCTTTCCTTGGGATTTATTTATTTTTTATTTATTTACAATATTTTTATCCCGCCTTTCTCCCCGAAGGGATCCAAGGCGGCTCACAACAGAAAAAATACAATACCAAACATATATAAATAGTTATTTTCAAAACAATAAAAAACAGTTAACAAAGACTAATAAAAACATCTAAAAATTGATTTAAAAGATTATTACAATTAAAATTAAAACAGATCATAAAAAACAGCAGCACCCCAGCTGTACCAGCAGAATGTTAAAAAAAAATCACAGGAGGCTCAGGCTTCTGCTCCACCTGGCCAGGATCCTTAGTTTTGGAGCGGGTTCCCCTGGAGCCCGCTCCTTCCTGTTGGGTAGCATATTCCCCTTCAATAGGTGGCATGGGGATGGCCACATCCTTCCTTTCCCACCCCTCCTGTTCTCCCTGGCCCATGCTGGGAGCCCCTCCCCTGCTGCCACTCTTGATGCTTTCTCCCATTTTGGCCCGCTGGATGGGCCCGTTCCCATGGCCCAGCAGCGCTGTGCACAGGCGCAGCTTGACACCCCCCAGCATCCCTGGCGTCAGCCACTCTAGGTTGCCTCAGCCTGCCCCGCGACTCAGACGTTAGCGTCAGCATCATCCAGCCCTTGCATTTCATTAATGTTGCCAAGGGCCGCAAAAAAAGGCCTCGTGGGCTGCAAGTAGCACATGGGCCATGAGTTGGACCACCCTGTTTTAATGTGTAGTTGGATTTTAATCCTGTGAGTTGCTTATTGTTACTTTAAGAGCAGAACATGTAATGGTGGCAGACATGTATCTTTCCATGCCACCAAGTGGATTGGAAGAGGCAATTTTTAGCATAAACTGATGGTGCTGAAACCATCCTCCTCCTTCATCCAGTTTCCTCCCAGTCGGACTGGAAATAAATCTAGCTGGAAAAAAAGGTTTGTAGCAGCAGCAGAGGAAGGATGCAACACCTTTTCCCCAAGCTACTTAAATTACCATCTCTTTTAAAGATGTTGGGGAACAAACTATGCTTAAAGACATAGGTTTGCCAACATCATGTTCTACCTTAATGCTAAGGATGCAAACCACAAGGCGTTTACTCTGAAACAGCCCTAGGATATTTCCACAGAATTTCATTGGTACTTCTAAAACTTATCTGAAGTGGCTTGTTATGCATTTCAGGCAAAGCAACAAAATAAAACAACGTGACAAGTCAGTATTCACTGTGCTGGTAGGCTAAGTTGACAAATGGCAAATGCACTGAAATTATTTTGCAAGTTTTTGAAAGTATCTGGAAAACTGCTTCAGCCAAAGATATCTAGTGGTTTTATTAGCACCTTAGGAATTAAAATAGGAAGTGTGTCACTTTTTTTGTTTAGCTAATGTTTTTTTGTTTAGCTAATTCTGAAATGTTGTTAAGTTCAAATATAGCAAACATAATATCGGTCTTTTCAAACACATCAAAAATACTTTGGTTTAAATATTTTAAAAAAACCACCTCAAGTCTACAACTGCAAGAAGCTTGCTTGTTTCTCACTCCCATCTAGAAGAATGTTCAGCTTTCAGTCCAATGAAATGTAAACCCCCCCCCCTGCAGGGGAGATTTGAGCCCCAGAGGCCTCGTAAAAGTAAGGAAACATTTGTTCCCTTGCCTGGGGCAAGCCTCCGCTGCCCTGATTGGTCTATTCAGATCTGACCAAGTCCGTGTTGACCTAGGTATGTGGATGGAGGCCGGGAAGGGGGATAGGATATCGGCAGAGCTGCTACCACCAATAACTGGCCCCTTTCCTCCTCAGTCCCCACCTCATTCCGCCCACCCACTCTACCGCACCAATTTACCAGTGCCGAGGCTCCTGTGGTGGCCACTGCTGACCAGCCACCACCGCTCACTGCTTGCAGTGGCGGCCAGGCTATGCTCTATGGTGCATTATGTTTTGTGACAGCCATAAAGTAGTGCTGCTCCACACTGCTGGAAAGCACGTTCCCAGAGACGCAGCAGCCCAATAGGATTGGGCTGTTTGTTAGATGTCATCAGGAAGAATGTCTCAAAACTGAAGAATGGCCATCAGGGATGCATCTTTGATGTTGAGACATGGTGCACGGTAGAGGCTACCACCAGAAAACTATTCATGACTGACTGAACAGACTATGAATGGGATACAGGAAAAGAGGTTGCATTGATTTGCAGCTTGGAGGTTCTGCTAGGTTCCCCATGGCACCTGGGTCATCAGGTCGTAGAAGTGGCCGAGGGGGAGGGCTTTGCCCAGCTTAGACTGGTGTGCTTGCTGTGGCTATACTTGTTGATTGGACCTAACCGCAGTGGTCCATACTTTGCTGACATCAAGACTTGATTACTATAATGTGCTGTACATGAGGCCACCCTTGCAGTTGTCTGGAAACTGCAATTAGTGTAGAATGCAGCAGCTGTGTGGTCTTGTGTGGTCTTGGGGGCTAGGTGGCTTGACTCTGTCCAGCTACTGTTCCTGCGGCTACACTGGTTCCCAGTTTGTTTTTGGGTACAAATCGAGGTGTTGGTTTTGAACTTTAAAGTCATTTATGGCTTGCGGCCAGGGGAATCAAGGAACCAGTGGCGTCGCTTGGGTAGGGGCGGGGCTGTAAGTATCGCTCCGTCGTAGTCTCTTTACCGAGCGAGCAGGAGGCAGCCCCGCCCCCGCACTGTCGGAGCCTTTCCCGTGCGGAGAAAGCAGCAGGCAAGAGACCCTGCCTGCTGCTTTCTCCGCAGGGAAAGGCTCCGACAGTGAGGGGGCGGGGCTGCCTCCTGCTCGCTCGGTAAAGAGACTACGACGGAGCGAAACGTACAGCCCCGCCCCTACCCAAGCGACACCAGTGCAAGGAACTGCCTTCTTCATATGAACCAGCTCATTCCCTGACGTCATCTGTTGGCTCTGCTGCGAGTGCTGCCTTTGACTGAAGCCAGCTTGGTGGCAACAAGGAGTAGGGCCTTCTTCATGGCAGCACCACTTTTGTGGAATTCCCTCCCATTTGAATTAAGAACTAAGAATTCCCTCCCTAAGCCTTCCGGTGGGGGCTTAAAATGTTCCTCTTTCATTTAACATTTCCTTCTTTGTTCTTCTGATGTTTTGGGGAGCTGTAAAATATTTTTATTGCTATGTTGTTAATGTTTTTACTTCTAGTTTTTTGTGTATTATTTTAATTGTAATGTTATGAATTTTGTAAGCCGCCTTGGGTGCCCCAGTGATCAGGGGAAAGGTGGGTTATAGATATTTCAAATAAATAAATATTGAAGGTATGTGGTAACAACACTGATTTTCCATTCTTATTAAACTGTCGTCTGCCAGCAACATGTCTTTTCTTTAAAAAAGAAATTCGTTCTTAAAGTTATACATGCATGTTATGCTGACTGAGTAAGCCCATTGGGAATAATAGATATACAACACATATTCCAGTTACTAGTGCACACGTCATTAAATCCCAGCTATAGAAGAACCACCTACGGAAGAGATGCTTTGGAGCTCCCCTCTAAAGTGCCACTTATTGACTCCATAGATACTTTTTGATCAAGGAATATACCTAGCCTCTATATATTCTAAATATACTAAATAAGGAATATACCTTCTAGTATATTCAAAATATAGTAAACAATATCGTGATGAGGTAGGGGTTACCACTCCTATAAGTACATAAAGGGTCCAGAGTCCAGGGCCAGCCCAAGACCTCCCAGCACCTGCCAAATGACATGCCAAATGCTGCCCCTCCTTACCTGGTGATGCTCTTCCTGCTCCCTGGATTAGAAACACAAGAGGAGGATGGAGTGGAAAAGGAACTGTGGTGGTGAAGAGAATGGTGGGCTAGAGCATCTCCTCCCCCCCTCGTTCTTTTCCAATCCAGGGAGTGGGAGAAGGAGCAGCAGCAGCAGCAGCAGCAGCAGCAGCAGCGGAAGTGAGTCGGGTAGCTGGGAGGTGGGTCCCTCCCTCCTACCAATCTGGTGCCTGAGACAACTGCTTCAGTCCACCTCAAGGATGGCCCAGCCCTGGTCCAGTCACTGTAAATTAATTTTTCTCTGTATTCTACAAATATGACAACAAGAAGAATGTGCTACGTCTAGATTTGCTCCTCTTTGAAGAGTTTAAAATGTACCATATAAAGTTCATTACATGAAGGTTCCTCATTTTTACTTGTTGCAGATTTTTCTTATTGTCCTGTCAAAATTGGGATGGTTGCCAACATTAAATGCTTAAATTTGCAGGAATGGGTATGTGATAATGACCAAGCTGTTGAGGTCTCCTTACGGGTGAGGCCCACGGCGGGGTTTGGAATGCCTCGTCCTCCTCCGATCCTCCGCTGTCTGACTCCGAGGAGTCCAGTGCGCCTTCTCTGGGATGAGCACTGTAGAACTGCGTACAGAAAGGGGAAGGGAAAGGGAAGGGGGAAGGGTCTCAGAGGATATAGGAGGGTGCAGGTTCTGGGCACCTTAAAGCACCTCTCCTGGGCATGGGTCAGCTGGTAAGATTGTGACACCACGGTTAGCGCTCGCGAGGCTCTGGCACGCTCTGCCTAGCCTCCTCATCAATGGCCCAAGGGAGACTAAATAGGGAGGGAAGGGAGGAGGCTGGGCTTCCTGGGACGTCTGGTGGCCAATCCGCGCCGTCCGGGCTGCTTGCCACTAAGGGCTTGCAGCTGCTTTCGGTAGGCAGACTTTGTTGTTGGAGGCGTGGCCGAGCGCGGCCAGGGTGGGGCGCCCCAGTCACGATCGATTGGTCGTGCTTCCAACTTCCTTGTTTCTTCCCCGTAGGCCCGCTGCCCGATGGAGCCGCTGGTCCCTCTCTTCGCTGGATGTCAGCAGCGTCGGGATCGTCCGGTAGGTATCGTTGGGCTGGGGAGGCTGGGTCGGGTGTGGGGTTGCTGGCGGGGCTGAGGAGGTGTTGCCGGCTGTGCCGGGCGGCGTGCAGGCTGTCTGTCAGCCCCAGCATTACGGCACGGGCCTCGAGGGGACGGGGCCGCGGCCCGGGCTCAGGCGCTCGCTCGGCCACCGGCCGAGCGGCGTTAGCGCTTGGGCGAGCGTCTCGCGGCCTCGGGGCTCCGGTCCGGGTCTTGAGGGGGCGTGGCCAGAGTCCGGGTTCGGAGGCCCGCCCGGCCACCGGCCGAGCGGCTGACGCGGCCGGGTGAGTGTCCGCTGAACCCGGACACAAGCATTTGGGCGGGGCAAAAAAAAAGTTTCTCACCCAGCTATTTTAGTTATTTGCATACCTGAAAAGAAACTTGCAATACCAGTTTTAACAGTTAATTCAGGGAGCTTGAATTTTCTTGCAAGACAAGTCCAGTAAATGTTACAGTTTCCAGTTGTGTATTCATTCCATAATTCTTGTTTTGAAAACAAAGAAGCATAACTGGCTTTCAGCGGGTGGTTGTTTTCATTTCTAATGGATGAAAAAACACCTCAAGAGCTATTTTCTGACTTAGTGGATATTTACCGAGCTTCCTGCCAGCCTATAAATGTTCACACACATGAACATGGTTACTCATTAGCTTTCTTTAGAAAATGAGGGACAATAATCATTTGGCAAAGTAGTTACAGTATGCTATGATTTAACTGAACAGGAATGACAAAGGATCCTTTTAAAGGATTTTGTTAGACGTTAAGAGCTGTTTTTCAGAAGTCTAATGCTGTGTGAATAAAAAAAATTGGTTAAATTGTTTAGTGGGCTGCAGACTTATGTAGGTCTCCCATTGGGCAAGAACTTGGCTGGATCAAGGCCTACTGAGTGAATGCGTGCTTTGGAAGAAGAGGGTGTGTGTGGTAGGAAGTGGTTTAAGGGTAATAAAAACAGGTTGATGCAATGTTCCAGTGACTGGCCTCTGTACTGCACACAGTGTACAAGAATAGAAATTGCATTAGACACAGGAGCTTCGATCCAGAGAAGCGCAAGTTTCTTTCTGTTTGAGCAGGGGGCTTTTCACCTTCCCCCTTTTGGCAATAGCACCCTGCAGCCCCACCCAAAGGTCTGGCACCCTTGGAGTAGCACCTCATGTGGTGCAAGGAGCTGCCATCACATGGCAAAATTGCCATCCTACACACAAAATCACTTTGTGACCAAAGCGAAAAGGTTTCAAAAATGACTCTTCCCCAGAGCTCTATTCTTGTTCACAAAGCTGGCAGACAGCGAAGATGCTGTGGTGAAAGGAAAGAGATTCCATTTCTCTAGAGGTCCAGTGTCTTCAGGAATAACGATGTGGTCATTCACCTCACAGCAGAAAGCAAGAAATATCACCTGAGCAATGCTTCAGAATGTAAAGATATCAGATAAAATTGTAAAAGTAAGGGACATTGCACGGAGCTGCGTTCTTTGACTCGAGACATTCCAGAATGGGAAATTCTCTATAAAAAGGCCTCCAGCAGCCTATTTCATCCAAAAAGTCTGAAAAAAGGACCAAGGAAAACCCATCCCTGGCATTAGCTCTGTAGGTTATGTGATAGGTAAATAATTAAGTTGCTCTGTGCTTCCACCCTTTCTTTAACAGCATTCATATGCAAAAAGTCTCTTGTGTAGAGAGAGATCCCACCTGTTGGACAGATGAAACATTTATCTGAGATGCAGGGCAGCTGGCTGAGAGGGGAGACATGGGAATGGGGACATTGAAGTTCTTACCCCCTTTCTTTTTAGCAAACCTCTTTTGCCTTTAACAGCTGGCATCCATGACTGGCAATAATCCAATATCACTGTTCAAACAATTTCTCATTACCGCACCCATCCCCCTTCCTAGAAAAGGCTGCCCTGTTGAGCTTTTGACTGTCAAGCAGTTCTTGAAGGTACAGAAGTCCTGCAACCCCCAAACCCCACAGGTGCAGCAGTGAAGGCTTGGGGTGGAGAGAAGAATGGCAGTGGGCAGTTGCAGAAGGAAGGGAAGGGACAAGATGAATACTGAGTTGGGTATACAGTACCTGTAGACTCTTCTTGTTTATAGCATCTGAATACCTTGGACTGGTTTCTAACACCTTGTGATGGTTGAATTCCCCCTACTCCTTTCTTACTCCCATATGTTTTCCTTAAAGAAAGCTTCAGAGTAAAGTTAAACAGGAAAGAGTCTTCCCTGAGGCATTCTGAAATCAGTGCCATTGCAAAAAGGCCACATGGTCAAGCAGACAGGTAGTTTGTAGATTCCTTGTTTTAATAATCTGAGTCTACTAAGAATAATAGCCCCTAGCTTGCCCACCTACTGCGATTGGAATGTGTTGGCTGATTGGGCATCTGAGTCCATCTGACCAGGTAAGAGGGTGGGTAGGTATGCCCAGGTGGTTGTAAACCATCCAATTGGCTGGACTAATGACATCATCAAACCTAGGATTCTTAAGCGCCCAAAGAGGGAGGGGGTAGGTGTATGTTCCAGTGTGGCTCCCTTAAAGAAGGCATGTCTGTATGGACAAGCTCTCATGTATCTCCCTGGGGGATCAGAAAGGTGTAGTGAACCTTCAAACTGATACTGGCGTAAGTAAAGTCAGAGAACAGTGAGATTTATGATGCAATCCTGTGTAAAGCACGTTGACGACGACTTTAGAGTAAGGGCTGCCAGCGCGGAGGCCAGTCACCCTCACTCCGCCACTGGATCGCCCCTGCGGTTGCCGGAGAAGGTAAGAGATCCCCCAGTGGTCGTGGGGGTAGTCCGGGCAGCGAGGGAGGGGGTCCATTGGCCGAGCCGGGGCGGGGATGGCGGCCGCCATATCCTTGTCCCATTCCGGCACGGCCTTTTCACGGCCTCCTCTTACTTTTGCCAGTTAAATAGCTGGTGGGAATCCGAGGAGGCCCATTGAGGCCGGGCCGCGCTACACCGGGGGAAGGAGACGAACTTCCAATTCCCCCAAGTAGACCTCCGGGCTGATAGAGATCGGAACGAGGATAGGATCTGGCGGGTGGCCTGGGGATAGTTAGGCAGGATTGCGTTGTTAGATAAATTAAGGAATTATTTTGCTTTTAAATTTGCCTATACAGTAATTGCCTGCTGATATTTTGCTAAGATCTGAACCTGAGCACTGCCAGTATGCAAACCATTTTCCAAGTCTGCTTGTTTTATTCTTTCCTCCTTGAACATTCACTCCTCCTTGTATTTGTAATAAATGCTTTATGTTTTAACTTTTTGCCTGCCTGTGATTCATTTAATTTGGTCAGAGTCTTGCCCCAGTCCTCTTCAGTCCTTGGCTACATGCCTTGGACTGAAGACAGGATAGGTTTTTGGGGAATTCATGTAACTGGTAGGGAGGCTTTTCAAGATGGTCTCTCCCTGTTCAATCTTCAATCTTGCCAGCTTCAATCCTGTGTTGGCAGTGGAGTCTCTTGATTTTGGCCCTGGTCTGGGGAAGATCAGTGGCTTAAGCTCCCCCCCCCCCCCAGTACCACACATCTACGTACCTGGTAATTATTTTGTCCCTCTGTTATTCACCCATATAGGAGCAGCACATGCACTCAAAATGGATGAAGGGGAATATGTTTGTCAACTAATTGGTTTATATATACTTATCCTATGGAAGGTAAGGTGAATTGGTGTCTTTATCTAGTAGCTGTCCATCTGAACATAGCTTTCACAAGTTGCCTAGCCTAGCACTTGCCTAGCATCTCATGAAGTAGGGCGCTTCTAGATAGATGACAACAAAAAACACTAGAAGAGTTTTTGCAAGCTTCTTTTTGTTCTACACAGTAATGCTGTCCCTATTCAGTGGTAACTGCATACAGTACTATCTATCTTCATAAGAAAAGGGGAAGACAAGCATCTCCAGGTCCAGGCTGCACCACCCAACCTGTCTCTTTGTGTCATCGTTGCTAATTGGCCAATGATTTAAGATGGACAAAGGGAAATACTATTTCATTGTCACTGGATGCTAGGATGCTAGGTTCCTATTGTAACAGGCTTTAAAAAGACTAGGCTAATTCATAGAGAATAAGTGTACAACGGTTAGCCACGACAGCCAAAACTGGATGTTAAACTCCAAAACTGCTGCTATTTGAATAAAACACAACTCTATAATATTTCATGTTCAAAGATACTGTAGTAGTATCCTGGATTCCCAAGTGGCGGCTGTAGCCTTTGCCCAGCTTCGGCTGGTGTGCCGGCTGCGACCGTACCTGGATCGTGCAGACCTGGCCACAGTGAACCATGCCACGATGACCTCAAGGTTAGATTATTGTAATGCACTCTACGTGGGGCTGCCCTTGAAGACAGTTCAGAAATTGCAACTGGTGCAGAATGCGTCGGCCCGTGTTATCACCGGAAGTGGTTCGACTCAGTTGGGCTGCTGCTCCAGTGGCTGCACTGGCTGCCAATTCGTTTCCGGGCCCAATTCAAGGTGCTGGTTTTGACCTTTAAAGCCGGTTCGGGGCCAGGCTATTTGAGAGACCGTCTACTTCCGTACAATCTGGTCCGCCCCCTCAGGTCATCAGAGAAGGCCCTTCTAAAAGTGCAGTCGCCTTCAGAGGTGAGAAGGATGGTGGCAAGTAATAGGGCCTTCTCAACAGTGGCACCGACCTTATGGAATTTCCTCCCTCTAAAGTAACGAACTGCTCCCTCCTTGGAGGCCTTCTGACGGGGCCTAAAGACATTCCTTTTTATGCCCTCTGAGTTAGCCACCCAGCCTAACTATTTTAGTGGTCCAGCCCCTTTTACTCCTGTTTTTTTAGTTTTTTACTCCTGCTTTTATATTCTGTATTGTGGTTTTAGATTTTACTAATGTTTTAAGAGTTTTATATTGTATATATTGTTGTAAGCTGCTTTTGAGTCCCCCCTATGGGGGGAGAAAGCGGGATAAAAATCTAATAAATAAATTAAATAAATAGTAGTGATCACTAGATGCTGGGGAGAAATGAGTCATGAGGGTTATGCCAATCATTCAGCTTGTGAGCTTCATTGAGGCATCTGCCAGACCACTGTTAGAAAAAATCTTCAAACCTTGAGTATAAGAGGTGTGGCAGCTCTTATGCTCTTGTGAATTACATTATGGTTAGCTAACTTTTATAAGGTCCAATACATACAGTCAACTCTCGGTATCCATGGGAGTTAGGTTCCTGGAAAACCCAGTGGATATTGAATCAGTGGATACCGAATCAGCATGTAATTCATCTGTGGAACTCCTTGCCACAGGATGTGGTGATGACACCTGGCCTAGATGCCTTTAAAAGGGGTTTGGACAGATTCATGGAGGAAAAGACCATCACAGGTTACAAGCCATAAGCAACCTCCTGGTTTTAGAAGTGGGTTTTCTCTGTGCCAGGTGCAAGGGAGTGACAACGGGAAACAGGTTATCTTGTTGTCTTGTGCTCCCGGAGGCATCTGGTGGGGCCACTGTGTGATACAGGAAGCTGGACTAGATGGGCTTTTGGCCTGATCCAGCAGGGCTCTTCTTATGTTCTTATGTAATGTTCTTATGATATCAGTGGGGTTAGGGGGAGGGGTAGTTAACTTGGTCAGGAATGCCAGCAGCGAATGGCTGGGGAGAGCTTCCCAATGGCTGTGCAAGGCATTCTGGGGTTCTAACTAGTATAATTGACTACATTTAGAATGGCTGCAGTGCAGAGCTGTAGAATGGCTGTTGAGGATAGCTTCAGGATGGCTGCAGAGAGCTTGAGAATGGCCATGGATAGCCAAGAACAGGCTTCGGATGGTGGGATGTGAATTACTCTTGTTCCTTGTGGATAAACGGATCAGTGGGAATGGAGCGCAGCACGGGTAGCAAGAATGAACTGTTAAGGGTGCATCTTGTATTCTAATACTTGTGGTGTAACATCACCACCTCCCTCCCCCTTCACATATGCTGCTACAGACTAAAATCTACAGTCTTGTTCTTTTAATTAAAAAGTGGTGCAGTGTCCTCAACAGATGCACTGTAAGCATCTTGACTGGGATGGGAAGAGGGTTAACGTCTACAGGACAGGAGTATAATCTCTGTGAGTACAAAACAGTGGGTGTGTTCAAGACCTTTTGGCCTTGAACACTCAAACACATTCAAAGCCTTTTGGCATTTCTCACTATTTCTCTGCATGAACGAGGTTTAATTTTTTTTACATAATTTTTGAGCCTCCCTCTTGCCCTGTTATGAAGGCTTGTTAATGCGGAATAGAAGTATTCCTAGTATGATTTACGAGCAGGCCATTACAAGCACACTAAAGCAAGAACCGCTTTCAGCCTCAAGTCTGAAAACTACTAAACAAACAAATTCAAAAACATGTTCAAATGTTAGAGTCTAGCCCAATGGATGCTTTACAGACCCCGAGACCCGGAAAAGCGGAATGTGCGAAAACATTAGCCAGAATATGTGCCTGTCACTGTGCCTTGGGCTGATCGTTATGTATACTGTACTTACATGGAAGTAAGAGCCCCGCTGAATTCCGTAGGATTTACTACTGTACTGAGCAAAGATGCACAAGGGCTTGGGCTGCAGGTGACATGTATGAACGCTCGGAATGGAACGGGGTTCCCCACTTTGTAAGAGAAGGTGCTTCATGAGAAGAGGAGCGGCAGGCAGGCCGGACGGGCCCTGCGAGTGAGGAAAAAGACGCTCTTTTTCCTGGAGAAGGAGGCGGGTTTAGTTCTCCTAATTGCAGCCATGAGGCAGGGAGGAAGGAACCAGCCGGTGGCGCTACAGCTGCGGTAGAGGACGGCTTGCCTATTCGCGTCGGGAGAGCCCCGTAGGCTGGAAACGGAACCGAGACATGTCGGAGCGGGGCTGAGGTTTCCTCACAGCCCCAGGAGTGAGGTGGGCGGCGGCAATAGCATCAGCAGCGACTACGACGGAGGCAACTGCGCTCGCTGCCCTTAGGCCCCGCCGAGAGAGGAGCGGGAAGAGTCGCCGAAGTGGGCGGCCGCAGTGGAGGAAGTGGCGGCTGCGGTGGAGGCAAGAGGGGCGGCGGGGCTGGCGGCTGCAGGCTGGGTCGCTCCCCGGGAAGATGAGGCGGAGGCCCGGGGAGCTGAGCGGGCTGAGCTGGGGCGCTTTCCTCTCAGCCGCCAGGACAAGATGGCAGCGGCCGAGGCGGCGGAGGCAGCAGCAGAAGAAGCAACAGCAGCAGCAGCCAGAGGCTGAGCCCGGCCTGGGAGGCGCCTCCTCGTAGTAGCGCTCCGGACATGCTGAGGGCGGAGGGGACTGTAGTGTTGCCCGATCTGTGAAGGTGAGAGCCGAGGAGGAGGAAGAGAAGACAGAGTGACCGACTCGCCTTTCCCGGTGTGTGGGGAGGGCAAAGGCGACCCGCCTCCTCTCCTAGCTCTGTGGCTGAGGAGTTGGGAATAAAATTGAAGGGCTGAGCAAAGGGGGGAGAATATTAAGCCGGGAGAATATTAAAAAAAAACCCAAAAAAACACAAAACACGCTCGCACTAAACTCCACGGGCCTCTCCAGTGGATTTCTGTTTACCCCTTTCTTCCACAGAGGAAATTGAAGTTCGCTGATCTAGGCTGCTGGGGCTTCCCTGTAAAATCAGGTTGGAAAAGTCGGCTGGATCTGGGTGGTTTTTTTTGATTTGCTCCTTTTCTGGTAATACAGGGTTGTTTTTGTAAAACGTCCCCTTGCAATCCTACCCTAATATTGTTTCCTCGGAAGCAAATCCCGTTTGGGACTTTATTCCCAACGAGGTGTGTGGAAATACCGCTTTAAAGATTTTGGCCCTGTTTACCAAAACTCTCAGCTAAAGCTTGGACTCCGAACCTCTTTTTCAATACCAGGGTGAGTTCTGGGGCATGAGAGTAGTAGTAGTAGTAGAGTATCTTTGAACATGTGCAGAGTGTTCATTGTTTCATATCGAGTAATCCTAACCAATCCCTGTGCCTCAGGAGGACAGGTTGCGACGTGGATTTGAACCTACGTCTCTTTCTGGAAAGCAACAACTGCCGACCGTGGGGTTTGGCTCCTATCTTCCCCTACCATCTGATGAATTTGTTCACTGAGGCAGCAAATGTTGCCCTTTATTGCTGTTTGACAGCTTGAGTTTCTAAATTCCCCCCCTCTTTAGCATTGTTGCTGTTTCCTTGTGTAAACTTACAAAGTTGAACTAGGAAAATAGCGAGGCTTGCTGGCACGAACAGATCTGAGAGCAAACAGATTAGTATATAAATAGCTCAGCCCCATTCCGCGTATAGCCCTCCCATTCTTCCTTTTCTGTGGCGTTCTTTTCCTCTGGCAACCAGAAATTTCCCTTTTGTGCCTCTCTTCTTCCCTGTACATTGCACTCTTTTGCTAGATGAGCCTGTGTAAAACTAACCTTTAGGATTTCAGTGTTTGAAAGAAGAAATGTGACACGAGTGCTCCGCTTGCAACTTGCTAGAGCAGCAGGAAGGCGTGGTCGCTGCCTACTCTTGTTACAAGGGATTATTGCTTCCCTTTGGGACTCAGAGGTAATTTGCAACTGTAGTTTTGGGAAAGTAATGTCTACTTCCATGTCAGAGGGGGAAAAGACCAACTTAAAATGGTACGTGGAGTGATCACTTTGTACTGGCAACAGTTCAAACCGAAGGGTGCTTAAAGCTGATGACAAATTTAACAGTATTTCACTTGGATTCTCTTTGGATTCTCTTTTTCTTCACACAAACGTGTATTTATTTTGTTTGCTGTGAAAAAAGCGATTGGGAAATGTTACTATTGGGACTGTCTAGCACATTGGTTTGTAGTTTTTGTTGCTTGGTTACTGGTTTAGATACCTTTTGGCAACAATTTTGTGAAGTGTGTTGTAAAATGAATTATGGTTTTAATTAGGTAAATGCTTATGATTTATGTCTAAATACTTGGCTTGGTAATTCAAAACCTGTAGTATTAATTCAAGAAGTCTAATATAGGGATGTATTTACAATTCTCTTTTCCTTTAAGATGTGTTTATCTGAATTAACTTAGGAGAAGAATTTTGTGCCTGTTTTTATAAGCTAAACATTGAGTTCTCTTGGCCGGAGACGTTGGTGTCTTATTCTCATGTGCCTTGTGAAACCAAATACTTGGATGTGGATGAAGCTAATTTTGTAAATGCACTTATATTAAGCCATGACTATACACTAAGAGCTATATAAAATGTACTTCTAAATCACTGGCTCTTTGTTCTGTGATGTTAGAATTAATTAAAATACACATGAAGAAATCTAGTGTATGATCATGGGCTTCTACTCTGCGTGTTTCTCAACAAGTACTTTCGTGTCTTGTATAATGGGTTGAGGCTGTTGCAGTCTTATTTTTTGTGGAGATAAAATGAATCTTGAGATTGGGTTCATAACCCTCCTCTGCTCTGTTGGTCTTTACTTCCTTTAAAAGTAGGTCAGTTGCGATGTTGAGTATAACTAACAACATTAACTGAAAACTGCAGTTTCCTAGCCATAATAAGGCTTAGGGTTATTTTATTGTAGTTTTATGTAGGTATATATTGTATATTGGAGTGACGTTCTGTGCGCTTTGAAAAGTTTGGCTTGTTGGAAGACCTATCAGATGAATAGTTACAGAAGAAATGGTATGACGTTAAGGCTATAGAGTTAACTTAAGTGCCTAATTTTAATGAACGTGTCATCAGGCAAACAGATTAAGAGGCATGTAACTAGGTCAGAGCTGTAGTATAGAGAAGTGTGTTGAGTTTGTGAATGAGCCAAACACTTTTAAAGGTGACTATTCCATGGAAAAATGTTACATTGGTCACACATTCTTGGGACGTTACACTTTAAGGGTACATATAATATGCAGAATCCATATATCCTGTAGATAAGAAATCTAGTGTCCCTTGTTTAGAATAATGAAATGCAATGCTATGCATGTTTGCTTAATGGAGCTTTTAAGTTCAATGGGACTTATTAACAAGTGTGCATGCATATAACTGCAGTCTAAAATAAATATTTTTAAAGTTTTTAAAAAAACATCTCAAACTGTATATATCAAAAAGTATGAAGGGAATTCTCATTGGTGTACATTATTATTATTATTAAGGGTATTTATGGTATATATATATATATAAAAATATAACGTTCAATAAAATTTCTCAAAGCAATTTTCATAACAGAAGGAATGACAGTGGTATACACAGTTAAACTCAAGTACTTTTCTGTGTTAAGGTCAGTTTATAGCTTTTTAAAAGCTAGAGAGAAAGCAGAGAATTCTTAGTTGCTAGGAATTTCTGACTTTAACAAACTGATGGTTATTTGAATTTTAGACTAAGTAATTTCATTTTGTGCATATCATTTTACTGTTTAGCGAACAAGTGTGTAAGGACTTGTGTAAGTCCTTTGCTTTAAGGACAATCATTCACTGGATACTTTTTCCTGAATCAATTTTTTTAGCTATCCTATGTTATAGTATATGGGTTGAAAGAGAACCAGTAAGTTATTTACAGCCCGATCCTGTGTAAAGATATGTGGCCGACCTCCGTTACGGCTTCCGTATCCATCGCCCTTCCTGGGCCGCGTCGGCACAGCCTGGGAACACTTCGGGAGAAAGGGACATTCGTCCCCTTCCCCGCGTGTAGAGCTGCCTGTCTCGAATAGGCCTCCTTGGCTGTACATCGGCGGGGTAGCTGGGAACAGGCTTGGGATATCAGCAGAGTGTGCCACAAGATATCCCCACCCCCTCCCGGTTTGGCCAATGGCCGCCCTCCCTCGCCACCTGGCCCACCCTCCCCCCGCCCCTGCACTGACCGGTGCAGGACGTACCTGCGCCGGTGTGTGCCAGGTCTGAAGGGTGCCGGAGAGAGGGCTGCTGGCCTCCTCGCCGGTGGCCCTTACTCTCCAGGTTCCGTAGATGTGCTTTATGGAACATTTACGACACCCTGCGCCTGCTGAGCACGTGCTCTGCTGGAGCCAATTTGTGCAGGATTGCTCCGTTAGTCCAAATCCCTCTGTCCAGAGGTAGGTTCAGAAATGCCCTGGACTACTCTTTTGCATTCTGGTTGTCACCTCCAAAAGTGTGGAGAGGGAATAGCATTTGTGGCAAGGTGAACTTAGTTTATATCACCAAGTAGAAAAGGCCAATTTAGCTTAAGTTTCCAGTTTTCTAGTTAATATTTCTTGATCAAGTCTGGATACAAATTGTTTACTATAACAATTAAATCATACTGGCCTGTAACCAGATAGTTCTTTTATACTACTTTGGAGCTCAGTCTAAAGCCTCTGTCATTAAGTCCTTTTGTACTACAAAATGCATATCTGCAAAGGGGGGCAATTGTGAAACAAAGGATTTCTGTTTGATGCTGCATTTACACATTCAGAAGCACAAAGTTAGATCATTTACTTGAAGGCAAAGTGCCTGGAACTTTAGAGAAGCAAGGATTGGTAGTTACTGGGCAGAACAAAGTGTTTTTTCATGAGATGGAAATTAAATTTTCTGTCTCTTTAGTTGACATCTATTGATTTCCACAGTAATACAATACATGACTGTCATGTCTTCTACAGCAGGGGTTCTCAACCTTTGGAGGCCCGGGTACCCCCTATCACGGTCCAATTTTCCGACGTACCCGCTGCTAATTTGTAATTAATTGGATTAATCAATTAAGTAATTAGGCAATTGTTAAATAAAAAGTACTAAAACAATTTTAAATGTGAAACATGTCTTATTTAACTCTCTCTCTCTCTCTCTCTCTCTCTGTGTGTGTGTGTGTGTGTGTGAGAGAGAGAGAGAGAGAGAGAGAGAGGCTCTTCCCTCCCCCACCAAAGTACATTTTCCAAAGTACAAAAATAAGCCCAATCCAAAATCAAAGAGACAGAAGGGGGAGGTACCTCCAAAAATAATTACAATTTAAAATCCATGTTAATTAACACTTAATTAGCTGCTGATGGGGCAGATAAGGGGCAGGGCTTGGAGTACCCCCAGCAAGAGGTCCGCATACCCCTAGGGGTACCTGTACCACAGGTTGAGAACCTCTGTTCTACAGTATTTGGCCTCCAAAGGTAGATATTCTTGCCACAGGCTTGTTCTTTTTCTTAAGCTCAAACTACACATTGAAGAAAGTAACATGATTCTTTCTTCTGTTTTATTTTTAAATCCACAGCAGAGGGGCAGGCTGGGAAGAGGTCTCTTACAGTGCAATGCTATGCATGTCTACATATAAATAAACCCCGTTGAGTTCAATGGGATTTGCTCCCAAGTCCGTGTGTGTGGGTTTGCAGCCTTAGTCCTTTCCTCTTCTATAATTTTCGAGCTCAAAGTCATTCTTTCCTAAGCCGCTATTTCATGCAAAGAGTGGAGACCTGGGCCCTGTTTTTCTATTCACTTGACTGTGCATTCATAAATTGCCCCTCCCCAGAAATGTAGTTGCTTATACCATGGAATCCCTGGTGCACCCAAGATTTCTCTGAGATTTTCAAAGAAAGCAGATTCCAGAAGCATCTGAGGTAGGTTGTTCACGTTCCTTTGGTAAGCTGCTCTTCTGCTGCTGCTCTTCTGCTGCTTATTAAACCTTTGTAAAGCAGCCTTGGAAATAGGCCTCCATCAGTTATTTCCTTGTCTACCCACACATATAGGTAGGTTAGTCATTTGTGACACACAGATGACCTGAAATGGAGAACCATAGCACATTTTCTTCCAGCTTGCCGAAGCTTCCCTGCCTGCTTGCTGGAAGCAACTCCTACTTGTAGTGACTGGGCAAGTAGCTATTTACAAGCCTGTTGTAATGCTTTATTTTTGTCTCTCTTCTTGTAATTTAAGCCATTGCATCTTGTCTTGTCTTTATTCTTTCCCTTTTTAAATTAGGAAACAGTTATGTCACACTCCTAATTACCTTCTCAAGGCTAAGTCAAGCAGTGCTATTATTTTCCAGGCAATAGTTCTGCTTGATGATTCTGGTTTCTGGTTAATGGAATCTAAAATAGCATTTACTGGTTGTGCTTCAGCATCACCCCTTTAACCGGTTGAGTGTTACTAACCCAAATGAGATTTCAATATAATTTTTTGTTAGAGGGGTTGATTGGCTTTTTGGTTTTGTTGAGCCTCTGCAAACATGCCTTTACAGCTCGTTTTAGAGACTAAATTTAGGATTTGCAAGGGTTAGAACAAAAACATAACCACACAAATGCTTGCGGTAGGGACTGGATATGGCCCTTTTGTTGGAAATTGTTTGGTCTGTTATAAATGAAATGCAGTATTGGTAGATATGCAAAATAGGCAATTGATTGTAGTATTGATGAATGTTACCTCTGTCCTCAGCATTTCTATTTTGTAACTTTGCTTCTACAATCTACATCCAAATGTACTAAAATACCACGGAGAATAAGAGGACCTGTTACTGGAATTCACCTGGCGTATAAGCATTCTACAGGTTGAGCTTTAAGAATTTTATAGTTGGGCAGCATAGACATCAGCTATAGGCATTCCTTTACAAAAATAATTTAACAATGTAAAGGTTGGTGTCCCTTTGCAGTAATCTTTACCAAATGGAAACACGTAGGTTTGCTTCCCCATCATGACACCTTTCAAATAGTTTTTACTTTTTGTAGCAGAGATAATGTTCACAAGTAAGCACTAGTCCTCTGAATACATTCTGTTCCTTGGTGGAAAACCTCACTTTGCTATATGGAAATCATGGTGGAATAAAAAAAGATTAAAGGCCAACTCTTAAATGTATTCATGTCGCTGTCCTCTTCTCACTGAATCAATAACCAACATAGGCTTTTTCTATACTTACTGCAGTGTGATGACATTGTTATCAATGGGTTGCTGTAGAAATTGTGCTGGGCTATGCCTTTATTGAGAGCTGAGCTGTTTTTGTACGGTGAGCACTGAGTGGGTTACGTGGTGTGTTTACATCATGCTGAAGTTTGTGGAATTACAGCTTGGCTCTGTGGTGCAGCCTTAACTGATCATCTTGATGAGTCTCCAGCTTATAGAACACTTTAAAAATGCCTTCCTAGTAGTAACAGCTTGTTTGATTATTTAATCTACTTAAAGTGTACCTTTTGAGCAAGAGAAATGTGAAAAGTTGAAGGAAATGCATTCTTAATTGCTAAAAACATTAGGATGTGCCAGAGAAGGCAAGAAAAGTTGTGAAATATTTTGAAGAAACTAAGTTTGTGACAATAAAGATGTAAAGATAAAGATGTTCTCAGTAAATAAAGAATGACGGGATAGCCCTAGAGCAGGGGTTCTCAACCCCTTCCTGGTTGAGTACCACCTCCGGTGCCACTCTCCTGCTGCATACCACTGGAAGTGAGTGGCAATGACATAATCACCTGTTACTTTCGGGTTTTCAGGTTTTTGGAGGCCAGCAAACTCTGGGTGTGTAGGAGGACCCTTTTCAGTGTTGCAGAGAGGCTCGGCCAAAGGCAGGAGCCTCTCAGGAGCAAACACATTGGGCTGAGAGTGCTGCATCGTAGCGGGGTCCGGTGGTCCAGGGGTCCAAGTACTACCAACATTTGGCCAAAGTACCACTGGTGGTACTAGAACCACTAATTGAGAACCCCTGCCCTAGAGGAAAGGTTAAACATCTTTATTGGCTTGATGATCCTGAACATGTGCTCTAATAGATCAGCTTGCAGTGTGGGCATAACATTGAAATTGGTGATGCACCGGCACAACAACTGACACCCCTTCCTAGACCTTTTATTTGTTGACACAAATAAGCAGTCTTGGGCTTCGGTCATAAATCTACTAAAAGTATAGTTATTTGCATGTATAATGTCCTCTTATTTGTTGGCTTGTATAATGTAGTAGACATTGCATTATGCGTGTGTGTGTGTGTGTGATTTTCATAATACACTCTTCAGCATGCTGAGCTAGGAATGTATCTGCTATAGCATGCCTTCAACTGCTTTCCCTGAAGCAAAAGGGGAGGCTTAGCAGGCCTAGACTGGAGCATGTCTCTGAAGAATCCTGTTTGTTCTTACTCACCTGTAGAAAATGTATCTTGTTAACAGGCGTGTCTCTCCTGCTGTGTTAAAAGAGTATTTGTGAAAAGAAATGGGCTGTGAATAAATTCAGTTATTTTTCTGCATACAGTTTACTAACCCTAAAAGGATTATCTTGGGGTGTGTTAAAGGAATTCATTATTGGGGATAGTAAGCACTGGGGTATTGGAAGAGGTTTTTCTTGACATTTCTGAAATTGACTGGCATTTTAACTTGTTTGCATTGCCATCTTGAGTCCATTCACAGGATTTATAAATCCTGTTGAAATCTGGGTCTTATGAAATGAGGACAGCAGTTAAAAACCTATGTGTGGGGGGTGAAGGTGGGGTGCCTGTTTGTGGAAACAGTACTCGGTGCGGCACTTGGGGTCCACATTTTCTCCTAGAAGCTCCCAAGAACACTACTACATGTGGCATCATTCGGAGGGGGGGAGGTAGTGGGTGCCAGCCTGCAGCAGGGTACAAATGCTATTGTTGCCAGCAGTTTTACCCTTTGAAAAGCTGTGGAAGTCCTTCCCCCTCCCTAGTTTTGCTAACTGTGACTGTGTCAAAAATGAGGGCGTTTTGAGACGGCACTCTTATCAGTTTAGCCTGGGTCTCATCACTTGATTTAAGAGTGTGGTGTGTGGTGTTTTTGGTTAAAAGGTATACTAGAAAAATATAATTGCTTATTTCACATCACACCTAATAGTTTAAAATTAATCTTCTAGCTAAAAAGTGTGGAAAGGCAGGATTCACACTGCATGGTTCTATAGCACTGGTTCTCAAACTATGGGTCACGACCCACCATTGAGAACTTTAACTGTCCCCTGCCCCTTTAAGGGGCGAGGACAGCATGGCGGCGGCGGTGGCGATCCGGGGATCGCCACCGCCGCTGCCGTCAAAGTGGCCGAAACGGGCCCCCCGCACTTACCGGGGCTTGGGGGAGCTTCGGGGTGGCCTGCACAACCCTCTGCAGGCCTCCCCAATCTTCAGATCGCTGTTTTGCGGTGATCTTCGGGCGCTTACGATTTTCGCAAAAACTGGAAGTGCCCGAAGATTGCTGCAAAATGGCGACCCGAAGATCGGGGAGGCCTGCAGAGGGTCGCGCAGGACTCTCCGAAGCTCCCCCAAGCCCCGGCAAATGCGGGTGTGTGTGTTTCGGGGGCGGCGGTGATCCCTCGGATCGCCGCCACTGCTGGCCCTGCCCCCGCACACATTCAAAAGTTCTCTCCGCCTTGCGGGGAGAACTTTGAGAACCACTGTTCTATAGTATTTGTCTGTGCGCATTTGAAACGCATGTGAAATAGTCAAGATGCATCTGAGAGATTTAATTTCTAGAAACCCAGGGAAAGAAACTGAAATGTGAACAGAAGTACAGTAACTCGGAGAGTGGTAGTAGTAGTAATAGTTCAATAAACAGGTATGGATATTTGCACTAGCAACACTTTTTAAAAGGCATCCCTGAAAAACAAAATAGGGACAGTGAGTTGGCCTGCAGGTTTGAGCCGGTGCCCTGCCTGAAGAAGGTAAACAGGGTCGACCTCGGTTCTCACTTGGCAGTTGCTGATGAACCTCGCAAAGACACTGAGAAGGCACCGTGAAAGGGTGGAATGTGGAGGAGTCAGCTAGAGAGAGAACATCTGGACAACCGTCCGAGGGTGAACTGCGGTGAACTGTGAAGCTTGGAAGTGCAGAGCACAAGTCAGAAGGAGGGCTGCATTCGGAAGAGAAAACATCTTGAGTATGGAAGGTTCTATATAGGAATAGAACAATATTGTAAAGACCCTTTGGGTCTAGGATAACCTGCCTGTATAAACCGCCTTGAATAAATCTGATGATGAGAAAGGCGGTATATAAATACAGAAAACAAATAAATATTTTTTTTAAAAAAGAAGAGATTATTCCTGGTACATGGGGATAATTGGAGCACATGAAGATGGCAGTCAAATAGTTGTTGTTCAGTTGCTTTCGAATTTTTGTGTAGCAAATTCACTCAGATTGCTCAAACATCCTCTTGCTTGCAGTGTAAGCTATCAGGTGCAGAGTCGGACATCAAGCCCTCTTCCTCTGGATAGCCTGCAGAGTGCTTACTCTTGGAACAGGTTTGGGGGGGGGTGTCTCTGAGGCAGGCTCTACTTACCCACATCTGAAAAGGCTACATCTGTCTCAGAATTGCTGTCTAGGTATAGAGGCTGGAGTTTGCTTTTCTTACCCTCTCTGAGGCTTTCCAGGTCTTGATTAGTCTGGGCTGTTGATAGACATGAGCTTAGTAGTGGAGCAGGGGGTGGACAACCAGTAATTCTTTTTTCCTTAACGTCTACAAAGCTGATTCAGTTTAGTGTTTTCTCAGGCCCCTAGTGCAACCATTTATGTTAGGTATTACCGTATATTTTGAATATACAAGTCATGGCGTGAATTGGGTATGTTGTGGAATCTGGAGCTAAATTGGCTTGTTCTTGGGTAACACAGTAGAATATTAAATGTAATTATTTTCCATTTAATCAGCATAATGGTTTTGTGACTGTTATGCCGTAGCATAACTTTTCAAGAAACAAAGCTCACACTCTCATAGTTGCATTTATTTTGAAATCGAGGCTCAAACTGGCAGACCCATTGGAGCCTGTGAACCTGAGTCTGTTCCAATCATATATGGGGGTGAGGTGGGATGGAGAGTGAGGAGGCACAGAGGTGAGAGGATTTGAAACCTTCAGTGCCTGCTGCTTACCTCCCTGTAATCTTTTCCTTCACAAGCACTTCTCTCTCAGCTGAGTAGGGTGGATAAAAATCAGGTGCCAAAAAAATAAGAATTAGCTACTAACTTTCTTTTTGTTTAAATACCTGGTTTAAAAGGTAACTGAACTAATGCAAACATAAAACTGAACGTCTGATTTATGAGTTTCTGAAACATTTCTCTTGACCCATAAGAACATAAGAAGAGCCCTGCCGGATCAGGCCAAAAGCCCATCTAGTCCAGCTTCCTGTGTCACACAGAGGCCCCACCAGATGCCTCAGGGAGCACACAAGACAACAAGATACCTGTGTCCAGTCGCCACTCCCTTGCACCTGGCACAGAGAAAATCCACTTCTAAAACCAGGAGGTTGCTTATGGCTTGTAACCTGTGATGGTCTTTTCCTCCATGAATCTGTCCAAACCCCTTTTAAAGGCATCTAGGCCAGATGCCATCACCACATCCTGTGGCAAGGAGTTCCACAGATGAATTACACGCTGGGTGAAGAAATATTTTCTTTTGTCCGTTCTAACTCTCCTTCAACTCAATTTTAGTGCATGTCCCGTGGTTCTGGTGTTGTGCGAGAGGGAGAAGAATTTCCTTCTATCCACTCTCTCCATCCCATGCATAATTTTATAAGTCTCAATCATGTCCCCCCTCAGGTGCCTTTTTTCTAGGCTGAAAAGCCCCAGACGCTGTAGCCTTTCCTCATACGGGAGGTGCTCCAGCCCACGAATCATTCTGGTCGCTCTTTTCTGCACCTTTTCCAATTCAACTATATCCTTTTTGAGGTGTGGTGACCAGAACTGGACACAATACTCCACATGTGGCCTTACCATCGATTTGTACAAAGGCAGAATGATATTGGCCGTTTTATTCTCAATCCCTTTTTTAATGATCCCGAGCATGGAATTGGCCTTCTTCACAGCCGCCGCACACTGGGTCGACACTTTCATCAACCTGTCCACCAGCACCCCAAGATCTCTCTCTTGATCTCTCTCTTGACCCATCACCATGCCGTATAATAATTCATATACTGTATGCTTATATAATGGTTTGATATGGGGGACCTGGCAGGAATGGCAAGGTAGCATGCATGTCATCCATTGATTCATTCAAACTTGCTTTTACTCTTGGTTTGTCTAGTAACTTTCCAATCTCTGCAACATGCTCAGAGTCAGAGGAGTCGTCAGCAAGGGGGCCTTGGGACAGTGGGCCCGCAGGCATCAGGATTGGGCCCCAGGCGGCAGGCGGGCAGGGTGTGTGTCACGGAGGCCGGTGGAGGCACGAATCGTCCCGTTGGTTGGGGCGAGCGAGGAGCATCGGCGACGTGTTTGGCCTGTCCTGCGCCTCGGTATGGTGCATAACGACTGCAGCCGTTTGTCACTTCCGGTGCGGGGGGGGGGAGCGGTCGGTTGTAGAATCTCCACTGCAGCATCAGTTTTCTAATTATAAATATTTAGTACTGTATCGAACAATTAATTGAGAAAACTGGAAAAGAACCAGGACCTTTTCCTAGAACATGGATGTTTTCCTTCCATCTCATGGAGAACATTGGTTTGCCCAGTAACTACCTGTGTGTGTGTGTGAGAGAGAGAGAGAGAGAGAGAGAGAGGAGGGTAGATATCAAAGAGAAATGAACAATTGCAAGAGGTGACACCTTCTAGTGTTGATACACTTAACATCACCTGTGTACAAAAACCGACCATGGCAGGCAAGAGACCATATTTTGAGAAATCCTTTTTCTAGGTAAAATAGGAAAACATGGTAAATATAAACAGTGCAATAATGAGATGCTAAGACTTGATTGTCAGAATGAAGCAGTATTAAATCAGTGGTGATTAGATACTAAATCTTCTGTGAACATAAGACAGATTTGTTTGTTCAGGGGGTTGGTTCCACCAGTCTACCTTGGGTCTCCATGCTATTTCTCTGGAATAGATGGGGGGGGGGGGGTTGCTGATATAAAACAGGTATTTAAATTGGCTTTTTCTTGATGATTCAAGTTGCCTTGATTTACGGTGAATCAAGCCATCCTGAAGGTAATGCCTGTGGGGAAATGGCAGGAAGCTTTAGTACCCTCTCCCAAGTGCCCGTTTTGCTCTTAGAAAAGGAGATACCCCCTTGGCATTGTGGCAGACTTGTATTTAAACAAATGGATCTGCTGTTATAGCATGTGGTGCAACTTTGAGCCTTGCTTATTCTTGGCACGTTTTAAAGGACATAAAGATAATTTCTTTAAAGGGACAGGCCAGTGCTAGACATGAGGGTCTTTTCTACTAAAGTCTGTGTGACCTGATTGGTGGTGGGCAATTTTGGCAATACCAGTATAGCTGGTGGGAGGGCTGTAACAGGGTTTGTAGAAACTAGAATTTTGCTAGATCTGATTTCAGATACTGGTGTTGAGTTCAAATGCACCCTTTCTCAGAGTGGCTGAGGCTGAGTGAAACTACAATTTTGAGCAGCTAGTTGGGAGTAGTGATGAATTGGGAGAAGTGATGAACAGACGAGGGATGTCCTGAATCTGCATCTCCCCCCCCCCAACCCACTGCTCACTGAGCTTCTCTGATTCTCTTCTATTCACTGAGAGGGAGTAGGAAGAGGATCAGAGCAGTGGTGTAGCCCACTTTTTCCTTCAGTGCTGTCAGAGGAAAGGAGTGGGGAGCTCCTGTCACCACCTCCTTGTCCTCTTCATCCCCCACTCGGCTGCTTAAGAAAACACCTGGGTGGGCAAGGAGAGGGGGGGACGAGGTGAGGTGGAGCCAACCCTCACAACTTCAGTTCCAGTGCCACTGCCTCCCTCATTAGCCTGCTTGGTCCTGTTAGAAATAAATAGGATGCTGAGAGTGCTCTGCCTGTTCTGTTTGTTTCAAACAGTACCAAACGGGAATAAGAAGAAGGAGGCGGTGTCGGAGCTGAAGGTAAGGGCCTGGCTCTGCTTCTCCTTGCCCACTGGCTACTTTCCTAAGCAGCTAGGTGGACGAAGAGGAGGGTGTGGTAGTGGGGTGCACATGTGTGTGAAGTTTGTGTGTGTGTTGGAGCATGCATACTAGCAGGGGAAGCAGACTATCCCAATTCAGGCAGCAGATCTGCTGTTTGTGCTGAGGGCTTGGATTCTGAGAAGGTAATACACCTACCTTATTTTTTCCTCTTTCATATTCATTTGCATTGCAGCAAAAGGGAAAAGACAATGGGTTGTTCATCTCTGTTAGCTATGATTAGTCATATTAGTATCGCATGGTTTAATCAGTGTTTACTGTATGAATGCAATAATTGTGCCTTTGCTAAACTTTGGAACTAATGACTCTCAGAAATGAGAAGACCCATCATACATGAGAAGACCCATCATACAATGTGCATGCCATTTTTACATAATTTATTAGTTTAGTGCTCATTGCACATTACAGTTCAGTATTTTATTTTTGTTTAGACCGTGTTCTGAACAGTTTCCTTTTGAGGAGTCATAGGTCAGTAATAGAGCAGATGCTTTACATGCAGAACGTCTTACTTTTGGTCCCTGATACCTCCGTTAAACTTTGGGTAGGGATGCTGGGACCCCTACCCAAAACACTGGAGAACCACTGGAGAATGAGGGCGGAGGGTTAGCAAAGTGAATGATCCATTTCTTGCTTGCTTTTAGGAAGTGGGAAGTGGATCAGTGTGACTCGCATCTGTGGTGGGCTGCAGGGAGGCAGCAGCAGACTTGGCGGTGAAGAGCACCTGAAATCTGTTGCTCCTCCCACCACTTGCCCTGGTTCAAGCCACATCCGGTCGCCTCATGGTTTGGCCTGCCCTGCTTTGTTCACATACCATGTTTCCCCGAAAAGAAGACATCCCCTGAAAGTAAGACCTATGCGTTTTTCCCAGTATGTACGTTTAGACCTAGTAAGGGGCCACACGGGTCACTCTAAGTCCCGGCCAGATGCTCTTTGTGGCCGGCCCGAACTCTCCCCCCATGTCCTGCTCAGTGTACTTTCTTTACCTTCTCCGAGGTGCTTGGCCACCTGGTCTTCCGCCGTTGCTGCCGCTTGCCCTTGCCACCTCCTGTGGTCTGCCGGGAATGCCTCCCCAAGCTCTCTGGTTTTCTTAATTTCAGCATGCGCCGGACTGAACGCCAAACGTGGTCGCAAGCCCGCCGGGGGACCCCCCCCCCCACTCAGCATTGCTCTCGCTGAATGCAGCCGCGGGCTCTCTTGAAATGTCTGAGTTCACTCAGATGTTTCCGGAGAGCCCGCGGCCACGCTCAGAAGCTGAATGCGGCTGCAAGCTCTCTGGAAACGTCCAAGTTCACTCTTCTGTGAATGTGAATGTGAAGAAAGCGCCTGCAATTTGGTGCCTGCAAGTTTTCGTCACTTGTTGTATGTACATAAAAAAAATACAGCTGCTAAAATAAGACCTACTGCGTTTTTTGGTGCAAAAAAATTAATATAAGACATGCCTTATTTTGGGGAAAATGCGGTAAGAAAGGAAGCCTCTCACTGGATGCTTTCTATAAAATCTGGCAAGCTTTTCTGTAAAAGAAAATTTGCTACTGATTTGTCCTAAGTAGCATGAGTGCAACAGCACTGGTACCACTTATATTTCCTTCCACCTCCTTCTTAGGGAACTGCCCTAAGTGCCACCCCCCACCATAAAGCTGCTCCTGAGGGTCATTGGACCCTCAAATGGTGTGGAATGGCTTGGAGCTGCAGTAGGAGAGGGAAACTTCCAAAAACTGCTTGGAGGAAATCTCTTAGGAGTGAAGGACATCCACCAGGTTGACATTTATTGCGTGTGAATGGACTTCGTAACCCCCCCCTTTTAATGTAGTAGTAATAGAAACAACTGTTAACGTTATCAGTGTAAACATAATATTTCATTAGGTTTTCTAGTGTATGTTTCAGTGCCAGGATTATGTAGCCAAATCCTTATGGTATGTGGGGGGGTCGGTCAGGAAATTATATAAGAAATGTTCTATAATCCCATTGAATTTAGACAGTATTAGACTCTGTAATAACAGATATTTATTGTTTATATTGTTTATATATTTATTTAGTCTAGTGTAAGACTGCAATTGGTTGAGGAGCAAGCAAATGACAAAGTGAAATTGTTCTAGGGAAGTAACTATTTTACTGGTTGTTGTTGTTGTTGTTGTTGTTGTTAAGTCGTGTCCGACCCTTCGTGATCCCATGAACCATATCCCGCCAGGCCTTCCTGTCGTCCACTATCTTCCTGAGTTCGCTCATTTTCATGTTCGTTGCATCGGTGATGCTGTCTAACCATCTCATCCTTTGCCTTCCCCTTCTCCTTTTGCCTTCAATTTTTCCCAGCATCAGAGTCTTCTCCAGAGAGTCCTCTCTTCGCATTAGGTGGCCAAAATATTTGAGTTTCAGCCTTAGTATCTGTCCTTCCAGGGAACAGTTGATTTCATTTAGGATTTTACTGGTAGTGCTACCAATTATCTCCCCCCCCCCCCAATACTTTTCGGTCATTGTAGACAAAAGCAGTTTTCAAAGAAAAGTGAGGGTAGGTACACTTGTTCATACAGAGCAAGCAGAGAATGTTTTCTAGCATAGCTTATTATATACTGTATTTTAAAAAAATCCTATTCTAGCTAACTAATCATGGTTGGCAAGAAGTGAGATTTTTTTAACTTAGCAATACTTTTGATATGTGTCGCATCTCGTCAAGATGTGCATATTATGATTTTTTGCAAAGTAATAGTACCTGCAAATGAATGATTTCCTGTAACTCTATGTGCTGCTTATACCCTAGTACAGGGGTTCTCAACCTTTGGGGGTCCGCATACCCCCTAGGCAGGCCCCCAAAGGTTGGTGTACCCCCGGGGCCCCCAAGTCCCACGTACCCCCCAAAAGTGTTTTTTACGGCCTGCAGCGAGGCCGAGCGGGTCCTCCGGCTCATGCCGCAAGCCGGAGGGAAAGGCTACAGCCCAGCCAAATCGGCAGGGCTGTAGCCTTTCCCTCCGGCTTGCGGTATGAGCCGGAGGACCCGCTCAGCAGCGCCGCAGGCTGGAAAAATGGGTAAATTGTTCCCAGTAGCTCTCCCTACTTTTCTTCACAGCTGCCACCATGTTGGATCTCCTGAAATCTCGCAAGATCCAAGATCGCGGCATGAGATTTGGGAGCCGTGATCTTGGATCTCGTGAGATTTTGGGAGATCCAACATGGCGGTGGCTGTGAAGAAAGGAAGGGAGAGCTACTGGGGACAGTTTACCCATTTTTCCGGTCTGCTGTACGGCCGAGTGGGTTCTCCAGCTCACGCCGCAAGCCGGAAGGAAAGGCTACAGCCCTGCCAATTCGTGGTGCTTGGCCACGCCTCAGGCCGGAAAAACGGGTAAAATGGCACTTCTCCCATTTTCCGCTCTCGTGTACCCCCAACCTGCGGTCCATGTACCCCTGAGGGTACACGTACCACAGGTTGAGAACCCCTGCCCTAGTATTTCAACAATTTAGGGAAAAAATATGATCAGTTAATTATTAGTGATGGTCAAGTTTGAAACAGTCTGTACTTTCCAAAGTTGCCGAAACTATGCCAACATTACAATGGTTAAACATCACTCGAAGTTTCTTTTGCAGGGACGTGCAAAATAAGATTAAAAACACAGTAGATCTTTTGAATAATCTAGGCTTCTCTAGTATACCTAAGTAATATATAATACAAATACAGGGAGGGCCCTTTATCCGCGGATCCGCTATCGGCAGATTTACTTACCTGCAGGTAGTGGGGAGCCCCCCTGCGCACATTACCGTAATTAAGGCTCCAGCACTGGCGCAAAGCCAGCACATCTCTTCCTTTAAAGAAATGACAAGCCATCACCTAATACAGAGCAGGCGAGCAGCCTGCATACTAGAGAGACTCCCAGGAATCTTCCTGCTTCTTGTTTAATGTTGGGAGCATCTCTAGTATGCAGGCTGCTTGCCTGCTTTGTGTAAGGAGCTGGCTCATCATTTCTTTAAAGGAAGAGATGCAGTGGCTTCACGCCAGCGCTGGAGCCTTAAGGTAATGGGTGCGTGCGCGTGTATGTGTGTGCGCGCAGGCTGCAAGGATAACGTTCACCCCCCATCCATGGATTCCAGTATCTGCGGAGGGGGCAGAAACCTATCCCTTGTGGATACGCCCCCCCCCCCGGTATTCTTTGTGACATATTAATTTCTGTGCACATGTATGTAGAAGTCTCTGATACAATTCTGAATCCGAGGTATAATCCCCCTGATGAATGTTTGAATCATTGGGACAGCTTGCACATGAGAAGGGCATTTTGGTGAGGTATACGATTATAAGATGTTCTGTTTCCAGAAGTGTCCGTGCCAGTGTTTGGTACTAAAAGAGAGTTTAGAGACAGTGGCCATATCAGAAACCTAACCTGTGAGAATTACCGTATTTCTTCGAGTCTAAGGCGCCATCAATTCTAAGGCGCACCTTAATTTCAGGAACACCAGCAGGGAAAAAAAAAAAAACATCGATTGCAAGACGCACCTCCTTCCTTCAAACTCTCCCCAGCTTGCCTGCCGCTCCATTTCGCCAACCCGATTTGACAGAGCTTGTGGGAGCTACCGGGGCTTGGGGGAGCTTCAGGGAGGCCTGTGCGACCCTCTGCAGGCCTCCCCGATCTTCAGTTTGGTGATAAATGGCTGTTTTCAAGCATTTCTGGTTTTTGCAAAAAGTGGAAATGGCCGAAACCCGCTGTTTTTCACCGAACTGAAGATCGGGGAGGCCTGCAGAGGGTCGCGCAGGCCTCCCCGAACCCCCCACAAACCCTGGTAGGTAAGGAGGTGGCGTTTTGGGGGTGGAATTTGCACGCCTTCGATTCTAAGACGCGCACCCCCTTTTTTGAATGGCTAAATTTGGAAAAAACGTGCGTCTTAGAATAGAAGAAATACAGTAGTAAGGTAAAGGTAAAGGTATCCCTTGACAATTAAGTCCAGTTGTGTCCGACTCTAGGGAGCGGTGCTCATTTCCGTTCCAAAGCCGAAAAGCCAGTGCTGTCCGAAGACATTTCCATGGTCATGTGGCCAGCATGACTCAACACTGAGGCGCATGGAATGCTGTTACCATCCTGCTGACGCAGTACCTATTAATCTACTTGCAATTTCTTGCTTTCGAACTGCTAGGTTGGCAGGAGCCGTCGCATGGATTCGAACTGCCGACCTTTCGATCGACAGCTCATGGTTCAATCGTTTAACCCACTGCGCCACCCGCTGGCTCGTGAGAATTAGTAGGATCCACTTATCCTTGGACAGAAATTTATAGAAAAGGAAGAACTCATTGGTAGTGGTGGTACTCTGTATGTCAAAGACTGGGTTCCTACCCATTGTTCCTCCAAGCTGAGCTCTGCGCAGCTCAAAGCTGAGCTTTGCACAGCTCGAAGCTTAGCTGAACTGGAAGTAGGCTATGACATCTTTACTGAAAGATGTCCTGCCCTACTGCACAGCAAGCACAGTGACACGAACTCCAGTCTTACAGGGTATATTGTTCATACCTCTGTCTGTAATAATGAACCATGATTAATCATGGTTTTGCATTATTAGCACATGCCTTGGATTTGTGTGCTTGTGGGCCTCCAGAGGGGGAGTTCTATTCTGTAGGGCAGAGGTTCCCAAACTGGGGTGTTGCGATGCCCCAGCCAGGAACAAAGGGTTGCTACACCCTTAAGGGGCATGACGTCAATGGCGCGTCCAGGATCGTGCTGCCGTGGATGAAAAGTGTCCGTTTTTACCTTCGTTGGTAGGTGTGTGGGGAGCCTGCGAACCCCTCTTCAGGCCTTCCCAAGCACCGGAGTGGCCCTCCGACACGATCGCGACCCACTTCAGTTTTGCTATAAAACTCGAAGTGGGTCGTGATCGCGTTGGAGGGCTGTTCCGATGCCTGGGAAGGCCTGCAAAGGGGTCCGCAGGCTCCCCCCCGCCGGACATCCAAAGTCACCAATGAAGGTAAAACGGACACTTTTGGTCTGCGGTGGTGGCGCGATCCTGGAGCGCCATCGCTACCCTTGGGAAGACCCCGCTGCCACTTAGGGCAGCAAAGGGTCTTCCCAGTTAGGGAACCACTGCTGTAGGGGTTGAAGTAGGGCATTTGGGAAAGGCAGCAGGGCAAATTAGACTGCAAAGAACAAATGCTGTCTGCTACTGGGGGGGATTTATTTTGGCATCTGGATTATAAAGTGGAGGGCCCTTTGGGCACAAATTATTCACCTTTGTTGGATGTTTTGTTATGCCGATTTTGGCTCTTGAAAATGAGCGAACTCAGGAAGATAGTGGAGGCCAGGAAGGCCTGGCAGGATATGGTTCATGGGATCACGAAGGGTCGGACACGACTTAACGACTGAACAACAACAACAACAGATGGAGATGGATTCTCCTCTTCTTCTGTCCAGCCTCTCACCCTGACCTTGGTCTTTGCAACCCCCGTGGGTCTGGGTTGGTGCAACTCCTTCGTCTTCTTCTGTCTTCATCCTCCCCACCTCATTATGTTGCTGCTGGTCTCTTGCCTTCTCCATGCTGTCTTTCCTTCTCTCTGCTGTCTTTCCCTTTGCTTTCTTTGGCATCTCCCTCTCTGCCGCTTGATCTGCTGTCTCTTGCCTCTCCCTCTGTTCTTTCGGCCAGCTTCCTTTCGGCGTAGTCTACCACCCCCTCCTCCTCGTATTCTGCTGTCTTGCTCTCCGTTCTCTCTCTTGCCTCTCTCTGTGGACTTCCACTCCCTTCCCTTCCCACTTGTCCTATTTATTTTAAATCCTCCCACCACTTCGCCCACTCCTCTCAGCTGGAAGCTCCTCCAGCTACTAAGCTGCCAACAGCTTCTGGAGTTGCTTGGCAATAATGTCCAGTGTGTGGAGCAGCAGCCCCGTGGATCCCCACAGCGGCGGCAGGGCAGGATGGCCACAGAGCTCCTCCCTTCTCTTCAGGTGTGAGTGGAGAAAATTTACTGCTTCTGTTTTGGGATTAAAAAAGGGGAACTGAAGCAATAAATTTCCTCCCCTCGAATCTTGTGCTAATATTGCTAAATCAAGATGTAACATTATGTCTGAGACCTCTCAGAGGGCCTACAGTGCAGTAAGTTAGCAAACTCCTCCATAGAATGAGCAGTGAGTGGAAATGCAAAAGTAATATACTGGAGCATGACTAAAACTCTAAGAATGATCTTGAGACAAAAAAATGATTAGGGAAGTGGCCAAAGGAGAAAGAGAGTATTCTAGTAAACATCATATACTTGGACTTCCAAAAAACCTTTGACAAAATCCCTCATCAAAGGCTCCTGTAAACTTAATAGTCATGAAATATGGGGACTGGACGTGTTTGGAACATAGTGCCATTCAGCTTTATTGGTAAATACATTATTGGGAGTAGTGAGGTCATATTTCCAGATAATGCCAAATTATTCAGGTTGGTGGTATCCAAAGCAGACTGTGAATGGCAGATGTTTCTTCGCTCTCTTCAGGAGTGTTAATTATTCTGTGTACTGTAGAGAGGTGTTGCAGTTGCTGGTGTTCAAAGGTATAAAACCATGTTCTGAGCTTGCAGGTATGATGATCTGTTGCTGCTGGAAAGCAAGAGTTGTGCGTGGGAGGAGAAATAAAATAATAGAGATGCAGACTTTTGGTTTAGATACAGTTGTTAGATATAGTTGTTTTGCTGCAAACTGTTGTGTATTCTTCCTTATACAAGCTGAAATCGTGCTCCGGAAGCGTCTTCAGGGTTGCGTGACTCCCCTCTCCCAAGTTTGCCCCAGAATGCATTGCAATGCATTCTGGAGCTCTTCTGGGAGAGGGGAGTCGTGTGACCCGGAAGAGGCTTCCGGAGCACGATTTCAGCTTGTATAAGGAAGAACACGCAGTGGTTTGCAGCAAAAAGGTAAGCAAACTGCTGTTTAACATTAAAAAAAAATTTTTTAAGTTTGGCCCCGGTATCAGCGAAGCATACGTGGTGAGACAAGTCTGAGGATGCTGAAATTGTGGATTTTTTTGTTGTTCAGGTGGCCAACTGTATGCACTGTAGTTTGGGCAATGAGGATTGTGGTGGCTGAACTTTTAGTGATTGATGGAAAGCTACTGAAACATGGTTTTGTGTCTTTGTTTACATTTTACAACCACTCCTGATCCATGGTTTTACATATTGGATGTAATAGTTAAGAAAGATGATCAGTGGATGATCAGTGTTACAAACTGCATTGTGTTGGTATCTGAGCAATGTATGTAATTCTTGGTGCTGTTGTAAAACTTTCTTCATTCCTGTGCTGTATCTGCTGCTCTCAAGTGCTTCACAGATCTTCCTTTATTTTGGTAATATTTTAAATGGCATTAAAAAAAAAGTTAAATCCTATAAATGCAAGAATCGGGGAGAAATTAATTTCCATTATTGAGATGGTAATATTAATCTTTGAGTTGTTGCTGATTATTTAATGTTTCTTGTATTTAATCTGCCTTTGTTGCAATGCCGATATGTAACACTTTCTTCTGTCAATCGTATTTTGGAATGTGTTAACTATAATTGCATAGTAGAGTATCAAAATCTGGCACAATAATTAATTTCTAAATTGCGATGTAGCTGCTTTGAGAGTTTCTCAAACAGTGGTATAAAATCACATTGCTACAAATTTATTATACACATTGTTTTGTATTTTTATCCAAGTATTGGTAGAAGAATGCTTACCCTGGAAAAAAATCTGTTTTAAATAAAGAAAAAGAAAAGGCAGTGAATTTGACAGTGTACAAAATGGACCTTACAGCAGCTTAGATTGGAACTGCATTTCTATTTGGTGCTTTTTACAAATTGCATTTTAGTTGGAGAGCTACATGATTACAGTTCTGTTAAATACTGCATTGGCTGTCCTTTACCCACCACTTCTGTGTTTTCAAAAGGCAGCATCTCTCTACCTCGTGCAAACCAACGCTATTGTATCTGTGTGAAAAAGTTGGAGCGAATGGACTGCATGTTGGCAAAAGTGCAGCATGGCACTCTTTAATTTGGATGTCCTGGGCAGCCCAATCCTGCCTAACTATCCGGTGGGCGGCCCTGGCCACCCGCCGGATCCTATCCCCGGTGTACTCGGGGGAAGGGAACATTCGTCCCCTTCCCCCAGTATAATGTGGGGAGGATTTCCGCCAGCTATTTAGCTGGCGCAAGTCCGAGGAGGCTGTGTAATGGCAGATCCGGCCCGGGAAAGGGACTGGGATATGGCGGCCGCCATCCCCGCCCCCCCCCCAGGCCGGATCCGCAAGCCCCTGGCCTCCCTCGCCACCTGAACCGCCCCTGTCAGAGCTGCACTTGCCTTCTCTGGCAACCGTGGGGACAATCCTGTGGCAGAGTGAGGGAGGCCAGCCTCCAAAGTCGTCGCAAACGTGCTTTAGGGCACGTTTGCGATGGCTTTGGATGGCGGAGTGCTTGCTCCGCCGCCTGGTAGTTAGACAGGATCGCGCCGTTAGTCAGGGACTAAAGTACAAACATTTTCAAGAAGTGACTAGAGCTTCATTATCTACTGTATTTTTCCATTCCCTCTCCCCTCCCCATCCAACAAAGTATACTACAATATAAATTTTGTTTCATGTGTTCTGAAAATGTTTTAGTTCTATTTCTACTACTATTTTGTTGTGATAGTAGTTTTGAAAAAGAACTCAGAATTGACTTCATATGTTCCTTGCTTTTGAGTTTGGGGCTTGCAGCTTGAAGGTCATATCAAGGCTCATTCCATTCGGGGCAGAGTAGCTTTGGCTGCTAGCCTTAAATCTGTCAAAGTTCAAGAGATTAGCAGATCAGCCATATGTTCAGCTTGGTCACATTTACAGAGAATTATTGCTTAGATATATCATTCAGACAATACACACAGACAACTTGGGCATCGTGGAATTGATTTTTCCTGGGAAAGGTGTCCAGATTCAAGTTGCTATCCATATATAGTTTGTTTGCCTACAAATCATAGGCATTTCTAGGTGCTACTACGTTTGCAGAATTCCTATAATAACATAGTTGCTGCTGAGGTGTGTCTAAGCTGAGGAAGTGAACGTGCCTTTTTGCTGTAGCAAATTCTCTTCTGCAAGGTGACTTTTAAAGACACATGGTGTGATTTGGACAAACCACTTTCAGTCCAAATTCCCCATCTATAATAGGTGAATAGTAGTATTTACCATACTTGACAGAGTTGTATGGGTTACTGAAATAATGTGAAACACTTTGAGCTCTTAGGAAAGTCCTGTGTAAATGCTAGATTCCTGGTTGTGCTATATTTTCACCCTATGTTGCTATGTGTAGTTATTCATTGTGCCTTTTTTCAGATCAATATCTGAATATCAATAGATATACCAATCAGATATTGGTAATATCAGTAGTTCAAGGACGTGAGCAAAAAGAGTATTTAAGAAGTTAACTGCGTCTAGGAATTATTTGTTTTAATATATTGCTCCATGACCACCCCCTGGATTACTCTTGGGGCCAAGATTAGGGCTCTCATCACTCCTCGTTCTTTTCCATCCCTCACTACTTGGAGTATTGCCAGTTTGTTTATAATTGTGATCCCACCCTTCTTTCAAAGAGGTCAGAGTCATGCACTTGGGTTTTCCAGATGGTCTTTAGGCACTGAGATTTACTCAGATCCAAGAGTAACAACATGATGCATCATAGTCCTTGTTCTCCCTAATTCCAACACACTCAGCAGCTGATGCTTAGTTAGCTGCCACATTATGTCTTAGTTCACCCAAGGTGGTATAACTCCTTCTCTGGAATGAAACTGTGTGTACCTGTGAGCAACTAGATAAAGCAGACCTTCCTTTCCCTTCAGTTTGGTGCTTCATGTTGGCATACTTGGTAAAATGCAAGGGTTTTTTAATTGAAAAATTGACTTTGGCAGTTGCCTACGAGAAAATGGTTTTATTTTTTCACAGATTCCGGTGTTTAACCAAAATGAAATAGCAGAAAGCGGTGTTTTGTGTTGTGTTTTTATAAACTGTAACTGCTTTGAAAGTGTACTAGGTAGGTGGTATATGTTGTACAGTGTCAGCAGACGAAGAATGACACAATTACATGCTTTTGTTTTATTTTTTCACGGATTTTTTTAGCAGAAAAGCAGTGTTATGTGTTTTTTATTTTGTTGTCACCATTTTCTCCTACCCCTATCAATAAGTGATTCGTTCTGTCCACAAGGTACACTTTGCTCAAGCTGCTGTAAGCACCCAGAAACTTTGGGTACTCTGGCCACTGAACTTGGTTTTATTTACCATGTATGCTTGTGTATAAGTTGATCTCATGGATAAGTCAAGGGCAGGTTTTAAGCCAAAAATCATGGAATTTGCTATGACCTGTGGATACATTGAGGGTAAAACTTAGTGTATGAAATTCTTTGAAAACAACTTACTAGTAATTGTTCTGAGGCAGCAACAGAAATTCTCCAACCAGAAAGAAAGAAAAGTGAAGGCACTTATGGGAGTTGTAGGCTTTCTGAGGAGTACATTGCTTCCTTAGCAGCAGCCCTCACAAAGACTACAACTCCCATAAGCTCCTTCACCTTACTTCCTGTTTGGAGAATACCTATGTTTCTGTGCTTCTTCAGAACAAGGTAAAATAGCTCCTTTTTTAAACCCATCCTGTGCGTTCTGCTATTCAGCCCAGCCCTCCCCCGCCCCACCAAAGCAGCTGTTTTTAGAAGCCCTGTGTATAGGTCGACCCAGGTTTTCAAGGTCAATTTTAAGGCATACATTTTTTTACCTATACATGATTCAATAAGGTTTATTTTCATTTTATTTTTGTCCCCATTCTGTGATTAGATGGAGAGAGAGAATTGAACTGCATCTTATGCATGCAAAGCATGTACTCTCTCCGGATGGATTTGTGTTAAATTACTAGTCAGGAGGACTCTATTAAATCATTCTTTTCTACAAAAAGTGTATTTGTGTTGCTGAATGTAACTCTATGTGTTCAGTGCAACTCAGAGATATGTAGGTTTCATTTTTAGAAGGTGTTGCTATATATTTTACAACAGTGATTTATTTTGAAAGCAATTTAGGATAATCTTGCAATGGCACCAGAAAAGGAATTATGTCTTGGCTATTTTATTTACGAAAGCTAATTGAAGCAGATATTTGTGAGCTCATTTGGAGATGAGTAGTCTCCAATTCAACAGTCTAATTGTGGATAGTTGGCCATGCTGTCTGTCTGGCGACAGTTGCTATCCTACTACGTTTAAAATGTTGTATTTAACTAATTATACTGCCTGATGCTCCCTCCTTGCATTTATTTCTAGGCTCCTTCTTATCCAGAGCTGTTCCTCTCCCAACAGTCTTCTATTCATTCATTGACCTTCTTGAAACTTTGAGAGGTAAAGGGCTTGACTCTGTCTACACAAATTTACAGAGGAACAATAGGGCAGATCAGGTCTGTTATCTCTCATCATATACTGCTGTTGACCAGCATATTATCTGGAGATGCACATCCACTGTTTGAGAACTGAAAAAGTAAGCATCTCTAGTGGGAACTTCTAGACAGCATTCCTTTGGATAGAGTGGTTATTTTTTTCTAAATCTGTAAGATTGGTAGTCCCTGCCACTGTGCCCTCTAAGGGGTCCGTGCCAGTGCATGGACCCTTTCTCCAGCTGGTCAGCGTTGCAACTCGAGTGTATCATCTCATAGTACATAATTATTTATTTATTAATTCATTAAAAAAAATTAATACCCTGCATTTTCCTATGCCAAGGCAAATGCCCAAGGCGGCTCCTGTTCCATGATGAGATGTCTTTTGAGTTCTAAGATATAGGGGTTTTTTTGTTTTTGTTTTTTTGCAAAAAGCATTTAACAAAACAAATCCAATTTAACTTGAAAATTAAAATCCGTAGCATATAGCTTTGGTTGAGTTCTTCATAGCAACTTCAATTTTCAAACGTATTCCTTCTGTATTTTGCTTTCTTGCCCTTTCACTTCCTAAGAGCTCCTTTGCCATAACCTTCTTGTTGGTATTGTGTGATCCATTGATGGTTCTCAAAACATCTCCATGCTGCATAGCATAGGATAGTTGGTCTTTGAACTGAACATGAGTAAGCACTTACATTAATGGCAATGTTGGTGATTTTTTTTTCTTCAGAAAGTAAGGTTTTCTATATCTTCCTTAGTCTTTAAAAGTTTCCTTTTTAAGAATGTTTGCAGGGACATGCAGTTCTTACAATAAACTGTTCAAAGTAAACCCCTGTCAATGTGCAGTTAAACATAAATGACACTGGTATGATAATTCATATTGTGTTGGGTTAAGAACAAATGGAGGTTTATGTGTATTGATGTTTTCTCAGATATAATCAAGTAAGTTGCTACTGGTTTTCCTTATGTAGAAGACGGTTTTGCTCCCCAGCCAAGAATTGAAGTTAGGATAACTAGAATGTAATTTTCTATTTGTGAGTATGCAAATAGATTTTAACATATGCTATGTTAAGTTTTTAATTTAGAATGCAGTTCATTAAGCAGCTGAGATGAGAGAAAATATTAAAACTGAAGGTTCATCTGCTGCTTTAAGCAGCCAGTTCAAAGCGGATGAGTCTTTAGTGCAGACTGTATGCATCTTCCTAATAATCTGTTGCCATCTCTGTTCTCCTTGGAGTAACACCTTCTCTTATTTTTCCTCTGTCTTGTATACAGCAGTCTGTATACTGCTGGTGTATACTGTTGGCGCAAGAAATTGTTAATCTACTGTGACTCATGTTTTGTGGCTTTCGTTCATATTTTAGAGTGACTTTTACTGAACAATTCATGGTAGGTTTGGTAGTCATTTGAGGGTAGCAGAACACAGGTAAACCATTCAAAATGAGTTCTGTTTGGGTGCTTCAGACATCTGTAGGAACTCATAACCCATAGAAGTAGTGCAGACTAATAGCATCTGCTCGTATTTATTTTATTTTATTTTACTTATTTATTTTCTGTATTTATATACCGCCTTTCTCATCATCAGATTTCTCATCAGATTTATTCAAGGCGGTTTACACAGGCAGGCTATTCTAGACTCGAAGGGTCTTTACAATATTGTTCTGTTCATATATAAAACCTTCCATACTCAAGATGTTTTCTCTTCCGAGTGCAGCCCTCCTTCTGACTTGTGCTCTGCACTTCCAAGCTTCACAGTTCACCGCAGTTCACCCTCGGACGGTTGTCCAGATGTTCTCTCTCTATACTGTAAAACATAAAGCAACTCTAGAATTTAAATCCTAACTTACAAAAAGGCTTGTATTTTACAATGAGCAGATACTCTGAACAAACATGTCAAGATATAAAGTTAAACTTGTTCATCTGTGTCTACTGGAAATTATCAGAAAAAAATGACACATTGTACTGATTTTCCTCCTTCTTTTCTGCAGGTATGGCCTCACAAGTCTTGGTCTATCCACCATATGTTTATCAAACTCAGTCAAGTGCCTTTTGTAGTGTGAAGAAGTTGAAAGTGGAGCCAAGTAGTTGTGTATACCATGAAAGAACCTATCCATGGATCTATGTGAATGGTAAAAATTTTGGAATCACTCAGCCTCCTAGTAGGGTTGGTACTTTGTTGCAGGCTACGAACCTATTTGACAAACCTCAAACAGATACTTTTTTGTTGCAGACCAGTGCTGTTGCTTTAAACAATATTGCAGGTGCTACGAAGTTATTAGTGCGGGCACAGCAACCTCAAGTGAAAGCACCTTGGACCGGGACACAAGAAAGTGGGTTAATCGTCTTGGACCGCCCCCAGCGATGTGGACTGAAGCGTAAGAGTGAAGAGGTGGAGAATCCGAGTGGCGCAATGCAGATTGTTGATGAACTGCCTATATTGCCTGCAATGTTGCAAACAAACTTGGGAAACCCAATGACCGTTGTGACAACTACTGCAACATCAAAACCAAGTGGTACCAATGGTGATGGAGATTATCAGTTAGTGCATCATGAGGTGTTGTGTTCTGTGAAAAATACTTACGAGGTTCTTGATTTCCTTGGACGAGGGACTTTTGGACAAGTAGTAAAGTGCTGGAAAAGAGGGACAAATGAGATAGTGGCGATCAAAATTCTGAAAAACCATCCATCTTATGCACGCCAAGGACAAATAGAAGTGAGCATATTAGCAAGACTAAGTACTGAGAATGCTGATGAGTTTAACTTTGTGAGAGCTTATGAGTGCTTTCAGCATCGTAACCATACTTGCTTAGTTTTTGAGATGTTGGAACAGAATTTGTATGACTTTCTGAAACAAAACAAATTTAGTCCTCTTCAGCTAAAAGTAATACGGCCTATTCTGCAACAGGTGGCCACTGCACTGAAAAAACTAAAAAGTCTTGGTTTAATACACGCTGACCTCAAACCAGAAAACATAATGTTGGTGGATCCTGCCCGGCAGCCATACAGGGTTAAAGTAATAGACTTTGGGTCTGCCAGCCATGTATCAAAGACCGTCTGCTCAACGTATTTGCAGTCTCGATACTACAGGTCTGTACCTTTTTATGTATTTTATTATAGGTGTATAATTGGTATTGTTATGCAAATGATTTTTTTTAAGTCACAGTGCTGAACATCCACTTTTTCAGATATTAAATGTTTGTACAATGAAAGTGATGCATGCTTCAATTGAAAATAGTACTATTTTTCTGTTTTACTTCCCATGTTGCTTCTTTGGAAATGTGACTTCAGTATTTGTCCCAGCACATAGCAGCACTGCTTGTATTATGTTTTATTTCTTCATGTTATGTCTTAGGAATAATGTGAATTTGTTTTGAGATCTATTTAATTTAAAAGATTGTATATTTTTTAGTCCTTTATATCTGCTCCTGGAAATGTTTTCCATGACCACTGGCTCATAAATATTGTAATGGCTTGCTTGTAGTCCCTTTTAGAATATGGTGAGATGCATTACCGGTAGTTGTGTCACTGTGTGGGGCTACACTTGAGCAAGTCCTGCCTACAGTGGGCAACTTGGTGTCAGATGAGGTCCCATTTGACGTTTTGGATGGTATTGGTCATCACTATCACTATCTTTCTGTCTTGCAGAGTTAAATGCAGCTTGCTAGTCTTGAATACTGAAGTGGTTTGCAGCTCTACCATTACTTCTGTATATAGCTAAATTATTTGATTGTACAAGATGTTAAGCATCTTTAGAATTGAACTTTTAGATCACTTAAGTGCTTCTGAGCTTCCATGCCTTGCAAATTAGATTATAGTAAATGTCTTTTGGAAGTGTACTGTTACTTCTGGAAAACAACATTCAAAATACATTCAAAAAGCAACTAGTTCATGTGATATGGACAACAGCACTCAATATGCATACATTTTTCTAGCTGATATTTTGAAAGAAATATGTGGATTTTTCAATTTTGTGTATTAACAATTACCGTATTTTTCGCTCTGTAAGACGCACCTCCCCCCCCAAATAGGGGAAAATGTCTGTGCATCTTATGGAGTGAATAGTGAAAAAAAATGCCTTGCTTTTAACAGTTTTACTTACCTGGTTGTTGATCTTCAGCTCCAATCTTCGGGTGCCCCAGCCAGCTCCTAGTCGCGTTTGGCGCCTGGGCTATGTTTTCAGGCGCCTGACACGACCAGGGAGCCCTGTGCAAACATCGCAGCAACTGTGATGTTTGGCAGTGCTCCTGGTTGCATCCAAAGTTCCCAGGCGCTGGATGCAACCTTGGAGCCCTGCGCAAACATTGCAGCAGCTGCGATGTTTGCGCAGGGCTCCTGGTCGCGTCCAGCGCCTGCGCTAAGTTGCCTGACGCTGGACACGATTTCAAAGCCCTCCAGAAACATCCGAGTTCCTCCGATGTTTCCGGAGGCCTTTGAAGTCGCGTCCAGTGTCAGGCAACTTCGCGCAGGCGCTGAACGTGACTGCAAGCCCTCCGGAAACATCCGAGTAGCTCCGATGTTTCCAGAGGGCTTTGAAGTTGCGTCCAGCGTCGGGCAACTTCGTGCAGGTGCTGGATGCGACCAGGAGCCCTGCGCAAACATCGCAGTTGCTGCGATGTTCGCGCAGAGCTCTCAGGTCGCATCCAGCGCCTGGGAACTTAGCGCAGGCGCTGGACGTGACCGGGAGCCCTGCGCAAACATCGCAGTTGTTGTGATGTTTGCGGAGGGCTTGCAGTCACGTTCAGTTCCTGTATGAAGTTGCCTGACGCTGGATGCGACTTCAAAGGCCTCCGGAAACATTGGAGGAACTCGGATGTTTGCGCAGGGCTCCCAGGTCGCGTCCAGCACCTGGGAACTTAGCGTAGGCGCCGGACGCGACCGGGAGCTGGCTGGGGCACCCGAAGATTGGAGTTGATGATCAACAACCAGGTAAGTAAAACTGTTAAAAGCAAGATTTTTTTTTTACACTATTTTTAGCTCCATATTACACATGCGTCCTATGGTCCGGTGCGTCTTATGGAGCGAAAAATAAGGTATACATATACCGGGTATATTGGATAATAATGGAGTAGTACTGTAGTCCTTAATTGCTATTCTAATTAAGGAATTAAAATGCGTAGGGGATAAGTTTACACACGTCTGGCTATCAGAAGCTTGTAGGGATTACTAAGGAATCTGAACTCTTAATATTGTTGAGACTGTTACCTGTAGCAATTGTTAAATTGCTGGTATAGAGAATGGTGTGAAGGCACCTGCTATAGTTCCAATTCTGAAACAAAGGAGAACTGTTCCTGTATGTTTTACTTTGTCCTCTTTAATGGAAAATAAAGAGAAACTTGAGAAGACAGACAGCAAGGATATGAATCTCAGTTTGAAATAGGGGAGTAGTTTGTAGATGGTTGAAGTCATAGTTTATATGCAATATTCCCCCCCCCCCGCCAATTGCAAGTTAGCCTATGGCTGTTTAAAATGCTAGAAATAAGCTCATAAGTCACAGAATTCTTCCTCCATTTGGATGTTTCTGGAAGGGCAGTAGATGTTCTCGTGCCAGTTCACTTTTCGCATAATCCTATCTACAGAATTGTAGCTCAAAGTGGAGGATGCTAAAATATTAAATGAAAAATCTATTATTCTAAATAAGTTATCATGTGGGAGTTAGATGACTCTGTATGCAAAGGAGAATTCTTAAATATGAAGGAAGTTCATGCTCGGATACCTGCTGAGTGCTAAAAAAGAGTTATCTTATCTCCCTTCACTCTTGCTATCTCCCTTCACTCTTGCTATCAGAGTGCAGCTTCCAGAGGCTGGTATGTATGAAATCTATAGATAGCAAGAAGCCTAACGGAACTCTTACTGTACTTGAGAAGTAAATTTTTCTGGCTCGTCTCTATCTCTCTGTTTCACAAGTTACCTTCAGGAGTTCCCTTTAAACATGAAACCAGACCACATTAATTCTCTCTTTCAGAACTGGAAATTTGAAAAATATTTTACATTTCTAGATGCCAGAATAAAATGTTCAGGTTTTTTGGACACTGACCCTGTGTAGAAATGTCAAAATTCTTAGGTACCAGTATAAAATATTTATATTACGATGAACCCTCAATTTTATGGACCTTGATCTAACAGACTTTAGCAGTAATGGATATTGTCTGCTTCTTTAAAAAACTAGTCTGATGTTTTGCACATTCACGTGTGCATTTGGATTTAACAGACCTTTGGCATTAACCAACATTTCTCCACATTGGTCCATTACATTGAGGGTTTGCTGTACCTGATTGGCAACTGGGATTTTTCAGCTGTGACTTAGACCAGAGATGGCATGGTCAAGATTGGTTGCTTGGTTATAGAAAAAGTTTGGTCATCTTATAGTCAAAACTGTACTTGGAGGATACATCGATGATCTTTCTTGCCCTTTGGATTCAAAGTTGTGTTTAAAATATGTCTCAAGCATTCAAAGAAAAATGTCATAGTTTTTAGCCTGAACTGTATTTGACAGTGCTTAATGATAAAGTTCAACACGTTTAAGTAAAATCAGATGAAATAGGTGTGTGTATTTTCCATGTTGTGATTTATATTGACATTTTAGTAACACATATGTATAGACTGCTATATATAGTAGTGCTACTAACGAGAAATTGCTGCCTTCTGCATTTTTCCATCTTGTCCATCTGTCACATGCTGCTATGGTTTGGCTAACTTCGATAAGTGAACATTTCCCACACTCCTTGATTTACTTGTTCTTCAAGGGACATGGCATAATGTTAAATAATTTTATTTGGATTTTTAGAAATGGAGATGCGGGTTATAGTTCTGTGTTTTACTCCTGAATGAAAGAAGCAATGCATGAGAACAAGACCAAGATTCCTCTATAAACAACTTGAGCTGGAATGTGGCCTCAGATGTTATTCTATCACTTTGAACTGTGCATCACTGAAATGTTGTGGGGGATATCTTAAAATAGGCAGGGGGTGGTGGCCAGAAACTGTTGACTACTATAGATGGTGAGGCTGTTTCGCTGGTGCAGTGAAATAAGCCAGAAGTACACGCTGCTAAGTCGTTCATTTGCTCAAGGTCAGCATGCTCAAAGTCAGCTGCACTTTGTGAGCACAGTTACTGTCCGAAAAAGAGGCAGGGGTTCTTGAATAAAGGCAGCTTGTTATCTTACTGGCTACAGTTCAGCATAGAGATTTATCTTGGAGTGTGTGGTGGTTCCTTTTTTAAAAATCCAAGACTGGAAACTTGGACTGACTCTACTATTCAGTTGGCTGGTGTAGATGTAAACAAATTGTGAATTGTAATTGCTAAGCACGTGGTTTGCACTTATTTAACTATTTAGCTTTTGTGTATCTCAAAAAAGTAATTAAAATCAATACCTTTTTAATTTTCCACTTTAAATTTCCAGTTTTCTTTGGGTGTCCACTTACACTTTCACTTGTGATTACTACTGTCTTGCACATGGGCAGGGGCCTTGGCTTAGTAACAGAGAGCACATGTTTTACATGCAGAAGGTCCCAAGTTCAGTTCCTGGTATCTCCAGGGCTGAGGCATAGCTTACCTTTTTCATGCCTGGTGCAGTGCACCAGCCAAAACCTGAAAGTAACTGACGTGACGACATCACACCACATCAATTACTTCTGGGTCACAGAGCTCTGTGACCCGGAACTATTCATTTCTCTCTGAGCAAGTCCACTCGGAGCGGAGTGAAGCAAGAGGCGGCTGGAAAAAGTGCTTCCATCGGCTTTTTTGCGGCTCCCACCTGTGAGCCTGAGGCATGAATTGGAAGTGATTCACCTGGCTTTGGCTCGCAAGCAGACCCACCAAACGGAGCCGAAGGCAGCCATGGGAGTGTCACCCCTTCGCTTCGCCTTTTTTTTTTTTTTGCGGCTCTCGCTTGTGAGCTGAACCTGTGCGGGGTGCTTCCAACTTATGCGGCTTCAGCTCGCAGGGTGCAGGCAAACTGCTGAACAAGCCAAGCCTCCTAGGGAGGAGTGACACCCCCTTGGCTCAGCCATTTTCAGCTGCTCCGAATCCGAGTGACCAAAATGGCCACTGACTGCTTGGGGGTGCTGTGCAGCGCGGGCTGCCCCATAGTGTCACCCCAAAAAGTGGTGTCACCCGGCATACCCCGCAGTTATCACACCCCCAAAACGACGCCAGTGGTCCAGAGAGGACTGGGACAGCAGCTCTCCAGGTTTCAGTGTGGGTAAGACTGAGCGTGATGGACCAGTGGTCTGATTCGGTATAAGGTTGCTTTTATACAGTCATATGTGCTTGTCTTTGCATATAATATAGCGTCCCATTTACTGCCTTGAGTAATTTTTCTCTTGATTCTTACCAAGTCGTGTTCCATCTGGAGTAGTCTTCTGCTGACACAAGCAATTTTCCAAGTGAAATTCAGATAGTGTTAATAACATCTGTTTTTTTTTCTTGGTGGCAGTTACTACACTTCCACTGAGGAGCTCAATTGTATCTTGATGGTTTTAGAAGAAACAAAATCAATTCTAGAAAGAGTTTTGCTTTCTACAGGGGCGTAAAGATTTACTGTATAGTAAGGACTGCTGTGCTGAAGCAAAGGCAAGCAAGGAGTTTTATAAAATACACTTGTTTTATTTCACTGCTAGTAAATTCTTGCTTAGTTAGCATAAGTAGATAGTGAATGAGATTTGGCATTTGGTTCATGAGCATCAGAAGAACATTTTTAATCTTGATAGAATTTAAAATTCCCATATTCCAGGTTCTCAGAACGGTTTAATATTAAAACAATTCAAACAGTTAAAAACCATTTAAAAGTTTAATCCTTTACGTTTCGCAAGCCTTACTGCTGGCTTCTTCAGAAGGTGTTATTTGTACAGAAACCTGTAGCAAGTTGTCTTGCGCAAACCACTGTAACTGATCTTATATACTCTAAGGCAATCTTCATCCCAAACTCTCCACCTGATTAACATGTGGTTAACACATTCTGGCAAGGTTCTAGCCGTGGAATAAAACTAAGTAAAACCATCTGTTTAGTTTTAGTCCACAGCTAGGACCTTGCCAGAATGTGTTAATCACATGGTAATCAGGTGGAGAGTTTGGGATGAAGATTGCCTTAGAGTATATAAGATCAGTTACAAACCATTTGCAAATGATGGGGACATCTATACACACAAAAATGTGCTCTACCACTGGCCTATGGCCATTCCAGATGCCTCTCTCCGATTACCATTGCTGTGGAGTCTAGTCATGGAGTCGGTGGTTTTGTGAACTGACTCCACAGCACTGATGCATCCTGTCAAAACCAGAGAAATCAGGCAATAAATGTCAACATTTCAGAGCACTATATGAAATGACACTACTCGCATATACCGTATTGTCCCGATTATAAGACGCACCTGATTATAAGACACACCCTTAAAGTTTGGTGCTATTAATTTTTTTTAATTAAATCACTGGCATTAAATTGCAACAGCCTGGTTATAAGACGTACCCCTAGTTTAAAAACTTAAATTAGGAGAAAAAAGTGAGTCTTATACTCAGACCAATACGGTATCTTGTATATTGTTTACATCTACCCCTCCAAGTGTATGTTTACATGCCTTCTCATATGTAAACACCATTTTAGTGTAAAATTTAGAAGCAATGCTTTTGTCCACATGACTACTGTATTTCACTTGGAAAGGCTCTCCATTTAGCTGGATTAGCACACTATTGATAGCTGGATTCCACAGCCACTAGATACTGTCAAGTCATCATTTCGAGAACAACCCTATCAAGCGGTTTCCTCTGTTCTATGCATGCCTGTTAGAATAGCTTATCATGAAATTGCTCCACAAATGCAGCGTGAACCCGCTCCAACGAATATTCAAGAGACTCATGACTGTTTAATTAAATGAAATCCTACTATTCATCAACCATTAAAAAAATGTATAATACAGAAGTATAGAGACCATGAGCACAAAGCAACAAACACTAAGTCACAAACTAACAAACACTCAAAATCAATCGCACAACTACAACCTTAATTAAGTTCCACTGATTTAAATGGGATTTAAGTAATGATGAGCCATTTTGATCTAGAAGGAGCTGGGTCTGTCCAAGCCTTTTAGGGGGAAACTCTTGGAAAAAGCTAACTTTTCCTAATAATTTCCCAAGGTTTAGAAAGGTCCAGTCGGGACAAATTCCCCCACCATCACTCATACTCTTATCTACCTAATTGCTTCTCATTTCCTGTAATTACTGCAGGTGTGGGGAAGAAGTCCTGGCAAAATCAGAAGGCTCTTCTCAATTTCCCAACTCTTTCCAGTATAGGTTTGCCTTTGCATACTGTAGCTTCCATTGCTATGGAAACTCTTGAAACTCATGCTACTATTTTCCCTGCTTAATGAGCCAGGAGAAATTTTAAGGAACTATGGTTCCCCAAGTTCCCATCAGCAGTGGATGCTTCAAGCATGCTTATACGGCTGCATTGCAAAGAGAGAGAACTTAGGAAGAGCCCTCAAGTTTAGCTAGCCATCTCAGCTGTCAAATAGCCCGGTTGCTACAGCTATACAGAATAACCTCTAACCAGACAAAGATGCCTTTTAAAGTGTACAATGGCCCCTCCATATTCACGGGTTTGGCACCTGTGAATTTGTCTCAACACAGGTGCTCGTGGATACTGGGGGTCACTTGAAAAACCTTGTAAAGAAAAAGGTTTAAAAATAGGCTTGCTTACCTTAGCGTGGCAAAATTCCGCTGTTTTGAGGGCTGCAGACCAGTCCTCAGCATTCTAAAGACTACTTCCTGGTCCTGTGACTCCTCTCGCTTTGCCCCGGCATGCCCCAGTTGCATTCTGGGGCAATCCAGGGCCCAGGGAGGGGGTTGTGCGACCCGGAAGTTGCATTTAGAACACCTTCAAAACAGTGGGATTTTGCTGCGCTAAGGTAAGCAAGGCTATTTGAAAACTTCTTTCGTTTTACAAGGTTTTAAAAATGGCCCCATATCTGCGATAAAGGATTTCCTTTAATGCGAATTTGCGGTATCCACGGGTGTGTATGTGTTGGTTCTATACCCCATGGATACTGAGGGCCGACTATAAGTTATTTGATGGGTTTACTTCTTTCAGACTCTGTCACAAACATCATAAGAAGCTTGTAAATTACCACTTATTTGGCCATGTGTGGAGAACCAACATTATTTCCACATAATACTTGTGCTGGATCCTACTCACTAGGATCCAGCACAAGTAGTGACTCACATTGGGGAGAACAGGAGGAAGCAACTGGTGTTAAGCCTTGCTTATTCAGGATCTAGTTGCTTTGCTGCACCCTAGTAGGCCGGTTTCTCACAAAGTGAGCAAGATGTTCTGCTACAAGTGCTAACCAGAATAGGAATGGGATGTTCTGGGTAGCACTAACTGTTTATTGCCTTCAGCATGGGCTTGTCATGGAACTTGGTGAAATAATTTTTGCTTTTTTCCACAGGAATGAAGTAGATAACATCAAAATAGAGCTGCTACTTTTGCCTACTAGGGAAAAGCAGTTGCTCCCAGAGTAAGTCAAACAGCTCATGTGGGCTAGTTCAGGGGTGTCAAACTCATTTCATACGGCGGTCCGAATAGCATTCGTGGCGCCTGCTGAGAATCAGAAGTGAAGTCATTAAGCAGGAAGAGACGTCATATAAAGCAGGTGATGACCAGAAAAAAGCATTTTCTCACTTAGGAACTCATTAGATGCAAATGACAGAAGAGAAAATATGCCAATCTTGACCATATTTTCAATATATGGGAGAACCCAGTTTTCACACGGGCTGCCCTTTCAGCATCACCACTTCTGCAGAGGTGTCACCTCGCAGCTCAGCAGCTAAGAGGTACTCAGCACTCGGCAAAGTGACGCCTCGGCAGAAATAGAGCTGGTGAAGAAGCAGCACTGCTAACCCCCGTGATAATTGGGCTCTTCCAGCACCTCGGCAGCGTCTCCCTTTCTCGCCCCTCATGGTCTGCCTCTTCCCCCATATTATTCCTCAACTTCTGAGCCCTATTTCCCATCTCTCCCTTCCAGTGCCTTGGCAGAAACAGTGCTGCTGAAAGGGTGTCACTGGGAGAGCCCAATTACAACGCAGGGTGCCCTTTCAGCAGTGACACGTCAGTAGAAGTGGCACTGCTGAAAGGGTGGCCTGCATGATAATTGGGCTCTCCCAGTGACACCCTTTTAGCAGTGCCTCTTCTGCCAATGTGTCACTTCACAGATCAGCAGCTGAGAACTGGAAAAAGAGTTTCCGCAGGCCGTACCCATTTGACACCCCTGGACTAGTTGCTGCATGTGGCAACTCCTCCAATACAAAAAAAATTGGACTCCCTAGCCTATCAGCTTTCATAAAACAAAAGGGTGAGATCCTACAGCCTATTGACTGCAAAGCATTCCCTACACGCAAACTGACTGCTTGGAGTTCAGCAGGATGCAAGACCACAGTGGTGTTGCTATAACAGGGCCAAGGGGGGAGCAAATGCCCCATGGGTTCCAACTGTGGCCTCCTCATGAGGAGGAGCCGTGATGGAATTCTTGAGCTCCGCAGCTGCTTTTTTGCAACCAGAGGGCTGCACGAGCAGCTGCGGAGCACAAACCCGCAGAAATCGGTGCATTTATGTGTCTCTCCCGGCCTCCCTGAGTCCTAGAAGGCTTCACATGAAGCCTTCTGGGAGTGTAGGGGGCGAGGCAATGATGGCGAAACGCATCATCGCGCCCCCCCCCACATGACAGGCTAGTGACGCCTCTGCAAGACCATCTGCTGAATTTCTAACCCTCAATGTTCCAATGATCTTTCATGGATTTTTTCCATGTGTGTCTTCAGCAGGACTCCAGTGTTCTGAGGAAAATTGCTGCTGCACCCTTTGAATTTCCTAATTTCCCCATATTTCTCACCCTACAGCTAAGCTATCTGTTCTCAAAAACCTCAGACTCTGCAAACATTAAATCATATTTAGAAATCTGGAAGTCAGCTCTTTATGAAGTTCGCACAAAATGTATCTCCCATTAATTTACAGTACATAATTAAAGCAAGGCCAAGAATTCAAAGTTACCTGGCACACAAATCTAAATTAAGTAAGGAGGAAGCGGAGCTACAGAGCTGGCAGAGAACCGAGTAGCCCCATTGCGGCGGCTGGGGTTTACCCAGGGTAAGCGGGCTGAAGCGCCTATGCCGTGGGGAGGAAAGGATTGGACTTAATTTATTTGGTAGTAGCTGCTGGTGGTTTTAGGATGTTTCTATGAAGCTTCATAGTGTTGTTTAATCTTTATTTTATTGAATTGTTTATTGCCCCCCCCTTTTTACAGAGGGGAAATGTTTTGACAGAGGGAAAAGGTGGGATAGAAATATTTTAAAATAAAATATATTCTGAGCACTTACCTACAGAAAAAAACACAACAGTTTCAGGCTCATGCCAAACTAAGCTACTATAGGTCTAGCTTAACATCACTTCCATAGGGAGAAATACAAATACACAGCTCACACACATTTTTTTAAATTAAAAAAGTTACTGGCTGGCCAAATATTGGCAAGTTGTTTTATGGAAGGTATTTATTAGAGTACACAGTAACAACAAAAGGCATCAATAACGAATAAAAGCTTTCATGACCTGATACAATCTTAGAAAACATGGGATTTATGGGTATTAGAGCCATGTTAAAAAATTAAAATATACCAAAGCCAAAATGCGATAAAACAATTTAATCCAGGTTACCAAAAGCTGTAAACATAGCAACCCTGGACAGATCTATTGTAATCACACTGGCAAAATTGACCGTTTCGTCTTATTCCTAAGACATTTTCTAGGTAGTGACCACGTGGCTGTTAGGATGACACTGAAAACCAACCGACAGAACGGAACTTTAAAGGAAAACACTAGGCAGAACTCTACAGCGATCTTAAAGAAACATCAGGCAGATTCATATGGCAAACATACTATAAAACTAACAAACAAAACGGAAGTTCAAAGGATGCACAGGCACGCGAGGGCTTCAAAATAATTTGCAGCGGAAACGAGCAAACAGCGCTAGGATCGTCTGTAGAAAAGACCGCAGATGACCTCAAGGGGCAGAACTCTGCATCGATCTTCTTAAAGGGCCATCAGGCAGGATCTTGTGTAAAACAGCAAACCAAATTTTATAAAAGAAGGAAAGATCTTGTTGCCTATTAATGAGTTCCTGTGAATTTCTCTTGCTTATTTCCTTATAATTTCTCTTATATGGAAGAAAATTCACTTCCATTTTTGGATGTGCTGGTCACGAGAAAAGGAGACCTTTCATGTGGACATACAGTATATAGAAAGCCCACTCACACTGGCCGGTATTTACATCAAAAGTCTAACCACCACCCAGCTCAAAAAAACTCTTTGATTCTTTAGTGTATCGTGCTATTAATATTTGTGATGAAGCCTCCTTGGAACTTGAATGTCATACCATCGTGGACTCATTAAAAGCAAATGGCTATTCCAACTCCCAGATCACCAAATGCTGGTCTCGGCAGCAGGACAAAATTTACAAGAAGAGATTTGGAATCATCAACACAGAGACTAAGTCTACTGAGAGTGCCCCCACAGAAGAAATATGTTGGATTGCGCTGCCCTTCATTAAAGGGGTTACAGTTAAGATAGCACGTATCTTTGGTCAATGCGAAGTGAAAACTATCTTTAAACCCACACTGAAATTAGAACAACTGCTCCGTAACCTAAAAGACCCGAGACCACCTCTTTCCAGCTCTGGTGTTTATAGCGTGCCATGTTCTTGTGGCAGTTGTTATATTGGTGTCACCAAACGAGCTATCAAAACGAGGTTATCGGAGCATGAGAGAGCGGTCCGTCTTAAACAACCGGATCTGTCCTCTCTTGCGGAACATGCTATATCTACCTGCCACAGGATTTTGTTTGAAAATACTAAACATTTAATTAATGACACTAATAATAGAACACGTTTTAATTTGGAGGCAAAATATTTTCAGATCTGTTTCCTCCTGTTTGCCTAGAGCTAGGCAAAAATAGAAGCCTTTCTGCATTTAACCCAACTGTATAGTTTGTTTAGGGTTGTTTAGGGCCTTAGACATATATAATGCTACTGATATTGGTCTCTGGCCTACAGAAACAAGCTCTTCTCAGTACTGAGCAACAACAACAAAAACCAAAACAAAACACAGAACAGATTTGTTCTTGAAGTCACATGGTCACATAGAGCTAAGGGCAGGAAGCTTCTAGAAGCTACATACCCTTGAATATAGATGAGTTGCATGATGGTAATCGGTCAATCCAATGCACTAGGGACATAGGTAAGGGAGCACCAAGAGGGTTGCATGCATTTATATCTCAATACCAAAAGCAAGAAAAGGCAAAGTATCCTCTATGTGCTAACATACTAGGTTACAGTTGAGAATAATATCGAAGGTGACAGGAATTTTTTTAATATATTAAAATATTTTTATTAAATATATTAAAAAATAAATAACTTGCTGAAACTTATATTATGCAATCACAGTAAAATGTCAATTCCTACCATTCCAAAGCATGCTTTTCTTCCAAAGTGAAGCATTGTCACTTAGAAAAGAATATTTGACAGGTCAGTGTGAGAGCCCCCCTCCCCAGACTATCGCAAACCAGAAGTTCGCAAGAGGTACTACAGAGAGGAACAAATGGGGAAACAAAATGCAAAATGAAATATGGCAAAGGGCAGTGGTGTAGATGCAGCCTTAGATTAATATAACTTGTTAAAAAAATTCCATTACTTTTTTACTACAAGCATAACACATGTTCTTTCAGATGTAGATTTTATCAGAATTGACTGAAAATTGCTGGATTGTAGTTCAACCATTGTTAAGCACTTTGTTTTCTTTACCATGGTGAGTGTATCACTTCCTCCTCCTGAATGCTCATCAGTCCTCCTTCCAACCCCCAGGAAAGAATGAAGAATAGTGCCTAGGCTTTAGGCAATTTCTTTTCAGCTTTCCCGCCCTCCCCTTTGGCCCAGGCATCTGTGGTTCAAAGATCTGTCTGAGATGTTGTATCTGCCACCATGGTGGCTCCCACAACAGCGATCTCCCCTCACAAAAGGGTCTGTTACCCTCAACCAGATGTGTTACTGCTCACTGCTTAGAGGCTGAGTGGCGAGACCTGCTTGCCTTAGGGTCCTCGGAAATCATCAGCCAATTAAGTTCCCAACTCAGCATGGTGGTTCTTTGTCACATGGTGCTGAGAGAAGGGGGTGTTGTACAAGCCTCTGACTGTCTGACATCTTCTGGAGTTTCTTCAGCTAGGCTTGGCAAAAGGTCTGAGCACCAGCATGCTAAAACCCCAGATGTCAGCCATCATGTCCATCCTGGGACACTCCTGGGGGAGGGTCCTATCCTCCCAGCCTCATGTATGCAAGTTTTTTTTTTAAAGGGGAGTGGCCCTACGTAATCCCCTGCTGGCCCACAAGGTTTCCTCCTGGGATTTCAACTTGGTCCTGAAGGACCATGGCACTTACCTACTAAGAGAGTTAACCCAGAAGATGGTATTTGTAGTGAGCATTATCTCGGCTTGGAGAGTTTAGGAGATCAATGCCCCTTCTGTAAATAAGGAGCAGTCTGTATTCCCTGATAGAGTAGTGTTAAGGACTGACCCAGCCTTTACTCTTAAAGTTAACTCACAGTTTCACAGGTTGGAAGACATAGTTTTGCCTTCCCTTTTGCCTTTCCAATCTGGTTTATTCCTGGGAAGGAGAGTGGCATACCTTAGATCAGGGGTTCTTGACCCTTTTTATGATTACAGACCAGTGGATTGCCCAATATGTCCCCATATGCCCTTTGCCAGACTGTGGAAATCATACCATCATATTAGGTACCAATATGACTTCAAAAGATGTCAATACCTTGGTTTCACTTTACATATGGATAGCTAGGAACAGAACGCCTCATTCTTATTGATAATGATGATAGTTAATAACAACATTTTTAAGTGTTCAGAGAGAGTCTCGTACCCCCATCGTTTAGTTCCCATGCCCCCAAGGGGTATGGATACCCCCGGTTAAGAATCCTTGCCTTAGATGTTCATCAGGTTCTTAGCTTCTCCCTTTCGTGGACTAAGGACCTTAGGAACTCTGAGGCAATGTTTATAGCATTCGAACGGTCTAAGTTGGGTTCAAGAGTGTCGGTGTCAACCATCTCTCTGTGGATTGGGAGTGCATCATAGCAGCCTATAATGCCTGAAGGAAAGCATCTCTGTTGGGAATTGGTATACACTTGTTTACAGGAGCCGCTTCTTCTGTAGCCTATAGGAGTTGCCCTACCTTTTGAGGCTGCCTGCACGGCAGCAAGCTAGAAATCTGCTCACATTTACTAAGCATTACAGAATTGATGCATTTGCTTCAGCCCATGCTGCCTTTGGCAGGCGGGTACTACAGAAGGTGATGCAGGCTTCTGCAATTCTTGCCAAGAATGGTTTATCTTTCAGTATTTAACTTATTTATTGGGTGGCGAGGGAGGCCGGGGATTGGTGGATCTGGCCTGGGAGGGGGCGGGGATGGTGGCTGCCATATCCTCATCCCCTCCCGGGCCGGCGTGGCCTTTACACAGCCTCTTACTTCCGCCAGCTAAATAGCTGGCGGAAATTCTAGGTGGCCCATTGGGGCTGGGCCACGCTACACCAGGAGAAGGGGACCAATGGCCCGTTCCCCCGAGTAGACCTATGGGCCGATCTCAATTGGCCCAGAATGAGGATAGGATCTGGCAGGTGGCTTGGGCCGCCCGCCAGATAGTTAGGCAGGATTGCTCTGCCCGACTTTGAGCCCTCTAGGTCTTGCAAGCCTTTGTTCCTGAATATAGTGAAGTAATGGTCACCTATTCATTTTTGTCTCTTTAGTTAAATGTTCTTTTCTGTAGTATGGAAACTTTCATGGCTTGGTACAATTTGTAACGAAGCAGGCATTATGGGTTTTCTAGCCATGTTTATTATTTGAGAAATAAAAAACTAAAATCGTACTGTCTTCTTAAGAGATTTCTTTCCAACACACACTCTGGAGATGTGCGTAGATAAAAATCCTTATTTACAGGCGAAGATGAGTCTTTATTTCTCCTACCAACGTTTCATCCCACACGAGGGACCTTGTCAAGGTAATTCAGCATAACACTGCTGGATGACACTGAGAACATGGAGCTCTTGCTAGCATATATTCAATCTCCCAAAGGAAACCTGCAAGTCTTCTGAATAGACAGCAAGAGCTGTCATTTGCCAATAAAATCTGGCTACCTATCCTGAAAAGAGCATATTTGCAGCCTAGGAGGAATAGAGCAGAGGTTGATGATTCCGTTGTCAGTTAATGGTTGCCATGGCTTTTACTGGTATATGCTAGCAAGAGCTCCATGTTCTCAGTGTCATCCAGCAGTGTTATGCTGAATTACCTTGACAAGGTCCCTCGTGTGGGATGAAACGTTGGTAGGAGAAATAAAGACTCATCTTCGCCTGTAAATAAGGATTTTTATCTACGCACATCTCCAGAGTGTGTGTTGGAAAGAAATCTCTTAAGAAGACAGTACGATTTTAGTTTTTTATTTCTCAAATAATAAACATGGCTAGAAAACCCATAATGCCTGCTTCGTTACAAATTGTTCTTTTCTGTTTTCATCTGTGAATCAGTATCTTTGGCAACATTTTGCTAATTTTGTTAAAGGTTCTCAACTATTCCTTATCTCATTAATATATTCCTCAAATGAGAAAACGAACTATGATACTGGAGATACCTTATGTGATGCAAGTTGGGTATTTGTCAGGCTTGTAGTCTTGACGACTAACGTTTTATGGATACATGATGTCCACCTGGATACTGGTTTCTAAGAATTGTGTCTGTGTGGATTCTGTAGGATTCTGAATATTAGGTCTTGAACTTTAGAGTATAATCTTTGTATTCAGTGTTTTTAAAATGCTGTTTTATGGGGGTGGGTGGGTGTATGTATGTGTTCTTATTTGCCTTTAATTAAACTTTTCTGAATAAATATTCTAACCGGGTGTTATAAGACTTACTACTAGTGTAAAACCTTGCCAGATACTCTTGTTTGTATTACGTTCAAGTGTGAGATGCTAGGCTGCAATGCCACTTCAATTAAATAAGAGGTGTTCTCAGGGCAGCTAAATTTCTGACCTGTATATCAAGAAGACAGGTAACCTGGGCCCAAAAGTGATCTATAAGAGCCAGGCTGCTATGTGAAAACTGGTTGACTTAACTCAAGTTGGGTGTGCTAGGTCATTCAGATAAGTCTGCATGCTGACAGACTAGCCACTATGTACTGTATGTTCTGAGGTTTTCGCGACCGGTACATATCTTTGAGTTAAGATGATCGAGCAGAGAGGTCTGGCTCAGTTGGTAGAGCCGCCGCCTTGCAAAGCCCGAAGATCGGCAAATGACAAGTTTGAGACAAAAAGCTACTGCCAACAAAAAGCTGTGAAAAGCCTCCGTGAGGAGAGATAAGAGCTCCCAGCTGTGTCGGTCAAGTGTGGGAAGCGCCGGTCAGCAGAAAAGCCAGACTGCAAAAGGATACCACCTGAAATGTAGCTGTTCACGAAAGATTGGACATTTATATATATTGTAAAAAAACCCAAAACCATTAGGGGGGTTAGGAAAGCCTGCCTACGTACACCGCCTTGGATTAAAGTCGGAGGAGAAATCCAATGACCAAGAAAGGTGGTCTATAAATATATATTATATAAATAAAAGGAAGCCTTGTCCAGGTTGTTCTTGTCATTTTATTAAGTTAAGAACAAGAGAACAAGGGGTTGTCCTAACATTTTGCTCCTAAACCATAAGGAGCATTATCAAAGGTGCAGCAACTTTATTTACTACAACTAGCCACTGTTAAAAGTGTCTATTATATAAATTGTGATTCACCAAAGATTTTCATTCACATCTGAAAATAGGACAGATCCTCGCCAGTATCTGCTGCAGTGGTGGGGGGAGCACTTGTGTAGTTCAGTTGCCCATCCACCTGTGGGTCTGCTGTTCTCCACTCTCTACTTTCACACCTGCTAATTTGTAACTCCTGCGAGTAAAACATGACAAATGACTGAAGTGAGAGATGCATGCTGATTTACATTATGATTATCAAATTATCAAGTTTTAGAGCATCACTTCCTTTTTAGATACCATTTTACTGTGTAAATTGCATACAAGCCATGGCATCTTCCAGCATGGGCTAGCAGCCAAGGTTGAATTTTAGATTAGATTTGGATTTTTAGTTTGTGCTGTGGAAATTAATCATTAGCCAGTTGGTAAAGTACTGATGCTGTTTTGACATTGGAAGTTAACTCAGAGCTATCTTGCATGCTGCATGTTGACCTAAACAATCTCTTGTGTAGTGCTTCAGTTTACTAATTGACACAATAAATGTATTTCTCACTCTGTAGAAGAAACTTCTCTCTTTATGATGTAATGCTTTTTCATTCCAGTGTAGTGAAGTATGGAGACTGTCTTGCCCCTTCAGTAGAGCAATTCAGTAGAGAACTTCACTTCAGGCAAACCACAATAAGCGCTGGTTCTCTGTTCTCATGCGGAGCTCCATCTACTTTGTTGCTTGAATACTCTTTCCCTGTAGTATTTCATGTTGGGGCATCTTCTCTTGCCCTTGGAAGTGTTAAGAGTTGCTCAATGCTGTTCTGAGAATAAAGGAAGCTCTCATTTTTGTGACAAGTGTATTAAAAGCTAGTTGCCTCCCATTCATAGGTTGGACTACTTACGAGTGTAAGTGTATCATGAAAACAAGATTTTTCTGATGCGGGAAGGAGCAGGCATGAGCTTCTTGATGTTCCTTATTAGACATCCTGATCTAGGTGTGTTTATAGTATGATTGTGTGGCTTGTCTTACCTATACATTCTGTTGGTGTTCAACACAAGTGGGATGTAATAAGATAGCAAAATGTCAATTACATTAGGGAATTGAAAGACATGATGTCATGTTACAGTGTTGAATTTGGACTGGAGACACTTAGTTTTAAGGCTCAGGTCAGCCATGAAGCTTATTGGGTGGTCTTTCATCTGACCTGTCTCTGTGCCTATTCACCCCAGCAAAGTGTTCCTCCAAGGAACTGTTGCTGGTATCTCCTGTGTAAGTGTGTAGAATGTAGATTGTGAATTTCTCAGGGGCAGGAAACCATTGTTGTATTCCTTTGCTTGGGAACCACTTTTTGGAGCTTTTTTGTTGAAAGGCAGTACTGTATATAAATATTCTAAATATTGATAATAAAATAAAGTAGTACTGTTCATACAAATGGGAAGGGTGATTTTTTCACTAATTCCTCCCCCCCCCCCCATCTTCATCCTTGAAACCCTCAGGAGCCAATTTGGGGAGCTGCAGAATACTGCAGAGGGTATCAGCAAAAATCACCCTTCCCACCCCCCTATTCTCTTGTGTGAACAGTACCTCCATTCATGGAACAATTATTTAAACTGTTTGGGTAACATTTTATTTATAAAAGCTGAGAGAAAAAGGAGGCAATAAGTAAGTTAAATTTGGAAAGGGGGTAGAAGACGTGTGCATTCGTACTTTTTATTGAAGAATTTATGAAAATATAAAAGCATTGAAAACGTTTTTATAAATCCGCATAAAATTAATAATGAAAGACATACGCGTGACAATATGAAAAGTACAAAGACCAATTAATATTCCATTTGTTAAAAAAACATACCCATTCATCTCCAGAACGAAGAATTATCCCTTAGAAAGATTTGCATGGCTATAATATTAACAGAATCCTTGGAGCTGCCCTTTCTGTTGTCATTGTATTATTCCAGCAGTTCAAAAATGGTGCTCAGGCTTCCTAAAACTCTGAGTACCCTGAATCTTACCCTCCCGCAACATTTTATACAATGTCACTTTATGTAAAACCCTAGTACAGAAGCTCCCCTACTTGTGTATGTTTGAGATATGAACATGGTTGGTCAGAGTTTCTGTCCCCAATAGTATCGCAGAGTCCTAATGTTCACAGGTCCCAATCCTAGTGTCACCTTCATGAGACAGCTGCAGGGCTTTAAAACCCTCCAGCTCAGTATGCATGCTCAGTATGCATGCTCTCTTCCTCTCTTCTTCCCTCTGCCCCCATTTTCTTTCTTAAACCACTTTTTTGTGTATGTGTTCAAGCTGAGGTGACTGAATCTCTGGATGCTCTTTTCTTTCTGTAGAAGAGCCTATCTTGCATTGCACTGCTGATCTTTTATGTAATTGCAGTAAGATGCATTGTGCAACATGTGATTTTGCCCATTGTTTCCCACTTCATTGACTATACATTTCAGAGAAAAGGAATGTTCCTCTCTCTGCTTCTCCACACATCTATATAGCTGTTATGTTTGAACATGGAATATTAGTGCACTTATCCTGTGTGTTGGAAATATGGGAATGCATATCATGAAAAGACAGTTACTTAAAATGTTTGGTGATTCATCTTTTTGCAAATGGTGTTCTCAGTGAACATTTCCCACTTTTACTTTGGGTTATTTTGGTGTTGTACAAAGTCTATGCTTTGTGAAACTCATTACAAATGTTTAGGCATGCCATTTTACTAACTGGTATAATAAATATTTTAAGATTACAGTAGATTTATTCAGTCATAATCTTAAAAATTTGTTCTATCAACTCCATTAATCAACATAATCAACATTAATCAACTCCTATCAACATAATTTATACATTTTAAATGGTAAAGGGGAAATGTATAATCTATGTAGGTGTAAATACCTATGATGTAGGTATTTATAAACTAATATAGCCTGTGTGATTATAAGCCATCAAGTAAAGAGAATATTTAAGATCAGGTTGTCCTATTACTTAACACCAGTGTTTCCCAAACTTTTTCGACCTGCAGCTCCCTTGACCATTGACGACCATTGATCGCGGCTCCCCATTACATGATGTTGCCTGCCAATTGGCATTACACTGTTTTCCGAGAGGATTCCGTGGCATTCTGCGTCTCTTCCCTGGCTGGTTTCCGCAGCTCCCCTGGGAGCCGCGCCTCCCAGTTTGGGAACCACTGACTTAGACATACACAGATGGCTTATTATGCTCATTATTCTGCATACTACAGAGTAATCCCATTGTATTATGTCAGCTCTGCATTGCAGTAAAGTCACTGATATCTTTTTAAAAGGTATATTATCTTATTGGGTATGGTGTCCTCTTTTAAACAATGGCAGCTATCCAGAGTGTGGTGCTACTGTAGTATGAAATCTGTCAATAAGTGTTAAATTCACCCCAGGATGGTTCTGAGTGTGAAGAGCTAGTGCTGTCTCCAGAATGGTGACATGTGATATTTCTAACGTGTCCCTTGGAACTGAACCCCCCCCCCCAACAATTACCTAAATGAAATATGTTAAAAAATAGTTAACTCTGTCATTTCACAACCATTTAAGCCATTTAAATTCAACATGTAAAAATACCACAATAAAGATATTTTTAAACCACTGTTTTTGGCTTTTGGTAGGTGTGCCTTCTTCAGTACGATAGACATACCATTTTAGGGGATGAAACGTGGGCTTGCGGCACAATCCTGTGCTAGTAATCCGCTTGCGGAGCACGCGCTCTGCAGGCGGAGGGTGCCGTAAACATGCCATAAAGCGCATTTTTGGCACCCGCCGCGTTTCTAACCCTGCAGCCGCCGGAGGAAGGTGAGGCATCTGCTGGTGGGTGCAAGGGTGGTCCGGGTGGCATGGGAGAGTGGCGGTTGCCCAAGCCGGCCTGGGAGGGGGCAGGGATGTCCCCTTCCCACCGAGTAGACCACAGGCCGTGCTGGTGTGACCCGGAAAAGCATAGGATCTTGTTGATCATAGGATCCCTATGGGCCGCCCACGGAACTTTACCCAGGATTGCTCTGTCAAATGTATAAAGTTTAAAGAGAGCTATGTTTTATGGAAGGCATGAGACTTTGAAGTTCTCTGAAATAACAGCTGTCTGTGGTCATCCTCCCAACTTTAAGTTATATGAAGGATTATCTTATTTTAGAGCACTGTTATAAAAATGTTAGCCAGATCACTTTGATACAGTTTTATTTCCTCATACAATATTAATAGTAAATGTCTGGATACAGATTAATGAGAAATTTAGTTGTTCCTTAGGTTTATTCATCTGTTAGTCTTTAACTTCTGTGAATAATATGATCAATCTGTCCTGATATATTGGAACAATGCTGGAGTTTTTATAGCTTGTATTAACTCTACTTTTCAGATCATATTAGACATTTCCCATCTTAGCTTCTTGTCAGTTGATTTATATTTTGTAATTATATTCTTAAGTGGGTCTACGGGAAAAAGATAATTGGCTGTATTATAGATACTTTATATTCTGAAATAGACAGAGGCCTGGATCTAAAGGTCCCATTGCAGGAGGAGAAGACGGTTGCCAGTTATATGATCTTAGTTTCAATTTTTCCCATTTATTAATAAAGGTGAATAATAGTGAGCTACTTCACAGGATGGTGTAGGGCAGAATGGGAAGGTTTGGAAGGGAAAGCGTTTTTAAATCCCCTTTGCATCCACCTTTAAAGGGGATTTAAATCCCCTTTCCCTCCCAAAGCTTCCCGTTCTCCCTCCACAACTGCTGCACCAGTGGAGGAGCTGGGTAGGATTGTGCTGTTTGTCTATGACTACTGCTGAGTAACATGTCCAATAAGTACAATCAGCTGTAAAATAAACCCAAATGTTGTTTTTTAGTTCAATTGTTTTGAACTAACCATGTTTGTTTTTAAAATGATTCAAAGTTTTTGGACTTTCGCAGGTTGCTTCCAAGGGAATGTGTGTAGGCAAAAGTATATCCATTGCCTACATGCATTCCCTTGGAAAAAGCACGTGAAAAAATGGGTGAAACATCGAGTTTCTATCTTATTGGGACGTGGTTAGACAGCCCAAAAACTTTGAATTATTTTATTATAGCTGGCCACAAAAATCTTAGACTATTTGCTTAACAACTGTTCAACTGAAATTCTGCAAGAAGTAGCTAAATTTTTGGTGGTGGTTGAAGAAACGTTCAAGGGTAGGCCTATTTGAAATGTTCTCAATAGTAGCATCTTGTAATGATTGTTGCTTTATTGTATTGTATACCAATATAGGTATCTGAAATCTAGAGACTATTTACTTTTTGTTTTTATTTGCAGAGCACCAGAAATCATACTAGGTTTGCCGTTTTGTGAAGCCATAGACATGTGGTCACTGGGCTGTGTGATTGCAGAACTATTCCTTGGATGGCCACTGTATCCAGGTGCCCTTGAATATGACCAGGTAATAAAAAAGAACTTTAACACCAGTTTGGAATGCTTTGTTGTTTAAGGCTAGGCTTTCCTTCGTCCTGAAATTGAGCCTGGGTTCGGCCTAGAGCGGACCTGAGCCACTCCCAAGTGTGCACTGTGGCTGCCCAATGGGCTTCCGGCTTCCGGCACTTCTGGTTGATGACGCGACCAAAGCCGGAACCCCATTGGCCAGCCACGATGCACTCCCTGGGGCTGGCCACTTCACTAAGATCCCCTTTATTGCTCGTACACTACAGATTGCCCCCTACTTGCTACACCATTGAGAACAAGCAAGTAAAAAGGTGGCTATATGAAGATTTTTCAAGGTTCTAAAAGATCGTTTAAACCAGGGGTTCTCAACCTTTGGAGACCCGGGTACCCCTGTATCACGGTCCAATTTTCTGAAGTACCCCCTGCTAATTAACTGGATTAATCAATCAATTAGGTAATCGTTAAATAAAAAGTACTAAAATAAATTTAAATGTGAAAGAACGTCTGATTTAACTCTGTGTGAGTGAGAGAGAAGAGAGTGAGAGATGTGAGGATCTTTTTTCTCCAAGTCACAGTTCCCAAAATCAGCTCCTCCCTTCCCCACCCCACCAAAGTACATTTTTCAGAGTACAAAAATAAGCCCAAAACCAAAATCAGAGAAACAGAAGGGTTCAGAAAATAATTAAAATTTAAAATCCATGTTAATTAACACTTAATTAGCTGCTGATGGGGCAGATAAGGGGCAGGACTTGGCATACTCCTAGCAAGAGGTCCACGTACCCCTAGGGATACCTGTACTACAGGTTGAGAACCTCTGGTTTAAACCTTAAGGTTAATACATTGATGGCACAATCCTATTGCCTATTGCGTGGGGGCTGGGAGAGGGGTGTAACAGGGCGGGAGAGGGTGTAAACAGAGCGGATCGGGCCTGGGAGGGGGCAGGATCGGCAGTGCTGGTGCGTGCCAAATCCTATACCCCCTCCCAGGCCTTTTCTACCTGCACGGGGCTTCTCGGATCTGTGCCAGCCTTGAAGCTCGCAAAGATCTGAGTAACCCCATTGCGGAGGCTTTACTCGGGGTAAGGGAACAAATGTCCCTTTACCTTGAGGAGACCTCCAGCCCACTCCTCTCCAGTCCACTCCTCTCCAGCGCTGGATACAACGTGGGCTGCGCGGACCCTCAGATTTGGTGTTGGTAAGGATTGGGCTTCCCGAGTATGGGTGCAGAATATGGATGGGCCCTAGCTGTAGTTTGACATTCTCCATTTTCAGTAAATTGATGTGATCATTTGTGCAGGTAACAGTTTTGTAAATATTTGAATCTAAAATGTGCAACTTAAGTAGGACGAGAACAGAAGTGATTCTGTATTTTGGGTGTGTCCCTCTGTGCTTACTGTGTTGTACTGACTCACCTCTATGGGTGAATAAGCACCTTTCTTGTTTAACCATTTGGTCCCGCGGTATGACTTTCCCAGACTTCCCAAATGTCAGTTTGATCCACATTTTTAACAAACCCCCATGTAGAAAAAATCACCTGCATAAAATTCACCCGGGGTCTTTTGCGCAAGGAGCCCCTACGTTGCGTTAGGCACTCAACGGGACTTAAGGTCAACTCAACTCATCCATTTACCCCTATGTAAAGCATGGACCTGAAAACACAAGATTTCAAACAAAAACATAGTTGTGTTTTACACACAGCTCCAGGGCTTTAGGGGTGTTTAGGGGGATGTCTCACCTAAGTGTACCTGAAGTTTCAAGTCCCTCCCTTCAAGGGATTTTTTTTATGGCACTTTAAATTCTTGAAATATGCAGATTTTGTTGTGAATTCAGCACAAAAATGCTCAAACAAACATAGTTGTGTTGTACACACAGCTCCAGGGCTTTAGGGGTGTTTAGGGGGATGTCTCACCTAAGTGTACCTCAAGTTACAAGTCCCTACCTTCAAGGGTGTTTTTTTTATGGCACTTTAAATTCTTGAAATACCAGCTTTAGTCCAGAGTTGTATATGGAAAAGCCCAGTGTGTCATTTGCGCAATGCGTACCCATAAAGTCCCGTTGAGTCCTTTGCGCAACGCCTAATGTTGCGCGTGTGTACAGCTGTGTACAGCTGCTCCCCTGCACCTGAGGTGCTCCAAACAAGGTGGATTCAAAAGCCAGGGCCCTGGGCATGAAAACAAAGCCAGAGTTTCATTTTTAATTTCAGTGAGGAGGGGGGCCCAGCCCCCCAATTCCGGGGCATCATTTTCCCTAAAAACAGTGATCTTTGCTCCTCTGGGGGGGTCAGTGGGGTGACCCTAGAACTCTGACAATGGTTTTAAAACATAGGGGCATCTGTCTACTTTCCACAAAAAAATTCCAGAAACATTGGGACAGGGCATTTTCTTTTGACGCTTTTCTTTTCTGACGTTGCTCTAAAGACTCAACAGGACTATATGGGTTAAAAAGGTTCATAAATCACAGCACACAAGTGGATATTCAAATATTGCTGTATGTGCCTGCTCAGACATTGTTTCCTTCATCCTGAAGTAAACAATGATGACCAGAATCTAAGCCTGAATGTTAAATCTGTTGGAATGAGTAAAATGAAGAAAATTCTCATTGATTCACTTATCAATCAATTTTCACTTTCAAATATCTTAAGACCACCCTGACATGGTCATCCTTTGTAGAATCAATTTCCTGAGGCTTTGTAATATTTGACAATTCACATTAAGCACCATAGAGTGCTGACGTGTGGTCTAAAAATGGTAAAGTTATAGATGATTTTTCCTCGACCCATTTGCTTTATCTCTCCAGATTCGTTACATTTCACAAACACAGGGCATGCCTGCAGAGCAGTTGTTGAACATTGGAACGAAAACCACACGATTTTTCTGCAAAGAAACAGATGTACCATATACTGGTTGGAGATTAAAGGTAATAAGAGTCCTCCAGATAGCATCCAGAGTTGCTGTGGAGTTGTTCATGTTTTCAACTGTGTACCTTAAGGAATAGGGCTGAGTTGAAAGGTGTGGCACATTTTATAAACATTTTCTCCCACTGTGAAATATGCAGTGTTCTCGTTGGTTTCTTGCGGGATAGGGCATTTCACAGAGAGAAGACACCTCCTCTATATTGAGGTGTACCATCCCTCCTCCCATCTTTATTGGGATTTGGGCAGAGACAGGACTTCACTGGACCTCTTCACAGCCTTGATTGGTTGCAACTTCAGTGGCATTTTTTAATTCGTAAAATATGATCTACTGTAGTGTGGCTTGCTACTTTATGCAATTTTAATTTAAAGTTTTCATTGTACTTGCTTTTGTTTTAGTATGTATGCTGCCCTGGGAGGTTTAAGCCAAGAGTTATTTGCCCATGTGATTCATGGCAAAAGTGGAATTTGAATCCAACTTTTGTCAAGTGCAGCAGTATAAGTTGAAGGCTACATTTGCTCTTAAGTAATATGTGATCTATGCTTCCCCATTGGTAGCTTGAAGTTAAATATGGTTTAGATGTCACTTTATGGTCCAGCTTTAGTAATGAATATTACAAATGGCCTTTTGAAAGTTGTTGTTGCTTTTGTCAACTCTGTGAATTTTTCTGGTTTGTTGAGAATAATGTATAAGATATTTGTTTCTCAAATTTCCAAAGACACTGGAAGAGCATGAAGGAGAGACAGGGATGAAATCTAAAGAGGCCCGAAAGTATATTTTCAACAGTTTGGATGACATAGTGCATGTGAGTACATACATATTTCATGTATTACGTTTTTAAAAAAATACCTTTTACCGTTGTTTAATTTTGCCTGGAGGAATTGTTTCTGTCTGTACTGTTTAAGATCTCTCCTTTTGTTGTAATTTGGGATGTCTTTGCAGAAAACGTTGTCTGGGCCAGGGGGTCTCTGCCGGACCTGGACTTGCCGGAGACCGATGCCAGCTGGCTCCGGCAGGCCCGGAGCACGCCTGGGCACCCCCGCACTCATCTGCCGGCGCACCAGCCGGACGAGGAGTCCCTGCGTCCGCCGGGCAGAGCGGCGGCAGGGACCCTGGGGCTGATCGCGGCCGCCGGGCCGGGAGCAGGCCTGCGCAGGGCCGCGGAAGAACCAGGGGGCGACCAGAGGCCTCGGGTGGGCGGCTCCGACCCGGACCTCCTCGCTGGCCGGGCCGCTGGTCGTGGCCGCCGCGGCAGGCCAAGCACAGGCCTGCCTGGCGCTGCGGAGGACCCGGGGGTCGGCGAGCAGCCTCGGGCGGAATGCCACGCAGCCGGCAACCCTCGGTCCCAGCCGTCCCGACTCTGATCCAGCTCAACATGCTGCAGCCGGGTCAGTAGTGAGCGGGGATTGGTGGGGATGGCTTAAAGGGAGGGGGCGGGTTCAGCAGGGCTCACCTCTCCCAAGGGAGGAAGATGGTAATAAAAAGCAGACTACAGCCGATGAGGAGGGGGCAGTATTGGAGCGGCAGGCTGGAGAACCGGAGCGACAGTCCGAGCGCAGCCCTCCAAGCCCAGCCGGGGAGAGGGACAAGGGTGCAGACACAAACCTCCCTCCCCAGGCATTCTGAGGCATCAGTCCAAGAGGCAACTTACCTGAGGTCCCTACGGACCTGGGCCACGTATCAGGGCTGGAGCCCTCACCCAACCCCCGAGCCTACGGGACCGCCTTGACCACCCCCCTTCCAGGGTCCCCTGAGAGACCTACCTTACAAACGTTGAGTTTACATGATATAAATATAATGTATATTTTTATAGTCCTCTGCAACAGCTACACCAATGTGTATGGAATTAACAGTTCTTTTTCCAGTGAAAAGACATTCTGTTTCTTTACATAGTTTCATTTCTTAAAAAAATTCAGATCTCTTCTCCATCCCACCTGTATGTGAAGATTTCCCCACCCCACTCCCATTTCATCAATTAATGTTAGAACATAGTGATTTTATGCCCAGAAAAAATCTGTCAAACTAGGTCTTAAAAATAGATTCCTTTATCTTACACTGTGAAGCATCTTGGTTCTATCTGGATTGGACTAATGGTATAGCAGATTGTTATAATGTTATAGCCGAACTATATACATTTATGTTTCGGACCTTAAGTGACATTTTAACTCTCCCAGCCCTTCATCAGCCCCACATGTGGGCTGACACATAGAATGAGGTTGTGTTAGTGATATAATTAAAAATGAGAGTGCTGGTTTGTTTTTGTTTTTTTTTTGGGGGGGGGGGAGAAATTAAAATGCCAGCATTTACTCTGACATTTCAGTGTTGGTTCATTTTATCAGGTGAACATGGTGATGGATTTGGAAGGAAGTGACCTGTTGGCAGAGAAAGCAGACAGAAGAGAGTTTGTCAGCCTGTTGAAGAAAATGCTGTTAATAGATGCTGATTTAAGAATCACTCCAACTGACACGCTGAACCATCCTTTCGTTACCATGAAGCACCTCCTAGATTTTCCTCATAGCAACCAGTATGCTGTATAAAATACTTGTTTAAAAAAGTAGTAATCTAGGTTCCATGTTGCCTGTGAACACCTATTTTGTTGCCTATTTTGCTAAAAAAAAATAGTATTTGATTCTGAACCACATTCTTGCGATCATTGGTTTGGATTGTGGTAGAACCATGGAAGCTATAGGGCTCTGCCGATATACTGGCTCCCTCAGTTATAGATCTCTGAATTATGGGTGGCTGTGCTGGCACTTTTGTGCAGGCGCATTACATCCTTTGCAGTGCTTTTGCGCAAGAGCAATAGTGCTAAGCTGGCAAGAGCTGGCTGTCTCAAGCTATTTATGTTTCGACTTCCGGAGAGACCTCTGGAATGGAACCAGTTAAGTGTGCACTAGCACTTCATTTATCATGTTGCAAGTGCACCACCTTCATACTGTCATTGAAGGGAGGCTCTATCACTATTAAGAATTGGTATTGGTAGCTTGACTGATGTCCTACTACCCAATTAGCTATTTACTCCAGCTCCACTTCGTTGCTGCTTCTGTATGTGTATGAATGTCTGAATCGTGGTTATATTAATTTACACCAGGTTGTTTCATTCTGTAGCTCAGGTGGCTTGATGTTGGCCACCTGACCACTGATGAGCATGTAGAGCGATTGTGGCAAGTACATGGAAAACGTGTTGCTGCTGGTTGCAACCATGCCATAGTTGTATGAGTCTACCCTTGGCTTCAAGCAGCCGGTAGTCCTGGCCTCCACTGGGGGAATCATGAGGCAGAGTCCAGGTCCACCCTTCACTTTGATTTGCCAGTAGCCCTGGCCTCCACTGGGGGACTCTTGAGGCACAGGTGAGGTCTACCCTTGGCTTTGAGTGGCCCGGGTGTCAAATACCCTAGGTATACCACTGATCAATACCACATTTTGTAGTAACAAATTTCAAAGATAAATTACAGCGGACCCTTTCTATTCATAAGTTTGGGATACGCAAATTTGACTCACCATGGATCCCGGACCTGCGAGGTCCACCTTAAAAACGCTGAGCAAAAAAAGGTAAAAACTCAGTGTTTTTTACCTTCCCCCCACCTCTTTTTTTTTAGCGGTTTTTTACGTGGACTCCAGTATCCACGGATCCTTGCTATCCGCGGGGCTCGGTGGGTCCAGAATGGATCCCCCATGGATAGTGATGTCTGACTGTATGCAGAGGCGTCGCTGGAGCGCGGCGGGAAGGGCGGACCGCCTGGGGGCGACGCGCGCAATGGGTGACACGCGGTCCACGCGTGCATGCGCGCAGGCGGTCCTCCCTTCCCGCCGCGCTCCAGCGACGCCTCGGAGGAGGCCTTGGAGCATCCGTCTTCTGCGGAGCTCCAAGGCCTTCTGAGGGAACCCCGATGCGCAACGTCATATTTACAAGCTTTAGCGCATGCGCAGAACGTTTGAGGGCAAATTTGCCCTCAGAAACGTACTGCGCATGCGCGAAAACTTATAAATATGACGTCACGCATCGGGCCTCCCTCAGAAGGCCTTGGAGCTCCGCCGAGGGCCGACGCTCCGAGGCCTCCTCCTGCCCAAGACAGCCGGCCGGCGAGGATGTCTCCAGAGCTGCTCCGCTGCTGTCGGCTCCGGAGACATCCTCGCCGGCCGGCTGTCGGGCGGCACGGGGGTCATTAGGGTGGCGCGCGCCCTAGTGACACCGCTGACTGTATGTGCTGTGTAAAGCAGTACCTCCTTTTGCCATACCTCTTAAATCTCTTGCCAATCAGTTCTGTTGTATAACTCCCTGGTTCTATTGTTGTGAAAGAGGAAGAAAATCTCTCCACATCAAGTTTAATTTTATGTCTCAATCATGTTGTCATCCCTCAACACCTTGTTCCCAAGCTAAAGATAGATACCTTTATTTATTTATTTATTTATTTATTTATTTCACATTTTTATACCACCCTTCCTCCAAGGAGCTCAGAGTGGTGTACATATTTCCTCCCCTCCTTTTTGTCCTTGCAACAACCCTGTGAGGTAGGTGGGGCTGAGAGATAGTGACTGGCCCAAGGTCACCCAGGAAGCTTCGTGGCTGAGCGGGGATTTGAACCTGGATCTTCCAGGTCTAAGTCCGACTCTCAAACCACTACACCATCCTGGCATAAACACATCAAAAACACATCAAAAAAACAGACAAACATAAACAAACAACCAGAAATCCCGCAATACATCCAATGACAACAACCACAATCCTTCAAAAAAATCTCCCCAAACTGTCCCACTATGTATCTATACATCAAAACTCATTTTCCGAGTAGCCACCACCAAAGAAGCAAAAGTTGCAACGTTATCAAGTCTCCCATCATCTTCTGTTGACAGAAGGGCTCGGAGAATATCTGCCTCCATCCAGCCCTGAAAACACGCCAGTATTGAGATAAGGTGCTTCTGACAGAAGGTCTCGTGCAGAGAACATGATAAAAATGTATGTTCAGATGTCTCCACACACTTCATGAAGTTCCCAAGCTAAAAAGCTCCAGACACTGTAGCCTTATTTCATAAGGAAGGTGCTCCAGGCCTCTGATCATTTTGGTTGCCTTTTTTGCATCTGTCCTTGTGGTGTGGGGACCAGAACTGAATACAGTAGCATGTTAATGTGAGTAGATAAATAGGTACCGCTTGTGGGAAGGGAAACAGCGCTCCGTGTTCCAGCCGCATGCTACGCGCTGGCGCAAGGAGAGTCATGCCGGCCACATGACCACAGAGGCGTCTTCGGACAACGCTGGCTCTTCGGCTTTGAAATGGGGATGAGCACCACACCCTAGAGTCGGACACGACTGGACTTAATTGTCAGGGGTCACCTTTATCTTTACCTTAATATAATATTAGCAGTCTTGTTCTCAGTTGCTTTCCTGATGGCCCCTATCATGGGATTTGTAGCCTTCAGAGCTGCCACACACTGGGTTAACATTTTCATTACGTTATTCACCTTTGCCCTTTCACCACCAACAGCTCAGAACCCATCAGTGTACATGTGAAGCTTAGGGTTTTTTGCCCTAACATGCATCACTTCACACTTATTGACATTGAATCATGTTTGCCATTTGGTTATCCATTCATCCAGTTTGGAGAGAACTTTTTGGAACTCTTCATGAACTGTTTTGATTTTTACCACCTTCAATAGTTTGGTGTCGCCCACAAACGTGACTACCTTGCTGCTTACCATGACTTCAGATGAGACCCAGGTTCAATTGAGCAGGTCCAGTCCCTGCTAAGCCATGAATCCCTGGGCCAGTCACAATTTCTCGGTCTTGTCGCCTCATAGGGTTTTGTGAGAATAAAATGTGTAGGGAGAGAACCCTGTAAATGCTTTTGAGCTCCTTCGTGGTAGGGCAAGATACAATGATATAATAAATCCTGACTTTATACTTGCACCTCTCCCTCCTGTATTTACATGTCTGAAAGCTTGCATGTATGAGGGAAAACGGACTGAAAGTTTCTCCCTGACATTAGCTTCCCATATGCTGTGAGTTCTTATGTGGGAAAGCATTCAGACAAATGACCTTCACTCATCTGCACTCTGAAGTGGTCTAATCTCTTATTCTTTTCCATAGTACCCTGACTATGCAGTCAAAATAACTTGTGCAATGTGCAGTAATAAATCACACAAATATACACAAACACAAATATACACCCAGGTTACATCCTGCTTCCATTTCGGAGGTTTGTCCAGTAGTTGGAATGTATGGAAGTTGAAGTAGCTGACTCTCGCCACTTCAGCACTATCTTGCCCGTGCAAAAGAACCAGGACAGATGGACTGTGCCAGCACAAAAGCCTTGATGTGGCTGTCTGTAACTTGGACGTCTGTAACTCAGGGACCCAGTGTATATTTGTTGCAGTGAATTCATGATTGAGATTTTGCTGTAATGTGCAAGGTACCATGTTTGTAAGTCACTTACATTAAGGAATGTTGACTTGTTATAGGAAAAGTGTGTACTTTACTTACCAGCTGAAGTGCCAAACTTTTCTTCACTGTCATAGCTTTCTGTTAACTTTGCTGACATTGCAAATTGAAAGCCTCTCTGTGTTTAGTACAAACAAAAGAATAACCATATATCTATTAGCAATAAGGGGTGTGCCCTGATTGGCTTACTTACCCTTATTGGCTTCGTATGGCATTGGGTGATAGAAGGTAGATGGCATGATAGAAGATGGATGGCATGGGTGAATACAAAAATAGCCAGTAGATACTGGTGGCTACTTGTTACGATATGTATTGGATGTAGTGGAATGAAATTTGGGCCTAGGCATTTCCTTGAAACAAGCTTAAATTGTAGGTAATGTAGCTTGATAAAAGACCAGTTTATATCGATATTGATTTTAGTTCTTAACCATGATATTCTTGTAGTACTGTAGTTAACATTAAAAATGTTCAATATGTTTTAAAATTAAACACAATAGGTTGGACGGAGGAAAGGTTGCACAAACACAGGCATTTCAGCTTGTGCAAGGGGCACACAATTTCTGCTGGCTCCCCTCTCCATTGTCAACTACCTATGTCATATTGCATACAATTCCACAGGGCTACCTGACCCTCAGGCTTGACTTAGGGGTGGGGGCATGGTTGGTGCTGCAGTGTTGAAGAAGGCGAAAGTCCTCTTCCACATGTGGAACACTGTGGTTCTCTGAATTGGGATTCAGTGGTCACAATTTGCTCTTTTGAAAAATAGCTTTATATTTACAGCATAGAAGTAGCCTGTTGGAAGAAAAGGAACAATGTTCCAAAAACACATATAGCATCAAGTCTATAGCAGTTGAGTAAGGCATACTGTTTCATAAAAGAATACATACTGCCTTCATGTATTCAATATTATTACCAGAATGAGAGCAAAAAACTTGCCTTTTATTTATTTTAAGGCAAGTTTTATTGCCTTAATGCAGTGGAAATGGTATTCATTTATTTTGCTCTGTGCATCACCTTTACTTAATGTACAGTTTTATTTGTCTTAACTCTTTAACAAAAATTTGCTTCCTTTTTCATCAGAGTGAAATCCTGTTTTCATATCATGGACATCTGCAAATACCGATCAAATTCATATGATACAAATAATCGCAATAAAATGCAGCTGAGAACAGTGGCCTCAGGCAGCGCACCAGGTCTAACTGCTAATTTCGCCAAGTTGGGCACAGTACGAAGTCAGGTAACCACTTTTTAACTGACTGTTCTGCTTCCCTTCTGCCCTCACCCCAACATTTAGATCAGTATAAGATGATGAGAGAGACAGCTGTCTCAGCATCAGAAGGGAAGAAATATATATATCTAGTTTTAATGGAATGGCTTGGACAATATAATTATCTTATTTTATGTACTCCATTTTGGGGATTCTCCTGAACTTGAAAGGTGGGGAAGAAATTAAGTAAACAATGCCACTGTTGCTTGTGGCTCTGGGACAAAGTCCCCCATGTCACATCTGACAGTGTATTGAGCCTTGCTGCTACTACCAGTACTGAGGATTCAGGAGTCAGCCTTGCCAGGTGGATTCTAATGAGTGTGGGCCATTGGCCAGTGTCCATCCTGGCCAGCCCCTGGTGCCTTGGCCCTGCAAAACAAAAAAACCTTTTCCATTTCATGTATCTGAAGAAGTAGGCTACAAAAGCTTGTACCACAATACATTAGTTCAACTTTAAAGTGCCACTGGACACTGTCGTTGTTTCTGCACACAGCTTGGCTTTGGGATGTGGTGAAGGTGCATACAAACAGAAAACACAAGTCCCCTGTGCGACATCACCCTATCCATATTGTCTCAAATAGAACTTTCATCTCTCTTCCTGTTTGGAGTGCCAAAAGCTAACCCTAATCAGGATCTTGCAGATCTCCCAAAGGGAGACAGAATGTTCTACTTCAGACATCACAGAGAAGCACTGAGATGGAAAGTAAGGCATTGATGCTTTTTGTGCTGGCTGCCGCTAATGCTCCTGAAGTGCTGCACATTCTTTCCTGTGATAGGGCCAAAAATAGTTGGAAGTCCAGAAGTGGCTGATTTTTTTTTTTTACTAAGATGCTCTTCAACATTTATCAGCCTTGATCCCTGTTTCTACTCAATACTTGCTCTCATGCTCACCCTCCACTTGGCAATGTGGTAAAGAGTGTTGTGTGTGTATCTGGGCTCCAATTGTGGTCCTTAATTTCTGCACCAGGCTTAGGTCTCAACTAGGATTCATGAAGACATTCTTCAAGTTCCTCTTTTCCTGGGTCCCTTCAGAAAACTTGTATTTAGTACATTTCACAAAACATGAACATTTCACAAAACATGATCATGATGACAGATCATGGGACTGTTTGTATTATAAAAATGTTTTATTATAGCGCCCCCATGTGGCATAATGTTTCACTTGCTGGTATATGTTGGATAATCAAATTCATCTGTATGTATTTAGAGATGTGTGTTTGTCTCAGAAAAATATTGTAACCTTACTGCAACATTTATAACTTAAGAATTTCAAAAATATTCATTGCTCAACTTTGTCACAATAAACCAAACACTTAATACAGCATAAATTTATATAGCAAAATGCACTTTTAAGTCATAAGTCTGAAAAATGTTGCAGTCCAGTTGTTAATTTATACTATGTTTCAGGCATTAGCTGCATCTGCACATTCAGTTTTGCACCATGGAATACCACTACAGGCAGGAACAGCTCAATTTGGTTGCAATGATGCCTTTCAGCAAGCACTGATTATATGCCCCCCTGCTATCCAAGGTATGAGCTTATTAAAAACTTTAATTTTATTTTTAAAAATGCAATAGCAACTATTACTTTAAATAGAATTGCCACTAAGTCTATCATGGAATATAGTGACGTGAAAACTGAAAGAAAATGTTTATGCTTTTCAAAGTACAGTGGTACCTCGCAAGACGAAATTAATTCGTTCCACGAGTCTTGTCGTCTTATGAATTATTTTGTCTTGCGAGTCTGGCCGTTCCGGGGGGGGCGGGGCGACCCGGCTTACCTGTGCGCCCGCCCGGGGATGCGGGCGGGCGCTCTGAGGCCTTCTCCCCTGGCCTCGGAGCCAGAGAAAGCCCTGGATCGTCCACCTCGACCAGCGGCCAGGGCTTTCTGAAGAAGGCCCACTGCGTCGTTGCCCTATTTATCCTTTTTTTAGCGCATGCGCAGAACATTTCTGAAACGCTCTGCGCATGCGCTAAAAAAAGGATAAATAAGGCAACGACGCCATGGGCCTTCTTCAGAAAGCCCTGGCCGCTGGTCGAGGTGGACGATCCAGGGCTTTCTCCGGCTCCGAGGCCGGGGGGGGGGAGAAGTCCTTGGAGCGCCCGCCCGCGTCACCGGGTGCGTGCTCCGTGGAATGCCGCCCATGGAATGCCGCCCATGCTCCGTGGAATGCCGCCCGAGCCTCGGAGCCAGCTTTGTAGGGTGCGTGCGCGTGCTGTGGGGAATTGTAAGATTGTACTAGCTGTATAGGAAAAGGTCAAATGTCTGAACTATAGTGTTGACATTTCTGTTACTAAATAATTCTAAATGTCTCTGATTGCATAACAAAGCCCTTCTGCATATGTTGTGAATTGGGTATTCACAAGAGTTGGTAGTTCAAAAAAATTCTCAACTCATTCTTTTTGGTAGAACTTGGGCAGAACAACTAAGATTGACTGCCGGGTTTTCCTTTTTATTAACTGAACTTATTGACATAGACAAGTATTTCATATTTGGATGAGAAAATTAGAGGATGATGGAGTCACGTTGTTGCATTTTGAAGTAGATTTCTTTACTCTTATCTCATGTCTAAATGCACTGTCTCCTCCAGTGACACTAACGTTGCTCATTGTTGTGTCATGAAATCAGAGGATGTAGAGATCTTTCAAAATAAGATTGAACAAGCCAGTAGTAAAATGATTTTTATGCCGGTTCTGTTATGCTTAGAAGCACTGCTTAAACTAATTGCTGCTTATCGCAGCCCAATCCTGTGTAAGATACGACGGGCGGCCGCCGTATCCTATGCAGGATTTGGGCTGCCCCAGGGCAGCCCAGGCGCACCTCGAGGGAAGGGGACGATCATCCCCTTCCCTGGGTGTAAGTGGTGGGAGGCCCGATGGGTCTTCTCGAATGTAAGCGAGCTCTGGAGCGCGCGTACATTTGCACCCTCCATGTAAGACCGTGCCGGGCCTGGAGAGGGCTTTGGATATTGGCGTATCTCGCTGCCGATATCCACGTCCTCTTGAGGCCTGCCGCGGCCTATGGCCGCCCTCCCTCACTGCCTGGTCCGCCCTCCCCTGTCCCAGGCAGCGCTGGACCTACCCAGTCTGACATGCGCGGCGCTGGGTAAGAGCCGGGGTAAGGACTGCTAGCTTCTGCTAGCTCTTACTCGCCAGGTAAGAGCTCACCATTACACAGGATTGCGCCGTCAGTTAAATTTTAACCCCCTGAATGAGGGGGTATTACACAGTTAAAGTAAAAACATATGTTACTGTATCTTTGCATCCTATGATTTTAAAAGGTGGCAAGGTAGTAAACTATAAAATATAACAATGCTAGAATACCTTTGTAAAAGGGTAAAAAATAGTGACTGTTTCACCTGCTTCTATGCACAACTATTCATATTGTTTTTGAGAATACGTATTGGAATCTTAAGGGCAATGTCTTTAGTGTGCCATTGTTCACACTTGCCACATAGTGAAGAAGTTCTAGGTCTTGTGGTCCTGCCCGTGTCTGTCTTCTTCTTGCTGTCTGGGTTGTGTTTCCTTGTCTGCTTTGCTTTTTGCCAATGGTTTACTTTTACTTCTGTTTTGTGTTCTTTAAATCAGTTGTGTTTGGGAATCTAGGACTAAAATGGTACGAACTTTGTGGAATTTCTGTTAAAAGTAGAATGACTCCTATATCTGATAGTGCTTGCTGCTAAAGAGTTATGACGTATGCCAACCGCTTAATTAATTCTAGAAGTAAAAAGCTTGCAGCTGATGAATATATTTATTTGATATAAGGAAGAAAAATGGAGGTGAAAAGAGCATGCAGGAATGTTCTTGGTTGCTAAATCATTATTTGGTGAGCAGCTCGTGTGTCTGAATTCGAGTCATTGTGAAGTAAACTTTTCTTTCAAAAGCATTTGTTTCGGTTGGAAAGACAAAAGTGAAAGGAGTATAATTCATGTGATGAAATTCCAAGCCCTTCTGTGAAAAATGAAAGTTGTCTACATAAAGTAAGTTAGTTTAAGGTTTAACCTTTTTTCCCATTTCTTAATTAGGAATTCCTACTAATCATGGGAAGCCCAATGGTTACTCTGTGAGGATGGATAATGCAGTGCCATTGGTAACACAAGCACCAACCTTACAGCCACTCCAAATTAGAGGGGTCCTTTCTCAGGTACGTTGATTTGCTTACTTGCTTAGTACTATATAGACGTCAGATCAGCGGGTGGCGCAGTGGGTTAAACTGCTGAACCATGAGCTGTCGATCAAAAGGTCGGCAGTTCGAATCCGCGACGGGGTGAGCTCTCATTGCTTGGCCAGCTCCTGCCAACCTAGCAGTTCCAAAGCATGTTAATGCGAGTAGATAAATAGGTACCGCTTGCGGGAAGGTAAACAGCGCTCCGTGTTCTAGCCGCATGCTACGCGCTGCGGCAAGGAGAGTCATGCTGGCCACATGACCACGGAGGCGTCTTCGGACAATGCTGGCTCTTCGGCTTTGAAATGGGGATGAGCACCACACCCTAGAGTCGGACACGACTGGACTTAATTGTCAGGGGTCACCTTTACCTTATATAGACGTCACAATTTCAGCAAAAATACCAACGTTTATTTGAGAGTTATTTTGAAGTAATACTACGCTAATTGGGAGGGGGCTATCTCAGTAGTCAAGCCTGTGCTTCATTCGTAGAAAGTACCAGGTTCAGTTTCCTACATCTTCAACTCAAAAGACCTGTGTCAGCAATGCTGGAAAGACCTCTTGTCTGGATCTATGCAGATCTGCTACCAGTCTACTCTGACAATACTAGGATAGGTGGACCAGTGGTTGGAATCAGCGTAAGGGAACTTCATGTGTTCACTGTTCTACCTAACGCTCTTTGTGTTTACGACAGACATGGTCTAATAGAACCCAGCAAATATTGCTTCCAGCATGGCAACAAGTAACGCCTGTGGCTCCTCCAACAACATTAGCTTCTGATTCTGTGGCTGGCCCACAGAGACTTGGAGAATGGGGGTATGTCCATAAGTATTTTATTTTACAAAAACTTGTTTAATGTGTAAAAACTCTGCAACTCTGCCTTATTTCCTTTTCCCTCCCCAGGAAGGTGATTCCCCATGGCAGCCATTATAACTCAGTGATGACACAGTCTCTCTTAACCAACCAGATAACTTTATCTGCCCCTCAACCAATCAGTGTGGGCATTGCACATGTTGTCTGGCCTCAGCCCACACCTACCAAGAAAAATAAAGTGTGCCAGAACAGGTTGGTATTATATGGTGGTTGTGATTGAATTTAGATGTAAAAATCATACGGAATCCCTTTACAAAAGGGCAGTATACTGTAAGCACTGCATGCTCAGCAGGTTGCTGTTAACAGTTTGTTTGGAAAATGTATTACTTTAAAAATTAAGTGTTGTGTTACAGCCTGAATGCCTCAGAAGCCTATTGATTAAATGCAAGGGATGGATACAGAATGAAATAATGGTAAAGTGGCATTTGCTGCCCTTTGAGCAATCTGTGTTGGTGGCAGTGGTGGCTTTGATTTAAGTACGTGCAGAAATAGGCCTTTGGTGAGTTTTAAAAACACAGCTAGTCCTAGTTAGCTGTTCTAAATTTATGTGCATGAGGACTTGTCAAATTTGAAGTATTGAAAATAGACACGTTGTATAATAGTGGTCATAATAGAATAGTATTAAGAATAGTCTTTCTTTTGCTGGCAGCAAGAAACACTTTAAGTGCTCTGTGGAGAAAATGTGCCCCATCACTACAGAAGTTATTTACAAAGGTATGGGACATTTCAGTAATGGAGAAACCTAAGACCGTGAAGGACAGTTACATTGGTGAAGTGTGTTAAGTAACACCTGATTCATGTCCACTGAAGACAAGTGAAGACAATTACTTACGGTTTCAGTGGATTTTGAATCTGATTAAAAATGTCTATGGTGTCCAAGCCAGCATTTCTTCATTCCTTCTTTCCTTTTTAAGAGAATGGTACCTTCAGTGTATTGTATTACATTTCATTGGTAAATCCAACTTTAAACCTTGCATTGCAGCATCTGAACAATCCTGCTTGTGATATGCAATAGTTTCCTGGAACGTTTTCCATTATTGCTCTGGAAAACAACATTTACAGTGTTATCTGTATGTTCATTGTTTTATGTTTCATTCATTGATTTATATTCATTGCTGTTTCAAAGTTTATGTTCTAGTTTAAGTTAATGGGGAGGGGAGGGTAAGAATAAAGTTACACTTATATCCTAAAGAACATATTTACAAAGTGTCTGAATGGATGTCTCTTTCACAGGAGTAATGTGTTACAAAACACCAATATCCAAAATTCAGCATTTGATTCTCCAAAGATAATTAATGTGAAGGCTGGTGAGAAACTAAGTTGTGTAGAAACACAGGACAATCATAACTCAGAGGGACAGGAAAGCAACTGTTGCAGTTCATCTGTCAGGCAGGATCCTGATACATCGGTTTCAAACAAACAACGCCAGGCTATCATCATTGCAGATTCCCCAAGTCCAGCAGTCAGTGTGATTACCATCAGCAGTGACACAGATGAAGAAGACTTGTCACAGAGGCATTCACTTGCAGAGTAAGTACTTGCTCTTGGCTTACTTTAACTTCTGTGTTCCTAAGGATTATGTTACAATTGAAAAGTTGGTGCTTTGCTGAAACTTTCCAAATATGCAGCTCTAATAAACAGGTGATTTTGGGCCACTGTTTTAAAAGTTGAGTGCCCGGTACATTGAGGAGGGTGAGTGGGTGTATGTTTCTTTTAGTGGAACATTTGACTCAGTGTTAGACTATGTGAATCAGGTTAGTTTTGTGCACAAACAAGGACTCAATGTATGATAGATGTGAAGCTTAAGCAAGCAAGATGTGAAGCTTAAGCAAAAAGATTTGCGTGTGGAGATTTGTTAATGTACTTTGGTAACTTGCAGAAACTGACACTGTGGATACAGTTTGTGCACAAATATGTAAAGAGATATTAAAGAATAATTCTTTACAATGTTTAAATTGTATCTAGAGGCGCAATTTTAGATTTTAAAGAATTTAACTTTTGTCATTTGAACCTGTACACAATATAGTCATAATTTCCCCATTAAAACATTTGAGAAATAGAACATCCTCATGGCAAGTTGGAGCCTCTTTAAGTTCACAGCATTGTCCCTTTGCCCACCACACTGTTGGCACTAAATTAATGCAGTCAGTAGGTACTATTGGAGTTGAATGAGAAGGGTCAATGATGACAGGCACAGCAGAAGTATATCTATTTTTTTTCTTTCTTTCCTATATATATTAGATGTAAAGGTAGCCTAGATTGTGAAGCTTGCCAGAGCACGCTAAATATTGACCGTGTGTGTTCATTAAGTAGTCCTGACAGTACTTTGAGCACTAGCTCTTCTGGACAATCCAGTCCATCCCCTTGCAAGAGACCCAATAGGTAAGACATGTAAAGAAGGTAAGACATGGTTTTTTATGTCCCTGTGTGAAGACTGTATACAAGCCTCAGGAGTCCCCTTTTGAAAAGCAATCTTCTGGAAGTACCCTCAAATGTAGGGGTGCATAGTATAAGTTCAAAGACTGTATCTGGTCCACCAGAACTTTCCTTGTACAGCTGCCTCTATGTAACAACTCATCTGCAAGTTGAATATTTCCAAGAACTTAAGGGGGTAGTGACGAGGGATGTGGATCAAGTCTCTGACTCCAAGTCTCAAGTCAAGTCCCAAGTCTTTACCCCCAAGTCTCGAGTTTTTGGTTGCGAGTCGCGAGTTCCTGTCTATTTAATGGGGAAAACGGGTTTAAACCTGAATAAAATTCGTCTTGTCGTAAAAGGCTCCAAGTCTTGAGTCGAGTCTTTTACAATCACCGAGTCAAGTCATTGACGTGACTTGAGTCCGAGTCAATAGAGTCAAGTCTACATCACTGGTAGCGACTGGTTCCTGGTGGGCTGTTGTGATGCCCAGTTTGGGAACCTCTGACTTAAGCAGTCCTGATCTTCATATGATGAAGTCTTAAGTGTGCTAACTCATCACAGTTGTTCGTTGTATATGCCACTTATCATCCTTTTTGAATATGGGCATTGACATACTTTCAAAACGTGGACAAAAATATTGTTAAGGGCTTTGGGCAGTAATGTTTTTTCTCGTAGTGTTTGAAACAAATGGTGTTAGCTTTATCCTGTCGCTAACTGAATACAAATTTAAGCAGGTAAATTTTTTCACTATTTTACAGACATAACCCAAATTAGCAGCTTTGTTTTAGTTGTTAAGTCTTGGTTTTGTGATTCTTTAAAGAGGTGTTGTAAAATTTCTAGTTGCCCTGACAACAGTTACCATAACAGCTAGACTCCCCCACTTACAAAGATGAGAGACATTTCTAGGGCTAAACCAAAGGTCTACGGCAAACATTTTTGGCATGAAAAAATGACTTTGGTGGATCTTCAGGGTATTTCTTTAAAGATCTCCCAAAGCTTACTACCTTTGAGCTGTGGTTACAGTTTTGGTATATCTTTTTGTTTGGGAAAAATAACTCTCTTCCTTCCTAGTCACAGTGAGAGAGACATATAGTCTATTAGATTTTATTACATGATAACATCACTTGGAGCAAAGAAAAAGCTAGTGTGGCAAGAGCTGAACTAGCTTCATTTGTTTTTAGTGATGTTGTCATGTAGCCAGATCTGGTTGTATGATACCATCACATTTATTAGGAAGACAAATTTGAACAGCAGCATGGCACTGAAGCTTGTGGGATACCTGTGTGTGTGTGTGTGTGTGTGTGTGTGTGTGTGTGTGTGAGAGAGAGAGAGAGAGAGAGAGAGAGAGAGACTTCTCTTTGCAATGCCCCTCTCCTAGTGGGAAAAAAAACTGACTAAAGTCTCTCCCCATCAAGATTACTGAGAAAGTGAGACTCTTGCCAATGTTTGCTCAGCTCTGGAAATTGCATTGTGTTTGTGTTAATTTCCATGTTGCAAAACAAGATATAGTATATCTAGATCTGGAATGGTAGAAACAGTACGGCTATTTGAGGTGATTGCAGTTAATGCACTAGTGACTCTGAACCTGGTTAGGGACTTTGCTTTTCTTACAGTGCATCCCCTGTTCCCATAGAAACTCTGTTGTCCACAGTGCTGGAACCCACATGTAGATTCAAGGCTTCTTTTTTCTTGTCATGATACGTTTGAAACCGAGGCAAAGACGCAAACTGCTTGGGATTAGTTTCCTTTGGTGTATATTGGAATAGAACTGGTTTTGATAAGACCATACAACATTAAAATGATCAACTATGTAAAGTGTGGATTATTTCACACTCTGTACATTGCCTATTTTTGAGGATCTCTTTCTTAGTTATATTATACAAAATAAGTAAATTCCATTTAACAGAACATAGTTTATAACAGTGCTTTACTTTACTTATGATAGCATGTCAGATGATGAACAAGAAAGTGGCTGTGATACTGTGGATGGTTCCCCCAGTTCAGACACTTCCGGCCATGACAGCCCCTTCTTAGAAAATAGTTTTGTAGAAGACACCAATGAAAACCCAGAAACAAGAACCTCAGCTAACTTGGAAGCCAAACCAGCTGTCTGCACTGTGGTAGTGCCACCAATGAGGATAGAGAACAGATTAAATGTAGAAAAGCAAATGGCAAACACAGGTAATCCGAGCTTGTTTTATTATTTTTGTCATCTTTTGTTAAATATATCCATAGCAAATTATTTTAGTTCACGGTTGTACAATACATTTCTCCAAAGTAACCATCAGGAGTGCATGTGTGGCTTTGTCTCCTTGAATGCCCCTGTAGGATTCTGCAGTTTGCAATTAACAAATAGTGTGTTTTGACAGGGTTAGTTAAATACATTAGAAGCACATCTATTGAATACTTCTTTACAATGAAGTATTCTGTCTATATTTTGCTGTCTATATTTTGCTGTCTAATTTCTGTCTATATTTTGCTAGTAAACACTTGCCAACCACTGGTAAGACGTCGATCTGCCCGTTCAAAAACAAACCATCCTTCTGGCTTGGGTAACCGTCAGCGTAAATTGACATCAGCATTCCATCAGCAGCACTCAAACCTCAGTCAGGTATGTGTGCAAACATGTAATGCAAATACATCTTAATGCTTCAAATGTGATTGGCTCCTCAAAATTCAAGACTGCTCAACTACTTTAATGAATCTATTTTACTGAGATAGATGACTGAGAGTGACCCATCCCAGCAAGGTGCTTCATCCAGTAGGAGGAAGGAGGTGCAGGGGAGGGAAGAGGATGGGGGAACTGTATGTAATTATAATGTTGCTGCACTCAGCAGGCTGCTCAAAATACGTTGGCTGGATGGATGTGGCCTGCAGGCTGTAATTAGGAGACCCATGATTTACACAGAGAAATATTACAGGTACTTGGCAACTTGTGACCTATGTAATCTTTTTGGAGTGGAATTCTTGAAGACAGTACATATTTAAAATTCTATTTCTTGATCTACTTGTCAAAAGTAGCTACACTTCTGTCATAGAATTTCCATAAATAGATGTGTACAAGATCACTTGTGATGTTACATCTGGATTGACTCTAAGGAGCAGTGTGAAAAAGAGCATGGAATGAATAGAGACCAATATATTCAAATTTTAGCAGATTTGTAGTTCACTGTTCCTCCTGTTGCATCACATTTTGTGTGTCAGAGTACATGGTCAATGGTTAATACAGAAAGCTTTGAGTTTTTTAAGTGCTAAGGCTGCCTGTTGATAGTATCTATAGCAGTGGTTTCCAACCTTTTTAGCACCGGGACCCCCTTATGTAGAATGACAATCTGTCGGGACCCCCCTGTGACCTAGGGCCGGAAGTGATATCATTGTTTTTAATAAATTACACTGTTTAATAAATCACACTTTTTATTCATAAGCAGCGCCATTGGGGGGGGGGAGGTGAGCTAATATTAACAGAGATGTGAAAGGGCAAGCAGAAAGTAGCACAAGGTGAGCAAACAAGCCCCAAGAGCATCAGAGACTTCTTTCTCTGCAGTGGGGGGCGGGGGAAAGAGTGAGCCACCATCTTGGGTGTGGGCATCCAGCCAACATCCTGCAACCCACCCACCCCCAGAAACTGCTTCACAACCTCCTTGGGGGTTCTGACCCCCAGGTTGGGAACCACTGATCTATAGGAAGCGGTCATGAGCTGTTGGTGAAATTCACCCACATGCAAGGTTCTGTGTAGCCCCTGCTTGCCAATGTTCTTTTCCTCTGTAATTCTAGGAGTGGGTCAGAAGTGGGTCAGAAGTATCAGACTTGATGGCACACATTTTTCTTCCTCTCACAATCCTGCTAGGATTTGGAGTAACTTACTGAAATGGATTGTCAGTAGGGCCAGAACAGACATAAAAAATATACTTAGTTACACAATATATAATTAACTTATGACCGCATGATGTGGTGATGGTCATTCTAACTTGCATGGCTTTTTAAAAAGGATTTGACAGATACAAGGTGAATAGGTTTGTCTGTAGCTATTGGCCATGATAACTAATGGAACCATTTTCCTGTGCTCTCTGCTTCAGACTTTCCTTGAAGCATCTAGCTGCCATGGCTGCAAATAGAATGCTGGACAAGATGCTGGATCCTGGTCTGGTCCACCAGGGCAGTTCTCTCACACGATCATTGGGGAAAAACAGTGAAAGGAGAAAGAAGCCCATCCCTACAATGTTTCAGGCAGCACTGGTGGGGGGGAGAGGCGATAGTGTCTGGGTATGGTGGCAGGCCACTTTGGAGATGAGTAAGGGTAGTTTTAGAATTTGGAATTAACTGTAACTTCTCTTGGGACAGGTTCAACACTATGGATCTGGGTCTCAGGAGTGGAATGGAAACTGTGGTCATTGGAGACAGCAGACGTATATCCCAACTAATGTTGCCAGTCATGCATTCTCCCTTCAGCACGGAAGTCCCACTCATACCTCGGTTCATGCGCATTTGGCTGGAAGTGCCCATCTTGGAGGACAGCCTGCAATTCTATCTTATCCATCATCTGCACCCCTTAGTACTGCTGCTCCTGTTGCCCACATCCTGGCCTCACCATGTACCTCAAGACCACTGTTGCAGCACCCCACTTACAGTATCTCTCATCACAGTGGCATAGTTCATCAGGTCCCAGTGGGCATAAACCCCCGACTGCTACCTTCCCCAACCATCCATCAGACTCAGTACAAACCAATTTTTCCGCCACATTCTTACATTGCATCACCTGCTTTCACAGGATTTCCACTGAGTCCAACAAAACTCAGCCAGTATCCATTTATGTGAAAACTCAAGTTCAGTATACTGAGGAAGCTCAATGAATACATATATCTGATTTGAGAGGAAAACATGGTATTCAATAAATAGTAGCCATGGCACAACAAGAAAATTATTTTTTTTAATCATATTAGACTTGGGTGCAATTTAAACAACCTTGAGCTTTAACTCACTTTTAATGTGTTTTTGCACATTTGGTATAACTTGTCTTTAGTCATTATCTTCTTATAGAGTAACTCCAGACAGGTGACTTATGGGAGTAGAAATCCAGTTCTGCTCCTACTATTTTTTATAAAATTGCCTTCTAACTAGTGCAAGATACGTCTACATTTGGGAAGCCATTGAGTGTACAGAATTAGAGCAACAGATGCATATGTGTCATCAGTATCATGTATGAGTAACTTGTTTGTATTATGTATCTTGGTGTTCAGTGTTGAGTCACATATCTAAAAAGGTTGAGGTGTTCTTCACATTGCATGTGTCCTTTGCATGGGCAAAATTAAAGTTGCCTAGAAATTTGCTCTTAAATGTTGGTGTCCTAATAATCTCAGCTGCATTGTAAGCTGTTCCCACACATAGTGCCTTAAATATTTGAGGTTGTAATGTTACTATATTATAAATGTTGAGGACTGCAGCACTTAACATTCAGATTTGCTGATTATTTGATAGAGTAATGTGCTCGCTCTCTCTCTCTCTCCTTTTTTTAGTTGTGTGTGGTACAATTTTAGTATTGGGTGTGTTTTCTTTATCTAGAGGGCAGCATGTTTTGCTGTAGCTGAATTCTGCTGTCTGACACTTTCCCCCCAGAATGATCAGCTTCAAGAAAAGCATTTTGTAGTGCTTTAGGAAAAGTTGATTCAGTAGCTATTTAAAAAAAACGGTGTTTTATACTGTTCAATGGAACTGCAATACAATCCAAGTAGTTATTTTCAAAGTGTTTATGTCCAACTGAATTTAATAAATCTGTTTAGAGGTGCAGTAGGCATGACCTGGCTAGATTATGAAAGAAAAAAGCAAAATGTTTATTGATTCATGCTGTGGTTTCATCTTAGCTTGAGCAAACCATGCAGTATTTAATAATAGCAGTGGTATATTTACTATTGAAGCTTGAAAAGACGTGAGTATTTTGTGTGCAATTTTTCATTTATGCATGGGAGAGATTTTAGCCTTTTTACATTATAGTATTTGTTCTAGCCTTTTGGGGATGTTTTCTGATTTAATACATTCCGTCAGGGACAGCAAATTACATAATTTTTATTTTCCTAGTAAGTGCATCTTTTCTGTGTTTTTGTTCTTGTTGAAATAAAATTGCTTTTGCAGCACCAAAGACTTAATCATCCATTTCCTATAAAAGGTAGCTACTTTTTCATAGACCTCAAGTATATTGTAGTGTTAGGGATGGATTTAACGGAAGGTATTAAAGTGAGGCTGTGTTCTAGCTTATGAGGCAAGTAATAAATTGTATCATTTATCTTGAATGTATCATAGATAAGCTGCTATATAATGATTGCCACTTCAGATAGCTGTGAAATTAGGTGATTTTACTAGTTCTTAGCCTTCTAATTTCTGTATAAGTCTAATTACATGAAATGGAAGTGGGGGGTTGATTTTGTTTTGTTTGCTTTCATGTTTGGAGTGTTGTAACTACTATATTGTAAATGATGGAAAACAGTTGCATATGTTATTTTTGGGGTGTTATTTGCATCAGTATTTTATCTTCATTAACTATCACTGCATATAACTGGGTGTATTCATGTAATTTAATTTTTTATGTGTTCATATTGGCATTGTGTACACTTATGAAACTGTATCTTGGTGGCTTGACAACCTTTTTTAATTATATATATAAAAATAATTTTCTGGAATACAGTTCTTGCAACATGAACTGGAATAGGAGTGCAAAGGGTTTCTCTCTCAAATGCAATTCTACGCATCTTTACTTAGAAGCATATCCCATTGAGTTCAGTGGGGCTTACTTCTAGGCAAGTATGCACAGGATTGCAGCCTCAGCAGGCTAACAGCTGATAGTTTTTCTTTGCTCCATTAACACAAGCAGTGTTTTATTTAATGAATGTCTAAGTGAAATAAATGTGCCTACATTTGACTTACTTTGAGGACTGAAAACCGATTTACTTTAAAGGACTAAAAACTGAAATACAGCAGTATTAGTTCAAAAAACCAAAACCAGCAGTAGGTTTTCATGGCTGAAAATGGAAATAAACCCTAACTTTCCCCATAGGTCTTGAGCCACGCTTGTGTCACAGGTCTTACGTGGTCAGTGAGGCCTTTGACCTCCTCTTTGTTTCAAATGCAGCCCTTGTTAGCAAGGGCTAGCAAGTTGCTTCTGAAACTGGGGAAATTTTTAAAAAGCAGTTTATTATCTGGCATGCATTCTATTAAAGGAGTAAAAAGTCTCACCAGGCATGCACAAGGTTTTGGGAGTACCTAAGAGAGTTCTCCAGATTGTGCTTCAGTTGTTTTTCGTAAACCTTATGCATTTTGTATAAATACATGTGTGCACATGTGTGTCTATGCACGGATGGGTACACATGTGCACACACAACCTGTTTTAATTTAAAATTACATACTGATGGTTAAACAGATGGAATCAAGAAAATCATAAAGTAGATTTGTAATGCTCCTTAACATTTATGGTTCAGCAAATTCCTATTTTCTGTTAATGGTGTTTGAGAATTGAGGATCCTTGGTGCTATCTCCATTGCTGGCAATGGGCTCACCAGGAACCATGAGCACCATAAATTAGCTGACTTTTCTATAAGGGTAACAAAAAAGATTGCTTCTTTTTATTTACTTGTACCCTTCCTTGCTCTAAAGTATTTACTGTGTTTTTAAATTGTACTTAGGATATAAAGCTAATGTACTTGGCACGCTAGTCAAGTTAAACATAAAACCTCTGCTATCAATATTACCCAGATGAAGCCTATGGCTCCTAATATGTTGTTACAAAGCAAACATGTTTTACTTCTCAGAGGTGATAAATGAGATCTGCCACAATAAACACTGAGCATAATATACTGCTCTACAACCAGTTTTATAATGAGCATTGCAATGGACTAGACCTTTTGCCCTCTCTGACTACAGTACATAACTTTTACTCCAAGGCAGTTTTTTGATTCTGATTTGCTGTGGAATAACTTAGCTTGCTGCTTATGGTTTTAGAGGGCCAAGGATTTGTCTATGCAGAACTGCTTGCAAGAGAAGGATATGAATTTGTGGACAAAGTAATCCCATATATACATTACTCTTCTAATGCCTTTTAAGTAAAACACTGCACGATGACAAAATTGCATACTATATTTAATTTGGAAATTAATTTTATGTGAATTCCTTGTATTCAGTTTTTAACTTTAATTCAGGGTGTGTTATTGATCAAATATACTACTGTATTAACTAATTTTGTTTTTAATTTTTAAATATTCTGTATTTTACTGCTAATTTTAACTTGGTTTGTGTTAAAAGCTAAAATCACTGCAAGCTGTAGAAAGATTTGTTTTAGAACTAATTATATAGATTTGGTTACTAAGTTTGAACTGTTACAGTTTAGAAATTATTTGTAGACTTGTGGCTTTTTTTGTTGTTGATTTTTGTGCTACACTAGTTTGCCATGTAGCAATTGCACTGTGCAATATTACAATAAGAGGACTGGGAATAAAATTTTATGGATGTAATGTTTCCTACAGTTTGCGATAGTATTTCTCTCTCTAGTTCTCAGTGATTTAAATGTGACCAAGCCTTCTGTACTTTGTCACAAAAAGCGGGTTTTCCAGGTGACTATTTTGGTGAGTGTCAAAATGAGAATTTATGGTGTATTACTGTCAAGATTCACTTTGAATTAAAATATATATTGCAGCAAATTGAAGTTATTGGCCTTTATTTTTATTAAATACATCAAGGTCAGATAAATGTCTAGACTCTTAAAGCCGTGTCATGACTTAAACATGTTGTTTTTGAAGGTTATATAAATTTCCTGATTTGCAGGTTGCATTCAGACTGCCAATGCTACTCCTAGTCATCGCATGGTGTGGTCCTGCAGAAATACTTTCGTGTAAGTGGTCTAGTGTTCCATGTAGACTCCAGATCGTCTACTGACTGGAAATCAGCAGAAATGTAGCCTGCTGAGCATATAGTGATTTTTTGGATTCATTAAGAATTGCAGCCTGACTAGTTTCACTGGAAACTGGTTGTGTGATTGCAAAAGTCATCGTTAGGAGGGAATTTTTTGTCTTCATCTTTAGTTTGTTCTTTTAGTCGGGGGTAGTGGAGAGAGAATACAAGGCTAGGCATGTGGGTAAGACAGCCTGTGGTGATGGCCCTCTGGAAAGGACACCTGCTCATCCTGTTTCTATGCAGAGAAATTTGTATGGAATATGCTATGAGGGTATTTGTGCATACAGACAATCCTACCTAAGCTACTAACTTAAGGATAACTGACAGGTTCAAATCCCCGCTCAGCCACGAAGCTTCCTGGGTGACCTTGGGCCAGTCACTATCTCTCAGCCCCACCTACCTCACAGGGTTGTTGTGAAGACAAAAAGGAGGGGAAGAAATATGTACACCACTCTGAGCTCCTTGGAGGAAGGGTGGTATAAAAATTTGAAAAATAAATAAATAAAATAAATAATTGCATTTTACCTGATAGTTGATAACATTTAGAAATGAATGCTGCGTTTCGGGGTAGCTGAAAAAGCCTATTTCAAACAGCAGATTAATAATGAGTGATCTGCTGGGACGATAGCACCAGCCTACTAGCATACCTTGAAGATCAAAAGGCAATTGCCATGGAGTAAAAATTCCTATGGCAATTATCTCCCAAGAATATGCACTAAATAAATTCTAAATCAGCAAACTGACCTGCTTTTAGTAGATGTTTCAAAAATCCTTATGCTCTTTCCAGGTATTAGGAAGCCATATATGCCAGTCATTTCTAATTGGCCATCTGTTGAACAAGAGAACAATGCCCTTGTACAAATAGATGGTAAGGCCGCATCTGGAGTATTGCGTCCAGTTCTGGTCACCACACCTCAAAAAGGATATAGTTGAGTTGGAAAAGGTGCAGAAAAGAGCGACCAAACTGATTCATGGGCTGGAGCACCTCCCTTATGAGGAGTTTGGGGCTTTTCATTCTGGAAAAAAGGCGCCTGAGGGGGGACATGATTGAGACGTATAAAATTATGCATGGGATGGAGAGAGTGGACAGAGGGAAATTCTTCTCCCTCTCGCACAACACCAGAACCAGGGGACATGCACTAAAATTGAATGGAGGGAGAGTTAGAACGGACAAAAGAAAATATTTCTTCACCCAGCGTGTAATTCATCTGTGGAACTCCTTGCCACAGGATGTGGTGATGGCACCTGGCCTTGATGCTTTTAAAAGAGGTTTGGATAGATTCATGGAGGAAAAGACCATCACAGGGTACAAGCCATAAGCAACCTCCTGGTTTTAGAAGTAGGTTTTCTCTGTGCCAGATGCAAGGGAGTGACAACAGGAAACAGGTTATCTTGTTGGCTGTGTGCTCTCGGAAGCATCTGGTGGGGCCACTGTGAGATACAGGAAGCTGGACTAGATGGGCCTTTGGCCTGATCCAGCAGGGCTCTTCTTATGTTCTTAATGAATATGAACGTTGGTATGTTCCCCCTTAAGGAGACTGGTATGTATTTTTACCAGAACAGAAAAGCAGAGATGTACATCCTAATTTGAGACTATCATTTACCACAGTAGATTCTGATGTCCTGTAGAGTTTACTTGAGCCATTTGGAAATGTTGGTTGCAGGTTCTCAGGTGTACCATTTTACTATATTAATCCAGCATTCTTTTAACCTTGTCATCTTCAGGTCCCATCCATTTCTGTAGTTCCATGATGAGCATAATTTTTCTTTCTAAAGTGTGTGTGTGTGTGTGTGTGTGTGTGTGTGTGTGTGTGTGTGTGTGTGTGTGTGTGTGGAGAGAGAGAGGAATCGGTAGCCGCTCCCCTACAGCTGTAATTGCTGGATTGGTATGCTAATGATTAAGGAATAACGTCCACTCACTCAAAATAAATTTTTATATTGTACCAAATTATATAACATTTTCCTTGCTCATTTGTTGCCTAAATAAACTTTGGCAAATCCAGTTTTAAGATGTCAAATACTGTAAAATATAGTACCCAGTGAATACCACCAGAGGGCTCTGCCCTAATGGTTGAGATTAGGCTGGCTGTCCCAGGAGGACCACATCCTTGTAGATGTTTCAGATAGGCATAATCTGGAAGCTTCCCCATAAAATAAGTATAGTAAGAGAGAAATTAAGCACGTTAGCATAAATGAGACAACTTGGTTTAGTAATAATCCAGGTAGTGTTTCTTAAAATGTTTTGCTTTACTGATATTTCATTTTATTTGGCCTTATTGGAGGTGAAAATCCTGCAGAAAAAAATGTACATGTGGATATTTTGTTGGGATTCTAACCACTCTTATTTATTTTGCTACCCATGTTCCTTTGTTACTCTTTGCTCCCTCACTTCAAACCTTTTAGTGAGCATTCTGCTTCTTGTTATTGAGTATAGAAGCTTGTTTCCTTTACTAAAAGGGAAGCTGTGAATTAGAGGTTGATAAAATTATCAGGGAAAAATAGACACTAAATGAAGAACTCTTTCCATTTTATCCAAAAATAGGACAAGGATCACCTGTGAAAAGTGGTCCATGTATATGTCACAAACCCTTCTCATATGGAGATCTCCCAAATGTGAGAATGGGAAAGGGATCCACAACACTCTGCTCCCAAGTCTGTCCAGTAAATGGAGAATGTATAGAGACCAAGACAATATTACCAGTACTCTGGGGAATAAATATTTTTACAAATGGTAAAGTAGAACACTATCTAAAGTAGAACACTAGTAGGGCACAAAACATAATAGGGAGGAGTACTACTGTGGGCAAATGTTCACCCTAAAAATATATATAATATGGAATATGAACTATGGACTGATTTCTGTTTTGAAAAAAAGATATGCAAGAGCGCCCCCCCCCCACCCCATCTATTTCTCTTGTCTATCTTTTTCTGAAGGTTTCATAGCAGAGGACCAAGCGCCACTTGCACAAACAGCAACATTTAGTGCTCAAGGATAATAGATACCAACAGAAAAGAAAGGCAGGCAGTTGTGCAACATGTATGCCCTGTGATATTTCTCCGAAGCTATTGCATCTCTTGCTTCCGAAAGCAGCACCCAGAAGCAGCCTCCAATTCTGTTGCTGCATTAACAGGTGCAAAAATGGTGCTCCACACAAGAGAGCAGAGGAAGGGCTCTCTATGGGCTGCAGCTGGAAGTTACACGCATGGTGGATCTAATGGTACTTCCCCACTCAGCAGGTGGTGGCTGCAGCTTCCTCAAAAAATCACATAGTAAGTACAAGGAGCATAACTTGGGCATATGTGGCAGTAAACCCCACTTTTAGGTAAGCTTTTACCATGAACCTATAAGGGAAAGAGGGAACATGTATGAACACCCCACACACTACCCATCGACAGATGACTTAAACATTCATTTCTGTTCTTACCAGTATTCTCCCTTACAACAGCGGAGACTGGGCACAAAAATGGCAGATGAAGCCATAACTAGGGACTGGCTCAGATCTCTATACATGCCAAAGAGAATAAGTAAATCATTTCTTATAGCATCGTTTCTTTCAATAGGTGACCCTCGAATAAACAATTCAAGGTGCAAAAGAGACCCAGGTGAGAACCTATTCAATGATAAGAGAGTGGAAGGGGTGGTGGTGGACTGAGCTGAAGCTTTTGGAATAGGGAGAAGGCAACTGCACTCACTACCCAGTCCTTATGCATTTTCCAGTTTAAAGTAGTACTCGCTTCAGTTGCATACCACTGGGCATTCTTATTTTAAGATTTTTTTTTTCCCTTTGACCCACAAGGGGTCCATAAATTGGTTCATAAAGACTTAAGAGCATGAATACAATAACGCATAATAAAACCAGGATGTACAAGCAAAGCAGCAACAGTTAAACTCAGTTTTCAATCCTGAAATCCCTTTAAGAAGGAGAGACATCCTGGGTTAGACAGAAATACAAGCAGAGGCGTTTCTACACGCCCTGTGTGTGTGTGTGTGTGTGTGTGCGTGTGTGTGCGCCGACGCGAAACAGCATTGCCAGTTAAGAGGCAGAGGAAGAAGAAAAGAATGGCAGCTGAGCTTATGGATGATGAAGGAAATTCCTCAGATTCTCTAGCTGATTTTCGAGTAAATGTGTTCAACCTAATAATGGACCCAACACATTGTCCAGGCACTAGATTCACGCTTCGTACAACACAAAAAGTTGTATACAGATTTATCCTGCTTCGACCCAGCAGCGTTTAAAACTATTGCAGAGAAGGGCCTTGAAGATGAAGCATTGGAAGGTATTATTAAGCTATCTCCACAAATCAGCAAAGATCAAGTAATATTAGAATTGTCTTTTGCTTTGAATTTCGATGTATTAAAGCTATTGCTTAATGATGTGAGAATATGGATTCCAGTTGCAACAAGTGTAAAATTTGTAGCACTTGCCCATCATGTGTACTAAAAATTCTGGCATCCAACAGACTTCATGACAAGGCATATGATAACCTTTATGGACTTTATAAAATTATCACTTACTCAAGTCCAATGTGAGAGGACGTTTAAGCTAAAGATCATAAAGACAAGGCTAAGAAATTCAGTGTCTGAGGAGAACTTGGAATCATACATGTTGCTATCCATTGAAAAGGATTTGTTAGATGATTTGGATGCAGAAGCAATTATTGACAGATTCGCACAATCTAGTGAATTCAAACGATTGCTCTTAATATAGTGGACTGCATGAAATATGCTTTTGAACTACCTGTCTTAGCATCTTATCCAGTTTTTCATTCAACGCTCTGTCTGCTTGTTTCAAACCATACAGCCCCTTTTGGAGTTTGCATACCAGATGTGGTCTCTTATTATCAATGAAACCTGGTGGCTGTTGCATGTATATATCTTCTGTAATTTCTCCGTGAAGAAAAGCTGTTTTAACATCTACATGTGTTTGATGTTCATTTGCCTGGATGCAGCTACACTTAGAAGTAATTTTATTGTGGAATGTTTCACTACTGAAGCAAAAGTCTCGTCAAAATCTTCCCCATATTTTTGCGAGTATCCCTTTGCAACTAACCTCGCTTTATAGTGTTCAACTTCCCCTTCTGCACCTTGTTTTGGCTTCAAAACCCACTTACAGCCTATTGTGTTCTTTCCAGGTGGTAGTTTGGTCAGAATCCACATTTTATTCTTGTGCAGTGCCTTGATTTCTTCTTGTGCGGCATCCTTCCACGTGCTCGCCTTAGCTATTGACATTGCTTGAACCTCCTCCCATGACTGTGGTTTGTATTCCAACGCTGATTTTGTAAGGTTGGACACTCCAAGTTGTAGAGGTGGTACGCCTTTATTTTCACGAGGTGATCGTCTGGGTTGTTGTGCTAGCCTTACCATCGTCCTTGATTTGACCAGGACAGTCCTGGAATAGCGCCGCCGCCCCGGGCAGAACCGGGCAGCACCCCAATTTGTCCCGGAATTCCCAGCACTTCAAAGGGCGCCAAAACTTAGATTCAGTTTCACATTGTAACCAGAAGTCCCTGTGAATCGGATTTTAGCATCTGCCAGCTCCGCATTCCAATGCAAAATGAAGGCATTTAGCAACACAAAAGGTGTCTCTGGCAGTGGCTTTTGGTTTTTTTTAAGTACAGCACTTGAAGCTAAACTTGCTTGGCAGGAGCAAATTCTTGCTTGGGGAAGGGAAGGAATGTATGTATGATGAGACTGTGGAGTGGTTCGATCAGACTGGGAGAAGGTTGTAAAGTTGAGAAAGCAGGATGTTTATATGGTTTGAATTTAGTTGCTGAAAGATAAACGGCTGTGGTTGGATTAGGGTTACGGGCCAGGAAAGGTCCAGCCAACTCAACATTATTAAAATACAGTATTTTGCCTTTTCCCTGTGCCTCTGAGCACGTGCAGAGTGCCACCACTGTTTTCGTCCCAGCCAGCTGGCTGTGTTGTGGCGGCCAGCACTGGCATCACACGCCCCTTGTGATGTCACAGAGGGGGCGTGGCCGGCCGACACGCCCCCGTGATGTCACAAAGGGGCGTGGCTGGCTGACGCCCTCCGTGATGTCACTTCCGTCCTGCTTTGGGTTCCGGAAAAGATGGTAAGGCTATGTTGTGCTGATATCGGGTCTTCTTCTGCAGAAATATCTGGTCTTGCCAACTCATTACCCTTGTCAGTCTCCTCTTCTGCTTCCATACCGGCCTCTGTATCTGGCTCTGACAATGAAAGACTGGGTGAGCTGTCACAATACGTTGGTACAAGTGCGAAACCTTCATGTGTTTCTGATGATCTTTGAATGAAACTTTGACTCATGTCCATTGTTTCACGTTCCGCAAAATATAATGCATGTCTGGTAGTCACTTTTCCAGTATATGGATCCATTACTCTATAACCTTTAGTATTTGGAACATACCCCACAAATATACCTGCTTCTGCTTTGGCATTTAATTTTGATCTCTTCTCCTTTGGAATATAACTATAAACTTTACAACAGAACACTCGCAGATGTTCCATACTAGGTGGTCTTCTCTGTACTGCAATTCCATGTTGGTCTGATTTTAAAAGTGCCTGTTGAATTGCATGCTCCATTAGGTGACTGCGCTTCTCCTGCAGAAAATGTCTTAGTGCCTCTAGCTTTATCACCACCTTGTTGAGACCTAAGCCCTTAGTCTGCAGGTACTGCTGTGCACTATTAACTTCCTCAAGTACAGCACACCAAAACTAGAGGTAGCAGAGAACAGTGAAATCCAAGACAGTGTGCGAAAGATTATGTGCTAAACCTCGTGTCCGGATTTAGCTCTGGATCACAAAGAGCCTCCATTGAGTCTAACAACCTATGGTAGTTTTTCCAGCGTGTTGCTGATAGCCTTTTCACTGACACTGGAGTATGGTCCATCAGCACAGTCCATCACTGGGTGGAAGCAGCAAAGAAAGTAAACACTGACTCAAGAATTCCAAAAAATGTTGCACATGATGGATTTTCAGAGAAAGAAAGAAAGAGTGGTAGCCACACTAATTAAGCGAGTGGTCCACACATCCATTAAAAATAGCTTTCTTGTTCTTTGCCTTAAGAATGGCTTGTACGCCTCCTTGGGTTCCAGCCATGTTGGCAGCATTATCATACCCTTGACCACAGCATATTATGTCCAGTCCATCATCTTCCAAATATTTTAGAATGCTAGAACTGATGTCAGCAGCTTTTTTTCCCTTCTAAAAGGAAAAATCCTAAAAATGCTTCTTTCACCTCCACTTCCCTATTGCTGATTTTTACATACCTGTCCGTGTGTCCCGTTCAGGGACCCTGGCAGGGGGGTGTATAATGCAAGCCCGAGATCCCGGGTGGCCGGGTCCCTGTCTGGGTCCCCGTTCGGGTCCCCGTTCAAACCCCCGTTGTGGGGTCCAGGCAGGTCTTAGAGCAGTATGGGCACTCTTTGGAGAAGCCTCAGAACTACAGGGGGAAGGGGGTTAGGTTCACCCTGGTCCTTCTCCTCCCTTGGGTGGAGCGGCAAGAAATGGAGGTGGAAAGTGAGGCAAGGAATGCGTGGAAAGTGGCGAGAAATGGGGTGAAAATTGCTGAGAAATGGGGGGGAGAAATAAATAAAAATTTGGGCGGTCTTATCGGCGGCAAGCAGGCGCTTTGCGCCAACAAAAAAAGGCACTTTGAGCTTTTGCATACATTGCACCTTATAGTTTTGGGTGGGCCCCCTTTCCTTCCTGGCAACCAATAATTTTAGACCCAGTCCGCCACTGGGAGCAACTTAATTTCTGAATGACACATCCTTCCTGAAACCTCTTCAGCCTGGGTTCTGACATGGGCATGGGCCCTAGTTAGATGATCAATGTTCAAAACTAACAGGGGAAGTACTTCCCTGGTCATTCTGTTATACCTATCGGCAGTTTTGTCATTGTAGAAGACCATAACATTCTTTATTTTTCTTTTTAAAGATTTATATCTCACTTTTGATCAAAATGATTTCTAAAATGCTGACAATAGAGTATACAATAAAAAAAAGTTATGGTGGTTGGGAGATCGAAGAGACAGGCTTGAGAATCTGGACAAGGTGTATGGTAATACTCTAATAATGGTTTAAATGATTTTCTATCTGACCACATTTTGAATGTGGTCATTGTGGTGGCTAGTTCAATACTGTGAGGATAGATCTGTAGAGTTCCTTAAGTTTTGTTATTGTTCCTTATGCTGTAGTGCAGCCTTTCTCAACCTTTGGGAGCCTGCATACCCCCCTACGCGGGCCCCAAAGTCTGCATACCACCGGACCCCCAGAAAATGCACCCCCCCAAAAAAGATGTTCTTTTTTTGGCCATTTTTTTCCCGGGCTGCGCCGCGTGCGGGTGGCTTCTCCCAGTCGCTTCGCAATCCAGAGGGTGAAGCTACAGCCCTGCCGAATCGGGAGAACTGTAGCTTGACCCTCCGGGCTGCGAAGCGACCAGGAGGAGCCGCCCGCATGCGCCGTAGCCCAGGAAAAACAGCGAAATACCATTAAAGGCACTTACCCTGTTTCGGCATGCAGCCATGAGGGCAAGCAGGATAGAAGAGGAAGTGCCTCTCTAGGACGCATGTGCACCTATCGAGAATCACCAGCGAGACTGCCTGCTTCCTAGAGAGGCACTTCCAGTTCATGCTCGCCCTCATGGCTGCACGCTGAAACAAGCTAAGTGCCTTTAATGGAATTTCGCTGTTTTTCCCGGGCTACGGCGTGTGCGGGCGGCTTCTCCCGGTCGCTTTGCAATCCGGAGGGTGAAGCTACAGCCCCGCCGATTCGGCTGTGGAGCGACCGGGAGAAGCCGCCCGCATGCGTCGGAGCCTGAGAAAAACAGTGAAATTTCCCACGGTAGCTTCTCTTACCTTGTCTCCCAGCCAACTCCATCTTGAATCTCAAGATGGAGTCGGCCGGGAGACAAGGTAAGAGAAGTTACCGGAGGGAATTTCGCTGTTTTCCGCTCCCCCTTATCAGCTGCTGATCGCAGCAGCTGATAACGGGGATCATCTTGCATACCCCCAGCCTGCAGCCCACGTACCCCTGGGGGTATGTGTACCACAGGTTGAGAACCTCTGCTGTAGTGTTTACCATATGAAGCTGTCTGATGAGGTCATATGATGTCCTGAAGTTGGGTTTCATCAGTACGCTGACGACACCAGCTCTCTATTTCTTTATCTAAGCAGGAGTGGCAATTTTAGTTCTAAAGTTTAGTCTGAAAGTTGTGGATGCAGTTAAACTGAAGCTTAGTACAAATAGGATAGAGACAATAATGGTAGATAATATTAGTGCTCTTGAGGGAGCTGTTTATACTTGCTTTGTGTGGAATGCTACTCACTTTATTAGAAGGAATTTGGAGGAGTTCTCCTGAATCCACTGCTCTTTAGAAAAACAGGTATATACAAATGTAAGAAAAACCTTGCTGGATTGGGCCTATGTCCTATCTAGTCCAGCATCCTGTTGCGTTCAGCAGCTCACCTGGGAAGTCCACAAGCGGGAAAGAGAGGCATAGTTCTCTTTTGCCATTGCTTTTCTGCAACTAATATCTAGAGGCATACTGTTACTGAACCTGGAGGAAGCACATAGCTGTCATGACTAGCAGCCATCAATAGACATTGTCTATGGATCTGTCTAATCCCCCTTTAAAGCTATCTAAGGTAGTGGTCATCACATCTTGTGATTCAACAAATTAATTACACATTGTGTGAAGTACTTCTTTTGTCGGTCCTGAGTCTCCCACAAATCATAAACTCTGGTTCCTGTACTGTGAGACTGGAAGAAAAACTTATCTCTATCCATGCTCTCCACACCATGTGTAATTTTATAAGTAATAGGGCCCAATCCTATCCAACTTTCCAGCACTGATGCATAAGAACATAAGAAGAGCCCTGCTGGATCAGGCCAAAAGCCCATCTAGTCCAGCTTCCTGTGTCACACAGTGGCCCCACCAGATGCCTCAGGGAGCACACAAGACAACAAGATAACCTGTTTCCTGTTGACACTCCCTTGCACCTGGCACAGAGAAACCCCACCTCCAAAACCAGGAGATTGCTTATGGCTTGTAACCTGTGATGGTCTTTTCCTCCATGAATCTGTCCAAACCCCTTTTAAAGGCATCTAGGCCAGGTGCCATCACCACATCCTGTGGCAAGGAGTTCCACAGATGAATTACACGCTGGGTAAAGAAATATTTTCTTTTGTCTGTTCTAACTCTCCCTCCACTCAATTTTAGTGCATGTCCCCTGGTTCTGGTGTTGTGCGAGAGGGAGAAGAATTTCCCTCTATCCACTCTCTCCATCCCATGCATAATTTTATACGTCTCAATCATGTCCCCCCTCAGGCGCCTTTTTTCTAGGCTGAAAAGCCCCAGACGCTGTAGCCTTTCCTCATAAGGGAGGTGCTCCAGCCCACAAATCATTCTGGTCTCTCTTTTCTGCACCTTTTCCAATTCAACTATATCCTTTTTGAGGTGTGGTGACCAGAACTGGACACAATACTCCAGATGTGGCCTTACCATCGATTTGTACAAAGGCCTAATGATATTGGCCATTTTATTCTCAATCCCTTTTTTAATGATCCCGAGCATGGAATTGGCCTTCTTCACAGCCGCCGCACACTGGGTCGACACTTTCATCGACCTGTCCACCAGCACCCCAAGATCTCTCTCTTGATCCGTCACAGACAACTCAGAACCCATTAGCTTATATGTGAAATTTTGGTTTCTTGCCCCAATGTGCATCACTTTGCACTTACTTACATTGAAGCGCATCTGCCATTTTGCTGCCCATTCTCCCAGTTTGGAGAGATCCTTCTGGAGCTCTTCACAATCCCTGCTGGTCTTCACCACCCGGAAAAGTTTAGTGTCATCTGCAAACTTAGCCACCTCACTGCCTATCCCCGACTCCAGGTCATTTATGAATAAGTTGAAAAGCACCGGTCCCAAGACCGATCCTTGGGGCACACCGCTTTTCACCTCTCGCCATTGTGAAAATTGCCCATTGACTCCCACTCGCTGTTTCCTGGTCTTCAACCAGTTCCTAATCCACAAGAGGACCTGCCCTCTTATTCCCTGACTGTGGAGTTTTCGCAGGAGCCTTTCATGAGGGACCGTGTCAAACGCCTTCTGAAAATCCAGATATATAATATCCACGGGTTCGCTCGCATCCACATGCCTGTTGACCTTTTCAAAAAATTCTAACAGGTTTGTGAGGCACGACTTCCCCTTGCAGAAGCCATGCTGACTCTCCCTCAGCAGAGCTTGTTCTTCTATGTATTTTAAGATTTTATCCTTAATGAGACTTTCCACCATCTTCCCTGGAACAGATGTTAGGCTGACCGGCCTGTAGTTTCCCGGGTCCCCCCTCCTTCCTTTTTTTAAAGATTGGCGTGACATTAGCTATCCTCCAATCCTCTGGCACAGTGGCCGTTTTAAGGGACAAGTTGCATATTTTGGTCAAGAGGTCAGCAACTTCATTCTTGAGTTCCTTCAGAACTCTTGGGTGGATGCCATCCGGGCCTGGTGATTTATTGATCTTTATTTTGTCAATTAAGTCTGAGACGTCTTCTCTTTTAACCTCTATTTGACTTAATTCTTTAGTCAGGGGAGACTGTTCCGGCAGCGGTATTTGCCCGAGGTCTTCTGCTGTGAAGACAGATGCAAAGAACTCATTTAATTTCTCTGCAGTCTCCAAGTCCCCTTTTATCACCCCTTTCTCTCCCTCACCATCCAGCGGACCAACCGTTTCTCTGGCAGGTTTCCTGCTTCTAACATATTTGAAGAAGCTTTCATTATTCCCTTTTATGTTGCCTGCCATACGTTCCTCAAAGTCTTGCTTGGCCTCCCGTATCATCTTTTTACATTTCTTTTGCCACAGTTTGTGCTCCTGTTTATTTTCCTCATTAGGGCAAGACTTCCATTTACGGAAGGAAGCTTCCTTGCCTTTTATAGCCTCCTTAACTGTGCTTGTTAGCCATGCCGGCACCCTCCTGGACTTTGTCGAGCCCTTCCTCCTTTGTGGGATACACTCCCGCTGGGCCTCTATGACTGTTGTTTTAAACAGCCTCCATGCACTCTGGAGCGATTGGACTCTTTTTACCTTCCCTTTCAGCTTTTTTTTAACTAGTCTCCTCATTTTGGGGAAGTCTGCCCTTCGGAAGTCAAGGGTTTTCGTGTCAGATTTGCTCGGCACTCTCCCTCCGACATGCATGGCGAAACAGATCGCAGCATGGTCACTGTTCCCCAACGGTTTGGTAACATTTACCTCCCTGACCAGATCTTGAGTGCCACACAATATCAAATCCAGAGTCACCTGTCCTCTGGTCGGTTCCGTGACAAGCTGCTCTAAGGCACAGTCATTTAACATATCCAGAAATCCAGTCTCTCTTTCATGACCGGAGCATGAATTGACCCAGTCGATGTGAGGTTTATTGAAGTCCCCCATGACTACAACCCTGTCTCTCATTGACACCTCCCTGTTTTGCTTCCTCATTTCAAGATCCCCTTCAGGTTTTTGATCTGGAGGACGGTAGCATGCCCCTACTATTACATCACTCTTTGAGCCTGGTAATCTAACCCACAGTGATTCTACGGAGGAGTCAGAGCCCCCCTCCAGCTCTACTCTGGTGGATTCTACCCCCTCTTTGACATAGATGGCCACCCCACCTCCAACACGCCCCTCTCTGTCCCTCCTATAGAGTTTATATCCTGGAATTGCAGTATCCCACTGGTTCTCTGCATTCCACCAGGTTTCTGTTATACCTACTATGTCAATGTTTTCCCTAGCCACCAAACATTCCAGTTCTCCCATCTTTGCCCGTAGACTTCAGGCATTTGCATAAAAGCACTTATATACCTGGTCCCCCAAAAAGGGCTGCATGTTTGCACCTTTATTCCGGCAGCCTTCTGTCCTGCTAGACTGGCTGTCATGTCCCATCACGCTACCACTCCCAATTCTTACTCTGTTATTACTTGACTGTTCCCCATCCTCTGCACCCTCATTCCCTAGGGATGAGGAGTCTCGAACCGGATGCCCCTCGGCTCCTGTCGGCTTTCCCCCAGGAGTCAGTTTAAAAGCTGCTCTGCCACCTTCTTAATGTTACATGCCAGCAGTCTGGTTCCGTTTTGGTTCAAGTGAAGCCCGTCCCTCTTGTACAGGCCCGGCTTATCCCAAAACATTCCCCAGTGCCTAACAAACTTAAACCCCTCCTCCTGACACCAGTGTCTCATCCACGCATTGAGACCCCTGAGCTCCGCCTGCCTAGCTGGCCCTGCACGTGGAACAGGTAGCACTTCCGAGAACGCTACCTTTGGGGTCCTGGATTTGAGCTTCCTACCTAGCAACCTAAATTTGGCCTCCAGGACCGCCCGGCTACATTTCCCCACGTCGTTGGTGCCAACATGCACCACAACCGCTACCTCCTCCCCAGCACTCTCTACCAGCCTATCTAGACGAGAGGTGATGTCCGCAACCTTCGCACCAGGTAGGCAAGTCACCATGCGATCCTCACATCCGTCACAGACCCCCCTCTCTATGTTCCTGACTATAGAGTCACCCACGACAAGAAGGCCCCTTCCCCCCCTCCCCAGAGGAGTATCCATAGTGAGACTGGATACGGACCCATCACCTGAAGAAGGGGTCCCCACTGTGGGATTGTTTCCCTCTTTTCCAGAGCGATGTCCTCCAGCCCTGAGACTCCCTTTCCTGGCAGCTGAGGAGCTGGCCAACTGAGGGTTGGACGCTGCCTCCACATTCCTAGAAGTCTCACCCTGGTTCCTCTCTACCTGTCTCTGCTTCTCCAGGTCAGCAACCATGGCTTCAAGGGAGCGAACCCGTTCCCTGAGAGCCTGGAGCTCTTTGCACCGAGCACACACCCATGACTTGTGCCCAAGAAGCAGATAGTCATACATGTGACACTCAGTGCAAAACACTGGATAGCTCCCACCCCTCTGCTGTCTGTCTGACTGCATAGCTTTTGAGTGTAAGTTATGGGTTTATCAAGTTTGGGTACCTTAATGTTGTTGGAGCTCTCCTCTCTCCTCTCTTCAAGGGAAGTGCCGGGCAGTGTGTGGGGCCTGGCTTCCTCGCCCCGCCGCTGAACTCGCCCAGCTGCTTAACTCGCTGTGTCTTTTTTACCTTGCCACTTTGTCCCAGTGAGCCACTTCGTCCCAGTGAGGCCACTCGCTGCTCCTGGATGCAGCAGCAATTCAGTCCCAAGGTAAGAGAGCAAACATTCCCTTACCTTGATGCTTCTGTGACTGCCTCCCCACTGCAGGATGCAGCGCATGCCCTGTTGGCAACAGGGCGTGTGCTGCATGTTGGTGTGGCTGCATCAGCGCTGGAAAATTGGATCGGATTGGGCCCTCAATCATCTTTTTTTTCCACGCTAACTGCACCCACCCAAACATTGTAACCTTTCTTTGTAAGGAAACCGAACAGCCTGTAATTTCCTGAATCCGTGAATTCATTTTTAAATACTGGTTTTATGCTGGTGCATATCTGCTATTTCCAGCCTGGAAGTCTTTGCCTTGAGGTTGCTTTTTCTGAGGTGGCTAACCACAGGGGCTTGCTGCTGGATCACTGCTTTAGGAAGGAGGAATTTCCTTGTCCTTATGGCAAGAATAATGTATCTTGTGCTCTCCTATCAGAGAGGGTATGTGACTCAGGTGATAGCTGGGACGTTCTCTGGTATAGTCCTCTCTGATGGACTTCCCAAAGGGCTGTCAAAACGATGTATTTTGAATGGTTTTGAGAGGCTGCTCTAAATCACTGATTTTTTTGTCTGCTGAATTGTCTGAATGCTGATGTGTGCGCACAGTGTTAACTATTGTTTTATATATCTTATTGCATTTTTAAGTAAACTGCCTTAAAACATATAAATGTTGTAGAGAAAATACTTCTAGGCGAATATCCACTTTCTAATACAGTACTGTATATGAATTCTTGAAGACGAGCATAATGTTTCTGCTCCAAAGTTAGTTAGGAGAACCGATATTGCATTGTCGAGGGAGAAATGTGTGGCCGTATTGCTGATGGAAGAGCGGGAGCCAGAAGAGGAGATCATGTGGGTCTTTTAGCCTCCCCTGGCGGGTGGAGCGACTCTGAGGTGGCAACGAAGTCCGTGCACCCACCCCGTGCACGAACTTTTCCATAGGGCGATAGTCTCGCGCTTCCTTTCGCCAGTGAGGGCCTCGAGCGCCCAGAAGAGGTCCCCCTTACCTCAGGAGCGCCGCCATCTCTGCGTCTCAGAGGAGCGTGAAAGGGGCGGAGGGTGGTTGCTACGTGATTTCTTTGTCGATGAAGCGCCCTTTCAGCGCTGCAATCCCAACACCAGCCCCAGAGCGAGAGACGGAGCCGCCAACCTCGAGTCGAGAGGGAAGGGAGGGAGCCTCTTCGAGTCTGCCAGGCAGGGGGCGTCCTCTGTGCCCGCAGCTCGAGGGGAGGCGGGAAGCGCCTGGCGGCGGGCGGATCCATGAGGGGGCTCTGCAGCTTCTCGCAGCAGCCTCTACACCTGCTGCTGCTTTAAGGCGGCGGCGTTGGCGGGAGCTCGCAACCTGTCTCCTTCCTTGCTGCCTTTTTCCGCGGTGGCGGCAACGCCGCCATGGGCAGCCGCGAGCTCTGAGGGACTGACGAGCAGGAGCCGGACGCTCGACGGGGATGTGTGAGCTGAACCGCCCCCTAAATGGCTCTCAGCGAGGGGGCGACGGTGGCGGCGGCTCCTGCCGCCCCGAGGTGTGAGCCTCCCGTGCGCCTGCGGGGACTCCTTGCGGCAGTCGTCTCGCGGGCATGGGCGACGGGCGCTAGCCTCAGCCTGCTGCCGCCGCCGCCACCACCGCTGCCGTACCCTGAACGGAGAAGCGCCGAGGCAGCCGCGGCCGGCCAAGGGCTCCTCGCCAAGGCTGTAATGCTCCTTGGGGTGCTCTTAGTCCTTTGCCAGCGTGTCCAGGCGGAGCAAGGTAAGAAACGACGCGCCTCCGGAGCCGGCTGGGACGGACATGCCTCTGGTCGGAATGAGCAGCTGAGCATCGCCAGAAAGGCATTCCTGAGGATGCCTGGTAGGAGGGTGGTGGTGGCGGCCGGCTGCAGTCATTGTCATATCCGAAATCTGCCTCGGAGAGGAAGGGACCATCCTTCTCTAGGGAACTGTCTGCCAGGGTGTGCAGGGGATGGCTCTGGCTTGGGTCTGTAGAGCTGCTTGGTGTCCGGTCCTTCCTCTTCCCTGCCACCTTGGAGTGGAATTGGCGCGGTCTCTCTAGGTGTAGTGCGGGAGAGGCCATCTTCTCAGTCTCTCTCCTGCTCTCCCCTTCCTCGCAATAATTTGAACAAAAAGTTACAGCCTTCTGCATAATAGCTGCACTTCTCTGCAATGCTGCCCGAGTGTTTTTTTCTGTGGCCATCGAATTCAGGTTTGATTTCCTGAGAGTGCCTCAAAGCTTTGTAATATTTTAACAAAGAAGAATTCAGGCATAACACCTGCCCACACCTTCTTCCCCTACAATGCCCATCTTTTTTCTCTAGGTGGTGAATTGTAAAAAATAACGAATAACGAATGAAGCCAGTGTTCAGCTGGTGTTTTGGATCTCTGTGTTAGTGGCCTACAGTGTACACACTCTGCTACCTCTTGTTGACTAGCACCCCCCTTTTCTGTTGCAGAGAAAGATATTGCAAGAGGCTCCCCCCCACTCAGATCACCTTCTTCCTGTGATTTCTCCCTTGAGAAGCAGATAAAAGTCCAACAATGAATCTTGGAGATTCGATTTCTTGTTCATCTTGGTATTTTTCCCAAAAAACAATTCCCATGTAGTTTTCAATTTTGAAGGTACTGGACAGGTTGACTTCGTTGTAAGAATGCTGCATACAAACATGTAGTAGTGTATAAAAGGAAAAGTAGTAGATCTGACTGTGTTGATATAATTTCCATGAGGTTCATGGGACCTTTTTTTTTCCTGCAGAGCATGAGTCTGCCATCCTTAAGCAGTGGTGTCTTGAATTATGGTAGCAATCCTCAAACTGCTTTCTTGATTCAATCATGGAGTCATGAACTATAAAGCCCCATTTTTGATTCTTTGAACAGTTCACATCCCACTTGGCTTTTCATAAGCTCTTCAGTTTCAGAAACAATTCCCCTTATGGCTTGAAGAGCTGCTATTGGAAAAAGTCAAAATGCCAGGAACTAGTTTCACAGATCACAATTCTGGCTACTTTATATGAGATTTATTTGCTTAACATGAATTATTTATAATTGAATGGTTCGCCTCTTGCAAGCAGGAAGGAACTGTTTTTCCTCTGGTTGTTTCTGTGGTAACCAAGGTGGCTACCATTAGAGATGGGATATCAGACAGAGTGAACTGTTGTTAAGGAAGTGTGTGGTTTAGCTTTATTATTCTTTGGTGTTGAACTGGCAGAACTATCTTGCCCAGACTGTACTTTAGATTTGAACGGTCCAGAATTAGTTTTTGAGCACATCAAGCTGCTGCCTCTCTCCCCCCCCCCTCGCCATTTGTCATGGCTCATGCTTGCTTGAACCATACATGTTAGTTTATTCCTTTTCCTGCAAACACCTTTGCTTTCTCCAGTATACTTCAACTTCATTCTGGTTCTCTTGTTCACTGCTTCTGCTGGTTATAGTTTGGATTCTTGTATAGGATTCATTCCAGAGAAAATCTGTTCAATGTTACTGAGATAAATTGGGAGTTAAATGCTTTGTTGTGCATTTCAAATTACAGTATTGGCTATTAATGCTTAGGACCCATTGATTTCGATTAAATCTCAGTTTTCTTTGGAATGTTGTGAGAGAGTGTACTTGTTATGGGGCAGATCAGTCTTTTGAGAAAATACTAGTCTCCAATTTCATGAATTATTATACATTCCAACATTGATCCAGGTATAGGCAGTGATTGCGGGGCTGTCTTCATCTGAACATGTAGTTCCTAATCTAGGAAGTTTAGGAAAGATGCTTTGGCTCAGGGATCTCGCTGCTACATGAAGTTTGTATAAACTACTCTGATACTTACTGTATTTCTTCAATTCTAATACTCATGTTTTTTCCCAATTAAGCATTTCAAAAAATGGGGTGCGTCTTAGAATCGAAGGGCTCCAAAAAGCACCCCAAAATGCTATCTTCTTACTTACTGGGGCTTGGGGAGCTTCAGGGAGACCTGCGCGACCCTCTGCAGGCCTCCCCGATCTTCAGTTCGGCAAAAAAGGTGATATTCAGCCATTTCCGGTTTTCGCGAAACCAGAAATGGCCAAAAATCGCTGTTTTCGCCGAACTGAAGATCAGGGAGTCCTGCAGAAGGTTGCGCAGGCCTCCCTGAAGCTCCCCCAAGCTCAGGTAACGAAGGAAATGGCACTTTCTGGCGGGGCCAGAAATGCTGTGCAAAGGCAGTGCACTCAGTCATCCTCAGCTGCAGGAGACATGCTGGGGAGAGTTGGTGCTGAGCGGGTAGATTCAATGGAGGTGAATCTTACAATCAATGGATTTTTTTTCCCTGCTGGTGGTACTGAAAGTAAAGGTGCGCCTTAGAATCGATGGCGCCTTAGACTCGAAGAAATACGGTATATCCCAGCTATTGGTCAACAAATCTTTAAGTCACTGAGCTATAACAATCACATATCTCACAGATATAAGAGTGGGTTACATGGTGCTTCCAGTTTTTCTCCCAATAGACTGATACCTGCTTAACTATAACAATGTAGCAGAATCATGTAGCCTCAAGATTATTCTTTCACAGCACAATCCTGTGTAACCTTATGCCAGGGTAATTGCACTTACACCGGTGCATCTGCTGTTACACCGGTGCAAGGTTACACAGGATTGCGCTGACAATCCTTGTTTATGCTAGGTAGGGAGGGCATGATGCATTCCCTTTTAAAGTAAAGAAATTAGTGGAAGAAGCAGGTTTGAACCAAAGGAGTCTCATTCATATGTCCTTGTGCTGGTACTATATTACATTCTGGTAAGACTTTTTTCAGATCTAGAAGTGACACATGAGTCCTTTTCTGTCTTTAAATTGTAACATGGGAAGTTGCTTTGGGTTACAGGAGCAGATAGGTATGCTGAATGGGAATTGTGAGTTGCTTTTCTACCCCCCCCCCCATGATTGTATCACAATGAGTGTGTGATGTTATGTTCATATAAATAACAATAATAAAACATTGGATGTTTTATTTCCAAGTAGTGGAACTGCAGACTTTTTAAGGTGTGTGCTTTTGAGTCAAATTCCTGAGGTGAAAAGATGAGTGAAAAGGTTAGGAACATGCAGTAGGCAGTCTGTAGCTCTTTACTGGTTGGATAGCATTTTTTTCTTCTTCAAACAAATAAAACATCTTTTAGGTTGGCAATTTTAAGTGATTGTTCAGAATTACAATTAATGAAGTTTGTCTATAAAACAACTAAGATCTATGTAATAAACCAATGGGAACATATGATGTATTTTTTCACAGAAAAAAACCTGAGCATATTTTTTTATGATTACTAAATTACTAGAAAAGTGGAAAACTTACCAGAAAAGCCAAGGCAAAATGGAAAGAGAGAAGGAAAATGGTGAAGTATCCTTGAGAGAAGCTCATTATAAAATAGAGGTTTTTTTTTTTAAAGGAACAAAAGAAACTAGATTGTTCCAAGCTGCATACCACTGAAGTTTTGTACAGGCCAGTTTAAAAGAAGCCATTACAAATTTGACCTGCATATTCTTTTGATTCCTATTTAATCTGATTCCTGTTTAATTTAACCTAAACGACTAGGTGCAAGACTTGTTTTTAAGAGACCCAGCTTACTGGAAAAGAGAAATAAGTGAATATTAATTGTATATATTGGTAATTGTGACAAGACGTGCAAAATTGTACTGCGGCAGAATTCCTCAACATTGTTGTTCATCTTTCGTTTTCATCAAGCAGTTCTACTACTTAGCTGTAGTTTAACTAAATTTCTGTAACCCAGCAGTAGAATATTGTGGACATACGGGTTTATGGGGTTCTGAAAAATGTGAGAAGCCTGATTTATAATATGTGCTCTGTACCAGTAACAGCAAAAATAGCAAATTATCAGTTTACCCGTGCACCCCCCAATGAGCACGCAAGACGAAGGCTTGGATTAAGGGCCACTTTATTAAAATTCAACAAACATCAGATACACTGCAGCAGGGGCTGGAGGCTTTATTAATCTAAACTTTATTAATTTTAAATACCCCCCCCAAGCGTGCGGGTTCTAGGTTGGGGGAAAACGGCCCTAGCCGTTTACCTCCCCCAGATGTAAACGGGCATCACATCCTGGCTCAATCCTCGTTTGGTCACTGACCAAGCCAGTCTATCACTGCCAACCCCAAAGGATTGAGGCAGCTGGACAGCGCAGACCCACCCCAGGTAAGCCTAAAGGTGGCCTTTGCTTTTCCAGCCCTGGGGTTTGCCAGCCAGCCTCAGCGACCCGGTTTGGCATCGTTTGAGCGGTTCTGGCTCGCCCCATGGCCTTGCTTACCTCCGGATGTATGCCAAGTACAGTATAAGCCTCCCTGGCTACCCCCCTGCATGCTACCTACCTAAAGTGACCAATGGTGTAACCCCCCACAAACCACAGTCCAGGGTAGGCGAAAAACCCACAGCCAAAAGCCAATCAGGCTATGAGAAAAAATGCCTACCTGGTCCCCCAAGCTAATCTCGGACTGAAAGCCGGGAGGGTGGGCTGGGTTTCTGTCTTCGGGGCGCAACTGAGGAGAGCGGGAAGAAGCATGACATTCCTGGTCTCCTCAGTCCTGCCCCGCAACACTGGCAGCCAATCAACTGCCGGAATTCTCGCGCCCTCGTCCAGCGAGCCCGGGACGAGCCGGGCAAGAAGCGCCAGCCCTCTGAGGGTGGGGGCCAGCGCCTTTCTCTGAAAACTAAAAACTGTAGCTTTTGCTGTTGATGGCTGGGCTTGAAAAGCATGTTTACAGAAGATGCAGATGTATACTCCAGTGGAAATTGCTCACTAGCTAAGCTCACATATGTAGGTTTGGAGAAGAAGTAGCCCTGAGTCCAGGATAGGTTTCAGTGCAGGTCTGAACTACATCTTAAACTCAGATATGAGTGACAGCCCTTTTCTAACAAAAGCGTCTTCAGGAGATGGCAGTTTGGAGCCAAAACAGTGGAGTGTGTGTATGCATTTAACTGCTTTCCCTCCCTTTGTTTTCTCCTTGCTGCTTTTCTACTCCTAATCACTCTGAGTTGCTTCTTCCACTGTGAGAGTCTCGGCTCATGTATTCCTTTGCAAACTTGCATTTGAAACTTCAAGGGAAGAAAAGAAGGCACTTTAGAGCAGAAAAATGATGGGTGGGAAAGGGGCAATTGCTCTTTATACCTGCCTCTTTTCTACTCCCAAATGCTACCAATGCTGTTTTTCCTTAGAATACAATGCTATTGGGACTTTGTTACATGCAAAAGTCCATGAATTGTGGCTCACTCAGTAGCCAGCCATTGTTTGTAGTAGTCAATGAGGCATAGCTGTTTTGCTTCCTGTTTGCTAGAGGCAAAGTATGTGGGTTCCATTTGTGTCCATTGCTTGACAAGAGAGGTTCATGGTGGAGAAGTGGTAGGCAGTGTGTCAGCTTGTAGGCTTGTAGCACACAACCGTTCCAATGCATGACGTTTAGAAGTGAGTTTTCTCTGTGCCAGGTGCAAGGGAGTGTCAATGGGAAACAGGTTATCTTGTTGTCTTGTGCTCCCTGAGGCATCTGGTGGGGCCACTGTGTGACACAGGAAGCTGGACTAGATGGGCTTTTGGCCTGATCCAGCAGGGCTCTTCTTATGTTCTTATGTTCTTATGACACTAATGCTGCATCCCAACACACAATGCAGCCTGTCAATGTTTTGAAAGAGAGAGTCTGTGTCCCTGGAGCCAGGAGCTTTTTTTTTTTTTTACCTTCAGCTGATGGAGCATAAGGGAGGGTTTCCCTTATGGTTGCCAGAATTAAATTTTTAGCCATCACTGATAACCTGATGACTGTATTTGTTGACCCCTTGCTACAAGCCTTGGCACATTGATGGCTGCTTGTGTAACCTGAACTGTCTTTCTTTTGGCATTCTCTTATAGCTACCCTATAGAATCATTACACTGTGAAGATACTGCAGCACACTTATTTGCTTTATATGGTAGTATAGGAACATTGCTGTATTGTACCTCAAGAACTTATTCATAGGAATTAAGAACCTAGCTACCCATGATAACGTGAGAGTAGTCCCACAACAATTGCCTGTTGACAATTCAGAAGACTCCCTGACAAATAGACAGGGAAAGCTGGAGTGGATAGAAATTGTACACACAGTGGAGGAGGAACCAGCTGTTGCCTTTCTCTATCTCCCTTTACTTCTCCTCTTAGAACTTTCTTAGGAGTTGGTGGGAGGGGGGAGAGGAAAAGGGAAAATATGTGGTAGATGTCCATGTAGCCACGCTACATTTGATAGGACACAAAGTTGGCAACTGGAGTGGGCTACTCCTATAAAGAGTTCCTTGTGAAAGAGAAAACAAGACACCTCCTATAATTGACCCCTGAATCTAGATTTGCCCCTTATTTGCCTCTGAATTATGTTTTTAAGCATTTGTATGGGTAACATTTAAGCAAAAACCAAGTTGATATCTCATTGGGCCTAAGAGATGTTGAAGAATCTGTGAAAACACATTTTACCCCTTTTCACCCCATTACAGGTCGAATTTCTAAAAATCCCTTCTTAGTGAATGCTTATGTGATGGAAGGAATATACTCCCCGAATTTCATGTTCCTAGGTCCAGGGGGTTGGGCTGATGTTGATGAGTCACTTCAGGACATTTGCTTTTATATATAGAGATGGTGATCACTACGTGTCAGGTTGCTGCATTTATAGTGTCGGGTTGCTGCTTCTGGTGTTAAAAGTTCCTGCAGGTGTAAGGAAGTGACCATAAAATGGTCGTTGACACTCATCTTTGTCATGTGAAAATGACCAGGCACAGATATTAAGATCTGAAGGATATTAAGATCTGAAGGACGGCAGTTTGGGACGGCCAGAAGTCGGAGAGCTGTCGGCATGCCACTGACAAGCTGCAGAGCCTCTGTGAGGGAGAGAAGCTGCAGCTGCACTTTGAGTGGGAGTCAAGGTTGCCTGTCAGTCAAAGCGTGAGGAGGTGGACGCCAGAGAGAGGCTGGACTGTGAAGGAATCCATCTAGAATGAAGGGTTCTATGCAAGACTAGAACATATTGTATTGTAAAAACCCCTTGCCGGTTAGAAAGCCTGCCTGTGTAAACGACCTTTGAATTAAAGTCAGAGGAGAAATCCGATGACCAAAGAAAAGGCGGTATATAAATACTGGTTGTTTTGTGGTAGTGGTAGTGGTAGTGGTATTATTATTATTATTATTTTATGTGAATGGGTGATGGAGCAGATTCTGGGAGGTTTTACCTACAAGCATCTTATGCTTATATCTGGCCTTTCCTATGTTACAAAGATGCATGTCTGTAGCCATTTTATGATGTATTTTCAGATGTGTTTCAGCTCCGAAGGAGGGCTTGGGGTGAGGAACAATTGTCTGGAGGTTTCCCAATCATGCCTCTATTCACACTGGCCTACAGACTTCAGAGCCGTTGAAGTCTGTAGCTGCAGAGGAAGACAATTCTCATTGGAAATGAGTGGGGAAAAATGCCCAATATCTCGCTGGTGGGAAATTCACCATATTTGCAACTGACTGAATCCTGACATTTTTGAGGGGGGCTCATTTGTAGGACTGCTTAACAGTAGAACAGGCAGTCTCTGTTGCCTATATTTTATGTACAGCAGTCAGAATCAATTCTTTCAGGGTGATAAACCTCTTGAACAAGTGAGTGAGTGATTTATGCTTTTAAATGAGTTTAAGAGATTAGTTTCTGGTGAAGGAGGGGATTAAGGATTTGCCAAAAAATAAGGATTAAGGTAAACAAAAAAGGACAAGCGTGGTGGGCTGAATAATCTTTTCCTGTTTCTAAAATGGCTAATGTTCCTTACTGTGTAGATATGCTTAGATGCAGATAGTGGTAATAGGATTTTACTTACAATGAGCATTTCATCAGTATGGATGGAGATCTGAGCAGAAACCTTACCTGAACTTCTCTCTTACTCAAATTCACTTTGACTCGCCTTTAGACCAGGACCCTTTTAACCTTCTACTCAATTATCCTTTGGCTGACAGCCAGATTTTTTTTTTTTTACAGAATTGGAGATGGCTACACTTTCTTATGAAAGATCTGACTCATGGTCTGTATACAGTTCCTGTGGTTCTTGAAAAATAATTCTAGAGCAACTAATTGTGTTTCATGTCTTGTCATTTTCAATCACTTGAAAGCTTGCAAAGCAATAACTTACTTTCTTCTCAATGCACTTTTACTTTACCTGCCAGTTCGCATTTTGCTGGTGGTTATTTGACATTGCTCGTACTTGGATCAGAGCACTGCTTTAAAGATCACTTTTTCATCACAAGCATCTGCTCAATCAACTTTACATGAGTGTAATTTGAAGGGTGGAGGCTGATGGTAGTACATAGTGTGTGCCTTCTGAGGACAGTGTGAATACTGTACCGTACTACGTTATTATAACAAAATATTAATGGTTTTAGAATAACTTTCTCTGTTTCCAAGTTCTTTGTTTGGCACTTCCCTGACTGCATGCAATAAATATCTAATTTTCCAGTTTGCAATGTGGTATTATACAGTGTCACTGCTGTGGTATGTGATACAGTACTAGGATATTCCAAATATTGCATTGTGTCACTGCGCTATCTTGTACCACCCCTATTTTACCTGCTCACAAATATAAGCCAATTAGAATCCTATTGTTCAGCAATGCTCAGAGGTGCTTTTTAACTGATGCTGAAATGCATACCTTAACCATGTTTTAGCCTTTATTTATTTAGTTATCACATTTTATACCACCATTCCTCCAAGGAGCTCAGGGTGGTGTGCATGGTTCCTTCCTTCCTTTTGTCGTCACAGCAACCCTGTGAGTTAGGTTAGGCTGAGAGATAGTGATTGACCCAAGGTTACCCAGGAAGCTTCGTCTTCCAGGTCTAAGTCCAACTTCTGAACCACTACAGTACACCATCCTGTACTTTATACAGGTCAGAGGCGAAACTAGGGCGGAGCAAGCGGAGCACCGGCTCTGGGCGCCATCGCCCGAAGGGCGCCCCGCCCGGCGCCCCACCTGCGAGTCCGAGTCGGACTCGGAGACTCGCGTCTCCGAGTCAGATTCGGAGACTCGAGTCCGACCGCCCCCTCAATCGGGAGAGCCGGCTCGGGGACGTCTTCCCCGGCTGGCTGCCCGGGGCCTTCTGGAAGGCCCGTGCGAGAACGGTATTTATACCGTTCTTTTTGCGCATGCTCAGACTGTTACTGAGGGAAAAAGGCTGCCCTTTTTCCCTCAGTAACAGTCTGAGCATGCGCCTGAGCATGCGCAAAAACGGTAAATACTGTTCTCGCAGCGGGCCTTCCTTAGAATGCCCTGGGCAGCCGGCCGGGGAAGACCTCCCCGAGCCGGCTCTCCCAATTGAGGGGGGGGGTCGCCGCCTCCTCCTGGAGCGTGCCACCCCCCCTCCGGAGCGCGCCGTGGCCAAAGGCCGCGGCAATATTCAATTACAGGGGCACCACCCCTGGTGGTCCGGGCGCCAACGGGGGCAGTTATGCCCCTGATACAGGTAGTCCTGTAGAATCCTATTCAAAGACAATGGGACAACATCCAGTTCAAATACAGTAGTTGGAGCTAGGTGGGTGATAGAATATTTCTTCAAGAAATAGATGTATAAAAAGATGTATTCTAAAAAAGATAATGTTTGATGTGTGGCTTTCTGTTGGAGTTGGGAAGGATGCAAAATAGTAAATGAAGTATAGATTAAAAGAAGCAGATCTGAGGAAATGCTGGTACACGCCTGCAGAGGATGATGTACTCCTGTTTTGACCCTCTTTTTTTTTTTTTAAAAAAGACTTAGATGAGCACGACCTCTGAATGATTTAAAATAATAAAGCTGAAAAAAAACCTTACAGGTGAAGAGTTCAAACTGGCTCACCCATCTTCCCAAGGTTGTTAGCTGTTTTTGAAGCAACTAGTAGAGAAATCACAAAGCACAATTCAGTGTTGCCATATCGACTGATAGAGCACCATACCTTTAAATAAATGACAGAATCCTGCTTGTTCAACGAAACAGGCAATATGGGATTAAAAGCCATGTATTTTTCTTAAAAGGAACAATAAAACTTTTAAAACAAGGCCCAATGTTGCAGCTTTTTTCTTAATCCAAACACATACCCGTTTTAAAAGTACACGAAGGAACAGCGAAAGTGACAGCCAAGATAAAAGTTTTTGTTTCCTTGCAAAAGTCAACGTTTCCTCCTAATATTCCTAGGACATTGTCAAGACAGGCACAGTACAGGTTACTGTTAGATGACAGGTTCCTTGGAAAGCAAACTGCAGCTGTTGACGAGTTGATTGCAAACCGGAAGCAGCTGTTTCTGTTTCTCCTGATGTTAACCTTTCTCCGTTGTTCTCCTGCTTGTTCGTTTCTTTATTGAGTATAGGTCCCCAGATCTTGTTAGCAAAGCACAATTCCTGTTGTCTGTTAAGAAGGCAAGAAGGTTTGTTTTAAAAGTTTTATTGTTCCTTAAAAAAAAAAAACATGGCTTTTAATCCCATATTGCCTGTTTCGTTGAACATCGTATCTGGCCATGAATCCTTTCACGCTAGATTACAGAATCCTGCTTGTCAATTCCCTTTTGGGATTACAGTGGTTCAGTTTAGTTTTGAACTCTATCAACACAAGACTTCTCATTGAGAGCTCTCCAAGGTCCTGTAGTACCTGACACGGGCATTTAGAACCTGCTCTTTCGTAACTCCTGAAGATCATTGCTCTCCAGGCCTGGTTTAGCATCCTACAGATCCACAGTCTGGCTGTTACCTATTTATCATCTCTTGTTCTTTGGAAGAAACATGGCTGCAACTCTTAGTGCAGTATAGCGTATGGTGCAATTATGTGTAATTTTTTTTTAGGCAATAGAAATTGGATACTGTTATTCTACCTCTTAAACAGGAATATTTTCACTCTTAATGCACAAGTGGTCTTATGAATAGTTGCCGTTTCTCATCTCGCTATGTTATATGAATTGCTACTTGGGCTGTTGTCAGATCATTTTGCTTCTCAGAAAACACACACAATTTTGATCAGACTATGAAGATTAATGTTGATACACCACCAACATTTAGTTCCCCTTTACCTTATATAAGTGCTACTTCCCATGGAAATAAATTTTCATAAATGATTCAATAAATACCCTTCATGTATTGTTTATATATCAAATGATTTTACTGCTTTTCTATGAAAACATGTATAAACAGATGTATATACAACATGAAAACATGTCCAAACAGATGTATAAGGAAAAATGGTAATAAACAACCTAGAAAGCAACACTAAAATAAAAAGCAAAGTTAAAAATTACCCAAAGCTATCTTGCCACAAAAATGAGATGCATGTAGGTCCATTGGAATTATGGCAAATAAGGCACTTTGTTCAGCCACAAGGTGATGTTTGACTGCTTCCCTATATTCTGTTCATATGTAAAGAACTTCACTTTTGCACAGTGAGCGGCATTTTTCTTGCATTAGATAACAGAAAGGAGACTGGCAGTCCAATCCTGTGTAACTCTTGCACTGGTGTTACAGTAGATCCACCGGTGTAAGTGCACTTATGCCAGTATAATTTGCTGTACGCCGACAGATGCAGGATGCAGAACCCCCCTTGGACTCCACTCCACACATGCGCAGTTTGGATGTGGGACGGACGCTACTATCACTCTGCCAGCGCAGGGGGCATTCCGGGGGGCGTTCAGACACCGCTGGAATGCCCCCATGTGCTGCCAGAGTTATGCTGGTGTCCATCCTGTGTCCAAACTGTGCATGCGCGGCGTCCAAGGGGGGTTACACTGGTGTCAGTCCTGCGCCCATCGTCGTACAGCAAGTTACACTGGCATAAGTTCACTTACACCGGTGGATCTACTGCTACACCGGTGCAAGAGTTACACAGGATTGGGCTGTGAATTAATGGCAAACAATTAGGTTTTTGTGGCTAACATCTTGAAGTCAAGCAAGAAGGTAGATTTGGTGGAAGATACTTGTGAAAGTATGCATGTGCATTCCAGGTGAGCATGATGCTGTGAGATATACTGAAGAAAGTTCTGAGAAGATTTTTGTTCTCAGAATCTTCTGTTCTTTCTACAGGTGCATTTACTACATCATAAAGTCAAAAAGTGTATTTTTAGAAATATATCTTGTATAAGCTCTGGGGACAAGCAATCTCAGTCAGGGATTCAACAGTATCCAAGGAAAGATGGGGGATCTGACAGCTGTATGGAAATCATCCTGCCTTCTCTTTTACTTTGGTGGAGGGATTTTAACAAGTGTCCCAGGAGATCCTTCCAGCACATCACTGAAAGAAACTGCTAGATATTCTTCTGAGTAAAGAAACCTTGCATCATCTTTAGCTTCTTTTGAGATTTCATTGCTATGAATATTTTACAGTAAATGAAGTTAGTACATCCTAAACTGTCGGGGTAACATCTCATTTTGATGTCAGGAGTCACTGTTTAACCAGTCATTAATGCTTGAATTGCCTAATTTTCTTTTGAGGTAATGCCAGCCGTGTGCTCGAGTAAGGTTGATTGCTAGTAGAGTGGAAATAAATCAACAATTCACCATTAAACATTTATATTGGCTTATACAACCTATTCTATTGGGCAGAGGAGGAGTGAAAATGTATGTCTTTCTGGGTTTGACAAATGCACACCGTGCAGTATGATTAGAAAGTAACTGAATAATAGAGATGCTGCAAGCACTGCCTGTGCTGTTTGTCCATCTTGTTTGTAAGACTTGGTCTTTGTTATGCTAGCAATGATGTTGTCCAACTTTCAAAGCAATTTGCAACCACTAATTGAAAGCTTTATGACTAAGTAATAGCGCAATCCTGCACAGTTGCACGCCAGCGGCAGAGCTACTGCTCCGCTGGCATTAGGTGTTGCAAATGTGTCATAAGCACGTTTTCAGCACCGTGCAGGTAAGCGGTGCCGGCGCTGCTCACTCCACTGATGCCCAGAGGCCAAGCCACCAGACACAGATAATTCCTGTGCCGGGCAGCAGGAGGGCGGGCCATGGTGGCAGGGAGGGGTGGTTGGGCTGCTGGGCCCGGGAGAGGGGCGGGGATATCGACGGTGCACTCTGTCGATATCCAAAACCCCTTCCTGGACCAGGGCAGCCTTATACAGCAGCCTTACATTTTGCCGGCGCACATCCGAGGAAGCCCATTGGGGCTGCTGTGGCTGACACCGGGTGAAAGGGATGAATGTCCCTTTCCCCCGAGGTGTGCCCCAGCTCTGCCGGCATGGCCCTGATCCCACGCAGGATCCGGTGTAGCATGCTTTGCGTGCTGTGGTGGATGTTACACATGATTCGGCTATGAATCACACAATATACTGTTTGCACATGTTGGTAACTTGAGTTTTACTTTCTTACTTCTCGATGGTGCAGAAAACCTAAGAACTCATTAGTTCTTGCTGAAATAAATCAAGACTCATCACAACTACATTTTTGATGAAATGGAAAATGGCTGTTGCTCAGTGGTAGGGCACTTGTCTTGCATGAAGTAAGTCCTTGGGTTCAATCCCTAAGTAACTACAGGTAGGACAGGTAAATAACTCCATCCAGAGAGCTATTGCTAGTCAGTGTGGACAGTGCTGAGCTAGATGAATCCATGGTCTGGCTTAGTCGAAGGCAACTCCTTTTATTCCTATGGATAACAGAATCCCATGGATCTTCTCTCTCCATTTCAAGAGGACATCCATGTCTGCCAGTTGATTTTCATTCGTGATACTTTGCCACTGGATTTAAAAAAGCAAAACTGGGGATGTATTATATGTTTAATGCATACCACATACACAGAGACCATATTTTGGTTAAGTATTTATGAAGTAGAATACAGTGGTTTGGCTTTAAGCCAAAGTACGTATGGGTGAGTAAACAAATGTTCTGCTATTCTCACTGTATTGTGCTTGTGTACAAAATGTTCTTGCTTTAGTCCATGTCTTACCAGGGGAGAATGCACGACGCTTAATAAATATTCTTCCCTGCAGTATCTGGAAGGGTAATATTTGCATGCAATGAATTTTAGGTTTTCAGTTTCATTTTTCAAAGAACTAGACTATAAACCTCATGTATGCTTACCCAGAAATAAATTTTTAAAAGCAGTTGGGTCATATGTTCACACTCTCCCGCCGTTTTTAGAGAATTTTCTCATTAGGCAAAGAAAACACAATTAGTAATTTAAATGTTTTTAAATTAGAACATTGTGTACAATTTGGAGATGTTGGTCACCGATCTACTGAAACTCCACTGATAGCCACTTGATAGCCACAAGGTAAGATGGAATCTTTGCTCTTGAATAATCTGCATTACAGAGATTTCCTTTGTGTAAAAGCATTTTACGCACTTGAGAAACATCTTAGATTGAAATATTTTCCATTTTAGTTTTTAATAGTTTTCTTTTTCATTCTCATTAAAGTGATTTTGCATCTAATTTGGTCAACAAATTTATTGATTTATTTTGTTTTGGAAACTACTTCGATGAAAAGTGGTATATAAAGATTTTTAATAATATAATACAGCATAATATGTAGACATCAGTATCAGCCTGATCCTGCCTAAGATGCGGCGGCCAGCCTACAGCACTAGCCACTGCATCTTAGGCAGATTGCGGGCCACATTGGCACGGCCCAGGTTCACTTTGGGGGATTGTCCCCTTCCTCCAGTGTAAGCCCCGTGGGCCCTAATGGGCCTCCTTGGAAGCACGCCTGCTCTGGAGCTGGTGTACATCCGGGGAGGCCGTGTAAGGCCGGCCTGGAAGGGACATAGGATATTGGCACAACCAATCATAATTGCAGCATGATTGGCACAACCCATGATTGGCGTAACCAATTGGCGCAACCCAGCACGATTGCATGTCAAATAACGTTATGTTGTTTGAACTCTGGGTACCTGAAAATTTTAAAAAACAAACTTGAGCTTCATCTATTTTGATGTTGGGTGAGGGGAATATACATTAAGGAAAGTTAAATGTTCTTACTCCAAAGAAGAGCAGTAAGAAACTTTCAAACAACAAGAGTTGATTATGGGGTCCAGGGACTCCTCTGCTTCCTTATATAAGAAGAGCCTTGCTGGATCAGGCCAAAGGCCAATCTAGTCCAGCTTCCTGTATCACACAGTGGCCCCACCAGGTGCCTCTGAGAGCACACAGTCAACAAGATGACCTGTTTCCTGTTGTCACTCCCTTGCATCTGGCACAGAGAAAACCTACTTCTAAAGCCAGGAGGTTGCTTATGGCTTGTAACCTGTGATGGTCTTTTCCTCCATGAATCTATCCAAACCCCTTTTAAAGGCATCTAGGCCAGGTGCCATCACCACATCCTGTGGCAAGGAGTTCCACAGATTAATTACATGCTGCGTGAAGAAATATTTTCTTCTGTCCTAACACTCGTTCTAACACTCCCTCCACTCAATTTTAGTGTATGTCCCCTGGTTCTGGTGTTGTGCGAGAGGGAGAAGAATTTCCCTCTATCCACTCTCTCCATCCCATGCATAATTTTATGCGTCTCAATCATGTCTCCCCTCAGGAATCTTTTTTCTAGACTGAAAAGCCCCAAATGCTGTAGCCTTTCCTCATAAGGGAGGTGCTCCAGCCCACGAATCATTTTGGTCACTCTCTTCTGCACCTTTTCCAATTCAACTATATCCTTTTTGAGGTGTGGTGACCAGAACTGGACGCAGTACTCCAGATGTGGCCTTACCATCGATTTGTACAAATGATATTGGCTGTTCCATTCTCAATCCCTTTTTTAATGATCCCGAGAATGGAATTGGCCTTCTTCACAGCCACCGCACACTGGGTTGACACTTTCATCGACCTGTCCACCAGCACCCCAAGATCTCTCTCCTGATCCGTTACAGACAGCTCAGAACCCATGAGCGTATATGTGAAGTTTTGGTTTCTTGCCCCAATGTGCATCACTTTGCACTTACTTACATTGAAGCGCATCTGCCATTTTGCTGCCCATTCTCCCAGTTTGGAGAGATCCTTCTGGAGCTCTTCACAGTCCCTGCTGGTCTTCACCACCCAGAAAGGTTTTGTGTCATCCGCAAACTTGGCCACCTCGCTGCTTATCAACTCCAGGTCATTTATGAATAAGTCTGAAAAGCACCGGTCCCAAGTCTGATCCATGGGGCACACCGCTTTTCACCTCTCGCCATTGTGAAAATTGCCCATTGACTCCCACTCGCTGTTTCCTGGTCTTCTACCAGTTCCTAATCCATAAGAGGACCTGCCCTCTTATTCCCTGACTGTGGAGTTTTCTCAGGAGCCTTTCATGAGGGACCGTGTCAGGCGCCTTCTGAAAATCCAGATATATAATATCCACAGGTTCGCTCGCATCCACATGCCTGTTGACCTTTTCAAAAAATTCTAACAGGTTTGTGAGGCAAGACTTCCCCTTGCAGAAGCCATGCTGACTCTCCCTCAGCAAAGCCTGTTCTTTCTATGTGTTTTAAGATTGTATCCTTAATGAGATAAATGAGATGGACCATCATCCCTGGAACAGATGTTAGACTGACCGGCCTGTAGTTTCCTGGGTCCCCCCTCCTTTTTTAAAGATTCCTTTTTTAAAGATTGAAGTGACAATGTCATTGTTGTGACATTGGCATGACATTCCTTTTAATCATATCTATCTAGGCTTGGCCAGTCTTAGAACTTCCTGTTCTCTGTTTGGCACCTTTAGTGCATTGACAAGTGTGGAAAGCAGAACCAGGAAAAAAATGTACTATGTAGTGCATGGTTTGTGCAGCTTTATGCATGTGTAACTTTACCATCTTGATTGTCTCTGAAATTCCTTCAGAAATTGTTGTATGGGAGAACTGGTGGGTCATTTTGGGTGGGCCCCCAAAAATGTGTGATGATGGGGCTGTAAGACTAAGCGTTTCATGATATTTAGCATTCGTTGCTGCTGAATCATGACATCTTTCAGCCTCATGGGTATGCGCTCCGTGAGGCGTCTTTGATTGATCCAATTTAGCAGTTGGAATCATATAAACTAAAAACTGAAAAGAGACTTGGAGTCAATTGAATTTATGCTCTGGTGAATCCTTCACACTTTGACCCAGCTATAAATTGACACGCACAATCTAGATTATATTGTTCACTGCTGTTTTTCTGTTACCAACCCTACTGAGTTCCTGTAGTCACTGAAATTCACATCCTAGAATTCTATAGTTCTACAGTCCCAAAAGGAGATTTTAACTTAGCCTACAGCTTCCGCATTGGAGCACCTGTAACTCAAATCCTGGCAATGAGTACGTTGCAGTGTAATGATACATGGGGATCAGCTATAAGGAATCGGCGATTCCTTACAGTCCATCCTTAAAACTCTGAGGCAGTTGCACCAGGTGCTCCTGAAAGGAAGACTGACTCTGAATGAAAAACAGAATTGGCATGAAGAACAGCTGGGTTTGTGGAATGGCAATAGAGCTGGCAGACTGGTTTAGTTAATGTCTTGTTATATCAGGTTGATTGTGAACCATTTATTTGTTTTGCAATGTAAACTACTTTATGAACTTTTTTTGTTTCAAAGTGGTATACTGTATACATATTCTTAATAACTATCCCAATATTTCAGATTTCACTATTGCCTTCTCTCAGCTTATTGGATTTCATTCCCTCTAATTATTATTGAGATTGAAAACCGTGCTTTCACACTTGCAGTGCAAGCCTATGCATGTCTACTCAGAAGAAAGTCCCACTGAGTTCAGTAAGGCCTTACTCCCAGGTAAATGTGTAGGATTGCAGCCTTAGACTGCTTTCTCCTGGAGATATCCTTCTACTCAGTTCTATGTGATAGATGCTTAAGACTGGAGACATAAGAACATTGTTTTAAAAAATATTCTTCTCTCCCACCTCTCTAGTTTTGTAAAATTGCTGCAATTTAAGAATGTACTATAGAACCGCTCACAAATCTTTGTGTTCCTATGGCTATAAATTATATTTATTTTGTGCTTCAGACAGGCACAGGAAAACATAGGTTTTTTTCTCATTTAGAGGGTGGGCATTCCAACTTTTTCTTATCCCATGGTTAAAGGGTTACATAATGTATCTACTACATTACATTTAGTGAAAATTGGTGTGAGAAGTAAGATTTCTGCTTATTACTGTGTAAAAGGAAGTACCGGTAATAAGGTGTGTAGCAAGAAGAAATGTAGAAAAGCAGCATGGTAAGTTTCATGTTTCTAATAAATGCTTTTATGACTCCTGTCCCTAGTGGTTTTCTGTGAAATGGTCCAAATCAACAAAGATTCTTTTTGGCAGTCCAATCCTATCCAGTGCTGGCGCAGCAGGGCCACATGACCCATGCTGTACCCAGTGCTGGGATTGAGCAAACTGGAGGTCTCCTCCTGGAGGTCTCCTCAGGGTAAGAGGAGATTACTTCATTTCGAGCCTCAGCCTGCTCAATGGGGCTACTCAGATCTGCGCCAGCTAAGTCGCTGCCGCAGGCCTGAGAAGCCCTGTGTAGGACTTCCTGGCCTGGGAAGGGGGATAGAAAATGGAGGAGGCCTTCTTTGCCGATCCCTCTCCACCCACCCCCACCCTGTTACGCCGCCCCTCCAGACCCTGCACTGCTCGGAGCTGTACTTACCCCCTCCACGGCGCTGGGTCCAGCGGCGGCTGGTGGGGAGGCAGTGCAGGCCTCAACGCCAGCACCACCTTCTCCTGAGTAGCTGCAAACGTGCTTTATTTATGGCAAGTTTGCGACACTCGGCACCAGCACTGAGGCCCAGTGCCGGTGCACCTAAAGTGATTGTGCCATAAGTCAAGTTGGACTGATAGCTGGTTTCAAATTTTATTACATAAATTCCTCAATATATTATGGGCATGATGAAACAAAAATCAAGCACATTTCAGTGGAGGATATTTAAGCATATGCTTTACTCTCCCAGTGAAATTGGAGATGAATTATGACAAGATTATGTGTATAATACAGTTGCACTGTATATGTATATAATGAATAATACAAATGCTTCATACACCAGAAAGTGAAAAAAATTGGATTCATTTATTAAGTGTGCAATGACCAGTTAAGTTAGCTATTTCAGTGATGAACCAACAATCAATACTTTTGAAACAAATGGAGTATTAAGTTGCAAATGTCCCCCTCTTTTATTGATGTTGTAGGTGAATTTCAGTAGACCAATTATTGACCAGGACATTAAAACATTGTTAAATTTAAGGTAGGTCTTTTGATTTCCATTTCTATGCTTTTAATATTCTTGCTGCTACCAGTAGATTAAAAATAAATTCAATTTCCTCCTTTAACATAAGTTATTTCAAATTACCAAGGGATTTGTGGACACCTGTATGCCACTCATTTTAGAGAGTGGCAATTACAGTAAATGTGTCCAAATGTTCTAATATGTGGGTATGGCTACATAGATGTAATAGATCTGTAAAAGTACTATCTAAACATCCCATGCAGACTTCGTCAGGATACATCAGCACAGTGTTCCACAATTATTGACTAGCTTTGTTCATCAAGTCACAATTGTGGTCACCTCTATAAAGCATCTGCCTCCCCCCACCACTCTGGAGCCAAAGAGGGTTGCGGGGGGATTTGGAATCCACGGATAAGTGAATCTGTGGATGCGGCCCCCCCTGTATTTCCTGTATCTTTTATAATTAAGGTTTGTATCTGATTTTTATGTACAGAGATTACAAGCAGTAGCTGTTAATCCTGATGTAGCAAATATCCAGAGACCACAGATTTTGAGGACCACTGCTCTGATTCATGGCTTCTCAAACTGTGGGTAGCCAGTTGGGCCCACCCGTGTGCCCCTGACTCCGTTTGGCTCCAAATTGGAGCCAAACAGACTCAACCAGAACCCTTTTTGGGTTGCGACTCACCTCCTGCAGCTGCTCCCATGCCACACCGGGCCCAGGATGGCCTCTGAAGGCCTCTGCTGTCCTTGGAAGGCCTCCAGAAGTAACTTCCGGGTCACTTCCAGTTTCGCCAATGTGACTTCCGGTCACGTCGGGAGACCTTTCTGAGCGGAGCCCACGGAGTCCTCTGGAGGCCACCCCAGGCACGACACAGGAGGAGCTGCAGGAGGTGAGTTGCGACCCACCTGGATGACAAGGTGGGCTGCAGCCCCATCAACTTTGAGAACTGCTGCTCTAACTTAATTGTTCTCCTTTTATTGCAGTCTTCAGGTGACAAAAAAATCTCTTAATTGTTTAAAACTGTTATAGGAATATTCCGAGGCCGAAAACCTCAATAACCTGTTCTTAAATAATCAGGCTACATGTGCAGCAAAAGATATTTTGCTGTATTAATTCATGCCTGAAGTTCTATTTCTGGCATTTAGCCACAGGCATACACACCTAACTTGCTGCAGTGAAACACCCTGTTGTGTTGTTTAAATATTTAATAGAACTCCATATTATAGAAGCCAAAATGATAAATAATTTACCAAACTATTTATATTAGTAATTAAGTGATATGGTTTCTACATTTGGAACCGTAAATGTAATCATTGCAATTAACAGCAGATAGTAAATTGCACTGATTGCACTTCTGGCTTGGAATTCTCATTAGTCAGCTGGATCGCTAATTTCTGTCTGCATGTTTTAGAAGGTGTTATCAAAAATTGGCTTCATCAGATGTATTTATTGCATATCTCTCTCTCTCTATCCCCCCCCCCTCTCTCTCCCCTGTACAAGGATTTCTTTTTTCTTTTTTGCCTGTAGTAATTTAAAGCAAGAATTAAATACTATGGGTGAACCAGGAGTTGTCATTATATATAAATTTTGAATGTGTTTGAAGTATTCTTATGTGTTAGGTGCCATAGAGCTTTGCATTCAAGAAGGAACCTACTTCAATCCCCAGCATCTTTAGTTAAAAGGAATAAGTAGCAGGTGATAGGGAATACCTCTGCATGAGACCTTGGAAGATTTCTACTGTTACCAGCCAGACAGTACTGGACTGGGGGGGGGGGAGTACTGTATATAACTCAGTATTTATGGAAATTCAAAGGAAACAAGGAGAGGTAAAGCCTCAACATAATGCTCAGTCAACAAACCTCTCAGAGAATACAATGTGCTCAGTTCCTTTCAGTATATCACCTTCAGGGGCAAAGAAATGTTAGTTTTGCTTGTTGTGGTAAAAGACTGAATGCTTTGACTGAATTGCCATAACAAAGGAAACAGAAATGTTTTGCCCTCTAAGAAGTTAGTATGCCAAAACACATTGGGCATAATGTAATCTTCAATACCTTTGTTCACTTTAAGCATAAAGTTCTTCCCTGTTCATCATACTCAGTTCTTATAGTTCTTCCTTATTCATCATACTCTGTATTGGGCACCTTCAAACGTCCATATTACAATTTAGCTGATAAGATTGAATAAATGAAATGTTTATTTCTTATACATACCTTCGAGTATCAGCTGTAAAGACTGTATTGTCATATCATTGAGTGTCATTCATAAGTGGGTGACCAGATCCAATCAGTGAACATCAATATAAGAAAAAACATCATGAAATTCTTATTGTCAGCATCACATTTTTAGGCAGCATGGTTGAAAAATTCTTAAGTGACATCAGTTTTTAGGTGACTTTTAATCTGGGATTTTTCAATTGCTGATATGAGTATTTTGAGTTTGCTTGAAATCTTTTAAAGAAAATTAGATTTTGTTCATGTTATAATTTCATCAGCAAAATGATAAAGTATGCTGTGTCTGTGAGTTATTATTATAACAATGTTAGGGAAAGAACCAACGCTCATAGAGCAGCATTCTTTGCATCCAGAAGGTCCCAGTTTCAGTTCTTGTCATCTTCAGGTAGGGCTGGAATAGAATCCTCTCTGAAACAATGAAGAATTGCCGATCAGCATAGCCGGAATTGAGTTATGGACCATTGGTGTGCCTTGGTGTAGTGCAGTTTGCTATGTGTTCCTACCATTGTACTTCCACAACCACATTCAGGTTCATCATTTTTCTGATACTGATAATAAAGCTAGAATGAATACACGCACTGAGCAAACTTTGCTGAAGATTAATCAGCATGACTTCTGCAATGAGTCTTGTCTCACCAACCTTTGACCCCAAATAAGCACTCGAGACAGAAGCTTGGAATAAATGGCCATTTTATTGAAAGTTAATCGCAATAATAATAACTGCAGCAGGGGAACTATCAACAACCCCCAACATGTGGGCTACTAAGGAGGTGAAAAGATGTTCACCTAAATCATTCCCAACGTGTCTATGGATGAAGCCACCTGACTCAGAGCTATGCTTGGCAGATACCCGAGCTAGTGAATCACGGCCAACTCCTCAGGGTCAAGGCAGCTGGACAGCGCAGACCCCTACAGGCCAAAACTTGTGGTGGTCCTTGCAAATCCAGCCAAGGGGATTGCCAACCAGTCTCACTGATCCAGTCAAGCATCATCTGAGCAGTCCTGGCTTACCCTTTGACTTTGCTTACCTCAGCGTGGATGCCAAATGTACAACCTGCCTACTTAGTCCGCACAATACCTGCCTAAGTGGCCTGGGTGAAGCCCATCTAAAAGTGACCCGTCTTCAAACACCAGTCTGGGGTAGGCAAGAAAACTGCCAACTAACTGCCAATCAAGCTGACAGTAAAAAAAATTCCTACCCAGCCCCCAATAAGGCAACCAGCTAGTCTCAGATTATATGGAAGGTTGGGGGGGGGGTGCCAGCCAAGGATGAACTGCGTGGTAATGCTGCCCTTCTCTGCCTGCGCAGCTCACCCTCCCCCAACCCCAGAGCCTGGGCCAACTGGAAGGCCCAATTTTCCCACCTCTGCCCTTGGTGCAAGGAGGGGGGCAGGGTAAATACGTCGGCCTGCAAAAGCACACCATCACCCTTAGAATGTTTTTGCAAGTGTCATCAGTCATGTAGATGGTCTTGATCTGGTAGAAATTATGATGTGGAGTGTAACTTCTGAGAGTGGACTCCACTCATGTAACAAGGTTTATCTCCTTCCCCTTTCCTTTCCAGCCCCCAGTGCCCCAAATAAACTGATCCTGATGTTTAGGGCACTCTTCAGAATATGGGATACAGCATGGGGGGTGCAGAATTGTTGAAAATTGGGGACATCCCTTGCATGAGCAGAAGTGTCTTCTGCTCATGCAGTGGTACCTTTGGATCAAAACAGTTGAATGAATGAATGCATGAATGAATGAATGTTCAAAAACGTATGCTTTCATATCAGTGTCAGAATTTTCCTGGATACATTTTTGCTTAAAACTGTTCTATTTCAGTAATGAATAAAAGGTAATCCATTATTCACAAAAGTGTCTCTATTTAGTGACCTTTTTTCTACCCACAGTTGTCTAGGGTTAGTGAATTTGTTCATCAACATCACCATTCAAATGTTCCACTTCTAATGGATTAATGATAAAATCTGTGCTGTTCTCCATTTTTTAAACAGCAAAGTTCATATAGCCTTTGTCATACCTCCCACCACACCTATATGGCATTTCGAAACACCGCCTTTCACATATCTCTGGAGAACTACAATTGGCTCTGCTGGTAATTAATAGCCAATAATATCCTCTATAGCTAGCAATATTTTGTACAGTATGCCTGCACAAACTTGCAACTCCACTGTACATGTGAACAGGTTCCTCTACAAATTTTGCATCTCCAACAAAGTTTCAAGCCAGTTTGAAACATCTTAAATAATCTAACCAGGTGTACAGATTCTACAGATTCTCTTTAGATGCAATGTGTGACTTGCCTGATTACAAATATACCTCCACTGTTTAATCAGTATTATAACATTAAAGTCATCTTACCATTTTTCCTTTGTAGAATTATCAATATTCCTAACCTTCATTAAAATTGCATATAATTTGTACAACATCCCTTTCTGTGCCTGACCCTGTCTCTGATCGTGAATACATTTTTCAAAATCTGACAAGGGTCAGTTCATAACTGTCAGTTTTATATTCTAAATATAGCTCATTTGCTGCTATTGATAAAAAAGAAACTGTATATTTGGAATCTTATTTTTCACCTGTGCATAAGAAATGATAGTTATTTTTCAAAATATCCATAAACCTAGAAATGCCATTTACAATCCATAAATTTATAATCACTTTTGCTCCTTGGAAATCCTGTGTCATAACACAAATTCAAGGTAGAAATATCTGGATTTAAAACTTAATTTTTCATAATTGTGTACCTTATCTGATTTTGACTCCTAGGATCTTGTTCCTGCCTATGTTGTTGTTGTTGTTCAGTCGTTAAGTCGTGTTCAACCCTTCGTGATCCCATGAACCATATCCCGCCAGGCCTTCCTGTCGTCCACTATCTTCCTGAGTTCGCTCATTTTCATGTTCGTTGCATCGGTGATGCTGTCTAACCATCTCATCCTTTGCCTTCCCCTTCTCCTTTTGCCTTCAATTTTTCCCAGCATCAGAGTCTTCTCCAGAGAGTCCTCTCTTCGCATTAGGTGGCCAAAATATTTGAGTTTCAGCCTTAGTATCTGTCCTTCCAGGGAACAGTCAGGGTTGATTTCATTTAGGATTGAATGATTTGATCTCCTAGCAGACCAAGGAACTCTCAGGAGTCTTCCCCAGCACCACAGTTCAAAAGCATCTATTCTTCGGCGCTCAGCCTTCCTTATGGTCCAACTCTCGCAACCATACATTGCTACTGGGAACACCATCGCCCTGACTATGCGAACTTTTGTTGGCATGGTGATATCTCTGCTTTTTATTATGCTGTCTAAGTTTGCCATAGCTTTCCTTCCAAGGAGTAAGCGTCTTTTAATTTCATGGCTGCTGTCTCCGTCTGCAGTGATCTTGGAGCCCAGAAAAGTAAAATCTGTTACTGCTTCCATTTCTGCCCCTTCTATTTGCCAGGAATTGATGGACCCAGATGCCATGATCTTAGTTTTATTAATGTTGAGTTTCAAGCCAACTTTTGCACTCTCCTCTTTCACCCTCATCAAGAGGCTCTTTAGTTCTTCTTCACTTTCTGCCATTAGGGTGGTATCGTCTGCATATCTGAGGTTGTTGATATTTCTCCCGGCAATCTTGATTCCGGCTTGCGATTCATTCAGCCCTGCATTTCTCATAATGTACTCTGCATATAAGTTAAATAGGCAGGGTGACAATATACAGCCTTGCCGTACTCCCTTCCCAATTTTGAACCAATCGGTTGTTCCATGGCCGGTCCGAACTGTTGCTTCTTGACCCGCATACAGGTTTCTCAGGAGACAGGTAAGGTGGTCTGGTACCCCCATCTCTTTAAGAATTTGCCACAGTTTGTTGTGATCCACACAATCAAAGGCTTTTGCGTAGTCAATGAAGCAGAAGTAGGTGTTTTTTTGGAACTCTCGTGCTTTCTCCATGATCCAGCGCATGTTGGCAATTTGATCTCTAGTTCCTCTGCCTCTTCGAAACCCAGCTTGTACTTCCGGTAGTTCTCGGTCCACGTACTGCTGAAGCCTAGCTTGTAGGATTTTGAGCATAACCTTGCTAGCATGTGAAATGAGTGCAATTGTGCGATAGTTTGAGCACTCTTTGGCACTGCCCTTCTTTGGAATTGGAACGTAAACTGACCTTTTCCAATCCTTTGGCCACTGCTGAGTTTTCCAAATTTGTTGGCATATTGAGTGCAGCACTTTCACAGCATCCTCATTTAGGATTTTAAGTAGCTCAGCTGGGATATTATCATCTCCACTAGCTTTGTTGTTAGTGATGCTACCTAAGGCCCACTTGACTTCACTCTCTAGGATGTCCAGCTCTGGGTCAGTGACCACACCAGCGTGGTCATCAGGAACATTCAGATCTTTCTTGTATAGTTCTTCTGTGTATTCTTGCCATCTCTTCTTAATCTCTTCTGCTTCTGTTAGGTCTCTGCCTTTTTTTTCCTTTATCATGCCCATCTCTGCACAAAATGTTCCCTTGATATCTCCAATTTTCTTGAAGAGATCTCTAGTCCTCCCCATTCTGTTGTTTTCCTCGATTTCCTTGCATTGTTCATTTAAGAAGGCCTTCTTATCTCTCCTTGCTATTCTCTGGAAATCTGCATTCAGTTGTTTATATCTTTCCCTTTCACCTTTGCTTTTCGCATTCCTTCTTTCCACAGCTATTTATAAAGCCTCATCTGACAGCCACTTTGCTTTCTTGCATTTCTTTTTCTTTGGGATGGTTTTAGTTGCTGCCTCCTGTACAATGTTACGAACTTCCGTCCATAGTTCTTCAGGCACTCTGTCTACCAGGTCTAAAGCCCTAAATCTATTCTTCACCTCCACTGTATACTCATAAGGGATATGGTTTAGGTCATATCTGACTGGTCTAGTGGTGTTCCCTACATTCTTCAGTTTAAGCCTGAATTTTGCAATAAGAAGCTCATGATCTGAGCCACAGTCAGCTCCAGGTCTTGTTTTTACTGACTGTATAGAGCTTCTCCATCTTTGGCTGCAAAGCACATAATCTATCTGGTTTCGGTATTGACCATCTGGTGATGTCCATGTGTAGAGTCGCCTCTTGTGTTGTTGGAAAAGAGTGTTTGCTATGACCAGCGTGTTCTCTTGACAGAACTCTGTTAGCCTTTGCCCTGCTTCATTTTGCGCTCCAAGGCCAAACTTGCCTGTTGTTCCGTTTATTTCTTGATTTCCTACTTTAGCATTCCAGTCTCCTATGATGTAAAGGACATCTTTTTTGGGTGCTAGTTCTAGAAGGTGTTGTAGGTCTTCATAGAACCGGTCAACTTCATCTTCTTCGGCATCAGTGGTTGGGGCATACACTTGGATTACTGTAATGTTGAATGGTTTGCCTTGGATTCGAACTGAAATCATTCTGTCGTTTTTGAGGTTGCACCCCAGTACTGCCTTTCCCACTCTTTTATTGACTATGAGGGCTACTCCATTTCTTCTAAGGGATTCATGCCCACAGTAGTAGATATGATGGTCACCTGACTTAAATTCGCCCATGCCCGTCCATTTTAGTTCGCTGATTCCCAAGATGTCAATGTTCAATCTTATCATCTCATTTTTGACCACATCCAGCTTGCCTTGATTCATAGACCTCACATTCCATGTTCCTAAGCAGTATTGCTCCTTGCAGCATTGGATTTTCCTTTCAACCTCAGACACATCCACAGTTGGACGTCCTATTGGCTTTGACTCAACCGCTTCACTCTTTCTGGGTCTACTTGGAATAGTCCTCCGCTCTTCCTCAGTAGCATATTGGACACCTTCCGACCTGAGGGGCTCATCTTCCTGCGTCATATCTTTTAGCCTTTTGGTACTGTTCATGGGATTTTCTTGGCAAGGTTACTGGAGTGTGTTGCCATTTCCTTCTCCAGTGGATCACTTTTAGTCAGAACTCTCTGCTACGACCTGTCCGTCTTGGGTGTCCCTGCACGGCATAGCTCATGGCTTCATTGAGTTATGCAAGCCCCTTCGCCACGACAAGGCAATGATCCATGAAGGGGCCTGCCTATGTTATTGCTTGGTTAAAAATATCCAGTCTGCTAATGGAATCTTTATCCCCATTTGTTCTATTAACCATGCAGATGGCTTCTCAAGAATCTTGAACAAACTTATTAAAGCTGTTAAAATTGATGTATAATTTCTTATATTAGGAACCAAAAGTCCTCCTAATGATACTTTAACCTTTACTTTTATTATTCCTGATAAACATAGTCAGTTTGACTGGATTTTGTTCACCGGTTTTTGTGGAACAAATATGGGGAATGTAAGAAAAATAAATAGTAACCTCAGTGCAATCTTTATCTTATTCACAGTTATTGGATCCAGCCACAACAATTTATAATTGATTCCAGTGTCTCAGTTTTACCTTCATTTTAACCACCACCATTGTCAAATAGTGACTGCAGTCACTATTTTTACTACATGTACCCAGCTTTTAATTTATGATTATTGGATGAAAAGAAAAGATGTGAAATAAAATTTTGCAACTTGAATGACAACTATTGTAACACTGATGAGGAACCTAGCCTCTGTCCAGCCATAAAACATTTAGCTGAGATAACTAACTTCTCTTGATGATGCTTAGCTAGCAATCAAATGCATTTTAATGACAGTAATAGAAATCTATTGAGTAAATCTTGGGCCAAAGACTTTTATGATATTCCTTCATTGCTTTTCATTAAAAATTGTAGATGTTTACAAAAAAATTGTTAGATGTGCCAGGGTATAGAAATTTCCATGCTCTGCTTATTTTATAAAATGTTTGCATTCTCATAACTGTCCAGAACAGGAAGTAAATCCCTCCTATGAAGGGGTTTACAGTATGAAATACTATGTATTGTTCACTACAATGGAGCAGTGCTGACAAATGAGGATGGACAGTAAGTGTAACCCTCAACACTTGGCCTTTTGAGAGAGTGTACTTAAGCAGTATAAATGTCAGAGGGATTTGATGATGAGATGGTTTTACACGATACCTACCAGGGAGTTTTACTGTATTAGTATCATGGGACAATGCCTCAAAGCTTTTGTCATTATTAAAAGGTGAGAACTTGAGGTACCATTAAGCAGTACAGAGGCAAGCGTTAGCAAAATCACGAAAGAGGTATAACAGTTTGGGAAAGAGTTCAGGACAAAGCTTGTAAATGGAGAGGAGGGAGGTTCACATGCTTGAACAAAAGCAAATGTTTCAGTAGGAATGTTTTAAGCTTTATAATGTCAAAAGCAAAAGTCTTGAAGTAGTAATTACATGAGGTTACTGTCTGCAGGACATCACGACCACTTTGATTGTATTTGTTCATTCTTCAGCTTTTAAAAAAACAACAAAATCAGCATTAACACTGCAAACCACTACTAGGATTTGCTCTCTGTGATGCAAACAAGCTCCTAGCAAAAAGCAATCTGAGGATTCTCTTAATACAAGCCATTTCTAGTTTCACATTTGAGATTAGGGCAATCTTATATTTACATTCGCTTCCTAATAAGTTCCTGATTACAAAGCAGTGTGCATGGAATTACAGAGTAATGATGTTTCTGCAAGCGATACTAAGGGTATATCCCAGCGGTTCTCAAAGTCCCTGCTGATACGACTCACCTTCTGCCGCTGCTCCCCTGTTTCGACCCATCAGGATGGTCTCCGCGGGCCTCAGAAAGGCCTCCTGACGTGACCGGAAGTCGCATCAGTGAAACTGAGGGGCCCAGCACGATGGGGAAGCAGCTGCAGGAGGTGAGTCATGGAAGTGACCTCCGGTTGCTTCTGTTTGGCCCCAATCTGGAGTCTAACGGAGGCAAGGGCAGGCAGGACCAAATGAAAACCCACCAAGTGGGTTGTGACCCACAGTTTGACAAGCCTTGGTGTATCCAGATTTCAAGTGACCATATTGCAAACTGGGGAGGCAAAATGGGAAGTAAGTATCTCATGAGCTATGTATTACAGTATCTCAAGGATGTAGAGCTGCTATTGCTGTTTCACTCCTCTCCAGTAATCCTGCATGTATGTTTTTACAGTGCAATTCTGTGGGACGTTGGAACATCGGAGCGAGCGCTCCCCCTTTCCAAGATGTCGCAGACGTGCCATAAAGCACGTCCGCAATGCCTCGGGAGTAAGGGAGGCCGGTGCAAGGTCGGCTGCCCTCACTCCGCCGCTGGGACATTCCCACGGCTGCCGGAGGAAGGTAAAAGATCCCCCGGCGGGTGCGGGGGCAGTTCTGGCGGCGAGGGAAGGGGGGCCATTGGCCGAGCCAACTTGAGAGGGGGCAGGGATGTTGTCCGCCATATCCCCGTCTTCCACCGGGCTGCCTCGGCCGTTACAGTCTCCTCTTCCGCCAGCTATTTAGCTGGCAGAAATCTGAGGAGGCCCATCGGGGCTTCCACGGTATACAACAGGGGAAGGGGACAAACGTTCCCTTTCCCCAAGTAGACCTCCAGGCCGTGCCAGCGTGGCCCGGAATGGGGATAGGATCCAGTGGGTGGCCCTGGGCCACTGGCCAGATCGCTACGCAGGATTACGCTGTTAATGTTCAGTACAGAGAGCAACACAGATGACGTCTGACTTACTATAGATGATAAGCCACATTAAATTGAAATTGAGTTTACCTTTTAGCCAGTATCAGTTTTACATTTGAATTGAGAAGTGGAAATATACAGTATTTTTTTCTTCACAATGACACTTAACACATTTTTCTTGTCCTGAGGCAGGAGATTGATTTTGCTGGAAGTGACTTTTTATCAGGGTTGTCATGAATAAAAAACAAGAAAGTGACGTAGTACTGTAAGGCTAGCACATTTATTTCAGCATAAGCTTTTGCGGACTACAGTTAAAATTTATTTAAAACTTATACCCAATTTTTAATTACTGTGAGCATCCTTGAACTTGGTGAGAAGCAAGATATAGTTTAAATAAATAATACTTTCCCCTCCCTTTTTAATGCGGCCTTTACTGTATTATTTTTGGCATCAAGTTATCTTGGTAGTTGCTGAATGCACAGAGTGTTGGATTTGGCCCTTGAGTTTATAGCATGTTAAACAACTGTTACTCTAACACAGCAGCTTCTGAGAAGTATTGAACATTTTTATTAAATCACTGGCATGGTACATTTTGGATTGTAATTTTGCTGGACGTTACACATGCAGCTTTTGACAGATGAATGCCACTCCTTTCCTCTCCATCTACATCTGACAGTAATTTAGGTGTGGATTTTTTTTTCCTTTCTCCTTTTCTTTCTAGGCTATTGACTGAAAACCAGGAGAAAAAATAGCTCCTTTTATATGAAAATGTCATTGTTTGCCAAAGGAATATTGATATTTGTTCAGTTCAGATTTTCTGCAGGAATGTAGGGCAATAGGATGGAAATATATGAGAATAGCACAACTGGAGAGTTTCATGCACAAGCAATACTAAATGTAGGTAAGAATTTTAGCCATGAAATGCTGCAGTTCAGTCTTTTGAACGTGTACTATGATACAATTTTAGCAATTTAAAGACATTCACTAGAAATATTTGCTGCAGTGTACTATATCTTCAAAATACACCTATGGAGTAGAACCACAGTATATAGATATTAATTACTGCATAGCAACTTTTCATCAGATCTAGTTAATAGTCAGATTTAATATTAAAGGATATTTGCGGGTTATTGAGATTCATAAACATTTAAACTGCTGAAGTCCTAAATTGTTGTTATAATGTTGTTATAGTGGCGAAGGAAAATAAGACAGATTTTTAAAATCTCACCTTTTCATGCTGCAGAACTAAATTCCTCCTAAATGAATTCAACATTGGTTACTGCATAAAGTCCACCAGTAACAAAAATTCAGCTTTTGGAAGGGTGGAAGTCCTTCTGTAAGGTGTCATAAATACCCATTGTGTCTCTGTCATACTATTTTTCATATACATGGAATTGTGTAAGGTTGTCTGGAGATTTGACTTGTGGTGCTGTCAATATGAGGACAACCAACTCTAGCAGCCCAATCCTATCCTCCTCCCCCCCTCCCCACCGATGCAGTGGTGCCAAAATGGCGACCGCTGCATCCTATGGTGGGGACTGTTGCAGAAGTCTCCTTCAAGTAAGAGAACAATTATTCCCTTACCCGTGGGTAAGCCTTCACTGCGCAGGGGTCTACTCTGACCTGCGCTAGCTAAATAGCTGGTGCAGGTTTGTGTGTACCCGTGCTGTGGGATAGGGTCTGGGAAGGGGGATACAATATGGTGCGCACTAGCATTGCTAATCCTGCTCCATCCCGGACCCGATCCGCCCATTCCCTGCCCCCATTCTGCCCTCCCCTGCCCCCATTCTGCCCTTCTACCTCCCCTGCTATCTCACCTGCTCTGGCAAGAGGGAGAGCTGTTAACGACGTGGGCGGGAAGGCTCCCGCTTTATGGTAGTCAGCACCAGCGGAGGTCCCCTACCGACATTGCAAGTATAGGATTGGGCTCTAATTCTATTTCCCTCCTTACTTACTTTCCTTTTTTTACCTCCTAGGGAGGCAGTGGAGACTCGAGTCTGAAGTCAGTAATAGACTGGACAAGCCGAAACTTAGTCCTGGCAGGGCAGAAGTATTGTTGGTTCTGAACCTGGAGTTGTATTGCAGCCTCTGTTGGTTGAGGTGGCACTCTCCCCAAACAAACAGAGTTACAATTGTGTTATGCTCTTGAATCTGGTACTCCTCTTGGATGTGTGGGTGGCACTGTGGTACTTTTTATAAGCCTATTCTGATTCATAGTTATAATGGCATCCATGTGCATGTGCCTTTCTGGATAAGAGTGCCATGGTGATTCATTCCTTTGTAATATTTAGATTAAATTACTGTAATGTAATCTGTGTGAGCTACCTTTGAAAAGTGCTCAGAAACAACTACTGGTCCAGAATATAGCAATCAGGTGTTAACTGCGACAAGCTGTATGGAACTTTGGTGCCAGTTTTTACAACATAGATTCCAATTGGTTTCTAGGCCCAATTCAAGGTGCTCATTTTGCCCTGTAGAGCCTTCAAATGGTCCATGATATGTGAAAGACCACATTCTTCCATATAAACGTACTGGATCATCTTGGGGGTGGTGCTGCTGCTCTGTCTTCCCCTACTGTCTGGGGTATGGTGGGTGGTTACTGGGAATAAGGTCTTCTCAGAGGTGACATTCAGACACTGGAACTCCCTGAGCAACAATTGTGTGTATTTTTTTTTTACTTGGGAAGAAACCTTTGAAGTTCTTCAGAAAAATAACATTTCAGGTCATGACCTGTCTGTGTGCTATGTAAATTTCAATTCCCATCACACAATTTAGAAAAATGTATACATTTGATGGATTCCCATTTTTTACTGTGCAGCTATCTATGGGTATAGACTTGACTACAATATTGTGTATCATGTGGTACACAACCATTATCTGTAGGGAACTCCTTGTTCATAGACTAGAGTCCCATAGCGTTCAACAGCAGTAATTCTGCCTCATGTATAGGGTTAACCTAGTTGTCAGGTGGGGAAATGATATCCATAGCTTACTACTGTGCATAATTTACTCTAGCATTAGACAGTTGTCTTTATCTGTGGTTAACATCAGAACATGAGCCAGGATGGTGTAGTGGTTTGGGAGTTGGACTCCCAAATTCCCGCTCAGCCACAAAGCTTCCTGGGTGACCTTGGGCCAGTCACTATCTCTCAGCCCCACCTACCTCACAGGGTTGTTGTGAGGACAAAAAGGAAGGGAGGAAATATGCACACCACTCTGAGCTCCTTGGAGGAAGGGCGGTATAAAAATGTGAAAAATAAATAAATAAATATCAACTGGCAGAGCAATCTGTTAAAATTTTCTTCCTAAATAATAGTGTCACTAAGTCATTGATATTAGTAATACTTGCTGTATTGTTAAGATTCAAGATCACTATAATGATTGACATCCAATTGTCTTCTGGATCACTGAAGTAAAACTGCTATAGCTTCTTGACAACATAATCAAGCATGTTTTTCCTGTGAATATGGCTGTTATGCCCTATGGCTATGTGACATATGATGAGTTGGGCACGCCACACCATCACCTGAAGCCATTATTTCCAGTAGCTTCAGAAAGTGATTTCTCAGCTTTATTGAAAACTACACCTGCTGACCTAGTTAACCAAGATGGAATTATATTTTCTAAATACAATTTAAATTATACAATATGCTTTAGCATGCACCCAATATTTCCTTTCCCAATAATACAGTTGGCCCTCCATATGTGCGATTTGAGCATCCGTGGATTTGTCTCAACAAGGATACGGGGACCACTGTAAAACCTTTTAAAAAGGGTAAAAAGGTTAAACATAGCATTTCTTGCCTTTTCACTGGAAAACTGTTCCATTTGCAGGGAGAAACCGTGCTCTGGAAGCCTCACCCGGGTCATGCGACTCTCCAATTGGACTTGACTTAGACATTGTTGGCTGTCTCCAACTAGAGCAAGCGTTTCATTTGATTAAACACAGACTGTACAATATTGAACAGCAAGAGTTATTTTGTGCTGCCAATAAGACCTGCTCACCATTATCTTTGCAGCTTTCAGTTAGCTGTGGGCAGATGGCCAATTATTTATCATTCCTACACTGTCTAAAGGATAGGAGAGCCTTTACATTGGCTAGGTGCAATGTCATGCCTTCTGAAGTACTATTTGGTAGATTTGGAGGTATTCCACTGGAAGAGAGGTTATGCACTTGTTCATTTGTTGGGAATGAATCCCTATCTCATATGATTTTGTATTATCCATTTTACAAGGATCTGAGGTCATCTTTTTTAGCTGAACCGCTTAACAAAAGGGAAGGATGGGATGACTTGGATAAACTCAGCTACTTGTTGCCCAGAGTTAATGTCGATCTCACAATGACTGTAGCAACCTTATTAAAGGCAGTCATTAAGAGAGGGCTGCGGCCCATAGAAACTGTAAATTAGGATGGTTAGAATTCAGCTTGATAACTGTTTTTGGCTTATTTAATTTTACTTATTTTAAATTTAGTTTTATTTATGCGTTGGGGTTTTTATATGTATTTTATCCGTGTAATTTAATACACCAATAAAGGTATTCGTATTCGACTCTCCCTCCTTTTGCCCAGGCTCCCCCTAGAATGCATTGCGCAATTCCCATTAAGTGAGGGAAACCTGTATATGCGTTATTTATTCTGCATATTCTAATAAAGGGGAAGAGAGAGGAACCTTTCAGGACAGCGAAGTTCTGTCCTCAGCCTCTGGGAGCCTTCGTACCACATTCTGTACTGTTTTGTGCGCTCATGAAATTGTGGCATACACAGAGCCAATGTTTTCTCAGCAACATTACTCTTAATAACTGTACTGCAGGATTAAGACTGCAATCATATACCAGTACATATTTTCCTGGGAATAAGCTCCATTGCACAGAATGGGACTTGCTTCTGAGTAAACATGCATAGGATCACACTGTATGATTCTTGAAATTGATCTAAAACCAAATGCTTAAGGCTCTCTTCCCTAATGTGGGTTCTTAATTATGGTCTGAATTGGCTGACTTGTTTTTAATCCTCTGCTCTTAGTGGTTTTTTCTGTCCTCCAAAAATGGAAGAGAACAAAACGTTATGCCAGTATAACCCTAACCTGAGTGCTGAGCTTCTGCACTGTCTCAAAATTACTTGTCAGAATAACTCTAGCCATCCTGAAAGATGATTTCAGCAGATACTGATTGTGCGCATCAGATCCTGGAACCTCATCCTGATGCTTTGTTGGGTTTTGCACCCGGAGTACTTCAAGATAGATTTATTTTGACAAGGAGATGGATGATTCTAGATGACGGTAACATTAAACCTACAAACTTCTTCATCTTATTCTGTCTGTTTTGGTTTGTGTGCAAAAAGCCATTCTTTACGAATGCTTCTGAAGCATTCCTTCCAATTTTCCCCTTAAAAATGTACTGAACAAGAATTGTCGGAATGATTGCTGGTCAGAATTGACTATAATGCAAGCAGGCATGGTTCAATAATTTCTATATACTTGGTTCAGGTGCGTCGCTGGCCCGCGGCGGGGAGGGCGGGCCGCCGGGGGTGGCGCGCGACTCCCTGGGGAGAGCGGGGAGGGCTGAAACTTACATTTCAGAAAGTGCCGTCGATCTCCATTCGGCCCGCCCTCCCCTGTGTCCGTTTGGCTCCAAAATGAGCTGAAAACGGAGCGGGGAGGGTGCTCTGCTCCTGCGCGTGATGTCACGCGTGGGGGCGGAGCCTCTCCCTTAAAGGTGATGCGCGCCCCCGCTCTGGGGTGTCGCGCGTCCTAGCGACGCGACTGACTTGGTTTATGCTCAGATTGTTCCAAATATTTAGTGCAACCAGGTGATAATTTAAGTATACAGAAGAGTGCTGAGTAGCTGACATGTTAATCCCAAAAAAGACTGTCATTCGCCAAAAGTTCTATTTGAATCTCCACAGAAAGAAAGAAAGAAAGAAAGAAAGAAAGATTTCTTTCTTTCTTTCTTTCTTTCTTTCTTTTTTTCTGTGGAGATTCAAATAGAACTTTTATAATATATATAAGTAAGTTTATAGGTTGCCTCTTCACTCCAATAAAAGAATCACCAAGGCAGTTTACAGTTTCACAACCAAATAAAAACACAATAACAAACAAGCCAAATAAAAGCATAGCAAGCAGAAAACAGCAAGCGCACACACACACACACACACACACACACACACACACACACACACACACACACACACACACACACACACACACACACACAGAGCAGAATAATCAAAGCAAAGCCAGTTTGAACAGCAATGTCTTTACTGTCCACTTAAAAGCAGTTAGCATAAGTTCCAGTTGTGCCTCACAGGGGAAGGAATTGCTTAGCTGGGATCCTGCCATTGAAAAGACAGTGACCCTGTCCTGTTTTCTCACAATCCACGCCTTTTGTAGATGATAGAATGAATAGCTTTTATGGGCAGGCTCATGTGGGAGAATGTAGCCCTTGAGGTATCCAGGTCCCAAGCTATATAGGGTTTTATAGGTTATAACTAGCACTTTGAATTATGCTCTGAAATATACAAGAAGACAAGGCATCTTGCAGTGCAATATTGTAATGTGATGATGAACGTCCTGTTTCTCCCCCTATTTTTTGCTCATTTTTCCTTCTTTTTATACACTTCTAATCCCCCAGAGGCTTCTGTGCTGTGGTTCAGCATCCTAAAAGCTGCTGAGACATTCTCATGTAGTCGTCTTTGTCCTTATGTTTAAAAACGCCATTCCGAAACAACCATGTGCTTGGATGTGAATTTGGTCCATTTGGATGTGGATTTGGTCCTTCTCAGTTTGGGTTAGCCAAGCCTCTTACTGAGATTGTCATGTGCCTATTGCTTGGACAACCAAACCTATCAGTCTATGTAAAGGGGTGGGATGGAGTTGGCCAGGTGGGTTGGTAACCTGATGACAGAATCAAGCCTAGAATTCTTAAGTTCAAGCGCAGGGACGCTTCGGTGCAGGAACCTCATGCTGGTTCTTGGAAGGCACACCCACTTACTCTCCAGAACGTGCAAGGACTGGGTTTCCTGGGACAATATCAGGAGCTAGCAACAGGGACTGGGATGGGAACTCTCAAATATAGCAGAAAGCGGGGACAGTGCATGGAGACTAGTGTCTGTATTGACATTTATACTGTGTATTGCACCTATGGCAATGAAGCCTCTTGCATTGATTGGCTCAAGTGATGTGGTGGTATGGAATGCAGTTTGACTTCAGTAGGGGAAAGCTGTCAGTTTGGCTGGGGTTAAAGCATCATATAGGGATAAGTTAGGGCTTGGAAAGGTGTCCCATGAAATGTAGGCAATGAACTGAAGGAGAATGAGGCCTGAGGAAAGAGGCAGAAGAGATAGGTAATTTCAGGCAGGGGCTAATCAGAGAGGGGACTGAAAAATTCACTCAATAACAGGAAGGACAGTATATTATTAAGGGTTTGTGTGTCTGTGAAGGAGAGCTGGGGAGACTGGTCAGGTGATAGGGTGGTTAAGGGTTCTATGCAAGACTAGAACATATTGTATTGTAAGAACCCCTTGGGGTTTAGAAAGCCTGCCTGTATAAACCGCCTTTGAATTAAAATCAGAGGAGAAATCCGATGACCAAAGAAAAGGCGGTATATATATACTGGTTGTTGTTATTAAGGGGGAGAAGAGCCAAGATAGACAAGATAGACCATAACCTAGAAGCAGGAGTTGAAGGCACAAACATGGATTGATGGCAGCACAGAGCTGATGGAAAAAAAGAACCAAATAAGGTGGGACAAAACTACAGCTAAGGTGTGAGGGTCTGGGCTGTTCTAGAATCTCCTAGATAACCTCCCAAATAGAGGCTTATCCCAATATGGGCACTCTTGGCAGACAGGCACAGCTTGGAAGACTGGGGACTGGGAGTCAGGAAGAACATAGATCTGTTAGGAATGCTGTCAGTTGTGGCTACTATGTTTACTGCAGAATTGTGACCTGGCAAGTATAAGAGGGCAATGAGGGCAAAACACATAGTGTGTGAAGGATAATTTCATGCATTGATTTGAATTAACCAATTCAATTAATTCTTTGGAAGTAAGCTTCTACTTTTGATTGTCATATTCATATGGCATGTGATAGCAGGAGAAAAGGTTTGAACTGTGTTGGTGTTGGGGGAAGTCATGGTACTCTAGGGTGAGTCTGTACTACTTTTTATTATTATTATTATTATTAACAGTATTTATATACCGCTTTTCAACAAAAAGTTCACAAAGCGGTTTACAGACAAAATCAAATGATTAAATGATTTATGTTCTGAGGTTTTCACGACCGGTACATATCATTGAATTAGGACAATCTCTTGTTAACTAAATAAAACGACCAGATCAACCTGGAAAATGCTTCCTTTTATTAATTCAATGATTAAATGATTTATTGACTTGATTTCTATCCCGCCTTTCTCCCTGAAGGGTACCCAAGGTGGGCACCAGATTAGGAGGAGAATCATTGTGAGGGGGGCATTCTTACCCACTGTCCCAGAACCTGCCATCCCAAGAGTCTGGATCAAGGAGCTAGTTTTCCCTCTCAATATTTTTTTTTCTGATTGCAGATAATTCTTCTATACAAATTCCAACAGCAGTTCTGGTGCATGAGTGTGAGAAAATGAAAGAATGGTGTGTACATGAACAGGGAATGGGTACAAAGAAGATACGGTGTACAAATGGAAGAGTGTATGCAATTTCAATACATTTTCCCAGGTCTCCACCAGTCTTTCATTTTTTTAAATAGATGAAATGTGTTCTTTTAGATGTAGTGTTAGATTGCAACTTTTGCAAGCATGTACCAGTAAAATAGCAAGATTTGCTATCAATTCAATTGAGTTAATGATTTTGTGAATTTTCTAGAAGGACTCTGTTCTGAAATAGGATGTATTCCTCCTTGGAGTAAGGGGGGGTATAAAAATGTGAAAAATAAATAAAATAAATGTGCACCTATTTTTTTCCCTATACAGTATAATGTACTATACGGTAAATTGTACCATGCCTTACATAGTTAAAATGTTCTTTCTTTTTTATTCGCTGGTTTTGCCTCGCTCATAGTATTCCAAGCCTAAATAATTGTTAATGCTTGAACTGTTTGATTTGTGACATGGTTTGTGCACCCTTTGATTAGAAACCAATTGAACTGGTTGTTACAAACTACTTCAAAGAGATGATTTACATACTTTCTTGTTTTTGACTTTTACAAAAAACGATTGAGTAGAAATCCCCAGGGGAAAAACCTACTTGTGAAATCCACAGTGACTACGTGGGCTGTTGCCTCCTCAAGAGTCGATCTCCACATTTTAGACTGTAGCAGATGCTGTAATAGCCTGTTTATTTTCATTTAAAACATCTTGTAAATGATGGCCTTGGCCAGATTCTGGATACACTACTGTTAACAAAAATCATCTTGGAAAATTAGTTCTTGGTTTCAATTGTGTTCTTCATTTAGACATATACAGGGGGCCCTCTGTATCCGCAACTTCAGCATCTGCGATAGTGAACTTCGCTATCCGCAGATTTCAGTACGGAACCCCTGTGGACATGGAGGACCCGCTATATATGCTTCTCTCATCTAATAAACCCAAATGAATATTTTACAGAGGTAAGTTTTTGTAACCCTATAAAGTCAAACACTTTCCCTCGGTGAAATACAGTACTATATTTACTACAGATAATACATTCCTTTTGTAGTTTTCATTTTCAGCTTTTCTTTTATCAGTGACTTTGACTGAATTATTATGTTATAATAGATGCTATTACTAGAGTATGTGGACATGTGAACTCATTTAATGATAATTTAATTAGGCCACTTGAGTGGTTGTCCCTGACTGGCAACCATGGGTAGCACTTGATCTTCACTGAGTATTAGAAATGTTGCTTCTTACTAGTAATGGAACATTGGTCACTTGTGTTTAATTGTTGTGTTTAATGTTTATTTTAAAGTTATGGTTTACTTTAGAATGTAAGCTGCTCGTTTGTCCGAAAGGCAAGCTATGTATTTTCAAAAATAAATTACCCAACCATGATAGCCATTGCTTGCCTATAAGAAGTTACAATGAGTACAATTGAACATTTACCAAATAGTTACTTAAGTTGCAGGTATACCCATTTGTTAAACTGGTTGTCTTCCTTGTCATGTCAACAAATGCAGTTATGAAATGTTACCACTCATCTGCACTCAAACAGAAATTCAATAAAGCAGAAGAGTCATAAATCTCTCTTTTCTGCTCTTGGTTTTACAGACCTCTTGCTTCTCAAATAGTTACATATATTCTGTGATAAAGTTACTGCTGAGCAACAGTCGTATTCACCTAGTCTTATACAGTATTGCACTGTGTGAACACACCCTTGTGCAACTCAAATACAGTTTATTCAATACCTGTATACTGTTTGCATACTGTTTGAACATGTTCAACCTTGCTATAACTTCTGCTGAACATGCATTTATTAATTCCTGATACTACTTTCATGATGTGCGATGTTTCCCATTGACCTGTGGCGGTATTTCACAATTGGTGTCAAGGTCATGCAGAGTCAGAACTTGTCTGATTTTTTTTTTCCCATAGAGGACAAAGGCATGAAACTTTCCTTTAAAAACTTTCAGATTCAATCTACCTGATGTCAGGAGCAATTAGGCTCTCTTTATCAAGTACTTGTAAGCTCAACATCGTTCTCCTTTTGCATTCTTAGACACTTAAAATTTGTGTAAGGTATTGAGCTGACCAGCATAATACATTGCTTCAATGTGTTATTTTGGAACAAGTTACAAAATAGGACAAATTGGAAAAAGGTTCATCTGAATTGTGTGGATTCATTATTATGTCATGTAATAAAAACAACAAATCAATTCTTTTATATTTCCTGCCAGTACAAACCACCTACGTTCCACCCTGCCCCTTCTGTTCTGACACCACTTCCACTGTTCTAGTACATAAACAATTTGCTCCCTTCTGCTCTCCTTTTTTTTTTTTGCGTGCGAACAGTACAGTGTATGACTACATGCAATATATAAAATGGGTGCAGTGATCCTTTTGAAGTAATTTCTCTTGGCATAGAATAACGCAAAGATTTAACATGTACAGAGATCTTCATTTGTTGGAATGCATGATGCCTAAAGTTAGTCTTACCATTCGTCCCGGAAAAAACGGAAAAATGGCCCTCCATTCCCGGAATCGTCCCGGAACAATTTTCCGGGCTGATCGGTAAGCTCCGCCACGGACACCTCCATTTTGAAAATTGAAGAACTTACCCGGGCGCCGACATCTTGACTTGCAAAATCTCATGTGATCCAAGATTTGGGCGCCGACATCTTGGATCCATGCGAGGGACAGAGAGGGGCATGTTGGAGGTGGGGTAGCCATCTATGTAAAGAAGGGGTAGAATCCACCAGAGTAGAGCTGGAGGGGAGCTCTGATTCCTCCGTAGAATCACTGTGGATTAGATTACTAGGCTCAAAGTGCGATGTAATAGTAGGGGCATGCTGCCATCCTCCAGATCAAAAACCTGAAGGGGATCTTGAAATGAGGAAGCAAATCAGGGAGGTGTCAACGAGAGACAGGGTTGTAGTCATGGGGGACTTCAATTATCCTCACATCGACTGGGTCAACTCATGCTCTGGTCATGAGAGACTGGATTTCTGGATATGCTAAATGACTGTGCCTAAGAGCAAGTAGTCACAGAGCCGACCAGAGGACAGGTGACTCTGGATTTGATATTGTGTGGCAATCAAGATCTGGTCAGGGATGTAAATGTTACCGAACCGTTGGGGAACAGTGACCATGCTGCGATCTGTTTCGCCATGCATGTCGGGGGGGGGGGGGGAGAGTGCCGAGCAAATCTGACACACAAACCCTTGACTTCCAAAGGGCAGACTTCCCCCAAATGAGGAGACTGGTTAAAAAAAAGCTGAAAGGGAAGGTAAAAAGAGTCCAATCGCTCCAGAGTGCATGGAGGCTGTTTAAAACAACAGTAATAGAGGCCCAGTGGGAGTGTATCCCACAAAGGAGGAAGGGCTCAATTAAGTCCAGGAGGGTGCTGGCATGGCTAACAAGCACAGTTAAAGAAGTTATAAAAGGCAAGGAAGCTTCCTTCCGTAAATGGAAGTCTTGCCCTAATGAGGATAACAAATAGGAGCACAAACTGTGGCAAAAGAAATGTAAAAGATGATATGGGAGGCCAAGCAAGACTTTGAGGAACGTATGGCAGGCAACATTAAAGGGAATAATAAAAGCTTCTTCAAATATCCGCTGGATGGTGAGGGAGAGAAAGGGGTGATAAAAGGGGACTTGGAGACTGCAGAGAAATTAAACGAGTTCTTTGCATCTGTCTTCACAGCAGAAGACCTCGGGCAAATACCGCTGTCTGAACGGCCTCTCCTGACTAAAGAATTAAGTCAAATAGAGGTTAAAAGAGAAGACGTCTCAGACTTAATTGACAAAATAAAGATCAATAAATCACCAGGCCCGGATGGCATCCACCCAAGAGTTCTGAAGGAACTTGTCAGGTTATTATAACCTGGGAATTCACAAGCATGAACAGAAAAAACCATGCAGGGCAAAAAATGCTGTGTCATACTGATTAAACAAAAGATGCGATCATGCTTAAGCTAAATGGTTAACATGGTAGTAGAAAAAAGGTGCTGTGTCATGCTGACTAGAATGCAATGTTCAAATCTGATTGGCTAGCAGCGATATAAAGGTAAAGCACCCAGGACCAGTATTTAGGCTTCACTTCTCTGTGCTGTTGCTCTGTTACTCTGTACGAAGTTGCTGATGAAATACTGCTATGCTTATCTGCTGTACATATTTGTGAGTAATGTAAATAGACTTTGGTGGTGGAAACTACCGTGTTTGTGTTATTCTTCGTTGCGGACAAGGACTGGAAGGCTGCACGCCATAAATTTTCTGCGCACTCTGACAGAACTCAAGAATGGAGTTGCTGACCTCTTGACCAAAATATGCAACTTGTCCCTTAAAACGGCCATTGTGCCAGAGGATTGAAGGATAGCTAATTTCACGCCAATCTTTAAAAAAGGAAGGAGGGGGGACCCGGGAAACTACAGGCCGGTTCAGCCTAACATCTGTTCCAGGGAAGTTGGTGGAAAGTCTCATTAAAGATAAAATCTTAAAACACATAGAAGAACAAGCTCTGCTGAGGGAGAGTCAGCATGGCTTCTGCAAGGGGAAGTCTTGCCTCACAAACCTTTTAGAATTTTTTGAAAAGGTCAACAGGCATGTGGATGCGAGCAAACCTGTGGATATTATATATCTGGATTTTCAGAAGGCGTTTGACACGGTCCCTCATGAAAGGCTCCTGCGAAAACTCCACAGTCAGGGAATAAGAGGGCAGGTCCTCTTGTGGGTTAGGAACTGGTTGAAGACCAGGAAACAGCGAGTGGGAGTCAATGGGCAATTTTCACAATGGCGAGAGGTGAAAAGCGGTGTGCCCCAAGGATCAGACTTGGGACCAGTGCTTTTCAACTTATGCATAAATGACCTGGAGTTGGGGATAAGCAGCGAAGTTTGCGGATGACACTAAACTTTTCCGGGTGGTGAAGACCAGCAGGGATTGTGAAGAGCTCCAGAAGGATCTCTCCAAACTGGGAGAATGGACAGCAAAATGGCAGATGTGCTTCAATGTAAGTAAGTGCAAAGTGATGCATATTAATTATGTTAATTTGAGCAGAATTTTTCTCAGATAATTGAAATTACAGTGAAATCAGAATAATTCCCTCTTTTTTAATTGATTAATTGTCCAAACAATCAAGTAGCAATGTATGGTTGCGAGAGTTGGACCATAAGGAAGGCTGAGCGCCGAAGAATAGATGCTTTTGAACTGTGGTGCTGGAGAAGACTCCTGAGAGTCCCTTGGACTGCTAGGAGATCAAATCAGTCAATCCTAAATGAAATCAACCCTGACTGTTCCCTGGAAGGACAGATACTAAGGCTGAAACTCAAATATTTTGGCCACCTAATGCGAAGAGAGGACTCTCTGGAGAAGACTCTGATGCTGGGAAAAATTGAAGGCAAAAGTAGAAGGGGAAGGCAAAGGATGAGATGTTTAGACAGCATCACCGATGCAACGAACATGAAAATGAGGGAACTCAGGAAGATAGTGGAGGACAGGAAGGCCTGGCGGGATATGGTTCATGGGATCACGAAGGGTCGGACACGGTCGGATATATATACACGCACACGCACAGAGGAATAATCTTCCTTTTTCTTGCTGTTTTTCCCCAGTGGATGTTCTGCTTTACAAGGTCATAGTATATCCAAGGTTGGTGCTTTGCTTTGAGAGCAACTATATAATTGGACCAGTACCTAATCTGAAGCTCGATTGTAAAGGCGTTTTACTATTGATTTTAAATCAGTCTGCTGTAGAAGAGCACTGATTTATTTGTGACCATTTGCAAGTTGGAAAAAAAATTAATTGTTTTTGGCTCATTAAGACCTGCATTTAGTAGACGTTCTCTTTTGAAAAGAACTCATGAGTTATGTTCTTGAATAAAACATTTTGAAGGCTCTTCTGTTGTTGGTCAGCAACAGATTTATGTATTAAATATCAAAGAAATGTGTATTAAAAGATCATCTGGATCAAATACGTTTAATCAATACATATTGTTTTGATTATTTCTAGCTCTTCTCTCAGCAAGACTGAATTAAAAACAGTATTACTGAAGAAGAAGATGGTGATTGTGAGAGTTCGCCTTAGATGTGGCAGGTTCAGTTTTTACTCAGAATAAAAAACTACATATTTCTTATTCTACTGGTTCTGCATGTATATTTGGAAATAGGTGCAAACATCAAAACAAAACAGACCTTGAAGGTCTTGTGGTCAAAGGTCTGTGTGTTCGTGCTATGGACAGTACCCTGTTGCTTTTGATACTACTAAGGATGAAAAGAGGCATGATTTTTATATATCACAAAATTCACAGCATCATACGTAGCAGAAGAAATGAAATAAACAACACATCCGTTTCCAGCTCCAAAAGGGATCACATTTTTTTTAATGCACGAGACAGCAACAAACAGCCACAAGGAGAAATGCAATCCTGGGATCAGTACGGAAAGTTGCTCTTCCTCTGCCAAACCAAAGAGAACCACTACTTAAAAAGTGTTTTTTATATATATATTTATTTATATTTTATTAATATATTAAAACATAAAAACAATACATATTTCATAAAATTATAGCAAGCACGAAGCAATACATCCTACTAGCATACCATTCACCATTTTTACATATAATATCCAACTAAGCCAAAATAACACCCACATTCTATTCATTAAATCCACATATCATCACATCATTCTTCTCTCTCTCTCTTAAAAAATCGATAAATGGTTTCCAGTTATTCTCGAAAAGGTTAACTGACTTTTCCTTAATTAAAAGTGTTTTGTTACCCAGATAGATAAGAAAACCTTGAGGCTTGGTGTTGGCCATGACAGGAAGCAGGAAAATCTTTAAAGGAAAACCAGATCAGGGAATGCAGATGATGAGCCAAGATGCCTCAGATCAATAGATGTGGTATATGCAGACAAATAATCATATTACAAATCTTCCTATCATCATCTTCCTATCGAGGTCAGCCAGGTTGGACAATGGCTCAGATACACTGTGAAAGCCCACCCAGCAGACTCAGGGTCATTCCAACCTCTCAGCATAGAGAAACACACTTTGTCAAGTAAGTTGCTCTGCAGCTGCCTTCCCTGTCTCAGAGGTCTCTGTGGTGATGCAGGAGCCTCTAGAAAGCCTGTTCACAGATGTGAAGAGAATATAACAGCGTGACTCACATTGCTGTGAGTCCTCTTTCTGAGGGGAGTGGGTGGATGCTTTCTTTCCTCACCTGAACCAAGAGGAGTGAAAGAGGAAATCTCTGCCGAGGTGCTGGGAGTGTCCAATGATCACATGGGCTGCCCTTGCAGCTGTGCCGCTTCTGTTGAGGCATCACTTTGCAAAACACCTCTCAGTTGCGGAGCTGCGAAGTGACGCCTCAGCAGAAGTGGTGTTGCTGAAAGTGCAGCCAGCGTGATGATTGGGCTCTCCCATATCATGAATATATGATGATTTGCATATTTTCTCTTGTCATTTGAAGCTGATGAGTTCCTACATGGGAACAAAGTACTTATTTCTTCTGGCCATCATGTGCTTAATGATGCCACATCCTGCTTAATGATGTCATGGCCCTCAGTAGGTGCCATGAATGTTATTTGGCCCCCGTTGGGGTCGATGCTCTGGTGAGCAGGTAGTGCAGTGACCAGGGCAAGCCTTCAAGGGTTGAGGGTAAAGGATCGCTCTCCAGCCCGGTGAAGGGATGTGAGGACCTTAACTGGCTTGCAGAGTCCGCTGTTTAGTAGGCCTCAGAATTACTCGGAGTGGGTTGGATTCACTCTCTTCTTCCTCCCTGTCAGGTCTTACAAGAGGTCCTGGGCTCAAACCTAAGGGCAGATAAGACTCTATCTCCAGCCTCCTTCATCATCGGCCGTCTCTGCCTTTATAGTCCTGGATGCCTTCTTACCCCGCCCTTCCTCTTCCTGGTCCTTGAGGTCCCACCCTGGCTCCTCCTCCCTCCCTCCAAGTAGACCTAGGTCCTTCCCTTTGAGCAGACTTAGGTCCCTCCTCCCGAGTAGACATAGGTCCCTCCACCCGAGTAGACGTAGGTAATCAATTGCATAACTATTGGTTCTTCTAAGAGTGTTTAAAATCTCTACTTCAATGGAGTTTTAAAATTTTTTCTTTTAAAAATCACTTCAGTCCCTATCCAGGAACAAACATGAGCTTGGGTGATTTCTCCTTTTCCATTCCTTACAAAAACGTATTGGCAGTTACAATCCAGCCAGAGTTACGTCCTTTGTGCTATGCTCCTATACACACTTACTTGGGAGTACAAGTAAGCCTTACTTTAAGGCTGCGATCCTGTCCACACTGGGGAGTAAGTTCCATTGACTATAATGGGACTTGCTTCGATTGGGCCCTAAATGTGCCCAATATTCCACTTCTATTAATTTTTGTGATGGCTTGAATAATGGATAGTACACTATAAAATCCCGTCATTTTATCTTCTACAGTACACTATTTGCTAAGACATCCTCTTTGGAGAAGCACTATGCCATGCTGTTTGGTAAAGATCTCTTGTCAGTTTGTGGATGGTAGTTTGTGGATGGTGAATCAATCATATGTTCTCTGTTTCATCATATTCATATATAATGTCGGGGGGGAGTAACAGTGTTGACCTGTTGTAAAGCTTGTAGGAAGTTTTTTGTATTCATAGCAAGTTTTTAAAATCATTTTCTTTTTTGATTGATTGAGTGTGTGTGTGTGTGTGTGTGTGTGTGTGAGTGAGAGAGAGAGAGAGAGAGAGAGAGATGTTCTTTGCTTCACAGATTCTCTGTGCATTTTGATTCAACAGATGGGAAGAACTGTGCTCTGTTTTCTGCCCTAGATTCTGGCAGCCTATTCACATGACTTTCCTTTGTGATAGAAATCTTGACTTTTTCAGTGGAATGTTTGTTGGGAATCAATTATGTGAATGCTGTAATGTACTCAGATGAGATACAGTGTTGTCAACTCCCCCATAGAGGAAATAGGGAAACTGCTCACTCACATATGCTACTAATTAAAAATAGCACCCATCTATTCTTTAGCACAAGGATTATTTTTTTAAAAGCTGGATGCAAAACAGGTGTTTGAAAATGGGCAAGATGACAAGTGTATTTCGTCTCCTGATGTGAGGGGGCATGGAGACTGAGGAATACCTGATAATTTAACTTCTTAAGTTAATTACCTCAGCTTTTTCTCTGGGCTAATTTACATTACAGATTTACAGCACAATCCTATCCAATTTACACCACCGGTGTAACCAGCAGAGGAGAGCAGGGCAGGAGGCTTTGGAGGGGAGATTTAAATCCCCTTTGAATCCCCTTTTGGAGGAGATTTGAATCCCCTTTCCATTCTGGTTACACCACTGGTGTAAATTGGATAGGATTGCACTGTAAAACATTTCCATAGTTTTCTCCTCAAAGAACTGTGGGGATTGTACTTTCATGAGGATGCAAACATTGGTTTAAATGTGCCTGATTGACATGTCCTTCATATGTATATTAGTGATTGGGTTTTCTGGAAAATTTTGAATTGGAGAAATTTGCTGATCTAAATTCATCGGGATCTGCTTTAGCATGTTGAATTATGAGTAACTTGGATTTTAATTTATCTGTATCTTTTCCCCTGTTTACAAATAAATACTGTACATTGTGTGTAATTGATATATGTGTTTCTTAGGGACAGCTGCCTGCAAAAAAGTTAATTACAACTTTGGAACTGCCTGATTGGACTAGTTATGTATACATTAATCACACTGATGATTAATTTTATGAAAACATGCATTTTTAGAAATGGCAAAATATGCAGGAGGAAAATTTTCTACCCCATTTTACTGGTGTGTATATGTTTACAAATGTTTTATGGCATTTTCATTCATGATGAAATCATTGCTGAAGGAAATGATAGGTATGGAGTACAGGCAAACACATGTCACCCACTGAATTAAATTAGCTGAGTAGCAAAAGAAAAGGGTTTGCGGGATTTTCATGGGTTGTCTGCTTGACTAGAAATGCCTATCCATAAACACAATCTCATCCAGAGCTTTATCTAGGCATTATCATATTCATAATGACCCTATTTGTTAAAGATAATTGAATTAAATATTTTGCATTTTTAAAATGTTCTTTAATTGGTGCTCAAAGCCTGGAGAGCCAGCAGGTGGCGCAGTGGGTTAAACCGCTGAACCATGAGCTGTCGATCGAAAGGTTGGCAGTTCGAATCCGCGACGGGGTGAGCTCTCGTTGCTTGGCCAGCTCCTGCCAACCTAGCAGTTTCAAAGCATGTTAATGCGAGTAGATAAATAGGTACCGCTTGCGGGAAGGTAAACAGTGCTCCGTGTTCCAGCTGCATGCTACGCGCTGCGGCAAGGAGAGTCATGCCAACCACATGACCACGGAGGCGTCTTCGGACAACGCTGGCTCTTCGGCTTTGAAATGGGGATGAGCACCACACCCTAGAGTCGGACACGACTGGACTTAATTATCAGGGATCACCTTTACCTTTACCAAAGCTTGGAGACTGGCAGAAACCACCTTTTGGGCTCTGGACCACCAATGAAGAAAGCCTAGCTTGCCCTTCTTCCTCCACACTCAAATGAACACCCTTAGCTAAGGCTATCACTGTCAAGATAACTCCTCCTGTGAATTGAAATAAATGGGTCGATTCATGTAAGTGGATGCATTCCTTAAAGTATGCTGGACTCCAGATACTTAGAGATGTAAATATAAGAAACAGCATTTTGAATTATACTCAGACTTAACTGGCAGCCAGGTTACACAAGCATGAATAGCAATTTCCAAGTCCTGCTCTCCAGCGAAGTTTGCCCTCTTTCTAAAGTAGGTGTAATTGACAAGAGAGTTTTGGCAGCAACTGCTCCCTGAGCTTCCAGGAGCAGTACTGAATCCATAAACAATTTTAGCCTGGTCTTTTAATGATACAGTTTAATATGGGCTGATACCCTTCCACATTTCCCTGACAGGGAGGGACCCCCAGCAATCACTTTCATTTGGTTGGATCAAATACAGTTGCTTGTTCACCTGCTTGGCCACAGCTGGCAGCATTTCATGGTTTAAATCAGTGTTTCTCAAACTGTGGGTCGGGACCCACTTGGTGGGTCGCGACCTGATTTCTGGTGGGTCCTAGGTGATGGAAAGATCAGATTAGTAATTGCCACAAGCCTGAGGCTATTCAAAAATCAGATAGCTACTACTAGCCCTGCAAGCAGCTGAGCTCTTTACTTGTAAATAAATATATTTATTTCTAGATCACCTCTTTTTTTAAGTCTCGTAAAGCTTGGTGGGTCTTGATAGAGTGTCATTTTAAAAAGTGGGTCCTGGTGCAAAAACGTTTGAGAACCACTGGTTTAAATCATTGTTCTGGACTTGTTTAAGATATAAAAAAAGATATGGCTGAGCATCATCCATAATATTCACGATGAATCTCTCCACACCACCTGATGATTTCTCCCAGCAGCTTCATAGAAATGTTAGATCATGATAAAACAGTTCCCCACAGGACACCAACGGACAGTGATACACAGCCACCAAAAGCTTTCAGGGTAATCATCCAGCACTCCAGAATGTGTGGATCAGAATCATCCAGAATGTGTGGATCAGAAATACACTATTGACAAACGATGGATATTAAGGAATGGGCCCATCCCTTGAGGAGATCATGGTGGTGGTGGGGGGCTAATTTGCCCTATCTCGTACATGAGACAAGGCAGGCAAAGGGTGATGTCTGATAGATAGGCAACATGACGGGAGGAGCTTCTTTGGCCTAGAGCTCTCTCTTCTCTCATGTTGCCAGTGTGTTGGGAGCTTTTGTTGGTGAAACACACAGACCTTGGAGCGGAGTGAGCTGAGGTGGCAGCGAGTGGCGGAGCAGTGTGCTCAGAGACTCTGATGAGGATTCTGAGGCAGCTGGGATGAAACGCTGTTCTCCATTGTTTTTTTTTCAATAAGCACATTTAAATAAATAACCCGAAGGCACTCAGGATACTCTGTGGCGAGGGGGGTGTTTAGGCAATGGGAGTCTCTTGACGCAGTACCACTTCTGGTCTGTAGTCAAGTGTTGCCTGGTGGCAAAGGACAAGCACCCTAGCATTTTTCAATTGTACTCCTTATATTTGGGCAGCTACAGCCATGGCCTGGTTGAGTGAGTGAATAAAGGATAAAAAGTATTGGATGAGTAGAGGTTGAGGGTTTATGTGTATCTTTGAGACTGGATTTCTGGATATGTTAAATGACTGTGCCTTAGAGCAGCTTGTCACGGAACCGACCAGAGGACAGGTGACTCTGGACTTGATATTGTGTGGCACTCAAGATCTGGTCAGGGAGGTAAATGTTACCGAACCGTTGGGGAACAGTGACCATGCTGCGATCTGTTTCGCCATGCATGTCGGAGGGAGAGTGCCGAGCAAATCTGACACGAAAACCCTTGACTTCCGAAGGGCAGACTTCCCCAAAATGAGAAGACTAGTTAAGAAAAAGCTGAAAGGGAAGGTAAAAAGAGTCCAATCGCTCCAGAGTGCATGGAGGCTGTTTAAAACAACAGTCATAGAGGCCCAGCGGGAGTGTATCCCACAAAGGAGGAAGGACTCGACCAAGTCCAGGAGGATGCCGGCATGGCTAACAAGCACAGTTAAGGAGGCTATAAAAGGCAAGGAAGCTTCCTTCCGTAAATGGAAGTCTAGCCCTAATGAGGAAAATAAACAGGAGCACAAACTGTGGCAAAATAAATGTAAAAAGATGATACGGGAGGCCAAGAAAGACTTTGAGGAACGTATGGCAGGCAACATAAAAGGGAATAATAAAAGCTTCTTCAAATATGTTAGAAGCAGGAAACCTGCCAGGGAAACGGTGGGTCCGCTGGATGGTGAGGGAGAGAAAGGGGTGATAAAAGGGGACTTGGAGACTGCAGAGAAATTAAATGAGTTCTTTGCATCTGTCTTCACGGCAGAAGACCTCGGGCAAATACCGCTGCCAGAACGGTCTCCCCTGACTAAAGAATTAAGTCAAATAGAGGTTAAAAGAGAAGATGTCTCAGACTTAATTGACAAAATAAAGATCAATAAATCACCAGGCCTGGATGGCATCCACCCAAGAGTTCTCAAGAGTTGTCTGTGACAGATGAAGAGAGAGATCTTGGGGTGCTGGTGGGCAGGTCGATGAAAGTGTCGACCCAGTGTGCGGCGGCTGTGAAGAAGGCCAATTCCATGCTCGGGATCATTAAAAAGGGGATTGAGAATAAAACGGCCAATATCATTATGCCTTTGTACAAATCGATGGTAAGGCCACATCTGGAGTATTGTGTCCAGTTCTGGTCACCATACCTCAAAAAGGATATAGTTGAATTGGAAAAGGTGCAGAAAAGAGCGACCAGAATGATTTGTGGGCTGGAGCACCTCCCTTACGAGGAAAGGCTACAGCGTCTGGGGCTTTTCAGCCTAGAAAAAAGGCGCCTGAGGGGGGACATGATTGAGACTTATAAAATTATGCATGGGATGGAGAGAGTGGATAGAGGGAAATTCTTCTCCCTCTCGCACAACACCAGAACCAGGGGACACGCACTAAAATTGAGTGGAGGGAGAGTTAGAACAGACAAAAGAAAATATTTCTTTACCCAGCGTGTAATTCATCTGTGGAACTCCTTGCCACAGGATGTGGTGATGGCACCTGGCCTAGATGCCTTTAAAAGGGGTTTGGACAAATTCATGGAGGAAAAGACCATCACAGGTTACAAGGCATAAGCAACCTCCTGGTTTTTTTAGAAGTGGGTTTTCTCTGTGCCAGGTGCAAGGGAGTGGCGACTGGACACAGGTATCTTGTTGTCTCGTGTGCTCCCTGAGGCATCTGGTGGGGCCACTGTGTGACACAGGAAGCTGGACTAGATGGGCTTTTGGCCTGATCCAGCAGGGCTCTTCTTATGTTCTTATTATGTTTGAGAGCTGGCTTATGGCTACAGCTGTTCATTTCCTCTGCTAATTATGTCTCCACCTAACAGGTGGCAGTTGGGACCATAGCGTGTGCTGATTTGTGTATTGGGCCTACAAGAGAGCAAGCAGCTTGGGCATGGGTACTCAGCTGGATCTCGAGGGTATGCTGTACATCAGCTGGATGACCAGACATGGAATTATGTGTAATCAATTGCTGCCAAGTGTCTGGGAGTTTATTCAGTTGGTCAACCTCCCCAAGTCCTGTTAGTGCATTTGGGTGAGAGAGCCTTGGGGGCAGAGGACTGAGTATCGTTGAGCCTCCAGGATTTAGACTCTATCCAAGTTTGGCTTCTGAGGATGGTCATCCTTTGGTTTGACCCACCATCTTTGTCCAACAAACAATTACAGTGTTGAAAAGATTGGCTAGAAACATTCATCTTAATTATCTTTTACTACTTTTCTATTTAGCCCTTACTATTAATTTGAATGGCAATCTCAAGGAGATTCTGAAATTTAGGAGAGTATTTCTTGAGAGACTATTTGTGCTCAGATAATTCTTGGTCTGTCCTCTCGTCTGCAGTGCGAAATGGGGAAAAAATAGTGACTGACTGAGCTTCCTGCTCTCTTTGAAAATTGTCTTATTAATGAGAAGACGTCAAAGAGGAAAAGGAATACTAAAATGTTTGTCTCCAGGATGAAGAAAATTGCCTGACCTTGATTTTAGGGATGACACAGTATTGATTTTAAAACTAATAATAAATATACCACAGAAAGCAGAAGAATGAAATTATACCAGAGCTCCACAGCATGATAAATATTTCTTCCATAAAAGGTAGGCACAGAAGTGAAAAAGAATCATTTATCAGAATACCATTGGCAAGGAAGCATAGCAAGTCTGTACACTTTGTGAGCACTAGTTATCAACTACTGTAATATTGCTGTAATATTGAAGAGGACTAGCAGAATTTACAGCTGTATTATAAGTTACATTTTTAGCATGCATCTGTTTTATACAGGGTAGAAATGGACTGTAGAGTACTTGTGTTTTAATACACTAATTTTATACAGGCAGTTCTTGCAAGATCTTCCCAATTGACTACATTTTTTTGCAGCTTATACCTGTGTTAAGAAGCTACTGTCTTTAAGATTGAACTATATTGTATGGTACAGCCCCAAGTTGCATTCTTTCAGAACCCAGTGTGAAATATTTTGGAGGCAATTGTTATTGCCTCCAAAAAATAACCAGACTTGATGCACTGATTATACCTGACCACATAAGGTCCCGTGAAGGGCCAAATGGTGGGATATAAATAGTTAAATAAAAAAAATATATGGGAGATGGTCATGATAAGCAGGAGGGATTCAAAGAGTAGGCCACGCTGTCTTGGCTAGTACAGCTCAATATCATTTTGCTTAAGATGGATGAGTCTTGGGGTGGGGGTGGGGTGGGGATATCAAGCATAAGGATCTAGAACATTATTAAAATGAGAGATTGCATTTATTTGCAACTGACACTGCATAAATTAGATCATATTCCAAATTTTAAAAGCTGGGATATACAGTAGTTACTGTACCCATTGTGGTGGGAGGCTTGTGAAAGGGTAAGGGAATTTATCCCGTTTCCCTCTGAAGCCTCTCCATCCCCCCCCCCCCCCGCTGGATAAGCTTGCACCTTTTTGGTGCAGCTGCATCAGTGGGGGGGGGGCGGTCCATGACCTCTCCATATACAGCACATCCTCACTTAAGTTGTTTCATTGCAAGTCGTTTCGTTTTAAAAATATTGAGAAAAACAAACAATCGATTCCCGGCCAGGGCCACTGTCTGTGTGGAGTTTGAATGTTCTCTTCATGTCTGCGTTTGTTTTCTCCAGCCCAGAAAGTTCACATTTAGTTCAATGTTTTATATTATAAGTGTTTTGGGTGTGATCAGAAATATGCCATATGTTCACGCATATCAGTTAGCCTACTGTAAAATTGGTTTCGTTATAAGTCATTTCACTTAAAGTTTCCGTTTCCAAAAACCTATTGACAACTTTAAGTGAGGACTTGCTAGTATGCGCAAATGTGCCTTTCACTCATGCATGGTGATCTTAGAATGAGAGCCTATGTCTACAGTATTTTAATGTTCTAAACATGTTCTCACCCATATGGTTGCTAATCCCACTGAATTCAGTGGGATTTACTTCTGAAAACATGCATAGGATTGTGCTGTTGGGAATGCCTGTCTTAGGAAGCTATATAAATTCAAGAACAGATAATTATGTGGAACTGCAGAGTGAGAAAAGTATTTTTGGGAAGTAATAATGCCGTTATACCTGAGGGGGAAACACAAGAGGAAAAAAGCGTTGGAATTCTGTATAAAAAAAATAAAACAAATAATATTTCATTATTAAACAATGTCTTTTGGGTAATCATATTTCATTTTGCCTCCCGCTAGATATATTGTAGAAGAAAGTTAACATATCTGCTGAAGTGCAGTTTAGATGCTATTCCACATTATGCCATTCCACAAAATAAAATGTGATGTTCTGAACAATGATAAACTTGCTTTTGAAGTTGATTAAATATACTGTACAAGAGTTGCAGTTGGTAGCTGTGCAAGGCATTAGTGTACTGAAATGTTACACAGTTGTGGATGTGTATTTGCATTGTTTGAGGTTACTATGGATAATTATTTATAAAAGGTCTTCATTGCTTTTCTACTCGATGAGTACCCAAGATAAAGTAATTGAAGGTTAGCACTATCTAAGAATGAAAACTAGTGTTAGATATCAACTTCTTGTATAAAATATACACACAAACTTATGACTGTAATTGGTAAGATCCATCCCCTTGTTCATAGAAGTCCCACATTAAATGCTAGAATGTAGCTTATATTGTATATTTACCTGACATCTTTATCTAGCAAGGACATCTGGTTCCAGTCTTGAAGCCACTTTTTCCAATGTTTTCCTGCTGAGGATGAAACCAAATGTCACGGTGACATGACCCACAGCGCAATCCTGTGTAACCTTCCACCGGTGTAACAGCAGATGCACCGGTGTAAGTGCACTTATGGCAGTGTAAGTGCACTTACACCGGTGCATCTGCTGTTACACAGGATTGCGCTGCCAGAGTGGATTATACTGAATCTGGATAAACATGAGGGAAACTTTCCAATGTCGTGTGGGAGCAAAGGAGGGAACGGAGTCCTTCTCTCTGTCCATGTTCTTCTCCCTGAAAGTTCTTCATTTCAACCATTTCCCACCCTGCCCCCATGAGGTTTACATCACAGAACTCTGCTGGGAGGAAAATGACCAGAGGGAAGTGAGTTTTTTCAAGGGAAAGGAGAACATCAAATGGGCTGGTGGTCTCACCGCTTCTGCCTGCCCAGACTGCATTTTTAATCCCCCACCCCCGTCAAAAAGCACTTGATAGGAAACTGGCAGCCATCTGTTGCTGTTGCATGTAGTTGGGCCCTGAAGTTGATTGGGAATGGAAGAGATGAGGAATTATTCCAAAGAAAATTGCTGAAAGATAGCTGTTTATGATTCATCACACAGAACGAGCAAACTCTACTCCTCAATCTACAATTGGAAAAAGTTCCAACTTACATTACATACAACATTGTTGTTGTTGTTGTTGTTGTTGTTGTTGTTGTATGCAGGTTTCCATGGCTTGTTACAATTTGCAGCGAGATCGGAGGTATGGGTAAAGAAGCCATGTCAAAGTTTTGTTGAAGATGCGCCCTTTGTTGAACGTGTTTCCTGGAAGGCTATAGTGTGCCCAGTCTGCGCCACATGTGAGGCAATAGCGGATTTGTCTTCTTGATTTAGCCTAGTGGTTCTGTTCCAGGATGCGAGTTCTAATTGGGATACGATGCGCCTAGGCTAAATCAAGAAGACAAATCCGCTATTGCCTCACATGTGGCGCAGACTGGGCACACTATAGCCTTCCAGGAAACACATTCCCTTTTCAACGAGGTTCACAACAGACGGAGACGGAATTTGGAAGCTATTGCCATCACACAGAGGAGAAAAATGAACCCCCTGAACCGTCAACAGGAACTGATTTTCGTGAATAAAATCTGGTACCCCTTCCTTAACAGAACACAAACACAAACAACAAGACGGAGACCCTCTGTGGACATTGTAGATATTGACAGCTCCGCTTCATAATCAACAATTGGTTCCTAGAAAGCACAACAATTTACCAACGTGGTCAAGTTTACTCTCAGCCACATAAGTTTTGACAGCTCTGGTCTCCTCTAATAAAGCACAAAGGTTTGCCAATCAGCTGACAGCTTTGGCTTCTAATTGGCAATTACAGTTTAAATTCAGCTCTTCTTCTCCTTTGGGTATCGGAAACATTTGCTGGCTACGGCCAGTTTTGCCTGAGGAAACCCTTGGAGCGGGGAGAAACGTAGCAAGTAGACCGTGGACTTTTTTATATTTCCTGCCTGTTTGATAATCTTATGCGCCCCTCTTTCTCCAGTTGCTGGAGTCTTGCGCTTAAAGAATTTCAACAGACTTTTGGTAAGAATAAAATTTTTTTATTGGTCTCTTCAACAAAACTTTGACATGGCTTCTTTACCAATACCTCCGATCTTGCTGCAAATTATTATTATTATTATTATTATTATTATTATTATTATTATTATTATTATTAATTAAATTTCTATCCCACCTTACTCCCCCATGGAGGACATCACAAGTTATATTCCACATCCAAGAACAATTTTTCTTCTTTATTCTGAGAGTCCTTAAAAACATTTTTTCTTTGATAACAGGGTTTGAATATTTTATTAAAATGTATAGCTTATAACCTATTTTCCTTGACATGTAACTTCATTTTCATATATAGTCATTGCTGCAACTTAGAGCTATGACCTTAATTTTCTTCCTTGCGTCTGTGACAGATTGCTTTCATAAGAAATTATGTGAGTTGCTTTTATTACAGTCACAGTCAATGTTCAATGTGTCCCTCTCCGACCTGCTTTCTTCCTTACCAATGTGCAGAATTTCTATTTGGGGTAGCTTTGTATTCAAAGAAAGGAGTTTTATTTTTGTCTAAAATTAATCTTGAAATCGGGGGTGTTTTATGTGGAAATACGCACAAATATATAGTGAGCCAAGACAAATAAAATTGATTTACATGTGCACTCCCCCCCTCCAAGCGGAGGTTTGGGTATTAATAATAATAATAATAATAATTAATAATAATAAATATACAGTATTTATATGCCGCCTTTCTTGGTCATTGGATTTCTCCTCTGACTTTAATCCAAGGTGGTTTACATGGGCAGGTTTTCTCAAACCCCCCCCCCCAATGGGGGAATTTACAATCATTTATAAATGTTCAATCTTTCATGAACAACTACACTCCAGATGGTATCCTTTGCAGTCTGGTCTCTCCCTGGCCGTCACCTCCCACACTCTGCCGACGCAGCTGGCAGCTTTTATCTCTCCTCACAGAGGCTTTTTTCACAGCTATTTGTCAGCAGTGTGTCTCGAACTGGCCGTTCACCGATCTTCAGGCTTACAAGGCGGCAACTCTATAGGCTTACCAGTTCTCCAACCGGGACAGAGTGCTATACCTTTAGGAGAAGGAATGTGGGCAGGTGTAGCTTGTTAAACCCTTAGAGCACAATCCTAGGCATGTCTACTCAGAAGCAAGCCCCAGTGAACACAATGTCCTACAACTCTACCAACTGAGCCAGATCTCCTGCCTCATTAATAATTGGGATGTATCTAAGTCACTAGGTCAAGAGTGTGAGTGCGAGTCATTTTTTGCACAAGTGTGAGTCTGAGTCAGTGCCAAAATTTTTGGTCAAGTAAAAGTCAAGTGTGACTCCTTTTGTGTACGAGTGCGAGTCAAGTGCAAGTAAGGGCAAAAACCCTGAGTCACAAGTCGAGTTAATTTGGGGAAAATGGCTTCCCCCCTGAAACTGGGGTGGGTGGGTGGGGTCTCTGAGCACCCACTTTGCTTCCCCTATGCCCTTCCCCTCACCTCTCAGTCTTGTCACCACCCATCTGGCTTGGGAGAAACAAGTGTACTTGTGTCTACATTAAAACTATTTATTATTCCCTCACTGCCCCCCATTTAGTAATACCAAACGTATGACATGACATCATTGTGTGCCAAGTTACCCGCTCCACTTCACTGACTACTGCTTGCAGAAGTGGGGAAATGCAAAACATGCTGCTAGTGGGGCAAACGTTTACATGCTATAACTCCTGGGTCAGTGCTAAGGTGCAGTCTCAACAAAGACTTTAATTGTAGGGAAACAGCACATACCTGATTACAGAGCGTGCAACATTTTGAACCACATGATAAATGTTTTATGCAGGAGAATAGTAAAGCATAGCTATCTCTAGATTATGGCCAAATTGTCTTTAGACATTGTCTGTGAAAGGTCTGGGACAAATTTAGTTTAACTATGTAGTAAAGGAGAACAGAAATCAAATTGGGACCAATGCTATTTAACTCGCTCATGAAAGATCTGAGTTTTGGCGGGTAGACTATCAGGTGGCCATGTTTTCCGAATACATCCAGTTATTCAGCACAGTTAAATCCCAGCTACTGTGAAGAACTCTAAAGGGATCACTCCAAACCATGTGAATTGGCAAAAGAATGACTGACGAACTTTATCTGTAAGTGCAAAGTGATATAAGTGAAAAAAGCCATATTTATATGCCTTTATAGGGTCTAAACAGGTTGTAAGTGGTCACCCAAGAAAGACAACTTGGGACTGTAGTGGAAATGTAGCTGAAACGTCATTTCAGTGGCCGGCGAAAAGACAGTTCAGTGTTAGGAATTGTAGGCATGGGACTGAAAATAAATCAGCAAGTTATATAGTGCATTATATACGGTAAATCATTGGCATGACCTCAGTTAGCATACTGTATGCAGTTCTTATCAGCCTGTTTCAAAAAAATCATATCACAGAAATGAAAGGTTCACAAAAGAAATGGAAGAGGTTCACAAAATGTCGTTAAAATAATTAAGGGATATCAGCATCTCAGGAATGGTTAAAAAGACTGGGGCTTTCTGGTTCAGTTAGATGCCATTACATTAAGGGTTATTACAAAAAGGATATACCATAGTTAAATTGGAAAAGGTGCAGGAAAGAGCGACCAAAATGATTCGTGGACTGGAGCACCTCCCTTATGAGGAAAGGCTACAGTGTTTGGGGCTTTTCAGTCTAGAAAAAAGGCGCCTGAGGGGGGACATGATTGAGACGTATAAAATTATGCATGGGATAGAGAGAGTGGATAGAGGGAAATTCTTCTCCCCCTCACACAACACCAGAACCAGGGGACATGCACTAAAATTGAGTGGAGGAGAGTTAGGACAAAAGAATATATTTCTTCACCCAGCATGTAATTCATCTGTGGAACTCCTTACCACAAGATGTGGTGATGGCACCTGGCCTAGATGCCTTTAAAAGGGGTGTGGATAGATTCATGGAGGAAAAGTCCATCACAGGTTACAAGCCATAAGCAACCTCCTGGCTTTAGAAGTAGGTTTTCTCTGTGCCAGGTGCAAGGGAGTGACAACAGGAAACTTGTATCTTGTTGTCTGTGTGCTCCCTGAGGCATCTGGTGGGGCTGCTGTGAGATACAGGAAGCTGGACTAGATGGGCCTTTGTTCTGATCCAGCAGGGCTCCTCTTATGTTTTTATGCAGACATACGGTAATGCAGGACCATATTTTAGGGTTAGGACTGTGGGATTATTCCCACCTGTCTGCCTTCTGCTCTGGTTTGGCATGACATGTGACCATTGCTAACCTTGGCTGAGTGTGCTCCTAAATTTCAATTCAGGACCTTAGAGTTTCGAAGAACTTGAGCTCAATTAATGTCTCTTAACATGCAGTAATGAACCGAGGGCAAAGGAAAGAGGAATTCACATGCAAAAAGGGGGTGAGGAGAGAGAAGCCCCTCCCTGTTATTCTAAGTTGTGCCTGCTTTAGGGGGTGACATAACAGACACAATTTAGAAGTAAATTATGAATGGTGTGGAGAGGATGAGCAGTGAGAAAATTTAAAACACTGAAGGCCCAATCCTATCCAGATTTCCAGTGCTAATGCAGCCTTGCCAAGGGGGCGGTGGGGGGGGCAGTCACAGAGGCCTCCACAAGGTAAGGGAACTCAGGGCTGCATTGCAGCTGCATCGGCACTGGAAAGTTGCATAGGATTGGGCTCAAGTCTGGAATCCTATGCACATTTTCCTGGGAGTAAGTTCCACTGAACACAATGGAATTTACTTCTGAGTAGACATGCATAGGATTGTGCTGTAAAACTCAGTCGCAGTGGGAGGATAGAGCTGCATGTCAATTTTATTTTGTTAAATGAGCCTTTTCCCTGTCTTTTTCTGGTTTTACACTGGTGTAGTAAAGTGGGTGGCGCAGTGGGTTAAACCGCTGAACCATGAGCTGTCGATCGAAAGGTCGGCAGTTCGAATCCGCAATGGGGTGAGCTCTCGTTGCTTGGCCAGCTCCTGCCAACTTAGCAGTTCCAAAGCATGTTAATGCGAGTAGATAAATAGGTACCGCTTGCGGGAAGGTAAACAGCGCTCCGTGTTCCAGCCTCATGCTACGCGCTGTGGCAAGGAGAGTCATGCCGGCCACATGACCACGGAGGCGTCTTCGGACAACGCTGGCTCTTCGTCTTTGAAATGGGGATGAGCACCACACCTTAGAGTTGGACACGACTAGACTTAATTGTCAGGGGTCACCTTTACCTTTTTAGTAAAGGGCAGGATACAAATTTATCAGATAAATACTTGGTACTTAATGTATAAATAAAAAACTTAAAAATACGGTAAATAGTTTAAAAATAGTGATACAGTAATCCAGTGAAATTGGTTAGCAACTGGTTCAGGTGAAACATGAAGAAGTATTACTTCACTCAATACATAATTAACTCAGGGAATTAATTAGTGAAAGAGAGAATTTTGCTATAGACCTGTAAATAATTATCAGCGTTTCTGAAGGTGTTTCAAATTCATAGCATTGTGCTTCAGAGCACTGCATTCACAATCCTTGCACAAATCACTGTTAGTTTTGCTTTCTTGGTGAGATTAGATGTGCTGCTTTCTCCTAAATATTGTTTAGCTTTGCCAGCCTGAAGCCATTGCTGCTTAATTTATTCATTACTTTGTCCATCTGCAGTAGGTTCATCAAATGAATACAAAATCTCTGTGGTAGGTTTCTTCAGTAAAGGCCACTGATGGCTGAGGTGGGAGGTATCACTCCCCCATGGTGCGTGCTTGGCCCTCCCAAATGTGCGTGTCCATATGTTGCGGTGGTGGCAAAGTGCACTGTTACTGTCTTTGCATTGAATATCTCATGGTAGCCACCTCAATTTTTTCCTGGTACGACTTGTGTGCCTTGTAGAGCTATGTGGCAGGCAGTATTTCAGCAGGAGAAGCTATTCAAATCACTGTGTCTCCATCCTGCGAAACACTGCATCGACTAAATTTCCAGCTATCATGCTCTTGTAAAAGGAACAAGAACCCTGCCAGAAGAGGAATAAGGCAGCAGTGGTGGCAGCAGCTTCCCAAAATAGGCCTTTCACCCATTTTATTTTGCAATCCTTTACCAGGCTTGTGTCATAGCTATTTTAAAACAGCATGGTCCCACTGAATTCCACAAAATAGATACAAGAGCAACATCAGATTCCTCTTTTTTGTTCATTTTAATCTGACAGTTTTATTGGTCATATTATCATCTTCACCAAAGGCTTGCTAATAACATGTTTTTATGCAAAATGGCCTTTCAGTCAGTAAGTGAACCGAGACACCTTCCTGCCTTTATCTTATTTCCTTATGTTCATCCATAAATATTTTAATCTCATCAATCAACACTGAATGTAAACTTTTTAAATGTAGAAAGCTGCCACTTTGCATCTTCTCATCACCCAATGAACCAGTGTAAAGTTCACATGCTTACATCTTTCAAATTTGAGCCATGTACCTATAATTCTATACTGCCGGCCTTCGTAGGTTCTAATTGGAGTTTGCAAAAATGTTTTATTTCCAACCAATTAGGCAGTTATTTAACCTTTCATTTTTTTTCCAGCTGCCAGAAGTCCCCTGTTATGCTTTTAGTCTTTTTGACTGTCAATTGAGATGACCGATTTTATTACTAGTGGAAATGGTGTCACGGCAGATAGCATTTGCAGTGATTCTTTTTAAAGGGTGAGAAGGTGAAGGAGCCAAGATAGAGCATTAAAAATGAGATATTGCTTTTGTTAGACATTGGGAAGGTGAAACCTTAAAAGTGAATGTTAATGATCTGCTTTTCTACCATGAAAAGCCTAGTGGAAGTCTCTCAAAAAGTCTTTTCTATGCCATTTTTAGCGCAGTGTTTAGGTGTGATTTATTGCAATTCTACAAGGCAGTAAACTTTGTAATTAGCATTCTAGTAAAATAAAAACACTTCGTTAAGGTGTCAGTATTAATTGTGGCAATTACTCTTGTTATCTTAAATGGTGACCACTGGTTGCAATAAAACAGATGTGCAAAAGTGTTAATCTGTATTCTGTGTTGCTGTCTTAAACTTTAGCAATATTTCTGTCATTCTGTAAAACCATTTATGCTTCATATCATTGATTTCTTTCCTTTTAAAGACAGGGTTCGTTGCTCCAGTTATTGTTCTTTCTGTGTAACTGGTATGGACAGAGGTCAATTTCAGAGAATACCTTACAATGAAATAAAAGCAAAATTTAAAAGTGCCTCGAACACTGCAATCCTATCCTCAAATTATGTCATCAGGATAAGGTTGCAACTAATAGCGCAATCCTGTGTAGAAATGCACTGGCAGAGCAATGGCTTTGCCGGTGCCGGGTGTCATAAACGTGCCATAGGGCACATTTTCGACACCCAGCGAGAAAGCGGCACCGGCGGAGAGCCCAGCGCTGCTCGCTCCACCCAGGGCCGCAGCCACGACCGGTGGACACAGGTAGGTCCTGTGCCGGTTGGGGCAGGAGCGTGGGGAGGGTGGACCGGGGTGGAAAGGGAGGGGTGACTGGCCGGCCAGGCCAGGGATGGGGGAGGCATCGGCCTCCACTCCACTGAATCCGATCCTCCATCCTGGGCCTGACCGGCTTTACACTGGCACCTCGGATTTGCACCACCCATTTTGCCTACACACATCCGAGGAGGCCCATTGGGCCTGCTGTGGCTCTATCTGGGGAAAGGGACAAATGTCCCTTTCTCCCAAGGAGTGCTCCAGCTCGGCCAGCTTGGGTTCAATCCTGCCTAGGATGCAGCGCCGTTGCATGCATTCTAGACAGGATTGGGCTGTAAATCTCTTCTATCAGAGCAACCAAAGTACGATTACACAGTGATGTTCCAAAGGCAGTTATGTTGTTTTTGGAGGGGCACTGGACGCCAGCCAGCTACTTCACTGTTAACACTGTCAGTGTGGGGTGGCCATCTTTGATGCACCATAGCATTATCCTGCAAATTGGCAGCTAGTTGCTAAAGCTGCATTAAGCATAGGCCTTTCCTTAAGTTTTGTACTTCAGCATTACTTGGTTAGCTCAGTTACCACGTGGACCTGATTTTATAATCCAATGCGAGGCACTGGCCTCAAATGTCAGAAAGGCAAAAGAAGAAGAGAGCTAAGCCTACAACCTTTTATTGGATTGATATCTTAGTGAGAGCAACTCGAGCTTTGGGGCTGCACCGAGTTTGTCTTCAGGCAGAGCTTGTTTCATGCATTTTGAGGGCTGAAAATTCAAACTAGAGTTTCCCCCTGAGCATCAGGCAATTAGATACATAACACACATCTGAATAGAAAATGCAACTCAGTTTGGATTACTATGTTTGCTTTTAAGGTTTTTCATTTGTATTTGAAATAGTTTGATGAGAACTGAAGAGGCATAAGATGGGGAGCAAAACATCATCTTGGCACCCAAAAAGCTAAATCAAATCAGTTAGCTAAAATAGGCTGATTTTTTTTCTCCTGATGATCTAGATCTGTTGTATTAATTAGGCTTATCAGATGTCTTTGATTTTTAGAATTACAGCATTCATACTTACAGTTTACATTTATAAGGTGCTGCTACAATGCACAGCAGGAGCAATGATCAGAACAGTGTGCTCAATGAACCTACATTTTCACCTTTGGAACTGTTGAAGTCTCTGCAGATGGGTGAAGCAACTGAAGGCCATAGAAAAGCCCTTTCTAGGCAGATACTGACTAGCCTAAAACCATCCCATCAGCCTCATGACTGAGCAGGGATTTGAATCCTGCTCCAAATCCAACACACTACACTGGCTCTCTCTCTCTCTCGCTCTCTCTCTCTCTCTCTCTCTCTCTCTCTCTCTCATTTATATAGCTCTTTCAGATAATGTTTCATAATGCTTCTCTTGTTCATTCTTGTAACAACTCTCAAAGATGAGAAATTATAATTAAGAATGAGGATAACTTGCTTATAGCCATCTGGTGTGTTCACAGTTGTGTTGAGATTTGAATGCAGCACACTGTCCACCAAACCATGCCAGCTGTGAATAGACTGTGTACTTTCATGTCTATTTCCAAGAATGGTTTACTGAATTTACTTAGAAAGAAATACGTAATATTTATTGACAGATTCGTAATCTCTATGGCATGCTTCACAATTGTGACAGCACCCCGTTTCCCTTTGGTGTTAATAATAATAATAATATCTAAATTACATTTGTCCCAGCAGAGCTGATGCTTGTTTTGTGGTGGTTCTGAAAAATGGCAGATTGATTAATAGTAAATTAAATAGAATTCAATGTTAAAGCTGTAAAAAAAGAAAAGCAAATGTCATTTAACAAAGGTTAATGAGATGTTGTATTTAGAAAGCCAATGGTAAATGTATTTAGTGTTCTATATAAACAGCGTGTGCAAAAGAGACTATGACGGAGAATGGGTTGAATCCTAACCTATCTGCAGATTTCAGGGTGTTGGTGGAAGCTTTCCCTGGGAATAGAAGAACCGTTTTGCTTGTGCAACTAAGGACCCTTTCTGCTCGTGCAAGGGGTCCTTACACAAGGGAACCCTCCTCCCGGAGAAGGAAGGAACTTTCTATGACATTTGCACTCTGTGGACAGATTCAGGTACAGCCCATTATAGCTTAGTAAAGAGATGACCTTGAAAAGTTCACCATTGAATGTGTGTCACATTCACAACTAAATTTTTTAGCAGTCCACCTTGACAAAACTGGAACATAGGATGCTCGTTAAACTGAATCAGGTCATTGGTCCATCTAGCTCAACACTAGTTTCAACGCTGACTGGCAGTGGCTTGCCAGAGTTTTCAGGCAGGATTTTTTTTCTGCCTTACCTGGAGATGCCATGAATTGAAACTGGAAATTCTGTATGCAAAGCAGGTGCTCTACCTCCTGTGAAGTGACCCTCCCACCAGCCAGATACCCTAAGGGTATCTAATGGCTGCTTTGAAGAAGGTTGTCTTACGCTGCCTTAAGTGTTCTGTTCTGCTGTATACACACCTGAAATGACAGATTGACGTGAAACCCCAACAGAGTTCTCTATCTGCTTTAGTTAAAGCTTCAGTGTAAAGCAAAGTTAATATATTTTATATTTGTCCCAGATTGTGTGTGTGTGTGTGTGTGTGTGTGTGTGTGTGTGTGTGTGTGTGTGTGTGAGAGAGAGAGAGAGAGAGAGAGAGAGAGATTTATTCATACATGAAAATTGGAAAGTATGCAAAGCCTGCAGAGTTGCAAACATATGTCCTTCTCTTAGCTCAGATAAATTCTGATTCACCTATTACTCAGGGCTGTTCATACTTTGTGCTAAGGATGCCTGAATTCTATGCTCACAAGAAAAATAAATAGCATATATTGAGATTTTCTCTTCTCAAACTTGCTCAATATGCATAGCTTATTTTGAGCATGACACTCAGATTTCTATGGATAGTTTATTTTGCAAACAGCAAAATTGTATCACTAGGAGAAGAGGTACGAGTGAATAGGGGGGTCATTCCATGTGAAATCAACCAATGCATGAAACCTTGATGTCATGAATTTTGTTCATTTTTTTTACATTTGTACCTTACCATGAGATGTTTAAAAATCATTTTTTCAGATGTTTTTGTCCACCCGTTTTTGAGATATTGAATTTTCAAAATTGCCTAAAAATGCCAAAATTCACTTGTCACCATACCTTCAAACGCCAGTTACAAGAAAACTATGAAAGCATGGGACATGTGTCATTTTAAAGCTAATGAATAGGGCTTTCATGTGATATACAACATGACACAATTGTAAATTTTCAAGAAATTCAAGGATATTAAAGTAATATTTATTTTGAATTTTTGGAAAAATGGGATTTTATAAAAAATTCAAAAAAAATCACACTTAAAGGTATATGTCTTGTAGCCAATCAGTCAAAATTTCAAGGTGGTATCTCAATGGTATCATACAAAAATTAAATTTTCTTGTTGGCAGTGACAAGGAATTAAACCCCTCAAGTCCATTTTTCTACAATTTACATTGATTAAATTTTAAAATCCGCTCGAGTCGCACCCGCCGTGAAACGGGGCACGTGGCCAAGCCGCGCAGCATGCGCCCTCCTCCTTGACTCCTCTCCCTCCTCCTCCTCCTCCACCCCGAACCCGCCCTCCCTCGTCCTCTTCCAGGCTGGGCGGGCGGAGGAGAAGGAGGATAGACTCCCCCGCCCGCCCTGCAGCCGGATGGAAAGAGGGCGCGGGCGGGGTCAGGGCTGGGGCAGGGAGGGCTCTGACCCGAGGAGTAGCTGAGCGGAAGAGAGAGACGCCTGGTGAGTGACCTGACAACGTGGAGGAGCCTGGTGCCAGTGTGGAGAGCAGGAGCGGCGGCAGCGGCACCAGCAGCAGCGGAGAGCCGGCGACGGCTCGTTCTCGCGGCGGGCGGGGGGGCGTCACCCGGAGCAGAGACCCTCCGAGTCACCCCCCAAAAATCGCGGCGCGGGCTAACGGCCGTGCCAAGAAATTATTTCGGGGTGGCTAACACCCCCTTAGCTCCGGGCAGCATAAGTGCTAGCCTCGCCTCTGTGGTTCAAAAACGTTTTAGCACCTGGACCCACTTTTTAAAATGACACTCTATCATGACCCACCTAGCTTTATTATGAGACTTTTTTTTTTTAAAGGATGCCACCGCCTGCTCAATCACCTTGCCCAGGAAGAGGTTTGAACATGGCCGAAAATTATCCTAGCTAGGATAAGATTATCCTGGGAAAAGGAATGGAGAAATTGCTTTTCTTCAAAACTGTACAAAACAGCTCAACTGATTTGTGCCAACGAAGTGACAGTTGACTCAATTAAACTTAGATGGTTTAATTGAGCAGATGTCCCTCATTAAACTAAGAATTGCAATTATAAGTTCATCCAGGTTCTTAGCACTCAAGTTGGCTGGCCCAAGGATGCTTCGACCCTTGGTGATATCAGAGTCAATACAAGGTATGGAGACCGTGATGCGTTTGCCTGCCAAGCCCTGTTATGGTCTTAGAAGAGATCAGCCAATGGATTCTAAAGAAATGGGGTAGGGAGAGGGTGCGAGAGTAGAAAGGTCAGAGCATAAGCAGATGAGTTCAAGCTGGCTGAGGAGGTTCCAACATACAGTGCTTATGAACATATACTGATAATTGGAGGAAGAGCAAGACACTGTGCTCCTGGTCCCTTGCAAGCTGTTCATATTACTGGGTGTAGATGACCCAAGGGTGTCATATGAGGGGTGGTGTGACCTCTTCTGCACCGTAGGAACAAAAATACCATGCTCCTTGCATGATTTTGCAAACCCGGAAGTGCGGTTCCTGTAAATAAAACCTGAAGTTCTGCACTTTTAGGTTTGAAAAAACCATGTGAAGAGCACAGTAAGGAGGTGCACAATCTGCTTCTAGCTTGAGAGAGTGAGAAGAGGATCAATGTTGCTTGTGTCCATGGCAGGCTGGAGGGAAGAGGCAGCAGACTCTGGATGAAGGGCACCTCAAATTTGCCGCCACCTCGCAATCCGCTGCTGATGCACATCGCATCAGGTCTCCTCATGGTTGGGCCGCCTCTGGACACCACTGATACACTGTGAGCATTCTAGAATGTTATAAGTATGCATGTAAAACAGTATGGCTTATTTCAATTTTACATCTCCAATTACAACAAAGGGCAGGGCAGCAGTCTATCTTTTCACTATTAATTCAATCTCTTCTTTATTAGCTTTATTATTAACTTCTGTTTAACCCAATGGTACTAAGCCAGTCTTCACTGCATGTGGTGTGTATCTTTGGGAATATTCATTACAGCTCTGCAGAGATCTGGTTGAACAGGAGTTGCCCAGCACACAAAGTTTAACTTGTATGTAATTTTCTGCAGGTTTGGGCCTTAGGGAGACAGATGATGGAGTATAATGACATTTAACAGCAGGAGTTTAGGATGATCGTATTACTCACGAATGATGAAACCAGATATGCTGATAAAGTCTTTATATCACACTCTCATGTGTTCTGGATAGGCTGCGCACTTGGCAGAAGAATCTGCCTTGGAGGCACTTTGCATTTTTTTATTATTACTCATGTTACCACACATTGATAAGGACTGAATTGCCATAATATGACATTGCATTTTGGAAGAACTGTATAACAGTAAATAATTATTTGGCTATTAATATCCAATCATTTATGTGTAATATGTAAAATGGCACAAACAGCTTAAAATATATACCCAATATATACAGTATAACTCACCTTTATCCTGAATAACTCACTGATAGCTCAATTATAAAGTCTTACATTCATTTTAGGAGGTAACCAGTTCTGGACTTTGGCACCCTGTGTGTGATCTTGATAGTTTTATTTGAGGCTCAATTGAATGTAGAGATCAGAATGAAATTGAGGGGATGAAGGCAGTCTCGTATACAGGCCCTGACCATCCTTTAGAAGTTTGAAATGATAGTGTATATAGTCCAGGTCTTGTATATAATTGGCCGTCAGGGGTTCCGCAGGGGTTCCATTTCTGGAACCCCTGTGGATACTGAAATTCGCTATCGCGGCCAACCTGAAAACATTGGGGGTGGAAAGGTTGAAAATCAGTTTCCTTACTTTTTGCTGAAAAATGCTGTGGGTTCTTCCTTCTGCAAGCTGAAATCGTGCTCCAGAAACCTCTTCTGGGTCACGTGACCCCCCCTTCCCTCTCCCAAGTTCATCCTAGAATGCATTACAGTACATTCTGGAGCTATCCTGGAAAGGGAGGGAGAGTTATGTGACCCAGAAGAGGCTTCTAGAACACGATTTCAGCTTGTAGAAGGAAGAACACGCAGCAGTTTTCAGCAAAAAGGTAAGAAAACCGCTTTTTAACTTTTTTTCTTTGTAAAACGTTTTCAGGTTGACCCCCCATATCCACAAAGCATCCGTGGTGAGACAAATCCACGAATGCTGAAGTCACGGATACGGGGGGGGGGCAACTGTAGTAGGAATGTATAAAGAAGATCTGCACAACGTGTGACCCAGGAAGCTGAACACAGCACACTAAAAACTTATTAAATCTTCTGTTTTTGCTACCTACCTGCACATCAAAAGCAGAAGGATTGTCAAGCACCTGCCAGGGCGGCATTCAATTTGGCATTCAATACATGGGCGGCATTCAATTTGGTGGGTTACAAGTTATGTACGCTTTGTGGTTTTGAAGTGCATTCTGTGATGAAAAAGTTGGTTTAACTTGCATATAGTTTTTAATAACTATGGGCTGTATTCAAACAACAACGAGAGGATGGAAGCTCACAGAAGGGGATGTTCATAGGAACATAGGAGGCTGGATTATATTGAGACACACCATTGATCCATCTAGCTCAGGGTGGTCTACTTCAACTGGCGAGGGGTTTCAGATTGGGGTCTCTGCCAATCTTAGCTGGAGATGCCAGGGACTGGATCTGGGACCTGCCCACAAAGCATGTGCTCTTCTACTGAGCCACATCCTATCACCACCCATTTTGCCACTGCATCTGCTTCTGAAGGTTGGGGGACCCTTGAGAACAAAATGGCATATGGCACGGGAGGACTGCAAAGGGAGGGGGAACTCCACTGTAATTGGACAGTAGCACCTTCCATGAGTGCTCACTCTCCCTCCTTACCCCACTGTGCGCCAAACTGCTTTAAGGCATTTTTACCCAAGGGTGTATATACGCATCTGGAGTTAAATGCGTACACCTGTGGGCTGGGAGAAAAATTATGCAGTTTTTCTTCGCCTAGGATCATTTCAAGTATTGGAGCTGACCTAGGGGAAACGTTTTCTTGCGCACTGCTCTTCATGTTGAATAGACTCTCCACCCCCGTTTTATATGTGAATGGGTGGATGACTGACCCATCATGTCTAGTTCGGCCAAAAATGTTAGTAACTAGAGAAGTCTCTGGATAATTTTAAATTTCATGTTCTGTTGGATTTATTTCTTAGCTGCTTTGCATTGCACATATAAAGGTAACTTTCTCTCATGGGTATTTTACAGCTGTAGTTTAACCATGCTAATCAGCATTCTTAGGGGGATGGTATCTCAAAATAGAATTGGTGGCTGTAATTATAATACAGTACAGTTGGAACATGAACCTATGAAGGTGCCTCAAACCGGGTCACACCGTTGGCTTATCTAGCGCAGTACTCTACACTGACTGGTACTGGTAGCTGCTCTCCAGGGTTTCTGACAGGGGTTTTTCCCAGCCTTATCTGGAAATGTCAGAGATTGAACCTGGGATCTTATGTATGCAAAGCAGTTGCTCTACCGCTGAGTTGCAGCATGGCATCAATGCATCCCAGTTGCATGTTATCCCCATTCTGGAGGTGCACTTGGGTAGCCTGTCCAATCCTCCTTCAGCACATGCTACTTTACCTTCATTAGCTTCTTGCTCAGTTCTTACCAGGTTGTCATATTTTAGTTTTAATTTGCATTTGAGAATATCAAAAAGTTGGTATCTCCCTGCTGCTGCTAACACATTTTTCTGCTTTCTCATACTGCATACTCTCAGCCTCTTTTTGCACTCTGTTATGGGCTACACCTGTCTTGTACCAGTAGTTCTTCTGTTTCGTTTTCCTTAACCTATCCTTTTAGATTGTCATGCATGTACAGAAATGGGAACAATGCGAGGCTTTGATAATCATCAGTTCAATGCAGTGCTGAATACCTGACAGTTGATTTCAGAAGAGTAGAGCCTGCAGTACATGCAGAGTTCAGAAAGCACAGAGGTTGTAAAAACAGTTTTATCCTCAAATTCATTCATTCGTTCATTCATTAAATGTCTAGACTTTCTTCAATAAAGAATCAAGGAGAGTACAAATACAATAAAATGGAAGTTCACTTACGGTAATTTTTCTTTCATTCATAGAAGCATATGAAGGTGAAGCTTGTTAGCTTATCAGAAGAAGAGACTTGGTTACCCCTGCTAAGTGGGCAAGAGGCACTTTTTCAATTGATGCTCCTCTTATATTTAGCAGGGGAAGAATAACTGCTCCCCCCTTTCACCCCAGCACAGTGTTTTTCTGGTGGTTGTTTGCTGGTGGTGTTCTGCATCTTTTTTAGATTGTGAGTCCTTTTGGGGGCCGGGAGCCATTTAATCATTTGATTTTGTCTGTAAACCACTTTGTGAACTTTTTTTGTTGAAAAGCGGTATATAAATACTGTTGATAATAATAATAATAATAATAATAATTTAACCTTTGCTTCTCTTTCTGTCCTATGACACCCTTGCCTCTGTCCTTGGCCTCCTCTCAACCCTGATAATAGGAAACTGTCTTATACTGAGGCTGCAATCCTATACACACCCCTGGGAGTAGGATGCATTCAAGACAATGGGGCTTACTTCTGTGTAGACATGCATAGGATTGCACTGTCAGTCAGGCAATTGGTCCATCTACCTCTTTTTATTGTGGATGATAAAATATATTGCCTATACTGGCTGGCAGGAGCTTTCTACCGATTTCATATACATGTCTTCCTTAGCCCTTGGAGATTGAATTGACTTGAATTCTGAAGGGATTGAATCTGGAACCTTGTGGATACAAAGCATGTGCTCTACCACACTGGTTGTTGCAGTTATTCAACGTGTAACACACTCCCCCTGAAGTGAAGGCTTTCATTTGTACACCAACTATGTTCTGTCCTTCTGCTGTTCAATCTTATTCAAATGTATTTTTGACAATTAACAAGGCACACTGCCAGAAAGAGTGTTCTGGTGGTGTAAACAACTTTACAGCTGTCGCAAATCCGACAGTGCCAGTGAGCATGGCCTGGCCACCACCAGAAGCAGCAAGCAACCGGGTCCGTGCTACGATGGACCAGGGCTGTCTCTCCCCCCCCCCTGGGTGCAGGTAAGACTGTGCAGGGGTCAGGAAGGAGGTGGAATGGGGCAGGGGTAGGTGGAACGGGGAGGAGATGGAGCGGGGTGGAGGGTGGATTGAACCCAGGAAAGGGGCGGGGTTGGCAACAACAGTGCCTGCTGAATCCTAACCCCCTTCCTGGTCAATGCTATAGATCTGGTTCAGGTCCGAGTTGACCCATGGAGGCTGTGTTCCCTTTACCGCAAGGAGACCTCAACATGCTGATAATACCCAATGTGATATAGCACAAGCCACGTTGGCACTGTTGCATTGCTGCGTGTGGAGTTGTGTAGGATTGGGCTCCCCATTTTATTAACAGTATAAGTTGCAGCAAAGGCAGGAGCTCCTTTTTCCAATGTAGCTTTTAAATATGATGAAAGGAAAGAACTTTAATACAGATAAGAGGTTAGATCAGCGGTGGGGAACCTCCGGCCCGCGGGCTGGATCCGGCCCAGCCTGTGTGAGACCGGACCGATCCGGCCCGTATGAGACCGGACCGGAGGCGCCGCCGCCGCTGCCACCGCGCGCCTCCTCTTTCTGAAAGCGGTCTTCCTGTACCTGCGCAGAGCGCCGCTGAGGCCAAGAGATTGCCCTCTTGGCCTCAGCAGTGATCTGCACAGGTACAGGAAGGCCACTTTCAAAAGGAGGAGGTGCGGGAAGGCAGCGGCGGTGGCCCGGAGCCGAGGAGCCTGAGGTAAGGAGAGCGAGTGGGTGGGGGTTCGGAGAGTGGTGGGTGGGGGTTCGGAGAGCAGTGGGTGGGTGGGTGGGTGGGAGAGCGGTGGGTGGGACAGCGGTAAATTCGCCGGGGGGGTCAAATTTGCGGTGGGGGCGCAAAATTTCAGACCGCCTGACGGCCGGCCCGCAGCAAATTTTCCCCATGGGAAAATGGCCCTCCACTGCAAATAGGTTCCCCACCCCTGGGTTAGACTTTCATGGCCAGTGATAATTAAAGATGATAAAATGTGTATACAGGGTTTTTACAAGCCATCTAAGTCATGGCTTCAAAACCCTGTATACACATTTTATCACCTTTAACTTTAATACATGTCCGATGTAACATGTTTACAGTATATCATATGACATTAAATGGCTTGATGGAAGTAAATAAAGAACATAAGAACATAAGAAGAGTCCTGCTGGATCAGGCCAAAAGCCCATCTAGTCCAGCTTCCTGTATCACACAGTGGCCCCACCAGATGCCTCAGGGAGCACAAGACAACAAGATAACCTGTTTTCCGTTGACACTCCCTTGCACCTGGCACAGAGAAAACCCACTTCTAAAACCAGGAGGTTGCTTATGGCTTGTAACCTGTGATGGTCTTTTCCTCCATGAATCTGTCCAAACCCCTTTTAAAGGCATCTAGGCCAGGTGCCATCACCACATCCTGTGGCAAGGAGTTCCACATATGAATTACACGCTGGGTAAAGAAATATTTTCTTTTGTCCGTTCTAACTCTCCCTCCACTCAATTTTAGTGCATGTCCCCTGGTTCTGGTGTTGTGCGAGAGGGAGAAGAATTTCCCTCTATCCACTCTCTCCATCCCATGCATAATTTTATACGTCTCAATCATGTCCCCCCTCAGGCGCCTTTTTTCTAGGCTGAAAAGCCCCAGACTCTGAAGCCTTTCCTCATAAGGGAGGTGCTCCAGCCCATGAATCATTCTGGTCGCTCTTTTCTGCACCTTTTCCAATTCAACTATATCCTTTTTGAGGTGTGGTGACCAGAACTGGATGCAATACTCCAGATGTGGCCTTACCATCAATTTGTACAAAGGCATAATGATATTGGCCGTTTTTAAAGCTTTGCAACATGTTTCTAAAATGACCTACCGGTAGTTTGGACATCTCTGACAATACTGGAATGGGACACCTCTAGTTTGGACACCTCTGTGAATACTGGAATACTCTTTTTTTTTTTAAAGAGAGACAAAGTTTAATTTAAATAATTAGGTTATGATTCCTTATCTCTCTTTAAAAAGAATTATCAATATCTGGCTACTGTTTATGAAAAAACCTTTAAGTTCTATAATGAAGCCCCCTAAACATTTCTGTAGTCAAAATATTTGGGAGATTTTGAGTCATGTACTGTATTCTTGCATTTTCTGTTTTGGATGAAGGAACAGCATGGTCCTGGAACTGAGACAGGCACCAGAGTGTTAACACTATATTCAGTATTCTCTGTTTTTTTCCCCAAGATACTATTGCCAAATCTTGATAGAAGTGGATTACTTGTGCCCCACAGTAGCATGGCGTGGCTTTGTAGAATAGCATGTTGTGGGGTGGAGCCAATGTTCTGTACCAGTTCTGCCCACATGCTAAGTCAAAGAAACCAGAAGGTCATGGCACCTGCTTACTCCAAATGCACCAGCATTTGAGGAAGTTCCCCAGGGTGTGGAAGTGTATGTGGCATTTCTTTTCACAATGCCTCTGATATACTGGGTTGTCAAATAGTTTAGAAAGTATGTGCAATGATTTTGGTTGTTCTTTGTTCACACATAACAAGAATCAGTTTTGTCTTTTAAATCTTGATGCAAATAGTGTATGTATGCACCCAGATGCTTTAGAAACAGGTAGCAATTTCTGACATATAGCAAGTGCGACCATTTTGCTATTACTTGTGTGTGTGTGTGTGTGTGTGTGTGTGTGTGTGTGTGTGTGTGTGTGTGTGAGAGAGAGAGAGAGAGAGAGAGAGAGAGAGAGAGAGAGAGAGAGAGAGAGAGAGTGTAGTTCAGCTCCCCCCCCCCCCATTTTTATCCTTGCTTTCCTTTCTCCCTTGTCTGCATATAATTGTGCACATAATTAAGGTTGGCAAGATAAATACCTACAGCTGCTCCATGGAGGAACCTAGCCAATTCTGACTTTATTTCTATGCTGTCCTGTGCTTAGCCAAGTCACTGATGCTTGGGTGGTTGTTCTCAGTACCCATTCCTTTTTGCGTAGCTACTACTAACCCCTTCCTAAATGAAATCAACCCTGACTGTTCCCTGGAAGGACAGGTACTGAGGCTGAAGCTCAAATATTTTGGCCACCTAATGCGAAGGGAGGAGTCTCTGGAGAATACTCTGATGCTGGGAAAGATTGAAGGCAAAAGAAGAAGGGGAAGGCAAAGGATGAGATGGTTAGACAGCATCACCAATGCAACGAACATGAAAATGAGCGAACTCAGGAAGATAGTGGAGGACAGGAAGGCCTGGCGGGATATGGTTCATGGGATCACGAAGGGTCGGACATGACTTAACGACTGAACAACAATAACACTACTAACCCCAAACTTCTTACTTAATATATTGGCACACTATGTCAAATAGTAACATTGTAAGTTTTGTCAAATTCAGCATGGTTTTGAGCAGTGTTGGTTCTTTGTAGTTTAGATGAACAAATATTAGTAATTATAATCACAGGGTCAGCTATATTTTTTTTTTGGCATGGTTACAGAATTGGAAACTTCCATCCTCCAGATTAGTTTTAGCCTTATGATCATATATGCAGCACTTTTCTTCTCTCTCTTAAATCTTGTTTAATTGCTTATTCAGAAGTCAAAATCTAGTCAGTAAAACAGAGTGATGCATAGATTTCCAACAACACCCAATCAGCCCTTTTATAATAGCTTTCACTCAGATAACATTGTTATATATTATTCAATAATCAATAAAGCTTCAGTTGGGCCCTTATGAATTGTCTTGCCAAATAGTAGATGGATGAATGTTGTCCTAGCCTACTGATCATGGCCTTTGATGTCTTCTAAATACAACTATATTTGCTACAAATTACACTTAATCCACATGGTAATTAGACAGAGAGAAAACAGCAGGGGTGGCAAACCGATTAAGTAACAGCAGCAGTAAATTCAGGGAACCTAGTTTAATCTAAAACAGATATGACTGTTAGATAATCCAGAGGCTTCAAATACCCTGTAGGATCTTGCTAGACTTTAAGAATCAGAGTTTTCATTTCAAAACCCAAATGATGTGTAGGTTTCTAGGCTTCATGGTTGTACAGATAGAGTTGCAGGTGTTATGGAAGAAATGTTTGGACTACCTAAGCAGGATGCGGACTGCACTGGTGCAGCCCTGGTTCACCTTGGAGGAAGGGGACATTTGTCCTTTCCCCCCGTGTAAGCACCGTAGGCCCCAATGGGCTTCCTCGAATGCGCACCAGCTTTTTAGCTGGTGCACGTCCGGGGAGGCCGTGTAAGACCGGTCCAGCATGGAAAGGGGCGTTGGATATCAGCACAACCCAGTGCCAATATCCCCGCCCCCTCCCAGGCTGGGTCGGCCTCGCCACCCCTGCCTGCCCTACCCACGCCCCTGCACCGACCAACGTGCATTGGCTGGCACAGGTCCAGGTAGGTGGAGGAGTAAGCGTTGCTGGTCTCCACACCAGCGCCGCTTACTCCAGAGGAGCCGCAAAAGTGCATTCCGGCACTTTTGCAACTCCTTACGGGTCCAGAGCTCTGCTGGCCTAAAGTTAAGCAGGATCGAGCTGTAAGTAAATTAGTGGAAACATGTGTAGAAGTGGACCAAAATAGATTTATTTTTAGAAGACGTAGAAAATATCAGTGTTAGTCACTGTAGGCTAACCAATTCCATCCTGCTAGTTAGACACTCAAAAAGCCTTTAATTGCCTGGAGGGATCATATCTCTAAAACAGGGGTTCTCAACCTTTGGAGGCCCGGGTACCCCCTATCACGGTCCAATTTTCTGAAGTACCCCCTGCTAATTAATTGCTAATTAATTGGATTAATCAATCAATTAATTAGCTAATTAATCGTTAAATAAAAAGTACTAAAACTATTTTAAAAGTGAAAAATGTCTTACTTAAGTGTGTGTGTGTGTGTGTGTGTGTGTGTGTGTGTGTGTGTGTGTGTGTGTGAAAGAGAGAGAGAGAGAGAGAGAGAGATTGAGAGAGACAGACAGACAGGGGGGATTGCATTTAAGTTCTGATTAACAAGTAATTAACTACTGATTGATGCTGATAAGGGGTAGGCTGGCGTACCCCCTGCCCTAGGGGTACTCGTACCACAGGTTGAGATCCTCTGCTCTAAAATATGAGTTGTTATTATTATATGCTAAAATATGAATCGGGGGGGGGGAGGTTTCCTACAGCCATAACAATGTATGAGGCTTCTAGAGCTGATAGTGAAGGGGGATGGGTCTTGAGGTTTTTAGATTCAGCATGGAATTTGCTTCAGTGTTTTTTGTCCCCCTTGCTTGCTTGCTTGTGTCATCTCAGCAAAGAAATTGTAGATGTCTTGTCCAAAGATTCACAAATTCTTCTTGTCAGATTTCTGGGGAACTCTTCTTTTCACTGTGAGGGATGTCATCAGATTGCTTTTCATTCTACCCACCTAGCCATAATATACATGAGAACCTTGCTTGCCAGCTGTGTTTATATCTGGATATAGATCTATCACTGTCTGTCTCATTTATGTACTTTTAGTTAACTCTTTGAAATGTTGGTGCTGAAATGCCGATGACAGGGAACTGCATTTTGCCCCAGTTTGTCTCCATCCATCTTCCCTAACCAATCTTCCCATTTTGACTGGGGGCCAGATAGGGTCCCCATTTTGAGCAACTTTGTTGAATTATTTGAAGATGATATATTTGGAAGATACTCAATACAAATGTATTATTTTTCAGGTACTGAGCAACAGCAGATAAATGTTGCTCCCTCTTCAGAGTCTTTTACCAACTGGAGAGCTATCTTATCACCAACATGGCCTTCTAGAGAACTTGAGTCTTCCTCAGTGGCTGATATTTCAATGAGGCAAGCCTTGGAGAATGCAAATCTGCTTCAGATAATAAAAAGTACATTAGCAGGGGCACGGACCAGAACTATGGACCAAACTAGGTTTTTGCCAAGTCTGTATCAAGGCAGTGGCAACAGTGCACCCCAAGAGCCTTCTGAGGTATCAGCTGAATCACCAATGAGGTCTCAAGATGCTGACGAAATGACTATTGTATCAGGTTTGCCTCAAATAAATGTGTTCTCTGCATTGTCCACATCACCATCAGTGACACGTTTAACTACAACTGTGTCATCTCAGATAATGCCATATACAACATCTTCCATTTCAAAAGAAATCACATCAGGATCAGACATACTCTCAACCTCTCCATCATCACCATCCCATTTGCCATTAGAAACAGAATCACCTCATATCATTATTGTTTCTAAGCTGACTGTGCCACCTACCAAAGTGCCTTTATCCACAGACATAAAAAATTCATTCAACATAAACACAACCAATACTTACTTTAATCATCATAACCCACTGAACACAATATTTGCTGGAAATTCCAACACAACAAAATATGCATTATCCAGAAAGGGTGGCAGAGAGTTATCAATTGCTACCTCTTTTAGTAATAGTTTTGGATTGATTAGAGGAAATCCCATAATGCCAGCAGGGAGACCCACAGACCCAGGGTATAGGAAATTGCATTCTCCTGCCCTGCATGCAATACTATCCAATCACAATTCTCTTCTATTACCTACTGAAAGAGTACCATTGAATTCTAGCAAATCAAATGCTTCCTCTGGATTAATTCATAGAAGACCTTCTGTAGCAGTCCTCACCCATCAACCACTGGATGCAGTGACACCTTATAAAGAGATTAATAGCTATGCAACTGCATTGTCCCCAGTTCTTAAGACCAAGACAGTGGTTCCTTGGATTTCTACAATACCCCACCATATCTCAAGTACTCCATCTGCACTATTGAATATACCCGATTTGCCTTCTGTGTCACTGCTTGTTCCCACTGAAGAGAGATCTTTATTACCAGCTTCTGAAAGCTCAACAAGACTTTCCCATTTGATGAAAAATGCGCCTGTTCCAATAGTGCCAACTATAGTTATTCCAGAAGCAATAAGCATAAATAATGCAATCATTCAAGCACCAGCACCTACAACTACACCAGTCTCTTATTCAACAGATAAAGTCACTTCCTTGATAGTCTGGGGAAATTGGACTTTTAATACAATAGCACATGCTACCATTCCAGCACCAAATGATAAAGTTGTCTCAAAGGTTCCTATAGCAAATCCTATTACCACAAAACCAGCCAACTCAGTTTTCACAAAACGTATTTCTGATACAGCTTATGAAACCAATGCAACCACGCCTCCCACATCTTCTGATCCTACATTATGGCCTCATAATTATTTCTTGGTGAGATCATTACAGCGTCGGTCTCTCACAAAAGTTTCCACAGCCAAAATGTCCACAAATGATGATGCTAATAGAATCCGCCTTCATCAGTCACCACAGACAAAAACCACAAACTTCACTCTAGGAATTCCTGTCAGCAAACCAGCACCATGGAGAACAACACTTGAGAGAATTTTGTCGCTAGCAAGTACTGGCTCTGCTGCACTTTCAGTATCCTTGCCAACTTCCATTAGAGGCCATTTGAATTCTTCTTCCACTGCCACACCGATATCGTCTCCTAATTATTCCAGAAATGTACAGCTAACAGCTTTTCACATACGAAGCCCAACTGTTCACTTAACAGAAGCGGAGGAAAAAAATGCAAGGCTACCTACCACTGTGACCCCATATGCAAAACATTTATCTCCTCCATCTTTAAACAAATCTGATGCTAAAGCAAGTGCAATTTTGCATATGGCTGAGGCATCCTCTTGGACTACCGTTGCGCCTTTGGATATACCTGCATTGCCATCGTTTGCTCCAGGAACAGAACTTTTGAGAAGCCTAGTGCCAGCTTCCCAAGAAGTTTCTAATGCTGCTTCAAAAAGCACCTCGGATATTTCAGATGTAGGAAAGGTTTTTAAACCCACATCTTCAGCCTCTGAATGGGATATTGGAAGTCAGCGGTCTTTGACTGGTATTAGTGTGTTTTCTGGAGAGAGAATAGCTCAAATGTCCCAATCTGCAAAGGATCATGCAAACCCTACAGCTTTAAAAACAGCATATTCAGAGGTTTCAGTTCTGCAGCCGCAAACAAATTATGCAAGTAAACAAAGGCCTTCTAGCTCCGTAACATCGTCTGTTAATGCATCTGTAACATCTACCCAGAATGTTTCAGCTTCATTATTCACTGGAACAAAGTCTAAAAGTTTTACAGAGTTTAGTACGTACCACTTTGATGCAGAGACATCTTTTGGTAAGTATTCATCTTTTCCTCAGATCCAAAGCACCTTCTCCAAGGGTACAGGAGTACTGTCACCACAATCAAAAAAGGAGACAAATACGCCTGGAAATGTTCTGGAGTATTCTACTGTTGGGAATAATTTCACATCAGACTCTGAAAAGAAATTCCATTCTACAGCTAAGTATTTCACAGCTTCTAAGGCAGGAGTATCTACTGGAATGGATGCATTTTTCCCAACTTCATCAATGCATTCTCACTCACAGCCGTCTGTTTCATATGCCAACTCTCAAAATATACTGAAGCCTCAAACTACTGATTCTGAAAAGCTCTTTGCATCAACAAATGCCTTCTATGCAACATCATCTCCCCTATCCCTCACTTCTCAGAGGGATACTAAATTAACTGTTCCAGTAAATGACGACATTATTTCTGGTAGTGTTACAAAAGCTACAGTTGCTGCCACCCTGGATCATGAAGTGCTAAGCTCAACACCAATATTGAAACTCCCTGAAGAATACATGACTGCAGAAAAACCAACACAGTTCACAAACAGCCCTTTTTCAGAAACAAGTAATCGCTTGAGTAAACAACCAACAACATTTAGTACAGGAGGGTGGTATACAGAAGGCACAATTAGTAATCTAGATACAATTACAGTGCCTAATGAAGCCACTCCAATCACTCCATTGCAAATGCATACCACCAATGCTTTGCAGTCAGCCATCATAACCTCTGTTCATGCACCATCAACACAACTAACTTCTCCTTTGTTGCCAACAACCAACTTTACCCATTCTGTCATTACAGTGTTACCGTCTGTGTCTCCTGGTGTAATACCGTCTGTAGCAACTTCAGAAGCAACACCAGTTACAGGAAAATCAGCTCGAACATCACCTATGCTGACTTCATCTTTGTTCTCACTGAGCACTGAAAACTCGCCATCTGTGATGGCATTAAGCACGTTAATATCAACACTAGCAAAAAATAACACTGCCACAAAAATGGCACCAACTTTAAGCCCAATAGTGACGCACGCAGCCTTTCCAGTTGTATCTAGAGATAGATCTACAACACCTGTGCATACCACTAATTCATTTCCAGTCACAAAAGCTAGTACAGTTTCAGCTCCCACAACGCATGCACCACGCCAAACTGAAACAACAATATTTGACACCAAGAAATCCACAAGCTCAGACATCACTAAAACATCAACTGCATACCCACTGACAATTACAGCAGCTTTGACATCTATTACAGCATCAGCGAAAACAACTAGACTTCTCCCTACACCTGACGAAAACACTTCTGCTGCTGCTACAACAGTGTCAACTGCAGCTTTTGCTAATGTGACAACAGTTCTTCCTTTGGAATGCCTGCTCTCCAGCAACCTTCTCATTAAGACAGGTACGAATATATATATGTATATAGAGAGAGGGCTTTTCTGGTTTGAGTTGAAAGACATCATTTGGTTCAAGGGATTGCTTTTAATAATGAAAACAATAAAACTTAAGGCGGGTTTTTAAGATTTATCTTAAGTGCAAGGTAAATGTGAACTAATCTGATGGATAGACGGTTTGCTAGGATTTGTACATTTATTTGTCTGGCTGCTGTTATAGTTTTTACACTATGCAGGACAAATTCTACAGTACGTTTATGCAGCCCTTCTTGCTGTGAAATAACGTTCATTGATTCAATAGAACTTCCATAGCAGCCTTATTCTCTTCTGTCATCTCATGTAGTCTTGCAGGGGTCTATATGGCATCTTCTTAAATATACAGTAATGGAAGTTTTATTTCTTCTTAACAGTAATCAGTCAGTGTTAGAACATTTCCCTGTACCAGAAAAACTCTTTAACAGATTTGACACATCCCATATGTATAATATCACACACATTGCAGATAGTTCTGGTGTCAGAATATTAACAGCATTCCTTGACATTGCTTCATATTGAAAGATAGCAAATACAATAGGCATTCTTTAGGGTCAATTTCTGTGTTCATATTAAACCACAAAGAATCTTGCAACACCTTAAAGTTTTAAGGGTTATGTCCTAACCTTCTCATCTGTGGAAGTCACCTCCATTTGTGTAGGATGGGAGGAGTGATAATTACCCATCTACCAATAGTCCTGGGGTCCTTTGCACTCCACAGAATCCTCCCCCAGAATGGTTTTTCAGGGGGCACAGAGGGCTATCGAGACAAAGAGGAGATGAGAAGTTTGCTTCTGTACGTACCTTTTAGGCCAGTGTTATATATAGATATAGGGTGTTGAGTTACTCATTGCTTGTGAAAATGTACTTTGTAAATGCTTGTAGGTTCATATTGTCACAAAGCATCTGTAATGGCAAAATGCTTGCTTAATCTATCTCCAGATAATCCTTCACTGAAAAAGTGACATGGTTATGACTCAGTATGCCTGTGTGGGTTTTAAATAACTAGCAACTAACAGTTTTTGATTCCCAACAATGGCCTTTTGCCCACCTGAAGTTTTCAGTGCTGAGCATAAGTTCATTGGCAGGATACAGCTTCATCATACAACCTATATGATCAGTGACTATGACTTTGAAAAAGAATATTAAGCAAATGAAATTGAGGATGCTTTTAAATGAATGTATAACTTTGTATTCTAGTTTTGCTTCTGAATACAAGAAGGCTGCTGCTGAGTGATTCCTTAAAGCAGAATGTCACAAAAGGTCTCACCCAGGCATTGCGACAAGCTTTCAACCAAAATGTCAATGCTCAAGTAAGCAAGCTTAGTTTGTATCTTATAATCAAATTAAGATTGCAGACTGAGAAAAAAATAATTACTTGTTTGTACTGCCTGTAGAATGTACTGAGTCACTGGAAATGCTTTCACTTATAAACATGAACACTTATAAACTGCCCTGTTTTAAAATTACGTCTTTCTAATCTATTTCATGTTAATAGAGTCCTGGCATTTACGTACACAGAAACCATGGATAAGTCCAATGATTTTTCACTCTTGCTGTTTGGGGATCTAGGAACAATTAATGGAAATGTATTTTGGGTGACATTTGGTCTGTGTTGTGGCTCTCCTGTTTATGCTGCTGGGATGCAACCAATAGGTGCACTTAAACTAAAATTTGATATTAATCACTAGGTTCTATAGTCAACCATATCCTTCTTGCTGTTTTTGACTAAAATATAAAATGTTGAAGATTGTTTCCCCCATTTCCCTTCTCCTTCCCACCAGCAGAAGTTTTGTTTTGGGGTATTTGAAAGACACACATAGAGCGATCCATTGTGACTGACAAAGAAGTTACTTTCTAGAAAATCATTATAGCTTTATAAGTTAAGCATTTAAAGGCTTGGTTAGAGTCTCACTGAGTTAAGGGTGACCTGCTTCTAAGTATACAAAGGAATGCAACTTAAAAGTGATGTTTTCAGTTGAGAAGTAAAACTGACACTATTGAATGAAAGTATTTTATACTATCATGTTAATTAAATGTTTGACCAGATGAGATCTTTGGTGTTTGGTTTGTATCTCCTCTGTGTGTGTGTGTGTGTGTGTGTGTGTGTGCGCGCTTGGTTTTTTGGAATGCCAATGGGATATCTTGCTGTGTAACAGCCTGAAGCTGTGCATTCAGGAGTTATGAGAGCACATTCTATTTCTGTCTGTCATTTGCAATCAGGTTCATGTCACTTGGAATATAATATTTCTGTACTTCTTCCCTGAATCAAGAAGTAAAATGATTTTGATATCAATTTTCTTTCCATTGTTAAATCTATTTTTCTCCATTTTTTTTTCAGCATACCAGCTGCCCATGAAATTTATTTACTTGATTTGTCGACAATCCAGTGTGGTAGCTTTTTACTTGATCAAATTGAAACATTTTTGTGTTCTGCAGTGGTGATGGTCTTTCTCACTGGAAAATGCAGTAGATTTGAATAGAAAGCATTGAAACAATTTAAATGGGGGCATGGCCTCTGTTTAGGCACATTTGTTAACTACTCATTTTGTGTGAGATGTTGTGGGACTACATATTGTAGGATAGGGGTGCCCAACCTTCCACCATTAGGGCCTCTTCATTCTTAAGAGTTGTGTAGAAAGATGAATCTTGGCAGCTGCAAGTGCTGATGGTGCTGCTAAAGCAGCTGCACCTGCTGAAATGCACTCATCTATATACCGTTAAAGGGCCAGGATCATTCATGGTGAAAGGTTGGCCACCCCTGTTGTAGGAGATGTCTAGTGGCAGCAGGCCTCTGAAACATCTGAAATTAGGAAATTGTGAACATTTTTGTACCAAGGCCAGTTTCTTTTCCCTGCTTAGGACATGTTAAAATACTCCAGCAAGTCCCATAAAAGGCTACCATTGTTAAGCCATGTTGGTTTTCTGAAAAGCTTACAATTTATGTTGGGAGAAATCTTTAGGCCAGCGTTTCTCAAAGTTCTCCCTGTGAGTAGGGGAGAACTTTGAGTGCTTGTGGGGGCACGCTGCTGGCGGTGGCAGCGATCCCAGGATTGCACTGCTGCCGGGGACAAAAGGGGTATTTTTAGACTTACCAGGGGTCGAGCTGCCCTCCGGAGGGTACACGGCGGGTTGCGGCCCCCCAGCAGGGCTTCCCAAGCATCTGAACAGCTCCTGGAGGCGATTAAAGCCCACTTCCAGTTTACTTCTGGGTTTCTTTGAAACCCGAAAGTGGGCTTTATTCGTCTCCAGGAGCCGTTTGGAGGCTTGGGGAGACCCACTGGCGGGGGCCGTGGTCTCTCCGCACCCTCTGGAGGGTGGTGTGACCCCTGGTAAGTCTAAAAATACCCCTTTTGTCCCCAGTGGCAGCGTGATCCCAGGATCACCGCCATTGGGGATCACAATGCCCTTTAAAAGAGGTAGTGCCAGCTTCCGCTTGGCATGGTGGGTCACAAACCACTGAGAACCCCTGCTTTAAGCAATTAAATAAAATTAGGGGAATTTGAAAAGGAGGCACATTAATCTCTCTCCAACTTCACTAAGTGGGACTTAACGGTTATCTAGGGTGCAAGAACTGATGAAGATAGATCCCTAGGCCTGTAATATCTGTTAGCAGAGTTGAGGGAATCTATCAGTTCCATATACAGCAAAGCTGACTTTTGTTAAGAACTTTACCACAACAAAGAAATGCAGCCATTGTTATACAGGCATTACAACAAGACAGGAAAAAGAAGTTGAAGGGAGGTCTTGTGAAAGTAGGAGAGAGCAACCCACAAGCCTTTAACCAAGTAACAAGATAGAATACAGCTCCCCTTACTGGTGAAGGCCAACATTTACACCCTTTCTAACTATATACTGGGTGGTTTTGATCATATGCTGTTGTTCTTCCAATAATATTAACAAACCGAAAAGGCAATTATTGAGGTAACTGAGAAGATTCTACATTTCTAGGGAAAGCATATGGGTTTAGAACATGGACAAGGAATGAAAAAAATGGAGGAAAGACAAAATGATCATATTCAGGTATAAATCAAGAGGCCCAAAATCTTCCGTTAACAAAATAGGTCACTGTGCTCAAGAAAGACAGAAAGTGATTTAAAAAAGCAGAAATATTAACCTTTATATACTGTATGCAATCCTGTAGGGTACCATAAAAACTCTAGAGTGAATGAGTGAGTGAGTGTGCCACTGTTCTGCACTAAGGCCTCCAAACTGATATTTGCCATTAAAAACATCACAACAGAATAATAAATAAATAAATAAAATTAAGCCAAAACAGAGCAGCAGCAGCCCAAACAAAATAGCAGCAACATATTAGAAGAACAACCACAGGTAAAACTTACTCCAACTTAGAAATCTGACAAAATAAAATAGTTGTAACTAAAAATTTAAAAACCTGTAAAATGTGGGCTAGTTGAATGTCCTGAGGGAATTTCCCAAAGCCTGAGCACCGCCACTAAAAGACCCTCTTGGGAGTCTCCAGAAACACGATTGGATTCAAATTGAAGGGTCAACACTTCAGTATATTCAGCATATAATGATGTTCCAGGCTGCTGGTGAAATGAATATGCCCCAAATATTTCAGCTTTGACAACAGAACAACCAATAGGAGCATAACATGCAGGAAGGTACTACAGTTGCTTTAACTCTATCAGTTTGGTTGGAGTAAGATTGAAAGAAGTTGGGTCCGTGACTTTCCAGATTACAAAAGGAGGAGCCTGGACCCCAGAAGGGGTGGTGATTTGAACCCCTGCTAAGATTTGGTGGAGGGCTAAGCCTCTCCTGGAATGATCATGCAAACAGTCTGCTGTTGTAGTCAAGGCTGACTAATAATAGAGTGACCCTAGGCTCTGCCAGCGAATAAAGAAAGACCACTGAATAATATCTGTTAACTGTAGTTTGCAGAGAATGTTCAGTGATTGAATTCCATGAAGTGTTCTGTATTTTCTTTTCTTTTTTATTTAGGTCTCAAACCAGTTCTTAGATTTGAAAAAAAAAAATCACCCGTATGTATGATACAGTGGTAAACTTGTTTTAACAATATTGAATTTGATAGGTTTTTAAAATTTATTTTATTTGCCCATTAACTATGCAGACGTAAAAATACACCTGAAAAGTAGGCAATGTTCATCATATCCTCCTAACTACCTGTCTTGAGCCCTCCCACCTTAAAAACACTTCCAGGGCCCTGGGAAGGAGCAGGATAATTCTAGGTTTTGATGATAACCATTACTCTTGAATCATGGAAAAGTAGGCTTAGCTTGTCCTACTTTTTCCACTGTGAATGATAAGCTTCAGCTCTTTTCATTTGCAGTCCTTGGCTGCAATTCATACTGTGCTTCTCTGTCCAAGATCATGGAGTCTGGGTGTAAAGGGATGTGGCAGCTGAGTTTTACTAGGAAAAGAAGAATGCCTTCTCTCTATGGTACAACTAGCTTGGAATGCAATGACCATCGTCCTAGTCTCTACTATTTCAGTGAAGGGGGTGTTGGGTCTGGGCTTCAACCTGGAAATTCCATCCCTGCTCTTCATTTAAGCAGTTGGAGAAATTGTGGCCTGAATGAATATTCAGGGGTTGTGTTTGTGTGGACGATGACAAAGTAAATGTGGATCTGTATTACAGACACCTCCCCTTTCCTGAAGGACAAGCTCCTGGACTCACAGTGTGAACAAGAGATGGAATCAAGGAACTGGTTTTTATATAAGTAGTTGTAGCGGGTTTCATTCTCCCAGGGCACAGTAGCTGATCCAAGTTTCATTAAGACATCGGCTAATGAACAATACGGAAATAACTTAAAAATCTAGGCTACAGTCATTACTTATCCATATAGCCTGGAAATTCTATAAGAGCAGCTTGTAGAGGTTTTTCAAACTGCTTAGTGAAATAATGAAGACAGATGACCACAAGGTTTTGGAGGACACTGAGTGTGAACCAGCATCTTGGCTAGTTGCACCAGATGGGAACATATTTTAGAGGTCATAGCCAACAAAAGTGCAGTGAGATCCTTCTGATCTTATGCTCATTCTTCAACTGGTCTGTTAATGAATAAAACAGCTATATTTGAACAAGTTGCTCATACTTTTATACTCAGAAGGATTGTTTATTGTTCTAGTAAATATTGATGACTTGGGGAATCAGTGGAATATCTGGTGTGCTTTTAATTTGTGAATCAGGATTTGCAAGACTGAAAATGTGTGAGTTCATATTGTACTGAGCAGTATACTGATTCATGCAGTGCTCTATGGTCTTTTCAGTACAGAACTCTAAGGAAACTAGATTAAAATTATTGATCTTGAGGAAGATGGTGTGAGAAGTTCAGATGAATGCCATTTTTATATGCTTTTTTCAGGTTGAAATTCTGGAACAATCAAACAATGTGACAGTTGGTTACTATGTAACTCAGGAGAGACTGGTTTTTATACCTGCTGTGGTTCTTGAAATGCTAATTGCTTATGGTGTTAGTAATGCCACTTCGGATATTAAGCAACATGTGCCAAACCTTCATTCTGTTGCTATATTAGCCTTGCCATGGGACCCATTGCCAGCTTACCACTTTCAGCTGAAAACAGGCAAGTCTTGATCAGACATGACTAAAGTGATAGAATTACTACAGCTTACTGTCGTTAATGGAGATAAATGATAAGCCATATACCACCCAGCATCAAATGGATGATCTCTTGTTGTCTTGCCCATGAGAAGGGATCCCCTCTCTTTGCACCAACACTTCTGTTCTCAGGGGCAATCCATACCTCACATGAAAGATGTATGTATTGTGGTGGATACTGTAATGTGTAAATGGGAAACACATGTCTATAACAATGTGGTTGATACCTGCCAGCGATCTATGCTAAATGCACTTCCCAGTATATGTGTCTTGTCCTGTCCTGCAAACAGGAACTTTGACAGGTAGCAAGGTGAGGCAAGCTTGAATAACCCTGGAGTTTTCCATGTGAGCAACTTGCCCTGACAAGGACAGACGTGAACGGATGCTTTGAATCCATCCAGGCTCAAACTACCCTTCCTAGGCTCCACCTCCTTGCTTCGTAGTGAATAGATTTAAAGGGGCAGCCTTCTGACCTTGTCTTATATTCCATCTCTGTTCCATCCTGGCAAGTTGCTGGCACTGGTGTGAAGCCTGGTCAGAAGCTAAAGATTCTTGGTGTAGAACAAGCCAGTTCATTTTGGGACTCTGGCGATGCTGCCTCTGAGGGTTCCAGCTGTGGGATTTCTGACTCCTGGCCCTGGCATCTTCCAGCTAGCAGGCCCAAGTTAATAAATACTCATACTGTGAATTTGCTACGCAAAATGCAAATTGCTCCTCAGACACTCAGGTCTGGATCATCATGACCATGTTGAGCTGTCCCCTAAGCTTGAGTAAGTAACAGATACTCTGGGCAGAATTGCATGTTATTATATTGCAACAAGTCACGGCACTGCAAATGATTTATATTTATATATGAATATATCCAAGCATGGGAATCCCTCAATGCTCTAACAGGGCAGTTCCCCATGATTGAAACCTATGAATTGGCTTTTATACTTGCATGCCACAGCACAAGTAAAGCACCCAATTTTATTTCCTATACAATCTCTCCAGTAATTTTATCTAAGCCTTCATCAATAATAGCCAAAGAAATATGACCATTTTCTTCAATAATTCTATACTATTACTAAGTACCTGTTGAAAGAGCAAGTGTTTTATACGATTATCATTTACATAATGTTATATGTTGGCCAGCTTACTATGATGGAGTCTAAGAGTCACCTAGAAAGCAAGAAAAAAAAATCACTGAACATATTGACTTTTTTCACCAGAGCTGCAGTTTGTGGGTCAGTCAGACAACATACAGTCATGCAGATTTATTCAGACCATGGAACAAAGATTGGAGAAAGCATTTCAGGATGCTGAGAGAAAAGTCTTGAACACCAGTAACAGGTTAACTGTTCAGGTAAAAGTCCTTAACTATTAACATTATGAATTATCCATGTTAATTATTTGCAATGCTTATATTAACAGTGTTGTCATTATAACTGGAAGGCCAATATGAAAATATTATTTGCTGTATGTTACCAGGTCCATACTTTATGGATGCATCAGTTTTCTTTGTTATGTAAGAAACTTTGGAGTTTTTCACCTACATACTGTAAATCCTCGTGTGTGTGTGTGTGTGTGTGTGTGTGTGTGTGTGTGTGTGTGTGTGTGTGTGTGTGTGTGTGTGTGTGTGTGTGAGAAGAACCAGACAGTCCAGTTCTAAATGTATAAATATAGCCATTGCAAATCATGCTGATTTTATAAACAATGTAAGTGGAACAGGATGAATTTTGCTTATTGATTTTAATATTTTTTCCTGATTTTTCTAAGGGCTGAAAAGCACAGTAATAAAAAATATATCTAATTGCATATAGATTTATTTTCCACTGCAACATAAGACATATGTATGGAACCATGGTTCCATGTGTATAATCTTTGCTAGATTTGTTTTAGTAGGAATTACAGTATATCAAAGTAAAACAAAACAGTAAATAAAAATGTCCGTTCCATGTTAACATGTTCTTAGCCCCCCCCCCACTTTGATATGACACTTCCTCTGGGGCCAACAAAATAGTTACATGACTTTACTGAAAGATCTTAGCCCTGGCAGTCCAAGTCAGTGGCCAAATGAGTTTTGGGAAAGTACTATGAATCTCTTCTAAATACCAGTGATGTAGACTTGAGTCTATTGACTTGGACTCAAGTCGGACTCAAGTTGCGTCAATGACTTGACTTGGACATGACTCGATTGTAAAAGACTCGACTCGAGACTTGGATCCTTTTACAACAAGTCACATTTTATTCAGGTTTTAACCCATTTTCCCCATTAAATAGATAGGGACTCACAGCTCACAACCAAAGACTTGGGATTTGACTTGAGACTTGGACCCAGAGACTTGGGAGTTGATTCGAGACTTGGAGTCAGAGATTTGCTGTATACCAGACATGGACAACTTATGACTTGCCAAGTGAAACACTACCCACTAACCATGTAGCGTTAGGTACTTCACAACCCTCCTGTTTTTGCAGTCCCTGGCAAGTAGCAAAAACAAGACTTATGAAAGCCCAGGTGGACTACTGTACGTGACTGATTGGCTACGTATGACTTGGTAGAAGCAGGCTTACTGTGTACACTGGATTGAGCATAAAGATACACAATAATGAGCTGAGCAGCAAATTGCTTTCAAATACTGTAGCACAGGGTGGTCCAACGTTTCGTACCTCGAGGGCCGCATGCGAACTTCGACATGAAACCCGGGGGCTGCACAATAAATTAAATTATTAATTAATTAATAATAATGACTGATGCATGCCCCGCCCCTCTGTCTAGCATGCCCCGCCACGCTCCCCTGAAGATCGAAAAGGCGGTCGGCTCCCAACCGCCTTTCCGATCATCAGGGGAGCGTGGGTGACTGCGGGGGAGGGGAGCTCCAAGAGCAGCCGGGGGCCGCAGCAGAGGCGTTCGGGGGCCGCATGCGGCCCGTGGGCCACACGTTGGACCACCATGCTGTAGCATAAAAGAAATGGAGAAAATTGGTAGTATATCAGTTTTGAATCTATGAAATAGTGGGATGGAGTAATGGCCTCTTTGTATCATAGTGGGAATAATTTGCAATTTAATTCATTACATTTAATTTACCAATACCCATGAGTATTTAGATTGTGAGCCTGTGGGCAGGAACCTGTGTTCTTTTATTTATGTACTACACCTAGTATATATTGGGCACTTTTTCAAGTGATTATGATAATGAGTAATCATTGCTCTTTTGCTTTTCCTATGAACATAAAAAAAAAAGATGGAGGTCTTTTCTGCCCCAGATATTTGTTGCAGGTCAGTGCAAATTGAATGCTCATGCATTTGACCTGCATAATCTGCTCTCTAAGCATCTGGGAATCTGTGTGGGCATGGCATTATTTTTTTCAAAATGGCACTAGCGTGAAGGCAGGCACATTTTTCCACTCCAACTTACTGCACTTCAGAAATTTGTGTTGCTGGAAGCTTCCCTACATGGAATTTTGTGACCCATCTGTGCATGGAACATGTTGTGTCCCTCTTACCACCCCTGCCCTTTCACTCTCCCACTTCGTTATCAATTGTACTTGAAGTTTGGAAGGATTGTTTCCCTTAAATGGCACAATTGTCAAACCCTGCCATACTGAAGATGAGGAGCAACAGTAAAAGCAGATATGAACTCTCACCATATTAAAAGGGAGTTGAAACTAGTACAGTGTTGGAAGGCAACTTTACCATATATACCTACAGATACCCCAATTACCTCTGAATAATGGAGTGCTGTGAATGTGCTTCTAAGATGGGAAGAAGCAGTTGACAAATGTGCTGTAAAGAATTTGAATTAGTCCTGCTCTAGCTAAAAGCAATACAGATGTATCCTTAGTACTTGCCCAGAAAGTGGTCCTTGTGCTCCTGTTTTGATTTCTCAAGCTGAGGGTGAAGAAGCTACCCTTTTATCCACTATACTCTACTAAGTGGGCATGGTACAACCCATACTTGTCCTTTGCCTGACCTTGTCAGCCATGTGGACTGACTGAACCCAGTATATAACGAAGCATCATACAGATTTGGATTGTGTGGATTCTGGGCATCTCCCAAGATGAAAAGCTGTCTGGATGAACCCTTCTTGTTCTTAAAGTGGGAATATTCTTTTTCTCCTGCCTGTGTTCTGTAATGAACCTGGATAGTCTAGCTATGTAGTTGCAACACCTAGAAGCATGCGTGTTTTACAATGACAGCAGCATGATTAACATTTTCCTTGTTGTCGTTTGCTCTAATATAATGTATGAAAAAAGTAATGTTTAAAATGAAACCATCCTATGTTTCTTTACTTCAATGTTGTTTCAGATTCTGAACACATCAAATGTTTCTCAAGCTGTCACACTGTTTTATGTGGTAAAAAATGAAAGCACAGTCTTAAATGGAACTGAGTCAAGCAACCTTCTTAATCAACTTTCAGCGGAATTGGTAGGCTTCTATCTCACCTACCCACCTTTGACAATTGCTGAAGGTAAGTCTTCAGGAGTATGGAATTCTTCATGTAAATCTCCCCTGGCTGCTGGGTAGGCTTGGAGACCAGGCCTGGCTGTGGGCTCCCTCTGCTGGAGTGGTCCAGGAAGCAGCGGCCTCACCTGGGGATATGGGTGCCCTAATCCAGAGCCTCAGAGCTCTGAGCAGGGAGGGGGTTGCTCCGTCCAAAGTCCTCTGCTGAGTGGAGTGGCCAATCTGCTCCCTCCTTAGGCAGTGGGTTGAGTCTGCTGTGCTGTTGACTTTGCCTCCCTCCTTGCCCTCAGGCTGCATTCTTGGCCAAAAAGCCTCGAACTGGCCCTAAAAGACTTTCTTCCTGAGCTTGCCCCTCCCCCTCTGGCCTAAACCACCACCACCCCGTTCTCCATGGGCAGCTCCTCCCTTCTTGCCGCATTTGGCTTTCCTCTGCTTCCCAGGCTACTTCCCCTGCCCTCTCCTTCCCTGTCGCTTCCCTGGTAGTCTGTGGCGCTGCTCTAGCCTAGCTGAGCATTTTTTCAGCTGCGTCAGCCCTGTGCCTTAGTGCTGATGATGGTTGTGAAACTCTTGCAGGTCCGCACCCAAGCCCAGCTCCACAGGATGTTGGCATTAGTTGCAGTTCCCCTCTCCCACTTAGTAAGTCCACTGCTGGGCACTTCACATTCTTTCAGTGTTTGTTAGTCATTATGGGTGATGTGTTGAAAAATATTCCCGCTGGTACCTAAAGTTGCAGCTTTTTGCTCCTTCAGATATTATAATGAACGATTCTTCTTTTCAACGAAGTAGGATGTACGAGTAAATCGGCCATGTACAAAAATAGAAAATCCAGCAAAGATAAAAACAGAACAGCTTCCGTGTCTAAGTGATCTAACTCCTGGTCTAATTACTGGAAGCAGTTACCAACTTTATTTACTTCCTTGCAGGATCAGTCTCTATTAAGCTGACTTAGTGTAACACTTAGTGTAACAACTAGGATCCCTGCCCCTTTTTTGGTGAAGTATATAGGAATGAAGTGCCCTTACTGTTTCACCATCTATCAATCCTCGGATTGCCCTGGAAAATGTTTCTACAGTAAGAAACGAAACGTCGGGATGCTTTTCTAGCCCAGCTGTGGATTTTAATAATTTCAGTCCACGAGTGTTGACTCTAATGACTTGGATAAGACGCTTGTGGTTTTGGACATTGTTTTTATCTTTGCTGGATTTTCTATTTTTGTACATGGCCGATTTACTCGTACATCCTACTTCGTTGAAAATAATGCTGGCCATGAAAGCTTTCGATCAAAGGAATGATTCTTCATAAGAGCATCAGAAGAGCTCTGCTGAATCAGCCCAAAGACCCATGTAGTCAAACTTCCTATGTCCCACAGTGGTCAACTTAGATGCCTAAGGAAAACCAACAACCTGGAGATGAAGGCATTCCTTCTCCTGTTGTTGCTTCCCTGTACTGTATTTAGTACTCAGAGAGGTATACTGCCTCTGAACCAGTAGCCATTGATAGGCTAGTCCTCCATGGATTTGTCCAATCTTTTAAAACAATCTGTGCTAGTGGCTATCACCACATCTTGTGGTAGCAGATTTCACTCTGCAGGTGAATTATGTGCTGACCATATATTGAATATACAGTGGGCTCTTTTTTCCGTGGATTTGGAACATGTCGATTTGACTAACCATGGGTTTCGAACTCATAGAAGGCGGGCTTCAGAAGGCCTCCCAGAGGCTTCTGAAAGGCACTTCCAGCTTTTCCGAGAAACTGGAAGTGCCTTTCAGAAGCTTCCGAGAGGCCTTCTGAGAGGCGCGGAGGCAGCACACAACCTTCCTGCGCTTCAGAAGGCCTCCCAGAGGCTTCTGAAAGGCACTTCTGGTTCCTTGGGCTTCCCCTCACAGGTTTCATTACCCGCAGATTTCGTTACCGTGGGGGATCCTGGAACAGATCCCAGTAAGGGATGACAGTAAGATCCCTTGTGGGGCAGGGGGCGCGCGTCACCCTAGTGACGCTACGATATTGCGGCGCGGGGGGGCGACCCGGCTCCCCCCCCCCGCGTCGCCCTCCGGACGCTCCGAGGCAGGCCCGGGAGCCAGCCTCGGAGAGTCCGACCCCGTCGGCGCTCCAGGGCCTTCTGAAAGAAGGGCCTGTAATTAACATGGCCTTGTAATTAACATGGCTTTTTGCCCTCAAAACGGGTCTGCGCATGCACGAAAACCCGAAAAATACCCGGATCGACGCGCTGCCTGGGCCTTCTTTCAGAAGGCCCTGGAGCGTCCGAAGGGTGTCGCGCGTCACGGAGGTGGCGCGTGTCATCCGGGGGCGCCCCGCCCACCCCACCACGCTCCAGCGACGCCCCTGCTTGTGGATAATGAGGGCCAACTGTATATTCAATGTATTAATGCTAAAATATATGCTATCATATAATAAATTTACATATTTTAAAACATTGTGTTTAAAGCAGTTAATAGACCCCCTTATGAACTCTCTTATGACAAATATCCTGCATGTGCTTCCACAAGTGTGATGCATGGAAACTGAAGAGATGAAGGCATGTTAATTACAGGTTGGCCCCCATATCCACTGATTCAGTGGATATGGTCGGCCCCCATATCCACGGTTTCAGTTATCCACAGATCGTGGGGACCCTCCCAGGTTTTTACTTTTCCCCAGTAAGCTTTGTTTCTTCCTTAAAGAAACAGGAGAAGCAGCCTGTGGCTGCTTATTACAGGCAAGTAGAACGAGACTAAGTACTAGAGAGGCTCTGCAAGGTTAACAGAAACCTTGCAGAGCCTCTCTAGGACTTAGTCTTGTTCTACTTGCCTGCAATGGAGGCTGCTTCTCTGTTTGTTTTAAGGAAGAAACAAAGCTTGCTGAAAGAAAAAAAGAGCTGGGGGGGCAAGCATGCCTGCCTGCAGGAGAGGCAGGGTGGGGGGCCCATCAGGAAACCATGGAGGGGGTGTTCGCTCTTATCCACGGTTTCAAGTATCCATGGAGGGGCCTGGAACATATCCCCAGCGGATATGGGGGCCCACCTGTATCAAATAAGTTGCTTAAAGTATCAGGTCAGGGTAAAAGGAGCTGGGCTGATTTTTCAATTTTTATTACTTTCTTTAACCATAATAACATGTCCCTAGAAAATGAATAAAAGGCCTTATACTGGATTCTGGGAATGGCACATCTTGTTCCACTCACCCAATGGGGCTTTTATTTCCATGTTTCATATTAATATTTCAGATAAATATAGTGCAGAACCCATGCCAAGTACTAGTCTGCATTTGAAGTTTGTGGGAGGTTCAAAAGTGTTTGTGGGAGGTTCAAAAGTGTTTTTTATAATGCTGTATGGGCATTTGTGGGAGGCCGTACATTCAAAGAAAGAAGTTGAACATCTTGCTTGGCATGCCCAGACTCTCGAATGTACTTAAATAATTGAGGTCATAGTGAATGCAAATATGCATTTTCTCACATCACAAATAATCTTGCATTGGTGTTAACTGATGAGATTTTTATTATATTTTATTTCTTTAGTCTGATCTGAGAATTCAGAATGGGTAAGTGTAATTTGAAATATCAACAACCTCAGATATGCAGACGATACCACCCTAATGGCAGAAAGTGAAGAAGAACTAAAGAGCCTCTTGATGAGGGTGAAAGAGGAGAGTGCAAAAGTTGGCTTGAAACTCAACATTAATAAAACTAAGATCATGGCATTGGGTCCCATCAATTCCTGGCAAATAGAAGGGGCAGAAATGGAAGCAGTAACAGATTTTACTTTTCTGGGTTCCAAGATCACTGCAGACGGAGACAGCAGCCATGAAATTAAAAGATGCTTACTCCTTGGAAGGAAAGCTATGGCAAACTTAGACAGCATAGTAAAAAGCAGAGATATCACCATGCCAACAAAAGTTCGTATAGTCACGGCGATGGTGTTCCCAGTAGCAATGTATGGTTGCGAGAGTTGGACCATAAGGAACGCTGAGCGCCGAAGAATAGATGCTTTTGAACTGTGGTGCTGGAGAAGACTCCTGAGAGTCCCTTGGACTGCTAGGAGATCAAATCAGTCAATTGTAAATGAAATCAAGCCTGACTGTTCCCTGGAAGGACAGGTACTAAGGCTGAAACTCAAATATTTTGGCCACCTAATGCGAAGAGAGGACTCTCTGGAGAAGACTCTGATGCTAGGAAAGATTGAAGGCAAAAGGAGAAGGGGAAGGCCAAGGATGAGATGGTTAGACAGCATCACCGATGCAACGAACATGACAATGAGCGAACTCAGGAAGATAGTGGAGGACAGGAAGGCCTGGCGGGATATGGTTCATGGGATCACGAAGGGTCGGACACGACTTAACGACTGAACAACAACAAAGTGTAATTTGACAGAAGTGAAAGATAGGGCCAATTCTCTCTCTCACACGTTCACACACGTGTGTGCGCGTGCACACACACACACATTTTAGTGGGTCAGTGATGCTCTTTATGTAGTGGAGGAGTGGTTACACACTTATCTGTCTGTAACATGTGATGTAGGCTCTCTGTGCAGAGGTGCAGTTTTGTGATTCTTTCCCCTTAGATTAAGGAGTGTAGCCACAACATATGGTCCTTAGCTGTGTGGAGAGTTGTGGGTTTATCTGCTTCTCCATCACACAGCTAAAATAGTTAGTTGAGTAAGGTGGGTGAAGTGGCTTTTAATCTCTTTCACTCACAGGGCTTGCAAACTGAAGCAGGAAAATTGACTTGGGGAAACAATGAAGGGAGAACAAACATACAAACAGAATTTTTAAAAAGATTTGCTTTTCGTTTTATGATGACTTCCAGGTGCATGTAATTTTTCTTCACCTTATGTTTAAAGTGGAAGCATGTAATAGGCAACTAGGACCATGTGCATGTTCCTGCAATGTGTTCTGCAGTAGAAGCAGCTTGAGGCACAGGACAAATAATAGCACTCCCCAAGGCTGAATTAAACCCCACTGACTGCAATTTGTTCTGTCAAATAACTGTGTTTCCAGGACTTGTGGTTAAAAATAACATTCCATCTCCTCCTAAATCCTTAAAAGTGCAGTGCAGAAGCTGATGAGAAAATGTATTGTGAAGGAAATGTTAAATCATCTTTTGAAAAAAAAAAAATCATGATCCTGTTTTCATTTTCTTGCCCTCCCTGATGTGCAGTTACATGAAACATTCCTTTGACATTTTCTTGTATGAATAACTGTAAATTGGCCTATTCCTTGGTGATCAAACAGTTCCTTAGTCCAACCAGGACAACGGGTTGTGATGGATATGTATTCAGGAGTTACTGGGCTTAATTTGTAAAATCAGAGATTCTGACTTCAAACTATGAACTCTGATCTGCAATTTCTACCCTTTAATCCCAGTTGTGTGAAGGACTGGCAGCAGTTAATCCGCAGCGGGTAGGAAACCTTTGCTAGTCAGAACTGTTTTTCCTTATGCCTTCTAACTAATACATGATGTGAGAATCATGAGCACTGATACTGAAAAGTCTTAAGGAGATTTTTCTTAGAGCTGGAGCACACATAGTGGTCTCCCCAAAAGCAAGCCTTGGCTGTAGTAATAGTCACTATGAAGCCATCACAATGTGTCTGCATTCCTGCTCCTTGTTTCTGGAGCCATTGAAGACTCACAGTGTGATGGACCCGAACTGCATGGTGAGCTTATTCCTAAGTCATTGCTGGAAGTGATAGGCAAGGGGGCTGGTTTGGGTTGCATTTCCATGGCAACTGTAGCTCTCTATACTATCACTTGTTTAAGCTCTTGAGGCATTCAGTGTGTGTTAACTGCACAGAGGTGTGTTGACATTCTTATCACCCATGACTGGCTGCACGTATTTGTAGATTCAGAACCACAGAAAGTCCAGGATGAAGACCTCATGGCATTATCTATTGGTTAGAGAAGTTTGGTGTGATGTTACCTCTTGTAAAAGGCAGGCATCAGCTGCATTTTGATGAGCCCCCAAAATCATATCTTTGTATTGGGCTGTGTTTAATTTTCATAGTGTTTAATTTTTCATAGTGTTCTACATATTAAAAATATCTCTTGAAGGCAGATTTTTTTCCTTCACCAAATAAATTGACTCTGTGTGTGCATAAGCATGCATGCATACTATAAGGAGAAAGTATATTTATTCAAAACCGTTTGTCAACCATCAGATTAATGGTGTATTGAAAGGTCCAGGTAAGCAGGGAAGGATACTAGCTCCACTGCCTGAACTACCAATGTTTTAGCTGATGCTTCTACCTCGGCAGTGGTTTCTGTATATAAAATTATGAAGGTCTGCACAGTCAATGAAATATCATGGAGCAAACAAACTTAAATGCTGCTTGATGTGTCTGCACTCCAAACTAGGCGGATCAATACAGCTAATAAGATAACACACAGCTTGACAGTATATCTTGAGGTGTGACCTAAATATTACACAATGAACACCACTGAGAGAAACAAATATGTAAAGAAGATTTTAGGAAAAATGAAAATGAAGTAAAACATGGAAGAGCAGTTTTAGGTCAGGTGTAGTAGTGAGGAAGAGTCCTCCAAAAACTTGTTGCAGTAATGCTATCCCATATTGTGCTGTTGCAGAACTGATATCTTAGCAAGCTAGAGAGCTGAGACTGGTGAGGTCCTGAGAGAAACACAGGATGGATACAAGCAGTGGCGGTGTGAAATTCCAAAACTCTTACCATGATGCTTGTGAGCTGCCTTGAAACCCAGAAGTGCAGGATTACCGGGTTTCAAGGCAGCGTGCAAAGAGCGGGGTAAGTACGGGAATGATTTGCTTCGCATTTGAATGAGTGTGAAGCAGAATTGCATCCATTCCAGTGTGAAACAAATTATTCTTGGATTGAAGGAGAGAGATGGCAACAAAAGCACCCTTGAGTGCTGCCCCCTCGAACCTCTCACAGTCTGCCAGCAATGCAGCCACTTCTAGTCACTGCATGGACAGTTTGGCCCTGGATACAAGTGGGGCAAAAAGGGATAAATGGAAAGCAAGGCAAGGAAGTCAAGGCATTTTCCAGGGGGGAGCCTGTGAAGTTTTGGAAAGTTGCTCAGTGGGTGCTGAGCTGTGGTTTTTCTGGATTCAAGGAAGTAGGCATGAAGGAGAAAGACAGGAGGAGGACAACGACAGGAAAAAGGTGAATTACCTTCCCAGGTGTGCTGGGGTTGGTGTGGTGATTCTGGAATGGCTTGATGCCCTCATGGGAGGAGAAATGCACATGGGGGTGGATGTCTATGGTGTCTATAACACAGTGTCTTTTGAGGAGTGTGCTCACTCTGGACCATTGTTTTATTCTAATATAAATATGGGGTTTTCTTGCCCCTCCCCAATGTAGATGGCCATTTCCTATCATGCCAGACCATGGGAAAGGTGTGAATGGGTATGGTACTTGATTGTTCATGAGAATTGTGTCTCAGTTACCATAGGGCGCTTACTTTGTTGTCAGTGAAGCTAGTGAGGGGAAGCCAGGGCCAGAGCCCCTCTGTTTTGTGACCCCAAATAGTCCAGTTTATCTTAAGGCAAGGAAGCTCCCAGGACTCTGGCACTGTTTGCAGGTCTGAATATGTTGGCCAGGCAAAGTGTGACAGCTTGTAGAATTTGACTAGAGGCTTCTCCACGCCAGAGTGGGAGGGGAGTTGCTCCAAGTTACCAAAGTTTAGCCTTTTACTAGAGACTTGTGAGCCTGATGAATACTTGACATCAGGCTAATAAAGAACAACTGAAATCTGGCCTGGGTCACATACTCTCTGTGTACACACACGTGTAAGCATGCATATTAGGTAACAGTGTGGCAGTGTAGTAGGAAGGGCAGGATTGTGTTCCCATAACACAAACCAGGACCATTGTCTCAGCCTGAACTTTCTCACAAGATGTATATGAAGCTAAAAGGAGATCAAGACATATTGAAGCAATTCTGTCCTATGGATGGAGGTTGTACCTTGGTGTTCCTCTGCTTAGGATTCTGGAAATGTATTTATTTATTTATTTACAATATTTCTATCCCGCCTTTCTCCCCGAAGGGACCCAAGACCCAAGGAAATGTATGGTAAGATGGATGCTTGATTCTTATGGAATAACTAATGTTCTTTTTCTTTTTCAAAGCTTTGGAATATCCAAACCTTGATACTTCAGAAGCAACTAGAGACTATTGGGTGATTACAGGTAAATGTTTTCATTTATTAAAGAAAAATTTTGCCCACCATCCTATTCATGATTTATCTTCACATCACATGCCATAGGAACATGCCTTCTGCTCGCTCAGATTTTTGGTCTATCTAGCTCAGTAATGTTGGCAGTGATTGGCAGCAGCTCTCCTCGGTTTCAGGAGGACTTTTTCTCCCCTACTTAGAGGTACTTGAAATTTGAATCTGGGACCTTCTGCATGCAAATAAATGCTCTTCCTTAAGGGAGCTACTTGTACTGTTGCCACAAGTGGAGTTTCTCCTTGTTTGTGAACTTTGGGTAGTGGAATGTTCAGTGGCTCATGATTTTTGCAGTTATTGGCTGAGATGCAATTGCCCCTGGGCCCCATGTTCATATTATCTTGGTGAACATTTGTTTGCTAGATTAATATGTACTTCTTCCCTAGTCAATTGGTTCTTTGAGGAGCATAGAAGCAAACAAGCCTAAAGCTGATTTTCTTTTAAAGCTCTGCTTTTAGTGCCATGCACTAAAGGGAAAGTGTGTGTGTGTGTGTGTGTGTGTGTGTGTGTGTGTGTGTGTGTGTGTGTGTGTGTGTGTGAGGGTCTTAGAGTTAAAAGTAGAAAACCAAAGTTGCTGCTGCGATATTTTATTTTGCCTGTGTGCAAAACTGTGGCTGACACAGTTTGTATATTAATGTCAAGGTTTATTGGTATGGGAATTGAAACTTTCTGGCCCTGCAGCATAAAAGCACTGTCTAGGTTGGGATTACTTCCACAGAGAGCACTTCTCAGTCTTCCAGGATAAATCAGGAAATCTGTAACACTGCTTGATTCATTCATTCTTGCCTGCACTTTAGCATAATAGATTCTAGATGTCAAACATGGAATCCGGCCTCTCAGTTGGGCTCTCTCAAGTATCTGGTAGTTATGCACTCTCTCAGCTGATGAGCTATGAAGTTGAATAGGAAGGCTAAAAGCTCTTATCTCTTTCTATTGTTCTCTAACACTGGAGAGAAGCCAGGCAATGTGTGTAGATCACTGATAGAAATGATGCTTGGTAGCTAGACATGAGTTCAGATCACTGATAGAAGTGATGCAGGCATGCCTATGCTATGCAGATAGAATTTCGCTTCTGTTTGCAGTTTGCCCCATCTCCAAAAGAATATCATGGGAAAAGGTACAAAGAACTCTGTACCTTGTACAATGGTGCAAGGAAGAGCTATCAAAATAATCAAGGGCTTTTTTTGCTTGGGGAAAAAAGGGGCAGGAAGAAAGTGTGGTGAGGAAGAAGGTTTATGAAATTAGACATGGTTTGGACTGAGAAGCGGAAAGAGAGAACCTCAAAAGTCACACTATAGTAATATCTTTATTAGTACCACCCAGGAAGACACAATATCTTAAAAGTAAGTTAAGAAGGATAAGGTCCCACTACCAGCTTCAATCCTTGGCATGCCCAGGTAGAACTGGAATTTCTGGTAACAGATCCTGTTTTAGAGTTTAACTGCCCAATCCTGTCGAGCAGGATGCAGCGGCGCACATAAGGCACCTGCCATGCGCCTGCCCCAGCACAGCTGGTGGCCTCCTCGGGGTAAAGGGACGTCTGCCCCTTTACCCTGAGTAATGCACCAGCTGCCCCGATGGGTCTCCTCGAATGCACAGCAGCAATTTTGCTGGTGTACATTTGAGAGACCCATGCAAGGCCCAACAGGCCCAGGAAGAGGGATAGGATATTGGTGGGGGCCTCCTCTGCCAATCCCTCTCTCTTCCCAGGCCCGATCCACCATTCCCCCTCCTGGAACACCCCTGCCGCCTGGCAGGGACTTACCTTCCCGCTGCTGGGGGCACGGTGCAAGCCTCTAATCAGGCGCCACTTGCTTTCCAGGTCTGCAAATGTGCCTTACGGCATGTTTGTGACACCCCTACAGTTGCTAGATACCCTAGACACGCCTGCAGTTGCTCCGCCAGTCTAATTGTAGACAGGATTGTGCTGTAAGACTGCAATTCTATAACAGTTTAATAGGAGTATGTCTCGTTGAACACAATGGGACTTACTTTTGTGTAGACATGCATAGACTTGTACTGTAAATCTGTGTTTTCAGAGGGTCTGTTACCATTTTAGAAGAATACCTAGCATTCAGTAGATAGAGGATATTTTTTGTCAGTTTGGAATATTGGAGCCAAATGGTCGTGAAATATTGTATGTCGTGAATGATGACAATTCTATATAAACATGCCACCTGACCACTGTAGTTGTGATGCAGTTTGCATCACCCAGTGCGAGAGCTCATCATGTCACCCCAGTGGTGTCACGACCATTTGGCTCCTAGGGTTGGTGTCATCTGTTGCGGTAACTCATGGTGTCACCCCCATTAACTTTATTTATTAATATATAACAGTACAGGTCACCCAACAAATCGGTAACCTACAACAAAAAAATAAAACAGTGGCCAACTTGATGACACTCACACAACTGAATAAGAGTTCTAGTATTAGCTCTGATTAATAGAAATGAGAGCTGACTCATACTAACACCTTATTGTTTCCATGCTGTGTCATAATAACACCAAATTGGCTCTTGAAACAATCAGTCTCATTGGTCAGTTTTGAGTTAAGGAAGTCCACTTTTTGTTACATAAGGCAGTTGTGTTTTCTTTTTCCGGTTATTTGGCCATAACATTTGATAGAATACAGATAAATAGAATACAGATAATTCAACACGACTTGTTTCATTACATTTTGCATTAAATTATCTTTCCAATGATATATAACGTTATGGTATTATTCATAAATACAAATTTTCCATTCCCCCCCCCCATAATTTTGACCACTAGTGGTATCACCCCCAAGGGTGTCACCTGGTGCGGTCTGTACCCCCCCACACACACACCTCTGCACCCCATTAGGGACACCACTGAAAGTTCTTAATGTAAAGATGTTCCTTGTGTGTGTGTGTGTGTGTGTGTGTGTGTGTGTGTGAAAGAGAGAGAGAGAGAGAGAGAACAATTTAGATATTTTACAAGACTGAGAAAGATGAGGGAGACTATTAGAACAACAACAACAGACAGGCTTAAGCTATGGAATGTCAAATATAGGTTAAATATTAGGAGAAACTTCTAACAGTAAGGTAAGAGTAGATCAACAATGGAATAAGCTGCCCTAAAGGGGGGATTGTAGAACTTGCCTCTTTGGCAGTTTTTAGGAAAAAGCCATACTGCAGATATAGGATGACCAGTCTTAAAGAAGATGGTTGGATTAGCTGACCCAATTTGTTCCTTCCAGCTCCATGGCTGTACAATCCCCAGCAGCCCATGTTAATATATCCTTAATCTGTTGCTACATAATTTTTCCCTCTGCTCTCGTAGTTATACAAGGAGTCGACATTACATTGCTGGGGGTGAATAACCAGAGTTTTGCAAGACTAATGGAGCAGCGTTTAGCACCACTATTCATGATGTCTCATCAACAAGGAAGACGATTTAAAAGAGCTACTACAGTTGGAAGCTATACGGTGCAGGTAATAATTTTTTTAAAAGTGTTCACATACTTTGTCCTCAATGTAGTAATGGCCTTTACGTAAAATCTTTACATATCATCTAGAAACCACATGGAAGGTTTCTGTGAGCAGTGCCGTAGCTAGCCTCAGAACGGGGGGGGGGGCGACCCCTCGACGCCCCCAAAGTAATTAGCATAATTGCTAATTAGCATAATTATGCTAATTACTTTCTCTCTTTTTTTTCGTTTTTTCCGGGTTTTTTTTTTGATTTTTTAAAAGGATTTTTTAAGGGTTACGGGGCTTCTAGGTGAATATGTGTGCTTTGCCGCCACTTATCTTTGTTTATAGGGCCTCCAGGCTTGAGTACGATGTCCTACGATCGATGTCTCCTCCGTGAATCACGCAGCGGGATGGCTGTTTTGCTTTGCGCATGCGTGAACTCTGCAAAGTTCACGCATGCGCATACCAAACAGCCATCACGCATGCGTGAACTTTGCAAAGTGACGGAGGAGATCGAAAGGAAAGCGCTTTCGGCGGCGCTTTCGGAGGCGATTTCGGCGGCGATAAGGAAGCCTCCCGCCCCCCTGGACAGCCTTCCGCCCTTACGCCCTGGGGCCCACCGCCCCCCGGCCCCCAGTCAGCTGACGCCCCTGTCTGTGAGATGTGTAAATTAGCACTGATTTAGATGATGCATCTTATTTTTGTATAAAGGTATTGGTACCTCAAATCACATTCCACAAGGAATTCTTTTCCCCTTTCCTATCAAGAATGAGATGGACTGAGGGCCCAATCCTATCCAGCTTTCCAGCACTGATGCAGCCGTGCCAATGGGATGCATGCTGCATCCTGTGATGGGGGGGGGCAGTTACAGAGACCACCTCAAGGTAAAGGAATGTTTATTCCCTTACCTTGGGGCTACATTGCGGCTGCATTGGTGCTGGAAAGTGTGTTAGGATTGGGCCCTCAATGAGTGAAAACTTTATACCAGACCCATAGAAAGGAGTATATCCTTGGATTTCAGACTGTAAAAAAATAGCATTGGCCTCTGCAGGAACATTCTGAACCTCAAAAGCTTTATGTTGAACTTTTTTTTCCTTATTTGATCACACTGTCAATATTAAATACTGAAGGTCTTCAGTGGTCTATGCCAAAACCAACTGCCATTTTTTTCTGTTTCTCTCCCCTTGGTGAGAGAAAATGAAAATGGCCATGTAAAGGAGTTAGGGCTCTGCCTAAGACTGGGTTTGACTACCGTACTACTATGTGCACCGTTGGGAACTCCACAAAGTGCATCTTAGTAGGAGAAACTTCTAATACTAAGGTAAGAGCAGCTCAACAATGGAATAAGCTGCCCTAAAGGGGTGGTGGTTTGGCCTGAGGATTTGAGCAGATTTGCTAGAGAGAGAGAGGGGAGACGACCTTCTGAGTTAGGACAATCTGTGGGGGTCTAGACAGGTTTTCACTGAGTAAATTTTTTTGCCTCTGCACAAAATATTTTCCTTTTGAATGTTTATATGTACTGCAATTTTTATTGAAAATGTAAATTTAATTTACCAATCTATTTGCATAATAATTTTACCTCTTGGCAAGAGAGTTTATTAACATTATAAATATAACCCTTTTCCCTTTGTGTTTCTCTCTTTTTTTCTTTAATAAGATGGTTAAAATGCAGCGAATCCCAGGTCCTAAGGAGCCTGCTGAATTGACCTATTATACTTTATACAATGGGAAACCTTTGCTGGGCACAACAGCTGCCAAAATTTTGAGCACTGTTGATTCACAAAGGATGGCCTTGACGCTAGGATATGTTGTTCAAGTACAAGCTGATCGTAAGAATTCTTTTCCATACTTTCCCCTCTCTTTTACATAATTTATCATTACAATTATTACTCTTTGTCTTAAGATGTACCATTTCATATGGTGGCTTATCCAGTACAGCACAGTAAGTCTTGTAAATGTTGGTTACATGTTGATGTCTCAATAAGATATGTACTTTATTAATATATGTCTTCAATTTTAAACGAGAGAGAGAGAGAGAGAGAGAGAGAGAGAGAGAGAGAGAGAGAGAGAGAGATTGCATGTTTCTTTCATTCAGTGGCTTTAGCCAGAATGACAGAGATCTATGCTGTCTTGGAACAGACTGTTTCTGTATATCTGAATGACACAAGTTCTTACAAATGTTGCCTGTCTTAAAATCAATTAAGTTCTTGTTTACTTTGAAGTCAGTGGTAGAATATTTAATGGAAGTCCAAAAAAGCAGAGTGTTAGAGGTCAACCAGGTTGTGCGTTGGCTAAGGCCCCACCTGGCTGGACTAACCCCTAACCCTCAGTACTGGTGGTAGAGGGTAAGTGCCCAGTGCACCATTTGTGGGTGGGCAGCATGGCAGGCCTTTGTTCCAGGGCCTGTTTGTTGTTTCAATCATGAGCTGGCCTGAGTCTCAGGTATATATTCCCTTTTATGTACAAGGGGAGGGCACTGGAAGATTCTGCTCCCAGTTTAGAGCAAACTGCCTCATGTGAACTTGGCAAACTGCGAATTGTTCAAACAACAGTTTAATAAGCCAGGATAATCAAACCAGTCATGAATTGCTATTCTGGCTTGTTAACTGTGAACTTGAATAGCTTACAACCTATGGCGTTCAGGTGCAATGACAAACTACGGATTTCTTCTAAGTTAGGAATGGAAGTTTCCGCTCTCCTTCACAAGCCTGGGGCTCATTCTAGCTTGTGAGTCTTCTTCAGTGTGTACATTGATATGAGTTTATATCACTGAATTTATCAGACTAGACTGAAACCTGTAGGTCATAATTTGACTAGAAACTATGACTATGGTGTCGTCGTGTGTATCCAGTAGGTTCTTTAATTCTTAACAATCTCAAGGAATTGCGCTCCATATGCTTATGGAGCAGCAGCTGTCATAACTGTTCGCAGGAGGGGTGTGTGTGTGTGTGTGTGTGTGTGTGTGTGTGTGCACGCGCATGTGACTTTGGAGAGCAATCAAACACTAAAATCCACACATTATTTACTCCTTAATCATCAGTATATACAGTACTTGAATCTCCAGAGCAAGTACAGAACTTTGTTGAACAATTCATAAACAGTGTGCAATGTTTAACTCTCTATTGCTGTTATACCTTGCTTGTATGCTGTCCTGCCACCATTTCAATTACATGGATTACTGATAGAAAAAATAAGAAATTTGTGGGAAATGATTTAAATAGTAGTAATTATCCCCAGTGATTACAACATCTTCTGGCTAGTCCTGGATACATTTATATTGCTTTATTGATTTTAATTCTCATTCCAGCTGGAAATACTTATCAATGACCTGCACCTCCTTCAAATTTCTAGTTGGTTAAGTGTTATATTGCTAATTGTTCATTCATAAATGTTACTGCTTGAACATTATGGAAAGAAGCAAGCATTCAATTAGAACTATATGAGAGCCAGGTATAGGGAAAAGTGGTAACCTCTGCCATAGTTGGCAAGAAATACAGATATTGCTTATGTAATCTAATTCTCATCTTGAAGGCAATGAACTCAAGTTAATGTTTCTAGCATAATAGGAGTGCATTGTGTTTCAAGCCATTTCTTCTCTTTTCTGCTCATTTTTTTTCCCTGAATTGGCTCCATTCATTCCAAAACAAATGCCCAATGGGATGAATGGAATGAGTGTCAGTGAACAGAGATCTGTTTTCAGAACTCCCATTTGGTTTTATTTTATTTATTTATTACATATAACCTGAAGCTCCTGGCCAGCTTGCTCCTTGTGGCTGCCATTTTAAAATTGATATTCTCCATGATGCAGTATAGTCATGGGGCGATGTGGCTTTTTTTTTTAAGACTACTGCCATGAAGAAAAATGATGTGCCCCCCCCTTTTTTTTCCAAAATCTACACTGCCTCATGAAAATACTTCATCATGGGGAATATGCGTAACACAATGCCTGCTATATGAAGGTGGCTATAATGTGAAATTCTTCTGGGGTTCCTTATTTCCAGTAGGAATGCTGTTTATATTTAGTTTTTTAAATGTTAAAATGAAAACAAATGGGAAAACAAATGGAAATAATAAGAAAATAAAATGAATGGGAAAAGAAACAAATAAATACAAAAAATTGAAAATGGAAACTTTTTTTAAAAAAATTCCTTTGGTGGTGTCTTTAGTTAAAAGGGTTGTAGAAGGCTGGGAAAGACATCTTACTGAGGACTTTAAGATCTCTGTCACTCAGAGTACACTCAAGAGTACACAACTTTGGACTATATTGGTCAGTGCTGTGGCTTCTTTATAAAGCAGCTTCATATATGTACTTTCTCTCTCTTGATATATACAGCTGTTGTGAAAAACCCACCCAACAACCTGTGGATAATTGCAGCCGTGTTGGCTCCCATTGCTGTGGTTACAGTCATCATCATCATCATCACAGCTGTTTTGTGTAGGAAGAACAAAAATGACTTCAAGGCAGACACCATGATGAACCTGCCACAGAGAGCCAAAGTGAGTGAGTTTTCATCCCAGGCTCAGGAATGTGAATTTGTTTCTGGAAAGTTGCCTTCTTATTTTCATTGCTGCTAAGTTTAGTTGAAGAACATTTAATAGCTTTAAAGTGGAAAGTATACTCTATCAGAACTCCTTTCCATAGCTGAATTTATTTTGCCTGGGCTGAGTGGAAAGAACCATAAACTTCTAGGTTTAAATGTTTGTGTAGCTCTTGAAGTGTTATGTCACAACAATCATCCTTCTGTGCTACAAGGACAGGATTGCATTCTCCCTGGACACATTTTTGCCAAACTAGTGAAAACAGTAATCTTTGTTCAAAAATAGATGAAAGCCATTCCTGTTTATAGGAATAAGTATATTCCTTGGTGCTTCTCTTTTTGGTAACATGATAGAAATAAATAAACACAAGTGATCTGTGAATGGGACATAGCACAGTGGTGGAATATGTTTTTTGCATGCAGAAGGCTCCATGTTCAGTCTCTGCTATATGTAAAAGATTTCAAGTAGCAGGAACTGCAGAAAACCTCTGCCGGAGACTCTGAAGACCCATTGCCAGTCAGAGTCAACAATACTGGACCAGTGGTATGATTCAGTATAGTATGAGTACGGTACTAATTCCTTAATATGCCTAATCATGATGTATTCTGATAGCATCTGTCCCAGTGACTGTTTACTCGTGTCTCCTTTGTGTCTTGTTTTTTAGGTTGTGAGCTCCTTTGGGACAGGGAATCATGTTATTCTATTGCTAAATAAACAGCTTTGAAAAGTATATTTTGTTAAAAAAGCAGTATATAAATCAATCAACCTGTGTTTGTTTACAGCTGTATGAGTTGAGCCGGTGTTATGGAGGTATGGAAGCAAATACAGTGGCAATATATAATACACAACAATCTGCTTCCTGCAAAAAAACTCTTTACTGTTATTATTGTGCTTCCTCTTTGTCAGGTGGTCTCAGAAACTACTGGTATTCAGCCGTCCTTACTCACACTCACTCATTCCCCTCCAGAACTGGTTTCAGACCCACATTTGAAATCTGTGAATCACATTTCAGGTGTTTTGAAATAGCCTAATAACTAATTGTTAGTGCCAATCAATTGTGAGGTTTTGCAGAACCTAAAGAAAGACTCTCCGTGAAAGGTAAGGGTGGTTGTAGCAACATAATAGATGTGCCACCAGTTGGGTCACCATGCCAAAACAAAAAACAACAACACTGCAATTGGGTTGTGCCATGGCAAAACAGTAAATAAAGCTTCCTTATCAAGTATTGCTTCACGTATTATTTCCTATCATTCAATCAGTATTGCTATGTCCTGTAGAAATATAATAGCTGTCCGGTCGAGCTGGACCCCTGTTTCTTGAATGATTCCATCTCTGTCAAAGCCATAGCTTTCCTTAAATCCAAACAGATCTTCTGACTTAATATGCCTAATCATAATATGCCTGACCCCTTGTTCCTTCCATCCTTCTGTACTGATTGGTCACTGCTTTGTCCTGTCCCTAAATAAATGTCCTCATCCTTGTTAACAGGCTTTTGGCCCAAACCTATGCCGGTCGGGTGCTGGCAGAGGCTGCTTTATGGCAGTCGCAAAGCAACTTCCGCCTATGTGTGCTGCCGGGCCACACTGGTGGGGAGATCGGAGCAGCATCCCACATACCAGCTGTTGGCCAAAGACCCGCTGGAGCAGGCCACACAGGGGGTGGAATGGGGCAGGGGGAGAGCATAGGGAGGGCAGGACAGTGATAAGGCAGGAAGGAGGACATATCAGGCCTGGGAGGGGGGCAGCTTAATATACTACTTATATAAATGATAATACTTATTTGATATCTTTTTATCCCACCGCTCAGTTTTTAAACTAGTTTAAACTATTGCAACCCATTCTAAGAGTTTGGGATGAACTGAGTTTTAAATGGATATAATAAGTTTCAAAGTAGATATAAGTACTAAGATACTAGTACTCATGGCTTTCCAGCGAGGACTCAAAACATTTCTATTTTGTCTGGTGTTTGGGTGATGGGTTATGTCTGCCCTTTGTGTCTCTGTAATAGTGTTTTGGTTCTGCTGTGGCCATTAAGCCCAAACAATTTGAACTACAATAATTTTACTCATTGTTTCTAGACATTGTACATTTTGTTATGGAGCTTGTAAGCTGCCTTGGGCATTTGCTTTGGCTTGGGAAAAGCGGAATATAAATTCAATAAATAAATAAATAATCTGATATTAGCAGAGCCCACAGAAAATCCTCTTCATCTAAAACCCTTTACTGCCAGGCAATACATCTGTACACGACATGAGACAGACCAACACAGAGCATTCTTAACACAATCCAGACTCCAACTGTTTCACAAGCACAAAGCAAGAACTAAAAGCTCATAACTCAAGCCTGTGAACTCAGGCTAAATATCAAGCCACATGTATAAAATACATGTACGCAGCATATTATTGACCAAGTATTTGGAAGACATTTTAGAAAATATTTACATGTTTTACTGACAGAAACACTGAAACTGAAAATCTCTCATTTGAAAGACAATTGGTGAATTAATGGCAGAGAACTCAAGCCCCATGCAAATCAGATCACTCAAGAAAATAAGCCAAGCCAGATGGCTTGCCACGCCACAGATCAAGTACAGGAAGTCCTCACTTAACATTGTTGATAGGTTCTTGGAAACTGTATAATAAAACCAATTGTACCGTAGGCTAATTGATGGCGCAGAGAGCTGTAGAATGAATGGCCACGGATAGCTTCAGGATGGCTGCGAAGACCTTTAAAATGGTCCTGCAACACATTCTGGGGAGCTACTAGCAAAATTGATTGCCTTTCGAATGGCTGCAGAGAGCTGTAGAATGGCCGCAGATAGCTTCAGAATGGCCGTGGAGAGCTTTAAAATGGCCATGGATGCAACAAATACATTTGAGAAAGATTAATGAAAACAAGTAAGGTAATTGTTTACAGATTGCCATTTTTTCTAATCAATGTTATAATGAAATGATATTGAAGGAAACGACGTTAAGTGAGGACTTCCTGTATAACTATAATAAAGAACTCAAAACTGTTATGCAACAGACCGGTCAAGAAAGTGGAGCTGTTTTCTCAAAATAGGCATATGGTGTACTGGTGAAGGAATTGGTCATCAAGAAACACTTCCTTATTGAGACTCCCCTCTTTTCTTTCTCATTTACCCACCCTGCATATGCACATAGATACTCACAGTCCTTCCCCTGACTAGAGAACTGCTGTTGCCTGCTCCTCTGAATTAGCTTGGGTGGTGATTGACAGGGCTGATGGGCTTGAATGATTGGCATCAGTCATCTGAACAGGTGGCTATCTTAAGTGAATGGAGTGAGCCGGCAGCTCTGGGCAATGTAGCATGACCTTTGTCTGCTCATGTGCTTTTCAGCCCAGAGCAAGCCCAATATTGTTAGCATTGTTGCCATCTGGTGCTGGCACCAGTGAGCAAGCAACAAAGCAGCTACCAGGCTCTCCTCTTGCCATCACTCACAGAGGATCTGGGAAGTAAATAAGTCAGTAAGGTATGGTGCACTAGTGATTTGAATTTTCCCACTGCTGCTGCTTCTCCATGTAACCACACAGCTCACTTTCTCAGCCTGTCTTCCAGCACCCATTCCAAGTATACAATTCTCCATACGTGTACAAAATAAAAATAAATTAATGTAATATGTCCAGAAAACCAGGTGCGTTTGCCTTCCTTGCCCAACTTCTCCGGCTCCATTCTGCTTCCCTGTTGACCTACCTTCATTGGCAGGTGCTTGCACAGGGCTGCTCGAGCCTCTCTGGCCAGTAGCACACAGCTCCGTGTGCTGCTGGAAGGCTGTTTACGATGTCCATAAAGCATGCCCTTCCACTGGAATGCTAGTTTTGGTAACGGGGAGGGGGGAATAGGATTGGGACATAAGGCTGCAACTCTGTACCTACAGGTAATTCCATTGAACTCAGTGGAGCTTACTTCTGAGACATGCATATGATTGCACTGTGGGCGTCACAGAATGCTTTTCAGAATTCTCAGGTGCGGAGTGTTACATGGCTGTGTACAGGGTTCTTGGCAGACTTGATATGGAGATAGTTCTCGGAAGATAGAAAGCTTCAAAACCACTGGTGTATCAGAAATTTACAATTGAATTAAAGCTAATGCTTTGAAATCAATGGAGGAATAGTTGTGCTTATAGATTTTTAAAAGCTCAGTAGAAGGGTACATAAAGCAAAAAAAAAAAAAGACCTAGAATATTAATTGGTGGGAGGGAAGCTACAGTAGATGTAACATGGGAGAGGTGCAAATAGAAATTCCTACTTTTTAAAAGCAGCCATGGGGGTTGGACTGGGGTCCCATTCCTGGCGGAGGGGTCACATAATTTTTCTGCGTAAAATCCCCCCTGAAGTTGATATTTGTCCCATGAAACAAAATGTACTGGTATCATAAGTACCTGTAAGTTTTGCTACACAGGCAAATAGTTTGGAGGATCTGATTTTAAGGGTACAGGATAGAGAAATAAGTTAATCCCTCATCCCCCACCCCACCACAATTCCCATATGTATTCAGTTTCCTTTTGGCTGCTACTAGCACTGTAAGAATACTGGGAGATTCTCTACGTGGATCTCCTTTGCTTTATCTAGTCTGGCCTTTATCTGAGCTCTGATTACTATACTTTGTAGTACTGTTAGACTAGAACTACTGGTTTGGATATTAGATTTGGATTGTTTAATTAAAGGAACATTTGTGCATAAGTATAAGAAGATAAGTCTTCCATTTGTGTGTGTGTGTGTGTGTGTGTGTGTGTGTGTGTGTGTGTGTGTGTGTGTGTGGCACAAAAACATAATGAAATTAGAAGAATGCTTTGTTTTATCTTAGCTGGCTTAGAATTTTGGTCCGTCAGGCATAACAGTAATTTTAATTGCTAGCAAGTTATTAAATGTAAAATCTTGGCAATGTAAATAGTTGCCAGTAATGTGTGCATAGTGTATTTAAATAGATTATGTGTTATTTTTCTAGCTACAAAGATGACTGGAACCACTTGAACATGGCAAACCTTCTGGATGAAAAATCTGTTCTGTGAATATGGCTGAAATAGGGATCTTTATTTTTCTTTTTTTTCTGTTTAAGAAATAATGTTATACTCTGTGTATCTTGAAATATCCATCTATCTACTAGGATGGTTGTTGTAAGGTTCTTTGTGGATGTTTGTTCTATGAAAAAATAAATTCAAGCTCTACAAAGAGAACCTGTCTTGGTATTCTGCTTATATTTTTATGGAGTGATTCTATTTTATTTGCTGTGCTTGTTCTGATTTCACATATCAAGGGGGAACAAGGAGAGTGGAGCTGCATAATCAGTGCTGCAGTCCTGCTGCTGTTGCTAGCAGAGAACTGTGCACTGCAGTTATTTGGACAGAAGGGCTGCCTGCTGGATAACCTCTTACAATCCTCCCTCAGTGAATGGAACTAAGCGAATTAATGAAAGAATATAGGGGTAATGAATCCTTTAGCATTACATATTGCAATATGCAGGGGGGGAAGACTTTGCTGCACCACCTGTGCTGTAAGAACAGTTCTTTAAAGGACGTTGGGCAAATGTATATAAATAGGAAAAATCAGTGGCTTTTTTTTGAAAAAACAAAACAAAAACTGCAGTCCATAGCATCTTTTAAAAAATTTTTTGCCATCCCGGATTAATAATGTAATAACCAGTATGTTTTATTTTCACTTGTTTCAAGTGGCATCTACAAAATTGGGAAATCCAGGAAATGAATGACTGCACATAATTGTGCTCTTCTTTTTCTACTGCTTCAAATTGATTCTAGTGCGAAAAAGAGATGGCTGGCTGCCCATGACAAGATATGAGGAGTTTTTGTCTGATACAAGTTGCATTATGTTTTAAGCATGAATGGTATAAGTTGAGTGTGTTGGATTTTAACTACGCTTGTTTTGGCATCTTGACAGGGTGGCTATGGTTGAAATTTGGATCTTTGTGTTAACCTTTCTTTCTTTTAATTCATGGCATGATGATGATTGTAGAGATAATAGACTTATATTTGAAGGGCAAGAAAAATCAGGTCCTCTGTCCCGGGGCCTCTGCCTTTATGATGTATGGCAGATACCTCCTTATGCCATGTAATTGTGTACACTCCTGTGGCATACCCTTTGCTCCATTACATGTGCATCTATGTATTTTCACTTTTCACAAATCTGTGGATCTGACACTATTCAGCCAGTTTCAGTCCTCTGTTGGTGAGATATAAAATTCCAACTGAATGGGAACATTCCAGACAGAAACACAGGAAGTTTAAACAAAGGGACTTAAGCCAAACAACACTAACCCTCCATTATTGCAAAACAGACCAGGGAGATCACGATCGAGGGGGCCCATATTAAAATTTTGAGCCAGGTCCAGAGAAACAATGCTTGGGTGCTGTCTATACATTGAACTTAATGTCAGCACAGGGACCTATGCTTATATACTCTAGTGGCACAATCTGTATATGGACACATTTCCAATGTACAGATTGTATAACTGCAGTTGATGTACATTGGGGTCTATACATGTAGGCCTATATGCATATATTATGATTAAATGTGTTGATATGATTTGATTGAATTTGCTGAAGGGATAATGCCATAATCACAATTTGTCATACATGTTTTCACTGAACATCTGCAGAGAGTGACAATCTGCTGTGCTCTGGATATCTGCCTGAGACCTTGCGGTTTCTGGTTCAAGTGCCTTGATTTCCTGATACTAAGCAATACTTGTATTCCAAGTATTTTTATGTTGAACTAATTCTCAGATTTTTGTTAGTCTCATTTCAAGTAAGCATACTTAGAGTAACAGTTTAAGGAATACTGAGGTAAAAGATAAAACTCTTGAGTGAAACTATAATGGATTGGATCCTGATTAGCATTTGCATGAGTTGTCCAGCATTCTGGCTCTCATGGGGAGGGATAGGATTTCCACCAACTCCTGCTCCATCCACAGCCCCTGTACCCCATACTATTCCTGGGGATCTCCCTAGAGCTTAGGATAATCTTTTGGGGGAAACTGGAGTGCAGCAGGATGAAACAGGAGGTGGGAAATCTTTTGGTTCTCTTGATCTAAGCCAGTGCTTCTCAATTTTTTTCTCTCATGCCCCCCCTATGAAGAAGAAAAAATTTCGCGCCCCCCTAATATAACTAATGCAATGTAACTAATGTAAAGGGGGGCTCGTTGCAATAGTTAGTGTGTATGCTTTGCGCCACTTATCTTGATTGTAGGAGCCTCCAGCGACGATCTAGTTCACCGACGATCTCTTCCGGGGAGCAGCAGAGGCGTCGCTCCGGTAGGGGCGGGGCTGTAAGTTTTGCTCGGTCGGAGTCCCGTTTACCGAACGAGCAGGAGGCGGCCCCGCCCCCTCACTGTCAGAGCCATTCCCCTGCGGAGAAAGCAGCAGGCAGGGTCTCTTGCCTGCTGCTTTCTCCGCAGGGGAATGGCTCTGACAGTGAGGGGGCGGGGCCGCCTCCTGCTCGTTCGGTAAATGGGACTCCGACCGAGCAAAACTTACAGCCCCGCCCCTACCGGAGCGACGCCTCTGGGGAGCAGATCGTTCCTCTGCTCCCCGGCGCGAACTCTGTAACGCGCCTAGGAGCGCTCTGCAGAGTTCACGCATGCGCAAGACGACGATGTTGCCAATCGTCGTCTTGCGCATGCGTGATTCACAGCGTGAACTCTGCAGAGCGCTCCTAGGCGCGTTACAGAGTTCGCGCCGGGGAGCAGAGGAACGATCTGCTCCCCGGAAGAGATCGTCGGTGAACTAGATCGTCGCTGGAGGCTCCTACAATCAAGATAAGTGGCGCAAAGCATACACACTAACTATTGCAACGAGCCCCCCTTTATGGAGCCTCGCGCCCCCAGCCCCACTATTTGAGAACCGCTGATCTAAGCCAATATGTTAATGCTGAGAAAAAGCATAAAAACTTGTTGATCAAAGGCCACCCTTAATGAAATGATAGAGAATGAAAAAGTGTACACTGATTTGTTTTATTATTCTTTTTCAAAAATGGCGCATTTTGACAATAATTGACAGGATTTAATTTGTATAAAACAGTTCTGTGCATTAAAAATTGATGAAAAGAGTGAAAAACATTCCTCTGCAGCTACTTTTTCAGTCTGTTTATGTGTTCGTTTTTCAAAATGAAGAAGAATAAATTGTACAGGGAAATGAGTGGTTCATGCAATTTCTTTTTTCTTTTTCTTTTGCATGTTGATTACATAATTGAATTGCTGCTGGTTGGTTTTAGGAATGCGAATTTTAACCTGATGAACCATCCTTGTTGGATGCCCATGTGATAACCAAGATTTTCAGGCAATTCAAGTCCATGAAGATACTCTCAAAGGCTTTCATAGTTGGTGTGATTCATTTGGATATAGGATTATTTGGGTATTATAGCCACAGTCTTTTAGAAATTCCACTGTTCTTAGAGTGGTCTTAAGGACCTTAAGGTCTTAAGGACCTTAAGAGTTTTGCAACCTCTAAGAACAGTGGAATTTCTAATAGACTGTGACTGTAATATCCAAATGAATAGAAATTGAAATTATGTGTATTATTTGGACACCAGATTTCATGGGTCTACCTCCTGGGTCTATTTCAGATTCAGCCAAGACCTTTCCAAGTTTGGGCCAATCTGTAATAAATCCCTTTGGGCACCTACACCATGCCCTCAATGCTGCCTCCTTTATAGAAGAAAAGGCTTGTGTTAGCCATAAGACTTTGGACTAGGAACCTGTGCTAAATATCTTAGAATCATAGACTGTTGGTGTTGGAAGTGAATCTAGTCCAACCCTTTGCTCAGTGCAGGCAACTAGCATCCCTGACAATTGGCCATCCAGCCTCTGCTTGAAACTCTCCAACAAGAGAGAGTCCACTACGACATGAGGCAGGCTGTTGCAGTGCTGGACAGCTCTTGCAGTCAGGAAATTCTTCCTCACGTCTAGCCCACATCTACTTCCCTGTAAGTTTCAACCCATTGGTCCTAGTCCTGTCCTCAGGAGCCACAGAGAGTAAGTCCTCCCGTTCTTCTGCATCACAGCCCTTCAGATACTTCAGATACTGCATCACAACCCTTCAGATACTTGATTTCCTGATACAACCCTTCAGATACTTGAAGGGCTGTCATATCTCCACTTAGTTTTCTCTTCTCCAGGCTAAACATACCATGCACCTTTAATCGTTCCTCATAGGACTTGGTTTCCAGACTCCTCACCATCTTAACTGCCCTCCTTTGAACCTGTTCTAGCTTGTTAATGCCCTTCTTAAAATATGGTGTCCAGACCTGAATGCAGTATACAGCATGCGGTCTGACTAGTGCAAAATAGAACGACACTATTCCCTCTTGTGATCTATGCTGCTGTTAATGCATTTTCATTGCGTATAGCGAAACAGGTATCTCGGGTAATTTTCATTGCATGTCTTTTTTTTTTTTTTGCAGCTGCACATATGTTCAGCATGTGTTCCATTAAAGACATCTAGATCCTTTTTATACTTGCTGCTGGCAAGATAGGTTTCCTCCATCCTGCACTTGTCCTTCTGATTTTTTTTTGTACCTATATGCAGGACTTTACATTAATCTCCACTGAACTTCATCTTGTTGCTATGGCTGACAATGACTGACAGCCCAATCCTATGGGGAGTTTACATCGCTGGAACAAGTGTTCCAGCAGTGTAAGCAAACTTTACGTCTGTTGCAAATGCGACAGCCCCAGCAAGAGCGGCCTGGCCGCCACCGCAAGCAGCTGGGTTTGCATGACAACAGACAACGGATGCCTGCCACCACTGGTATGATCGCGCATCGGTTGGGAGGTAGGCAGGGAGGGAGTGGAATGGGGGAGTGGCCAGAACGGGGAGGTAATGGGGCGGGGAGGAGGGCAGATTGGGCCTTAGAAGGGGGTGGGTTCGGTTACAGTGGTGCTCATGGAATCCTAACCCCCTTCCTAGGCTGGTTCCGCCTTCACTGGTCATTGCAGACTTGTGCTAGTGATATTGCTGGTGCAGGTCTAAGTTGACCCATGATGGCAGCAGGGGCTTACGATGGGGGAAGGGGACAAATGTTCTCTTCCTCGAGGAGGCCTCAACATACTGAAACTCCCCCTCAGGTTACAATGGATGCCACGTTGGCACCGCTGCATCGCCACACGGGGAGTTAGGTAGGATTGGGCTGCCCGTCTGTAAAGATTGTTTTGAATCCTGATTCTGTCTTCCAGGTTGTTAGCAAAACACTTCATCCAGTGTTTTTGGCTGGTGATACTATGTATCAGATGATTTAAATGTTCTCTTCGGTGCATTCTTAAGTAAGAATTCCTTTTGTAGTTATATTAAGCAGTGGGTCAAAAGTACAACAATGCTTTGTCTGAAATTCCTTCAGTCAGAATGCAAGTAATTTGTTTTAAAAAAATGTATAATTTTAGGCTTGATATACCTACAAAAAGTTGTATACATCTGTTGAATATAATTTGTTGCCACAAGTTGCAGAAGATGAGCTAATGTTTACACAATGCAGACGGTACTGTGGATATCTTGACAATTTTGTCCCATCTGTAAAGTTAAAAATGGATATGTTCCAGCATGTGGCTAACATAAAAAACGTGAAGGATTGGTTTATCATTTTGAAATATAATTGTTGCTTTATATTTTGGAGTAACGCAAGGGTACAACTTAGTATTTCAGAAACATTTTGTTCTAGATGAGAAAAGCAATAGTGTCTGAAGACACGGATCTCAACTCGGCCAGAATACCCCCTAGTGTATTTTCCATCATTTTTATAGCATATATTTGGAAAGTTACTGAAACTTTTCAAGAACAACATACTGTAGTTTTAAAAAACCTGGTTCTCTTGATGTGGCTTGTGACTAGACTACTAGCTGGTATATTTTCTTATTTGCTTTGCTTTCCTCTGTTGCATCTTCTCACACTCTTTTATTGATTTTATTCCAGTATATTGTCTGCTTTAAAACTGTGCCAAATATTATTTCACTGCTGTTTGATGCTCTGTTGTTCTCCTGGCTTCTGTGACATTTTCCTCCTTCATCCTCACAGTCCTCAGCCTCATTTGCCCGCACTCCCATTTAGTTCCATTGACTGTGGCAACATGATATTGTCAGTGATGCTTGTAAACAAAGCCACATGGGTCACCACAGCCAAAAAAGGAGGAGGAGGAAAATGGTACTGAGAAGAACAACATTCAAGCAACCCAAATCTGTTGGCAGCAAATGCCCAAAGTGGATGGCACATCAAGACTCATGAAAAAGAACATAAAATGAGGCAAATCATTCCAGCTTAGCTTTGCTGAACAATAAATTTAAATTTGTATTTATTAATTCTTGATTAATAGAAGCAGGAATAGATGTGCAAGTTCAATTGTTCTTCACTGTTAGATAAAGACAGTTTGCAGTTCTGGCCACAGCTTACTTCAAACTGTACAATTAACTAACTCATTGAATTTACATTGAAAGATGCATATTAGATCAGGGCTCTTTTGTTTTCTGTCTCTGTAGCCAGTCCAAGGTTTTGATTATGCCAAGCAACATTTAGGCCAACAGGGAGCTGAAGATGATGTTTTGCCTGTAACGCAGGAGACTGTAGTACTGCCGCTTCCCATGAGAGATGCCCCTGCTTCCCAGGACAGGGAAATTATTCAGGACGGGAGCACGGCTAAAACTGCCAAGTCCAATGACACAAGAAAAAGGTAAGTGTTGACAGCAGGGGCTGAGTTGGCTGTCCAATTGTGAAACTACTATAGGACTGATAACCGTTTCAGTTAAACCACTTGAACTTAGAGTGACTGTTTCTGTACTGAACATCAAACATGTATTGTCTTGGGGGGTGGGGGTGGGAATCACAAAACATTTTGATAAATATCAACCTTATATTTTGCAAGCTTTGGTCATCTGAGAGATAATGATGAACAAAAAGTAATTTGCTAATTTTGCTGGATAAACTTTGGGCCAATTCACACAACCACTTCTTACAGCGCAATCCTATCCTGCTCCTCCACCGGTGCAGCCAGCAGAGGAGGGCAGAACGGGAGGCTTTGGAGGGGAAAGGTTTTGGAGGGGCTTTGAATCCCCCTATAGAGGGGATTTGGATCCCTGTTCCCTTCCAAGGCCTCCAGTTCTGGCTGCCTTGTATTCAGTCCGAATGAATAAGGTAAAGGTATCGCCTGACAATTAAGTCCAGTCGTGTCCGACTCTAGGTTGTGGTGCTCATCTCCATTTCAAAGCCGAAGAGCCAGCGTTGTCTGAAGACGCCTCCGTGGTCATGTGGCCGGCATGACTCTCCTTGCCGCAGCGCGTAGCATGCAGCTGGAACACGGAGCGCTGTTTACCTTCCCGCAAGTGGTACCTATTTATCTACTCGCATTGACATGCTTTGGAACTGCTAGGTTGGCAGGAGCTGGCCAAGCAACGGGAGCTCACCCCGTCGCGGGAATCGAACTGCCAACCTTTCAATTGACTGCTTATGGTTCAGTGGTTTAACCCGCTGTGCCACCCGCTGGATGACGAATGAATACTCGTATTCAAATGTACAGAGATGATGATGGACACCATCTGAGGACTCAAATATGTATTCAGTTCCCTATCACTTCAAGCAGTGATGAGTTCTAAACTTTTAATCAACAGGCTGCTATGTGAGTCCCCTCATAAGAAAGGTTTCATACAAATTCTTACAAGTTTTTACTGAAAAGTGATTCTTTTTCAGCCACTGCTGAAGACCCAGATGTAAGTACTGTATATGAGGCTAGAGTTCTAAATCTGAAACTGGGATTTGATTTTTTTTTATTTTTCAGTTCTGCCATACCACTGCACAGCAATTTTTGTTAGTTTTGTTAATGTGTGTGTGAGTGCGAAGATGTATAAACAACCTTTAACAAAATTTAATATTAGCTCCCCATCAAAGTTTAAAAGTTGATTTACCTTTTAAACATACTGTATTTATCGGCGTATAATACGCACCGGCGTATAAGACGCACCTTCCTTTTGGCCCTGGGTTTCAAGAAAAAAACATTTAAAGCATTTTTGGGCCACTTGGCCACTTACCGCTTGGCTGCTTAATTAGCTAATTTACATAAATTGCACAAAAATACCAGGATCTCTTTTAAAACACACAGCAATAAGACACATGAACAAAATGCACCAGAACATAAATCCCAAGTACAAAAAAATACCCCAGACTCAACTCTTTTTCCCCCAACCCACCCATGCACAGTTTCCAAAGTAAAAAACATTTACCCCAAGTACAACCCCTCCAGACTCAACTCTTTTTCCCCCCACCCCACCTATGCAGTTTCCAAAGCCTCCCAACTAGGCCCAGTTCAGAAACTTACCCATGCTGCATTTATTCAGCATCCGGAAGAGCAGGCCCTCTGCAGCTCAGCTGAACTGAACTGAGCACAGCGCCCTCTGCTGGCTGATGAGAAGCTCAACTCATGCACGTGCATAAATTAAACCCGACAAACAGCTGTAGATCGGATAGATTAGTCAGGGAAGAAAGCACAAGGGAGCTCTCCCGCTCCAGGAAAAACCCGGTAAACCCAAAAATGCTTTAAAACGGGCAAGGGGGGGAAAAGGATTTTTTAGTATTGGCGTATAAGACGCACCCTACTATTTCGGGTCACAAATTTAGACAAAAAAGTGCGTCTTATACGCCAATAACTACGGTAATTAAAAGGTTCTCTTCCTCCATGAAAGAAGGATACAACTCATTCACTATGTAAACAAACTGATTTCAGGGCGTTTACTAAAGTACCCCCAAACTAGAGAATGGCATAATTAATGATTCATATAGCTTGGCCCTATGAATAACTTCTTACTTTAAGTAGAATTTTGCTAAGTTTACATTCAAGCCTCTGTGCTTGAACGTAAACCGGAAGCTGCTGGACAAGTGCAGAATTTTACTTCTCGTTGCCAGATCATATTAATGCATTTGCTGAGAAAGCTATTCTAAAAATGCCCTTGTGTTACGCTTTCAGTGTCATTGCCACCGTAGATTAATAGATCTACTATAAGAAGGGAGTCATTGTTGACTTGCTGCAATTCTACTGATATCCTTACGGCTAAGGGAAACAATCTCAGAAAAGTGTTTACAATAGGACTACCAAGTTTCACTTTAAAAATATCGGCATCATGATTTACCATCTAAGTCTTTGGCTAGAATACTTACACTGCATCTAATATTACACTTAAAAGACACAAAAGAGCTGACTTGAATGGCAGGTATGCCTGACACCGTGAAAATTTAATGTGAGAAATCCAATCCATAAGTGACTTTGAGATTTCTCAATTGCAAGAACCTAGAAGCAGCTTGAACATTCATGGGAGCGTATTCCAAAACGATTTGCCCGTATTTTCTTTCTTTCTTTCTTTCTTTCTTTCTTTCTTTCTTTCTTTCTTTCTTTCTTTCTTTCTTTCTCTCTCTCTCTCTCTCTCTCTCTCTCTCTCTCTCTCTCTCTCTCTCTCTCTCTCTCTCTCTCTCTCTCTCTCTCTCTCTCTGTGTATGTGTGCGTAAGAACATGTGAACATATGTTTTGCTTTGCTGGATTTGTACAGTCCAGCACATTGTCTTGTCTTCAAGATACTTGAAGGTGCAAGGGAGTGTCAACGGGAAACAGGATTTATCTTGTTGGCTGTGTGCTCCCTGAGGCATCTGATGGGGCCACTGTGTGATACAGGAAGCTGGACTAGATGGGCTTTTGGCCTGATCCAGCAGGGCTCTTCTTATGTTCTTATGTTCTTATACTGTCCAGTTATTATTTGTGTGCATGCATGCATGGACACACAAAAGCGATGCTTGTACCTGGGAAGAGATTGGAAGCAGGACTCTCTCAGGATTTAATTTTGCGAAGTCGGGGTGATCTTATTTAACATGAGATATGCCAGTTTGGTCATTCATTTTTCCCTGTAGTGAGAGGACTAGGGAAGGAAGTGTGTGAAGCCAAGGCTCACTTACTTTCCTTTCTGGGTACAATCCAGGGAAAAGTAATGTCGGAACAATAACAGAGAATGTTCACAGTGATGCCCCAGGAAAACTCACAGTCATACATGATAGATAGGCATCACTTGTTTTTCATCTGCAGCACCTGATAATTAGAGGTATATGTTGTCTTAATCTCTTCCAATAATAATAATAATAATAATAATAATGATCAGCATTGTATAGTGTGTTTTGAGTGTGCAAAGCATTTCACGTATATTATCTTACCTGTAAGGTAAGGAAGTGTGTTGTCCCTATTTTGCAGCTGGGGAGCTGAGACTGAGAGAGAGAGTGGTTTGCCTAAGGCCACCTGGTGCACTCATGGCAGAAGTGAGATGGCAAGTCAGGACATTCTTGATTTGCAACTAGCAGCCCAATTCTGTCCAGCAAAAGCACGCTGCGTCAGATCTTCGGGTCTGTCGCTACCACTTCTGCAGTACAAAAAAAAAAAAAGCCATTTACTGTGCTCCTCGTGTGGTTTTTGCAAATGCAGAAGTGCAGGACTTCTAGTTTAATTTAAAGGCCCTCCTTCATTTGTGCTGTCCCTGTAAATCAAACCAGACGTCCATGTTTGAAGAAATTGTATAAAGAACACAGTAAGGAAGAGTGGAAAGCGAGTCAGTGCAGCTTGTGTCTGCAGCGGATTGGAGACAGGTGGCAGAAGACTTGGAGTGAAGGGCACCCCAAATCCACTGTCTTCTCACCCCCTGCAATCCGCCACTGATGCAACTCACATCACCTTGCCTCCTGGATGGGCTACCCCTGATGGTATGTCTATGAAACTGCTGCCATCTTGCCTTTTTTGTGGGGCCTCTTTTGGAAATGAGAGTGCTGGGCTCAGTGAGCTTCAGTCTAACTCAGCATGGCATGTTCTCAAGTGCTACAAATGAGGCATTCAATGACTAACTGATATTTGAGCACTACTTGGTGAGTGTGAGAGGAAAGGTGTCATACATGCATGCTACGGAATGAACCAAAGGACACCTGAAGTACAGTAGATAAATAGAAATTCAGATGGAAGTGGCTTTGTATAGGGTTGTTGATGTTGAGGGAGGGGCTGTAGCTGAGTGGAAGAGCACCTGCTTTGCATGCAGAAGGTCCCAGCTTCAGTCTCTGGCTCTTCAGGTATAGCAGAGAGAAAAATTCCTGCCTAAAATCCAGGAGAGCTGACGCTAGTCTGTGTCAACAATACTGAGCTGGATGGACCAATGGTCTGACTCGGTATAAGGCATCATGTTTCTATGATGTGGGACTGCATGGTGAGCTTTGGTTTATTAGAAGGGCTTGAATAATGAACTTGCTATGTTGTATTGTTTGAGATTTGTTTTGAAATGCTCTCTGTGTGTGCAGTCATTCATTCTATACATGCTGTATGTCTGTGCAGAGAATATATGTTATAAGAAGAAAATTCATAGAATTATCTGTAGCAGTATTTCTAAAATAATATTGAGAGAAAGAGGTGTTGGCATCACAATTGTTTAATGGCCTCTGTATGGAAAAAAATCTCCCAAACTGTCTTTTTACCTTTTTCATCTATAAATATGCTGTGGGTACATCTCTGATTTTGTTGTGTTTTTTATTGCAATGTATTTCCTATCTTTCTTTTTGTATAAAAATTAGACTTGAAAAGTCACTGATGCAAACCAAAGCAAATGCAATAACCTTGAAATGAAGAATATGCAGAAGAAACTTACAGTCTTCCTTGTTGCTATGGTTACTTGCAGCAGGTCGCCTAGTGAGAACGGTTCTGTCATCAGCAACGAATCAGGAAAGCCCAATTCAAGCAGAGGCTCTCCACAGAAAGTAATGGCACAGCAGAAAGTGACAAAAGAGGAGGGAAGAAAGAGAAATGGTGAGAAATGTTTCCTGATGACAGATCTACTATATGCCTGCCATTTATCCCATGGAGATATGCCACCATAGAGTTGTCCTTTTTTTTTTTTTTTTAAAGCCCTCTGTGTAATAATCTGTCATGCACCTATTCTTCTCCATCACTGTTTCCCCCTTTTTGTTTATACAAATTTTGCTGCAAGAAGCAAACCCTTTATCACTGAGCTCAATATTGACTCAGGCTCTCGAGGCTTTACAATCACTGGTTTGTTTTCATAGTGTGTTACAAAAATAGGGCACTGTGGTTTGCAGACGTGAATCTGTATCTGTATCAGTAACATGTAGACCTTTTATTTCTTTTTCCTTCTCTGTGGATTTCAATTGGCCCAGGTCAGATAATATGCCTTAATTAGACAAAATTGGATGTGAAAAGGTGTGCTATCTCTCCCAGCTACAATTCATTCTTTGTTCTGAAAGCACCCTCTCTTTTCCTTTATCTTGCTAAGGCCCTAAATTAAACAGCATCCCAGTGTTAGGAGTCTCATGCTACATATTGATGCAGCTGTAGGCTTTGTAGTTAATCATGTACTGGCTATATTTAATGACAATTAGATTTTCCCAGCATTCTACATTATATTTTTCTATCTGTTTTCCATGCTGTACTCTTTCTGAGTGGTAAATGTTGTATATTTTAAGCTAATGCATGAAATGTGATTACCAGTTAATGATGCGATCTCAATTATTTGCAGCCCCCCCTCTTTAAAATGTGTGGAATGGAATCTGCTAACTTATCCACTAATGTAGCATCTCCAAGTATATCCTTGTGTGTTGGTGTTACAGCAGCACAATTATGTTTTTAAAGATACATCAGTGGGGGCTGATGATTAGGGTTCGGGTGTTTGGCTCCCATCCTCAAGCTGTTTTCTTTGGAAAAGATCCACTGAGTAGTTCCATGGGTTAATCACTTGGACATTGCAGCATAAAATGTGAATATTTCTGTGGCATTGTCTGTGGCCCCCCTGCATGTATAGCAATGATGAAGTCTTCTGCTTGTAAGAGTTATGTCAAAATCTGCGTACTTAGCAATATGTATTGACTATACATAGTCACTAACCCAATGAAGCACTTTTCATATAGTTCAATATGTTGCTGCTTTATGAAAAGAAAACTGTTGATAATTTTCCATGGATTGTATTTAATGTTCAAAATTCTGTCCCCATTTCAAAAATACTTCCTGGAAGCTTTTGAGGAAACATCATTTATTGTCCATTTGTCTGTCTGAACTATGTTGGTGAGGATGTTATTTTCTGTTTGTTTGTTTGTTTTTCTTTGACATTTAGGTTTTAAATCCTCAAAGAAAATTGGTAAGAGATTTTCAGTTTCTTAATTATAGTTGTACTAATATTTTCATTGCACCCTTAGAATACACATAATGGCTACTGATCTCATTCCTTCACTATTCTGTATAAAGTTCTTATTTAAGGGGGGGGGAATAAAAGCCTTGCATTTGATAATGACTATAAAGATTTTAGTGGGACAGCATACATTATATTATCTTTGGTATTTGTAACTATGAACGTGAATAATTACTTAAGGTTACAAACAAATCTCTCTCTTTGCCTGCTCTGGTCAGTGGCTTTCTGCTAACAATCTTGCTGCTTGGGTAAAATATATTACATGGGGCCAAGAAAAATAAGGTTGCTAGTAGTTTGATTAGTTGCCTGTATGCGCTGCACAGTGACCCACAGAAGCTGTGGTTTGTGTTGCACTCACAACTCCCTCACTGCAACTAATGAATCTATTCAGTGCTCTCCAAAAGTGTATTTACTGACTACAGAGAGAATGACTCTTTTTTTTTTAGAATGCAGAGCAGGGTGAAACACTGAAAGATCCTCATGTAACTTTGCTGGATTCTTGCAAGTAATTTAGAAGCAAGGCACTTAATTCCTGACTATTGTTTGCAGACATGAACACGGTGCATGCATTCATATAAATGTAGCATTTGGACTAGATGGGCCTTTGGCCTGATCTAGCAGGGCTCTTCTTATGTTCTTATGCACAAGTTTCCCCTTTCAGTTCAATGGTAGGAGCAGCTTCATATGCTCAAAGAGGTGCATATGTGGAGCTTCCCTCCCATTGAGATCAGTGGTTATTGACTTGCATAAATTGAAGCTATGTTTACCCATTGGCACTCCTGCATGACCAAACGTTGCTGGTTTCCATTGTATATGTTTCTATCCCTGGCTCATACTACTAGCAAGATCCAAGTAGCAAAGGCTACAATGCAGTTGGGACATGCTTTGATCTGGGTAAGCTTTTAATGTATATGTTCAGACCCAGATATTTTTTCTTCTGAAAAATTAGTAATCTGCAAACTGGAGTGAATCTATTTGCTATTCATGTTGGTTGATATGGGGACTAAAAGTTAAGGTTGGTTCATTTGTTGTCATAGTAACAAACCAATTTTAGATCCTTTCCCTTCAGCATTTAGCTAGAGAAGAAAATGATAATATTTGGTGGTTTCTTTTAAAAGAGAAATTCTAATGTAACCCTTTTCAACAGTCTCCCCAGGCACACAATATGTCATGTCAGCACTTGTGGACAAATGAGAAACGAGTGATTTGGTAGAAGCTGAAAGGCTTGACTGAAGGAAGTGATATTTTGAAAGAATTGGCCTGCCATTCATAGTTAGGAATGTATGGAGTCTTTAATAGAACACTAATTTAAAATCCCCATGTTTGTCAGGTTAATGAACTAGATCACCTTTTTACAGTTGACTGAGTTTTCAACATTTTCCCCAAGAAAAGATGCAGTCAGTTCTTGGTATCTGTGAGGATTAGATCCCTGCAAAGCCTAGCAGATACCGAACCATTGATCCAGTGGGATCAATGTGGTTAGGCCGATGTAGGAGGGTGAAACTTACCTGCAGCGGAGATCAAAGGCAGCAGGAAGGCAGGAGAGACCTTCAGCAGGCAGCAGGAAGCCTGCAGACATTCACAATGGTGCCCACAACTAGTGTGCAGCCCTTTGAAATGCCTTCAGAAGCTTCCCACAGGCATTTCAAGGGGCTCCGCGCTAATCTCGGGTGCCATTTTGAATGTCTCTGCTGCATTCTGGAAGCCTGCGTAGACCTTCAGAAGGCAGCAGAGACGTTCAGATCACGGATAGGTGAGAAAAGCGTTGTCAGAAACACAAAATAGGTGACAATCCTGACCCTCACAGATATGCAAATTCGCAAGTAGCAAATTCGCTATGGAGAGAAACGACTGTACATGTGCTGCAGGCATATTTTGAATGCCCCTGCCTTGTGCTTGATTTTTTTGCTTTAATTGTGTGTTATTATATTTCTGGTGAGGTTCTTTAGTTTAAGCAGCAATGTTGTATAGCCCTTTGAGTCTTGGTCCGAATTCACACAGGTTACAGGCCCTTTGCATGGTAGAGGAGCAATGTGACCACCTGTCCATCGGCAAGCAGATGATATCACAAATGTACTGGGTGCTCTGTACCAATTTCAGATTGTTTGGATACACTGCTCATGCAATTCTTTTCCTTCAAAAAAGAGGGGAAGAAATGAAACTTGGTGTCATGTGGGTACTGCACACTGCCACTGTAAAGGAGATAATCCACTGGTCAGTCCTCATCATCTTTTCTCTGCAACTGCTTTTCCTGCACAGAGAGGCAATTTGATCCTGATTAAGTTAGCCCCTCATGTGAGTAGTTCAGGACACATTACTTTCACCCTAGCTTGTCTAGATTTGTCCTTTGTAATGTCAGTAGTTCACTATGTGCTCCCTCATTTGCTGGAATCAACCCAGAAGAAAGAGATTGGGGGGGGGGGGGGAGAGGCAATACAGCAGCAATAGCCATGGAGGAAACTGTGAACAGAAGTTAAAAAAAGAAAAAGAAAACAAAGAATTTTTCAGAAACTATTTCAGCTCCCTTGAAAGCACAGTGTCAACTGGCAAACGTCTGCCACAGCTCCAGTAAATTGCCCGTGTACTCTCCAATGAACATGTGAGACCAATATATGGGGTGAATGGGCCATTGACAGCTGGTTGACGGAGAGGGAAACATGAGACTTGCAGCCGTTAAAGAAATGATAGGGTGTAGTGCGGAGGCTGATTCACTAAAGGGGGGGGGGTCAGCCGATTGCATGACCCCCTAGCTGGGCATTACCCACCCTGACTTTAAGCCAAACTCCCTGCAGGGACAGGGACACGTGAGCTTTTCACAGTCAACCCCCATAAGGGACAGAGCACCACATGTAGAATGGCCGGAGCAGAGGTCAGGCAGAGGTCAGGCAGGTAGATAAATAGCATGGTCCTTCCCCTGCTCCCTGCGGCCACCAAAAGAAATCCCTGCTGACTTCTCACATGATGTGGAGACCAGGCAAGTACTGTACGATCCTCGTGCAAATGGCAGTGAGGGATTGGGATAACCTTTGTAGTTAAGGGTGGGTGTCATGTTCTATCTTCGGTATCAGAAGAACTCTCAAAGTGCTGAGAAGGAACTGGTCTAAATGAGCCTGTTTGTGGTGTGTGTGTGTGTGTGTGTGTGTTCCTTCTCTACAAGTTAGACTTACTGTGGCTCTTTGATAGACAGCCTCAAGCATAATAGGATTTTTTTGCAGCCCCACATCTTCTGAAGTGCTTCAGGTTCCTTCTTGACTTTGCTTGGTGTGCCACGCATAGTTATTAGACCATCTGTGGAAAAAGGAGAAGCTTCAGCTCTCTTTCTATGGACTATTTTAGGTATTACTTGTCTAGGTAGGTATTTTGGGGGGGGGGGTTGTGCTCAGAACATTTTCCTGTTACCTCCGTTCTTGTGATCAAATGTTGAGAAATTCCTCTAATTTTAATTTTTTTACTGCTGCAATAATTCTTATTGCGCATTGGCAGAAATTAACCCTAACTGGTCTTGCGTATCTTCAGTCTTTCAGTTCAGTCTTCAAGGATACTTTATCATTGGCTGCATTTGCACAGGGAAACAGCAGAGACCAACTTGTTCAAATGGAGTCCCATGGTATCAGGATTTGTTCGTGCTTTAGGGTTGTTCACGTGGTATGCTGTACTGTGTACAGACGTGGTATGTCTGTACACGGGTACATATTTCCATGTGAATGACCTACCTAGGTTCATTTTCACAGATCAACAAATCTCTGTATGCAGCTTGTACCTGAATTGAACAAAATGTGTGAATAACTGTACCAGGGTATCAATTAACAATGATTATACTTGGGTACACAAATGTACCCAGGCACAGTTTATCTTGTAATGTCTTAGATCTGACATGAGTGATCCTTAGATGTACCTAAGGGGTTTTGTTGTCTTTCCAGCTTAGCAGTCTTTGTCACCAACATGGCTCCCAATTGTTTGTGCTACAAGTTGGAGGTGATTGTGATGGTGTATGGTTTTGTGCAGTCCCAAGAGCCAGTTTCTTTCCTAGCAACATCATTAATCTCAGCCATGGAAGAGGACCAGTGGATATGCGGAATATTTCAGTAACTGTAGTTTCTATAGTAACTAACCTATTTTCTTTTCCCCCTTCCATATGAAAGCCAATCTTCTGTGTGCCGTTCAATGGCAGCATGCCTCCCTTGCTGGTGCTTACTGCTGTAAAGTCGTAAATGCCTCCCCAACAGCACGCCAATCGGTGCGCTGCCGTGGGACGCCTTTGGGAAGGTCTCCGCCTTCCCAGAACGCCTGGATGCACGCCGCAAACAGTGAGCCAGTGGGGAGGCGGGGGAACGGTGTAACGGGCGTTATGGAGGGCGAAGAAGATCCACCACTGACAGCCTGCGCAGGATCCTATCTCCCTTCCCTGCAGCCTTCCTGCCCCTTCTCCTCGGAGTTACGCTAGCTAAATTGCTAGCGTAGCTCCGACGAGACCCATTGCAGGTTGTGAGCTTTACGCAGGGGTGAGCGGATTGAACATCCCCTTGCCCTGCGGAAGCTTCTTGGTCTGCCCCCCCCCCGCACAGGATACAGCAGCTGGCATTTTGGTGCCTCTGCATCGGTGTGTGTGTGTGTGTGGGAGAATAGGACTGGGCTCTGTGTGTGTGTGTGTGTGTTGGAAATGGTGGCAGAGTGTGTAGAGAAGGTTGTTGATGTTGAGTTGTGTAAAAGAAAACAAAATTAAAAGCATAGCTTTAGGTATAGGCTGTTTTTCTTTCTTTGTGGAATAAGCAAAGCATGGATAAACATATAGAGCTCTTTGTCATCTCTGTGAGAGAATGTTAAGTAAAAGTCCTCTTACTACGTGTGTGCTGTTCAAGCTTTACAATTTAAGTTAAGGCTTTTATAATTAGAGCTGATGTATATTGTCCAAGTACAGTTCAGAGCTCTGAAACAAGGAGTGTAACATTCTACAAGCTTGGCAAGTTTGCCCATCAATGCAGTCCATTTTGAGATTATGGGGAGAGGAGAGCAATCCTGTATCTTCCCCATCATAGGTGCCACATACTTATGAGATCAATGGTAAGACAGGTGGGTGTGATGGACCATAGAATATAATACCGAGGAAGTGACTCAAAGGTCTCCTTTTTGAGTTTTCATTTGAGAATTCTTGATAACATAGATGCTGATGGTGGCAAAGCTATGTCGGGTTCTTCTGAGCACTTCTTGTAAATTCATTGTGAAAGAGGCAAATAGGAGCAAACATAAAACTGCCCACAGTGTTTGCTTACAGTTCATTGCCTACCTAAATGACAGCTTAAGTTTGCCAACATTTGTAAACCACATCTTGATTTTATCGTTCATCTGTCAGTGGGATGAAACACAAGGTTAAAAGTCAGATTTGAAATTTAAGTGACATTTACCAAACAAGTAAATGTCTTTCTGTTCTGGTTGAAAGAAAAAACAACAACATCCTTTACTTTTCTTCTATCATCATAGATTAGGACTTAGATTTCCTATATTTCAATAAATATGGTTGGTCCTGTGTTAATTGTTTGTGTGTTTTGTTAATTGTTATGATATGTTTGTTTTTAGTGTATATTGTAAGGGAGCTTTGAATGTCTTCATTGAAACTTTTAAATACATTTGAAATAAATAAAACTGTGGAACATTATTTAGGTGTAGGGATCATGCTTGCTTGTGTTGTGTGATAGTGTTTACAGCGCAATCCTATTCAACTTACACCACCGGTGTAACCAGCGGTGCAGCAAGAACAGGAGGCCCCAGAACGGAAAGGGGATTCAAATCCCCACCAAAGGGGGATTGAAAGGGAATTTAAATCCCCCCTCCCCTCTAAAGCCTCCCGCCCTGCACTCCCCTGCTGGTTACACCGGTGGGGGGAGGATTGCGCTGTCATTAAATGTTAATACAAAGCAGTTGTTTCTACATATGATTAGTAGTATGACATATCTTGATGAAACTAATATTTGTTGCGTGTAAAAATTGGTGGGATATATCTAACTTTGCAATGCGTTATTGGATGCATTATGATCTACATGTCTCAGTGCTACAACCCCAAAGCCTCCTTTTCCCAGGTAGGCAGGCCTTAAAAGAGTTTGCCAAGGCTTCAACCCCCTGTGCAGAGTGTCAAGTCCTTACTTTAAGAGACCCAAGCTCATGTCCCATCCCTGCTAAGAACATCTTTGCTTTCTTTCCCAAATTGCTTCCTCTTGGGATCAGTTCCCATTTATACACTGGAAATAATAATATTGAACTACCTTAATGGGGTGGCTATACAAACACAATAAAAATTGCAAAGCACCTTGCAGATCAAGTGGATTGTACAAGTTATAAATAGAAAATAAGGCAGAAAGGACTATGTATTCGTTCCGCTAACCTAGAATTTTCCCCTGAAGCTAGGATTGCTAACCCAAAAGTTGATCTTCCTGCTCAGCTCTTCAGTACTCCAATACTGTGGATGCTACTATAACAAATCCAATTCTTGTTTCTCCATTAGATGCTTTCAATCTTGGCTTGAGATGCCTTCTGAGATCTGGATAATCGCTTTGTGAACTTTTTGTTGAAAAGCGGTATATAAATATTGTTAATAATAATAATATTATAATAATAATAATAAACGAAGTTTGCATTACTGAACTGAACATTCTGGAAATGAATTTGCATTTAACGCGGCACCGTATTTATTAGTAATAATCATAATAGTTTAAGTAGTATCTACTGTACAAAACTTTATAAAGACAGACAAAATCCTACCTGTAGGCTTTCATAAGTGAGTAAAAAGGGCGGGAGAAAATAACACAAAAAACCAGCTGCACTTAGTACCTTTTAGTAAGCAGAAACATATTTTAAAATACACTTAAAAATGAACTGAGGCTCTCGAACCCACCTAAAGGAACATAGGAAACTGCTTTATACTGAATCACACCATTGGTCCATCTGGCACAGTACTAATGATACTGACTGGCATCAACTTTCTAGGGTTTCGGGCAGAAATTTTTCTCTGCCCTACCTGGAGATGGCAGGGGTACTTCTTGTGCAAAACAGAAGCTCTTCCACTGATCTATGACTCCTTCCTCAAAGACTTACAATCACAGATCAGCTGGTGGAAAAATTGGGTGGTTGTACTATTGAAAAACTGACAAATCTGAGTTCTGGGAATGTCAGCATTTGCCAAATTTCAGACAATCAGACATTTACTGTAACATTTGTAAAGATACCAATCCTCACTGCTTTAGGTTGGATGTACACACACAGCAAAATGAGGCCGTAGAATGAATTCTTCCTCTACAGATGGCAAGTGGAGAGATATTTTTGAATACTACTCTATGGAGAAAAATAAGCTTGCTGCAAGTAGATAGCTTAGATAGAAGAACAAGTAGCAGACTGGGTAAAATCTTGCTTCCTGGATTCTGGTTTTCTTTTGGCCCGGCTCTGTGTACAGTGTAGCAACATTTAAATGTGTACTTCTGCCTGCAATCTAATGTGATGCAGGCTTTTCTTTGGTAGTTGCTCTGATACATTTATTAAAAGAGGGAATATAATACGTAGTTGTTTTCTGAAAGTTTCTGAAAGGGACTGACTTTTATGCACAATTTCATTTAGGAAGAGCCTTCCATAAACTTTTATACTTCTCAGCAATGCTGTAATTTATCTAAGCTTTTGCACGCTCTCAGAAAATGATGGTTGTATACAAGGAATTATGAATGCCTCCCAAGAAATATTGTGTTCCAGAACGTCTACCGTAGTTTGAAACAGATCTAACTCATTTCTTGATGGGCTGCATTGACATTCCATTGTAATTCTTGCAGTAATTAAAACAGAATGTATTTTCAGAAGAAGTAAATCTTTGGAAACAACTCTGTAAATTGCTTCTAGAATGTGATTTCTTCTTCTTTCAACCTGGAAACAGTGCCAATATCACTCAATTTCAAACCAGAATTAATTAAACTAGTTGGATAGGATCTCACCTGAATTTGTTATTCTCTTTCCTTTGTATTAAATTAAAAATAAAGATAAATTTGTTTCCAGAACAAATTTTCTTTGCCAAGTCAACCTGAAAAAAGGAGCATCTAGTTTATTCATGTGTGAAGGGATTACTAATTTAAGAATAAATAATATACCGTATTTATCGGCATATAAAACGCACCGGCGTATAAGACGCACCTTCCTTTTGGCCCTGGGTTTCAAGAAAAAAACATTTAAAGCATTTTTGGGCCACTTGGCCACTTACTGCTTGGCTGCTTAATTAGCTAATTTACATAAATTGCACAAAAATACCAGGATCTCTTTTAAAACACACAGCAATAAGACACATGAACAAAATGCACCAGAATTTAAATCCCAAGTACAAAAAAACCCAGACTCAACTCTTTTTCCCCCAACCCACCCAATGAACAGTTTCCAAAGTAAAAAAACATTTACCCCAAGTACAAAACCCCCCAGACTCAATTCTTTTTCCCCCCAACCCACCCATGCACAGTTTCCAAAGTAAACATAAATCCCAAATACAAAACCCCCAGACTCAACTCTTTTCCCCCCACCCCACCCCACCCCTGCAGTTTCCACAGTAAAAAACATAAAAGTACAAAAAAAACCCTCAACTCTTACCACCTTACCACCCCCAGACTCAACTCTTACCAACTCTTAAACAACATAAATCCAAAATACAAAAACCCCAGACTCAACTCTTTTCCCCCACCCCACCTATGCAGTTTTCAAAGCCTCCCAACTAGGCCCAGTTCAGAAGCTTACCCATGCTGCATTCAAGAGCAGGCCCTCGGCAGCTCAGCTGAACTGAACTGAGCACAGTGCCCTCTGCTGGCTACTGAGAAGCTCAACTCATGCAAGTGCATAAATTAAACCCGACAAACAGCTATAGATCGGATAGATTAGTTAGGGAAGAAAGCACAAGGGAGCTCTCAGGCTCCGGAAAAACGCTGTAAGCCCGAAAATGCTTTAAAACGGGCAAGGGGGAAAAAGGGATTTTTTAGTATTGGCGTATAAAACGCACCCTACTATTTTGGGTCACAAATGTAGACAAAAAAGTGCGTCTTATACGCCAGTAAATACGGTAATTAAGCCTTTGAAAAGATTTGTATTACTAGGATACATGATCTGAACACTTAATGCTGTGACACACCGGCAGCGCTGCGGCACGGTGCATGGACCAGCGTCTGCCTGCGGCGCAAAGATCTCGGTCTGTCTTGTGTTTTTGAAGATTGCACGGCAACGCAAGAGGGCTGTGGTGCCCTGCAAGCAAATTTGGACAAATTGCGCTTTGGCCAGTGAGAGGCCGTATTTGGTGCAGTGGGGACAGGACACGAAGCAAAGCGTTGACCAATCAGAATCGAGTCTGAAAAGACTCTATTCTGATTGGCTAACAGAGCAGGGGGGCCAGAACGTCTTACACTTCTCTGTGTGGCAAATGTCGCAACAGCAGCAACCAATTTGCTGAGGGAGACGCACTGCAAATCAACAGCTCTGGTGTAGATAGGACGTGGTGTGACATGAAAGCTACTCTCGCACCACAGCACGCCGCAGCCAGTGTATCACAGCCTTAAATCGTTTGTCCTCTTAAATTTTCTGTGGTCATTTGGATATGCTGTTAATGTGACATCCCTAGTTGGTCACATTAACATTAGGGGTTTGCTTTGTGTGTTTTATGCCAGTGTTTGGCCACTGGTGACCCTCCTTCCCAACTAAATCAGCCCTGAGGTTGGCTGCAGTTAGATCTACTGATGATGTCATAACATTTGGTGGCTTCTGCCCTATTCCTTCTGCAGCCTTTACTAGATCAGAGGTTCCCAACCTTGATCGCCAGGTGTACCACCTGTGACAGTCAAATTTTCTGAAGTACCACCTGTGCCAATAAATTTATAACATTTAAATAAATAAATATATGCACTAGGTAAGTGATAGTGTTGGAAATTGCAGCAATTAAGCCACTGTGGGGTTTCCCCCCCAAAGTAGTATTCACAGATCCACTTCCTGCTTTGGAAGCTTATCCTAAAGAGCAGATGTATAGGCTTCAGTTCAGGAGTAGAATATCATGCAGCATCCTAAGTTTTCAGTCTCTCTGTTTTTTGGCCTATCTTTCCCGAGGACAGTTATGTTTCATTGCTCCCCCCCCCCATTCATGCCTATTGATTTGAATCTCTACAAATATGAGCATCAGCTTGCTCAGATACAGCTCAAATACAGCAATTGCTCAAAAACAGCAATAAAATAGAAAGAAAAGAAAAGTAACAGGAAATAAAAGGCTTGCCTGCTTTGTTCTTGCCTGCTCCGTCTTGTCTGCGCCACCTAGTGACTCAATGTTGTAGATACAGGAAGCTATACGGAGCAGTACAGTACAGCAATACGGAGCAGAAGCAGCTGAGAGAGATCAGAACAGCAGACAAGAGACTTCCTAGCAGCTGATTGCTGTTCCTAGCAGATGATTACTGCCTGTCCAGATAAGAGGCCTTGGGGGACCAGCGTTCCAAAGAAAAGACCAGCAAGTCAGAGATGCTTTGAATTGCAAGTCAGAAGGGAGATTGGAAAACCAGATAAGGACCACCCTCCTGTGTATCACCAGCAGTCGCTCCAAGTACCACCGGTGGTACATGTACCACAGGTTGGGAACCTCTGAACTAGATGAAATGTCTATTGCAGGGGTTCTGAACCTCTTGGCGGCGGTATACCGCCATCGGGATCTCTTGCCATACCACCGGAAGTGATGGGCGATGACATCGTCACTTCCAGATATCGGACTCCAACGGAGCTCAGAAGTGGAGGTTTCTGATGTCACAGAGCTCATGAAAACATCAGTAAGAGGCTGGGCGGGCAGGAGAGCCTTTTTCAGTGTGTGAAACTCACGCATTTCACCTCTGCTAGCCGGCCTAGCCTCTTGCTGGCACTTTCCCAAACTCCACAGTGTCTAAAACCTCTGCTCCGTCAGAGGGGGGTTTCAGGGTTCAGACCAGCCACATACCACCAGATGTACCCCAAAGTACCACCGGTTGAGAACCCCTGGTCTATTGTATGATTTGGACCTACATGTTTGTTTTTCATATGCAAGTAGCAGCCATATGATTTCCAATTTAGATTTGAACCACAGTAGGGGTTAGACGGTCTTTAACCCTTTGCCCTTGCCGTGGGCTCAATCCAGATTCCCAACTCCCACAGCTGCTGTTTGCCCTGGGAGGGAGGCTGTAGAGAGACAGTACTTTTAAAGAGGGCTGGTTGAGAATGGCATCACTTCCTGTTGTATACACACACACTCGCGCGCGCGCGCGCGCACACACACACACACACACACACACACACACACACACACACACACATATTGAACATCCTTTACACACACACACACACACACACATATCATACATACACACACACACACACACACACACACACTTTATAATAATATACAGTATTTATATACCGCCTTTCTCGGTCATTGGATTTCTCCTCCGACTTTAATCCAAGGTGTACATGGGCAGGCTGTCCTAACCCCCCTTGGGGTTTTTTACAATATATATAAATGTTCAATCTCTCATGAACAGCTACTTTCCAGGTGGTATCCTTTTACAGTCTGACTTTTTTTTTTCTGCTGGCTGGCGCCTCCCACACTCAACCAATGCAGCTGGAAGCTCTTATCTCTCCTCCTGGAGGCTTTCACAGCTTTTTGCCGGTGGCGTGTCTCGAACTTATCAAGTTCACCGGTCTTTGCACTTTGAAGGCAGCAGCTCTCCCCACTACGCCAGACTCTTCACACACGCCAGTCTTCACTCAGACTCTTCAAACACACACATTGTTTGTCTCACTTACATCTCTGGCCAAATAGGTTATGGAGAAGGAATTATCATAGTGCTTATGTTAGTAAACAAGTTTTTGTATTGTTTCATCACCTTCAGTTCCCTGTGAAGGGGAAACCTAATGTCTGTTTTAGTGACTGTGCCTAAAGCCTTGTTCTAAGCAAGGGAGAAGGTAGGAGGAACAGATGGGTAGCTGCCCCAGTCTCTGTGACTTATTCCTCTGTCATGGTGGCATGGAGTCTTTAGCTCCGCCTGTTCATAAAGGTGGTAGCTTCAAAAGGAAAGTGCCTCCTAAAAGATAAATAACTTATGATCCATTCTTTCCTGGTGGGGAAACACATAGAAAATTGGTATGGCAGGTTGCCCTAAGACTTGGCCCTGGATTAATAAGTGAGTCAAACATCTATTTCTTCTTCATGTCTTATGCTGTGTTTACAGTTGGCTGTTCTGATGGTGAAAATCAAAGCAACCTTCTAAAATTATAGCCTGATTCTAAGAGGCGCTTATTATAATTGTATTGGCTGTTGTGCCAACACAATATCACAGACCTTGTTGTTGTATGGACATTGCAGACCATTATACCCAAATAAGTAAGAAAAGGATGCCAGTAGCCTTCTGAATATGATTAAAGATAAGCTGTAGGGCTCTGCTGTAAGCTTTCAATTTCAGAAGTGTCTAATATGAAGTTCTCACAAAATATAATGTAGGATATTCTTTTTGTCTTTCATTGCCTTTTGTTCCACAATTGATTTAATGTGTTTCTTTTTATCATTTCTTTTTATGTTCTATGGTGCACTCTCCTATTGCAGTATCTGCTCAAAATATATTACTTTGCATGGAAAATAAAACCACTTTTTCTGCCACGATTGCAGTATTTGGGAGTTCTGGCCCTTTAGCATAGCCTTAGTCTGTTGCATGCATTCATGTTCATTTTTCCCTTTCGAACTCAGAATATAAATGCAAAAATAAATAAATAAAAAGTCTCTATGCTGACTTCATTCTAATGTGTTTTAGTGCCTATAAGTGATGAAGAGGAGGGAGGAATGCTCTTTGATAATGTTGCTAAATCTGCCATTGATCCCTTTGACACATCATCTGGATCTGTACAGCTGATTGCCATAAAGCCTGTAGCTTTGCCTCCTGCACATCCAGCATCAGACAGGAGTCAGGAAACTGCTGTCCTTAATGGGGAGGTAAGAATGTACCCAGCAACTGAATTTATGTGTTCATGTATGCATTGGCAGGTCTTTAAAGCAAGCATTCAACATATGAAACTCTCCTCTACAGAGTCAAACTATTGGTCCATCTAGGTCAGTGTTGTCAGTGGCCTCTTTCTTTGGCTCAAGAGTGGGGAATATTGGGAAATTAGCTACTGGGTCAAGGTAGGGAGACTAGGACCCATTGTGGGCTGAGACATTTCTTTACTTCCAATCCTGAATATAAAGGTGGTCTATGGAACTGGATAAGGAGGAGGGAGAGCTTCAGCTAAAGACCCTGCAGAGAGAACTGTGCATCCTCCTGCTGAAGTCATGTCTTTTATTGCATGTGCAATGGGGATCTTGAAATCATCACTAGGAAATGATATCAAAAAAAGTTCTCCTTTGTATGCCTACCCAAAGGCTACTTATGATTGTAGTGATTGTGCTAAATGGAAGTAGACCAATGTAGCCATAGGTGAACCATAGGGTTTCTCCATATATGAAGATAGCCGGTGATGAACCCTAGAGTTTCTCCCTCAACTAGGTGAAGCAGAATTGACTGTTGCTCATTTGCACATGTCAGTTTGTTCAAATCTATGTATGTTTAATATTTGTCCATTGGCACTGGAGATGGTCTTGACAAAAACACAGCTAGAAACACAGGTAGGGATAGTAAATTGGGATGGTGGCAACCTTTCCTTATTTTATTTACTGTCCTGTACAACAGTTAATTGTTATGAATGTAATTTTGATCCAAGTACGTGTTTTAGAGATTTCTACAGAAGTCATAATTCAAATTTAGTTATGTCTTCACATTACTCCCAAGAGCCAGTCTTGCCCATGAACGCACCTTTTCCTTGGTTAAAATGAAAGAACACATTTAGCTGCCAGTTCACTTCTGAAAATCACTCTTCATATAAGTGGTTCACTTCCATGAGCAGCGTAACTTTGGAATTGTGAACACTCACTCATGATCTCACTTTCTCTTCTGAGGACTGGAAAATTACAGCTTGATTTTCCATGTCAGGGAACTGGAATAGTGATCTTGGGTGGGTTCATGGCTATGACATGACATAGACTGTGCAAGGAGACTCCTACCTTGAGAAGTGATTTGCAGTCGGAAGTTGGTGGAAACTGACTGGATGGAAGAATACTATCCCATTTCCCTGCTCCTTTTGTAGAACGACTGTTGCAGTTTGGCTGATGTTGAGATTTGGCACAGCAATTCAGGATTGTGTCCTACTTTTATCTCTGTTACAGCTTGTGTGTCAGATGCTACTGTCTCAGTTAGGTTCTACCAAATCTCTACTGGCAAGGAAATTAAAATATATATATAATATAATGTAATATACAGTATTTATATACCGCCTTTCTTGGTCATTGGATTTCTCCTCTGACTTTAATCCAAGGCGGTTTACATGGGCAGGTTTTCCCAAATCCCACCCCCCAATGGGGGGCTTTACAATCATATATATAAATGTTCAATCTTTCATGAACAACTGGATTCCAGATGGTATCCTTTGCAGTCTGGCCTCTCCCTGGCTGTCACCTCCCACGCTTGGCCGATGCAGCTGGCAGCTCTTATCTCTCCTCACAGAGACTTTTTCACGGATTTTTGTCAGCAGTGTGTCTCGAACTGGCCGTTCACCGATCTTCAGGCTTATGAGGCGGCAGTTCTACCAACTGAGCCAGACCTCCTGTATGCTCTCATACACATAGCATAACCCCAACCTATTCCTTTAGTTACCAAAACAAATATCTCATATTAGTCACTTGAGAAGAAGAAGAAAAAAACTTATTGTGTGATTTGATTAATCTGCACACTTGTACCTTAATTTCTATTAAAGGTGTGAAAGAGGTGACACATAAATGCATGTGCATATGGAAACCCCCTTTCCACTTTGAACTTAGTTAAAATAGTTTAGTTGGATACTGCCATTTAATTTTATTTTTTGCTTACTATCAGGTTAACAAAGCATTGAAGCAGAAATCTGATATAGAGCACTATCGCAACAAATTGCGACTGAAAGCCAAGCGGAAAGGCTATTACGATTTCCCCCAAGTTGATAACAATAAGGGCCTGGCAGACAGAAAAAAGATGTATGAAAAAGCACAAAATGAAATAGATCGCATTTTGGATCCTGATACAGATGGATCCTCTCCATTTGTAGAGCCAAAAAGCAGGTGAGTTTTTTTTTTCATAGTTCTACTCTTTCAATAACTGCAGAACAACACTGTGGGAGCTTCTTGATCATGCTTTCTTTTGAGGAATTTTCTTCCCTGTGCCATGTCCCTAACATAAAATAAGGCATCTGAATAAAACTTGACTGACTAACCATTTATAATCCCTGATCAGTTAGTGTTTTCCCAGGGCAATTGTAATTTGGGAGTATGAAGTTAGAAGAACATGTTTGAAAGCAGTGGAGTTGTGAATATTTCTTGTGGGGATACATGCATTCTATAAATTGGATTAAACCCTTCATTGATACAGCATCACAAAGAAAGATAGTAACAGCAGGCTGGCTTTGAATGTGGCACATTAGCTGAGCGCCGTCATTAGAACACTTCTAACTTTAAAGTCAGGTAACACTATCAGAAATGTCTCCAGCTTATAAAGTGACACAATTTCAGCTGCATTGATGCCTTCTTACAGTGCTGTCTCAAGCCTGCTATTTTACTGAACTTTTATTTGGAAGTCTAGGAAGACCAGTTGGGAAGGGGTCACTGTGTGAGGGTGCGGCTGCTTCACTGAGTCAGATGCAGTTACCCCTGAGGAGTGTCATCTTTGCTCAGCCTCAGCTGTCTTCAGCCACTCCATCCATCTGCTATGCTCGCAAGAACAGGAAGAAGTGACTCGGCTAGGCTCAGAGCCTCTGACTCCCACCGAGTCGCTTCTTTAGCCACTCCGAGTCGGCTGGGCTCATAAGCTCCGAGTTTGGCTGAGTCGGCTGAGTCGCTTCTTCATGTCCTGTGTCACTTGGCAACCTGGAGGTAATTGGCGGTGACACGGTGACGTCATTGCATCATCGCCAAATACATCCGTGTCACCGAGCAATGGATGGTGGTCACACTGGGTGACACCAAGGTAAGTGGTGGCCATTGGCTGGAAATAGGCTACGGGCAGAAAGGCTGGAGACAGGCTACTACTTGCAATAGTCTGCACAAAGGAGAATGGGTTTATCCACCCACCCACCCACCCAGCAACATGTTGCTCAGACTTAGGAATTCAGTAAACCTGAGGATTTTTGCATTAGCTGATGGTGCTGGCTGGCCCTTTAGCTTCACTTGACTTTCAAGGAGGATTACATAAGTTCCCTGGCTGGAATTGCCTGAAGTGGGGAGTCTTCTGAACTATGCCTTTAGCACAAGGTTCATGCTTTGCTAGGCCCCTCCATGAACACATGGGGGGGGGGCTTTAACCGCCCCCCTCAGGTTGAGTGGTAATTGGGGGTATGGGCGGGGCCTAAGAAGGGTTTATCTTTCTGCTCCCGGCCACACTCCTTCCTGTTTCCCCCTCTGCGCCAGCAAACACACAAGATAACTTTTGAATTATACAGTAGCCTATTTTATTAGCACAGATTGTCTTAAGAATATAAATGAAGCAGGCAGAAATTTCATATTCATGTATACAGTGGATGTAATGTAGTACTGAAATCATGACCAGAAAGTTAGAAGGTATCTAAGGAGTAAGAAATCCTCAAAGTACATTTTGCATGAAGTTTTAATATTGATCCAGTAAATTTTATTGGCCTCAATGGGATTGGCTTGCTTGTGAACAATGCAGAGAGAGGCCATGGGATACATTTTTGGAGACATGACTTTAAACGTTTTGTTCATTATTTTAAAGAAAGCAACTGCCTTATTCTAATCAATACCCTCTCCCCCAATTTATAACTTACAAATATGCCTGAGATAAGTACGTGAGATATGCGCACAAGCAAATTGTTCAGGGTTGAGTTCATTTTAGGCTAGTAGTTAAAAATGACCCTACTGTCGTCTGAGGACAAATTGAAAGCTGTGTGCCCATTAAAGGAAATTCAAAAATAGATAATTGGCTACAGGAGCTGAAAATGAAACTCTTTTTTTTTCCCTCTCCCAGAGATACTGTCTGCAAAAGAGTTTCTGAATTAGGGAGCTCTTGTGGTGCTCACTTAGCACTGATATTCAGGTTTTAATAAACCACTTAGATCTTAAAGCTCTGCATACTCGGTGCTTATTAATACAACCGTTGTAGGTTAACTCATAAAGATGTTAGCAGTATTTGGGCAGCAGAGTGGTTCTTTTTCCTTGACTGCTGTAGTTGCTACTCATCCTCTCTTTAGAAGTTGAAGAAATAAACAGTCACCAGATGCATTATTCAAGCTGTCCTTTACAAATTCACATTTTTGTATAACAGTGCCCTAAAAACATTTACAAATCATCAGCACTGAATAATTTGGGCTGTTCAAAGACCATGTCCCCAGCCCTGCACTTTCCTATGAGCATTCTCTGTCACATGTTCAGTGCTTTCAAATCCTACTGTTTATGTTCCCTATAGACACTGACTAACCTTTGCTTGTGTCAGTTGTTAATGCTGATACCTCCTTTCTCATTAGTGAATCTTTCTTAAATCAGTTAATTGGCAATCTCAGGGCAATTTCACAATGCCTGCTCATTATATGCACTGTTCTGGATTCTCTCCCCCACCCCAATGATTTTACAATTAGGTCAAGGGTGTGAGTCTGCCTAAATAATCTGAACATAGTGTGATTGTTTAGAGATACAACGTATACGTGTAGGGCCGATATCAGTCCCACCCTGCTCTTCCTGGGCAGGCAGAGATGGGACTTTTCAGCTGCCCTGTCCTTGCTGGCTCCTACAGTTCATTGCAAATGGAATATTAGAAAGGCTGTTCAGAGTGCATTTTGAGAGCAATTTGATGATGCTTCACTGGGAGATTCTCTCTCTCTCTCTCTCTCTCTCTCTCTCTCTCTCTCTCTCTCTCTCTCTCTCTCGTCTATCCTTTGAGCTTTCTTTTGGTTCCTTTACACTTCCATGGAATCACTGTTCCAGGGTTTTTCTTTTTGCTTACACCTTGCCAGTTTGTCCTGCAATATCTGATCCCATCTTGCCTCTTTCCTGAATTAGATCCTGCCAATCTTTTTTCTTCAGACTTGATGCTGGATTCTGGATTCTGGCACCTTGCCTCATTTGAACATCCACATCAAACTATCCCTGACAGCTGTGCACATGCACCTGTGGACATAACGGTCATTTAGTCCAGTTCTCTGCAGTGAGGCAAGATCCTCTATTCTTAGACAGATTGGCCAATGCCATCCTGGTTCATAGCAGTAAACAGATGGGACCAAATCTGTTGGCAGGAGATTCCTACAGGGCAATAAATACATTTGTAAAGCAAACCCAGGTGCCTCAGACAAATTAGTTGTGCCCCACACCCTTCTTTTTTGGTGTACAGTAGAGATGTTTTAATGGATCTGACAAATGTATCATAATCAGGTAGCTGTGATTGCTTGTAACTCCATGGGGAGTATACACTCAACGGCACACCCATGTTGGACTCTTGGTAATGTGCACAATGGTCAAAGCTAAGCATTGTGGTGACATGACCAGTTCATTAAATAGATAAATATATTACAATGCAAGTTGTGATTTCCTATAAAGTAGGTGGGCATTTAAAGCAAAGCATGGGTGGAAAAGAGGGGTGCTAAATCCTTCTATCACTCATGCCCTCGTCATCAAAACGGCTTGTTTTCAGCAGGTTTTTTTTTCCTGGAATGACAGGGAGACCAGAAGTAGCCCCCACATGGAGAAAACGATCTGGGAGAAAGGAGTTTCAGGTGAAAAGCACAAGCATTGAGAGGAGAGTTTGCCCATGATGTGTATGAAGTGGCCACCACTCACCCTGTTTTAAGGGAAATTGGCACCACTCACATTTTAACGCATTGGTTGTGACACCATAGTAGCATCTAGTTTGGCCATTACTGACCTGAAGTGAAAAACATTGTTCTAGATGGTGTTGAAGAGTATATTGCTATCATTTGTGGAAATGTCTACCTCTTAAAAGTTCTATAAACTTATGCAAATGGTAATATGATTAAATATTTTTAATCATGATTTTGTTAGTGAGGCCCACAAATTAATTCCATAGTGCTTGCTTGCCTTAGTATTTTCCATCAATTTTTCTTGCCTTGCCTTGCTCACTTGATCTTGTATTCTGAAGAGAAGTAGCAAATGGGAGCAACCGATTGACCTTTAGACCACTTTGTATTATATGTGCCTTCCTCATCTCTCAATCCTCACCTCTCAATCACTTGAAAGCCATGATCATCTCAATCCCTCTCAAATGGAAGCATATCTTTCTAATGATTTGTGTTGACCTTTTTAGGACCTTTCAAAGAAGGTAGTTTTAAATCTACCCATTTGTCATTATTTTAATATGCTGCCGTTGTACCCGAGGGAACATCCATGCACTCCACCATTGATATCAGTTGTTCCCTTGAACATTTTATATAATAAGAACGAGTTATGCAACAAATACAAGTCCAATTTAAAAAACATAAAGCCTACTCAGGATTAGTATCTTTGAACTGTTCCTTAAATCTTTCAGCTTCCCATCACAGTGCTAAAAGGTAGGACCATAACAAGTGAACCAAATGTATTTATTGAAATAGAGTTGGAATTTTGAGACTCTGGCATACATAGGGCCTCTTCAGATGTGATATAGCAGAAAGTATGCGTTTTTGCAGCATAGGCACACAGCCAAAATCTTCAAGCATCCTGACTCTCTGAAGCATGTACCCCTTACTACTATTTTTCCATGTCAAGGACAGGAAAAGTTAAGCTTCCTGGGCTATCGGAATACTTCCATTCTACTCACAGCCCCTCTGGCAGTGCCATCACCTTTGTGAGCGGAGTGATAGGTGGTGAACCAACCCCTGTAAATCTTGGACATTTTGTGGCTCTACCCTGTTGGGATTGTGAAGAGCCCTTGTCTGTATACTCTCCCTCTGTTGGACTTTCTAATAAACCCTCTTGTGCAGCACAGTTTCTGGACTATGAGCTTCATTCCAAACTAACTGGAAAATGAGATATCGCTCCCCAACCACTTGGATGGGGATGGAGGGCAGGGACACTACACCATACTGGCTCGTCTGTTGAGTTTTTTCTTATTAAAGTGGATGGAACACTGAAAAAGAATCTGTCTATCTTATAATTATAGATGAATGGGGAAAACACAACTTTATATTATGCAGCGATAAGAACGTTATTGCCTTGCCACTAATTCATACTACCATACAATTAACGCAATGGTTACAGCTCTGTGGAAAGAATTATGGTATGAAGCTGGTACAGAGTGATTAACAGCACTATTTACAGCCTGATATTCTAACATTCTCTAAGCAAAGACTGCCTCAGAGTATAGGATATGTGGTCTGTATATTGGAGAAATGATAATGTAATCCTTCAATAAAAATACATTTCAAGTAGGTCCCTAACAACATAAACTGGCCTGCTCACAATCACTACCTTCATTGTGTCAGTGGAATTTTGGCAAAAGGGGAAATATAACTGGGTGTCGTCAGTATGTTAGTAAAACAGACCTCTAGCTCTTCAGGCTCTCCCAATAGCTTCATGTAGGTGTTAAATACCGTAGGAGTCAAGATAGAACTGTACTTATACAACCATACAAACAGAGTCACCAGCCCTAGTGAAGCTACGTCTTCAAAGTGGGAGTTTTGGCATGTGCGTTGCCTCATTCTTTTGGTCAGCCATCTCTGATGAACTGCTGTCTTGGGCTCCCTTTTAACTCTGTTCACTCGCTCTTGTTTTCTTCCTCTTTGCATCTTTGCTCCTTCCTCCTCTTGAATGCGATCAATCTGACCAATCTGGTGTTATCTTTTCCTCCTCCATTGGATAGTTCAATGACCCTCCAACTTGACTGATCATCTATCACCTTATCCTCTTTCATCTCTGCTCAGTCATGGTACCATGATGTTATGGTACTATTAATGTTATAGTAGATGGCCATGGAATACATAAAGATTTCTCCAAAGGGCTATGCAAGACCAGGTTACATTCCAAGAGCATTACTCTTTGCTTGAAGCTGTTAATTCTCAAATTAACTTCAGCCATGTCAGAGTCTCTCCGGCTTTCTTCAGCCATGTTCTTTGGCGCACGCACGCACGCACCCTACATTTAAAAATCAAAATACGAAATGATTCATCATGACACCAGCACCTTCTTTTGGAATCTGTCCATCAGGTAGGAATAGAATCACTGTAAAACAGTACCTTCAGCCTCCTCGGATGGTCCAGAAGGATATCTTCCCTATTTCCATCTGAGAACTGGGTGTGACACTTTTATTTTTCTTTCAGGCACATGGATGACACTACACAGGAATGACAACATATTACAGTAGGGTGCCCAGACTTTAGAGTTATTGGATCTATTTTTTTTCTTACAACCTTGGGATCCAAAAGCTGGAGCTAGTTACGAAATGAGTGGTGGGGGGTGGTGGAGCCAGTCATAAAATGGCAACTAGGAGCAGAGCCAGTTGAAAACTTAGTGGTTTGGGGGAGTGTGGAGCTCTCTCTCTCTCTCTCTCTGTGTGTGTGTGTGTGTGTGTGTGTGTGTGTGTGTGTGTGTGTTACCCACATGTAAGTACACTTTTTTAAAAAAATTAAATTAAATGTTTTCATAATTCAGAGAGCATATTAAATGCCACAAAAGTTAGAACAATATGCTATTGCTTGTACTGTTTTGCCCTAATTTAAATATTCTATTTGCTCTTCTGCAGGCAGCAGATGAAGAACTCTGTTTACCGAAGTAGGCAGTCTTTGAACAGTCCTAGTCCTGGAGAAACTGAAATGGACCTTCTAGTTACGCGTGAAAGACAAAGGCGTGGTATCCGCAACAGTGGATATGATGTAAGTGTATACAAATCCTGTGTGCTTAGCAAATTTCATTGACTGGAAGTTGTTTTAGAAGAATAACGAATGTTGAATGAGACCTAACACAAAATGATGTACCTATGAAGGTGAGCTTAAGCTTAAAATGAAGGTGAGCTTAAGCTCTTTGATTTTTAAGATATTCAGAGGTAAGACTGCATATCCATTATGGTGCTCATTTTATGCAAATATAGAGGCCTCAGGTTTAGTTTTAGATGTATCCAACTGAATGAATTTGATAGAGGGCATAGGAAAGATAGTCCCTGAAGTTAGTTCTATTTTGTACATGCATACAAACATACAAAATGGATACATAACACTGGTTATATGGCAATTTATAAGATAACGTTTTCCCTAGGCATTTCCACTTTCACATGCTATTCATCATAGTTAAGAATCAGGACAGAGCAATAAAATATGCTTGTTATGCTCAGTCATGTTAAAATCAGAGTGACGAAAACAATTTGTTTACTTTTGTTGTGCTATATAGCAAGCAGGGAAGTCATCAGTTTTGGGAAGGGCCTAAGTCCTGGTGAAATGATAGCCTTTTAGTCTGTGGATATTTCCGTTGTCCAAAAATAAACAGGTTTACCAATAATTTTCTCTCCCCAGAAAACCCTGGGAATGGTAGTTTGGAGGCAGGGCCTATGTATCTCTGACATTGAATTTGCAACAGTAGCTTCAGCAGACAGCAGTTCCCGGGTTCCTTTGGCTCAAGCCATGACAATTCAAGTGGGCTAGAGCCAATATAAATATGTAGGGCTGGAGCATGCTCCTTATTAGTCTGGACTTCAATTCTGGACTTCAGGTTTGCTATATAAATTTTCCTGTGTTGGAAGACTATGGAGTAGTATATAAATAAATATATGACACAAAATAGTCCTTTTTTTTTTTAACATGAGTATCTTCAGTTTCTGTGGTCTGGAGGTTGTTTTGCTTTTCAACCCCTTTTCTAATAGTCCATGACAAGGAATTTGCAGTTTTCACTGCTGCTGGTCACAGAGTCAACATATTCACTGAGCTATCCACCACAATCCCAAAAGTAGGGAAAACAAGTATTGTAATGTTTATGATGTAATAAATAACGTAGCTGTCTATCGAAGTATAACATGTTCTTTTGCTGAGGCATTTGACGAGGTGAGGGAACCTGAAATATCACAAGATACTCACAAGAATATATTTGTGAACGGATTGTCTGTGTTTTGACACTTCTTGTCAGAACTCATAAATCATAATATGCCATGTAACTAGGATTATGGTCTGTTATGCTCCAGTGTGCTCCACCGCAGTAGAAATTTAAAGGAACAACCTGTTTTGTAGAAACCGCTTTTAAATAATCAATATGGTTTCTGGCAAGCAAAACACTTGGTTGACCAAATTTTTAAAAAATCTAGCTTTATTAGAACACAAACATTTGAAGTAGGAAAAAAACAACACTTTAAATCTAGCCATTCCAGAAATTGTTTAAAGATCAGAAAAATAGCTTACATCTCATCGGCCTGGATATGCTTGTAAATAAAAATAGGAAAATTGCCTCCCGTAGTTCTTTACCATTTTTTTGCAGCCTTTTATGAAGTGCTCTTAACATGACTATATGACTTGGAGGGCATTTATCGGACCATGCTCCCTCTTTGTAAGACTGTTGTGGCGTGATTCCAACTGAAGTTGCAATCAGTTCTTCTCCCTTCCATTTACAAATAGTATAAGGGGATCAAGATGATAGTGTCTAATATATTTATTCATTATGGGTATGTCTGAAAGGCTAATGAGATTTGTGGATTTATTAACAAAACAAAACCCATCTCTGGAACTTGAAAAGTCCATTGCGTAGATCATAAGCATACACATGATACTAGCTACAAACAGTGGAGCGTTACGACCAAATTAGATGTTATCAGAAATGCATCATGTGGCCTGTGGGGTTTGAGGGCACAGAATGGAGTAGGAACACAGCAGGGTTGTTGGGGGGGGGATTTGCCTCTGATGTGGTTCCACTTCTGATCGTTCCCCTCACATGCTTCTAATGATTTTTCCCCCTATTTATAGTAGTGCACATGAAATGGGAGAAAGATTTATCAGGGGAGCGAAACCACTACAGTTTTGCTCCATTTTATGTCCCCCTTGGCAGGTATGTTTAAAGAGAGAGAGAGAGAGAGAGAGAGAGAGAGAGAGAGCCACACTGGGCCATGTTATGCATTTCTGGTAATGTCTAATTTGGCCCCCAAAAGTCTATACAAGTGTTTATACAATGGAGCATCTCCATTAAATGCTCTTTCTTTGTCCAACAGACTGAACCAGAAATGATAGAAGAAACAAATGTTGACCGTGTCAATGAACCCCGAAATTATACCCGAGCCCAAGCGAAAGGCCATTCAGAGACATCAACTCTGAGTTCTCAGCCATCCATTGATGAAGTGAGACAACAGATGCACATGTTATTGGAAGAAGCCTTTAGTCTAGCCTCAGCAGGCCATGGAGGACAGGGCAGGCAACAAGACACTTACAGTTCTGCACAGCACCTGCCATATTCTGAAGTTGTGACCAGTGCTCCTGGTACCATGTCTCGACCCAGAGGGGGAATACAGTGGGTGCCTACATATAGACCAGAAGTGTATCAGTACAGTTTACCAAGACCTGTAAGTGACCACTTATATGTGATATACAGAATTGTCTTGGTATTACTGATATTGTAAAGTGTGTCTTTGTGTTTCAAATCTGTCAAAAAAAATTCATGCTCTAGAGCACGTGAAAAGTTATGTGTCTATGAATGCAGGACCTACTTCTCATACTGCATATTTCATTTTATTGATTCTGTGCTGAATTGGGTGAGTGATATTATTTTGAGAAGAATCACCCAAGTTGGCTTTACCAAATCAAGGTTCAGGTATGCGCAGGGGTTCTCAACCCCTTCCCGGCCAAGTACCACCTTCGGTGCCACTCTCCTGCTGTGTACCACTGGAAGTGATTGGCGATGACATCATCGGCAGTTACTTCGGGGGATTCAGGTTTTTGGAGGCCAGAAAATGCAGGTAGGAGGCTCTGAGCAGGTGGGAGGGCCCTTCTCAGCATTCCCAAGAGGCTCGGCCAAAGGCAGGAGTCTCTTGGGAGCAAAAGCGCGCCGCCAAAAGCGCCACATTGGGATTCCGGTAGTCCGGCGGTCCGGGTACCACCAGCAGTTGGCCAAAGTACAACTGGTGGTACTAGTACCACTGGTTGAGAACCCCTGCACTTATCCATTTAGCATGAACACAGTAAAGTTCAATTTGGTTTTCAACAGCATCTCTGAATGGTGTGACTATATTTGCAAATTATATCATATTAAGATAATTGCTTCTTGACTGGTTATTGTCTTGGCTTTAGAAACTGAGACTACAGTTTGAATAATTTTAAAATGAGTAGAAGACTTGCCAGATATTTGCAGAGGCAAATATCAGTGGATCACAGACATGCATTGCACAATTTAAAGCCTAAATACAAAATGGCTCGTACTAAATCCACATCATGATTCTTTGCAAGTTTAGGTGAGTGGGATCTATTCATCTACTTCCAAACCAAGAGAATGAGTTTCATATTCCACCTGAATTTTGATATATATTCAAAGAAAGATGATCATCTCATTGAAGCATAGCTGCAAGAGGATATTTCATTTATTTAAATTTATATTAATATTTATATCCTGCTTTTCAACAAAAACAGTTCTCAAAGTAGTTTACATAGCAAAAGGAATGAGAAGATGGTTGCTTGTCCCAAAGTGGCTTATAATCTTAAACAAAAAAGACACAAGAGAGACATCAGCAACTGCCAATGACAGGTATACTGTTGGAATGAAATAGAGACGATTGTTATTCCCCTGTGAAATATAAGCCACCACTTTGAAAGATGTCTCTTTTCCAGTTAGAAGGGGATGATACACCTGGCTTCTCCCTTGTTCAAAACAGCTTACAACAAAAAAGAAGGACCCATAAATTAATCCATATTTATGGCAGAAACTTCCCATGTGACACTGGGAAAATCATTACCTGAGTTCTCCCTCTCTTGTGGTCTGGGATGCATATCATCCAGTCTTTAAAAGGGAGGTTTCCTCCGTGGATAAATAGGAACAAAATATATTTTTCTGCCTGAACTAAATCAATGTTGAATCACATTATTGATTTATATACCAAACCTGCTGGGACTGTTCTTGGAAAATATGGCTAAACAGAAGCAGTTGGTGATCCCTAACCCACCTACACCCTGGGAAGAAAATTTGGCAAAGAAAAAAAGATACACTTAGGCTTCCTTTCCCTGCCTATGATGGTTGTGGCCACAGCTAGCCCAGTATGTTGCCCTTACTAAGGCAAAACTACGCATTGCATAGAGGTGTGTATAATGTGGTTGAAGAAAAAACCATGGCTGAAAATCTATAGGACTATGTTTATTTTACTTAGAACGGTAGATACTAGCCAATGGGCAGCCCAATCCTATGCTGGCCTCCATCGGCGGAATGAACACACATGCTGTTGCAAACGTGCTATAAAGCACGTTGTGGGTAGTGTGGAGGCTTGTGGCCCTAGCACTAGCAGATTGCCCTTGTTGGGAGAAAGGCAGGGTATAATTTTTTCAAATAAATAAATAAATAAATACCTGGGACGGGGGACGGCCCGCCCCCAGGCAGCACGCCAACGGGGGGCAGCTTACCGGTGCGGTTGGCGGTGAATAAGGTGCGTGCTTTTGGGCCTGCCTGCCTGGAGCAATTGGGCAGCAATTGTGGATGGGTTGCCCAGTGTCCTGCCATCCTACCCTGTGTTAATTATTAGGGGTGCTCTGATTTAAGTTTGTTTTCTGTTTTTGGAGGTCAGAAAGAAATTTTTGTTCAATTACAAGATTGTCCTGGGAGACTGGATATTTTGCCTTTGTCAGGGTGTAATTTGGCAGTTTGTTGTTTTTATTCATGTCACAACTGAGTGGTTATGACCAATATAAAGGGTGAGTTTATAGAAGTAGGGGTGCTGGATCTAGGAGGAAAAAATCATCAGCCATAGGCAGTAGGATCCTCTCAGAGTTGGAGCAGCTCTGAATTTGGGACCACGTGGCACGCTAAGGGCATTCGGTGTGGCTGCTGGTTGGTTGAATTAAATTGCCCACCTACATGGGTGACTAAGGATGAGGGCTGCTCAGGTTGAGCAAGGATGGGCCAAGGAGGGACATTTGCAATCGGTGTGCCAGGCCAGTCCCTCCTTGGAAAGCACTTTAGGCCCAGGTTTTTTTTTAGCTCTCCCCTCCTCACTGGTCTTTAGATTACTGCTGTCCTTTTTGAGAATGTTGTGGCCAGTTCATATCCATATATGGTTGTGTTGCCTGTTTATTTACCTCCACAAACATGGGCCCTTCTAGACCTGTCCCAATTACCTTGTACCTGTGTAGCCTACTGTTTCCTTCCTCTGGCACTGACCTTCCAGGGCCATTGATTCTGGATTCTGTGGAGATAACTCATTTGCAACAAAATGATGCAGATTTTTGAATAATCATTACTCTTATTTGCAAATTCAAACCAGACATATTTCTTGTCTGTCAAAAGAAAATTAGTAACAGTTCAGGAACTGGCAACCATCTGTTTAAAAACAAGACTGTGAAATTGGAACAGTCTGGAATTTGCTTTAGGACCAGGAAAAATTGCAAATGGTAAAGTAATTTCTAAATCTTACCAGGTGTAGATAGCTTTATTCTTTTAAGAAAGATGAGGTTTCATAATGGAAAAAGCATATATCCCCATTTGCCTAGTTAGAAAGGCACCAAGTTTATTGTTGCTGCAATATGAATACAGGAAGAAAATGCCAGGATCTCTACTCAGCACTGTCACAATTACCTTTATGGTAAAAAAAAACTGAGAACAGACAGACATGTTGGTTTCTCATCCATCCCTTGGGGTTTAGTTGAAAGCCAGTGACATTAATGCACAGGGTTAGGCTGCTGCGTAAATCTTGCTAAAGGTTGTCCATGGTACATTGGAATTGCTTTTCTGATGCTCATGAGGTATATGATCAAGCAGGGGCATCGAGGTCAGTATTGCCTACTACGCTCGCTGATCTCCAGAATTTCAAGCAGGAGTCTTCTCAGCCTTCCTTGGGGATCCCAGAAACTGAACCTGAGACCGTCTATATTTCTGCTCTACCACTTGTGCTTACTGTCCCACCCCTACCCCAGTGTCTCCTATGTATGTCAAGATGTATTGCTGTGTATTTTGATACTTCTAGTGCCGTGGTGAGCTCTGTGATAATTTGCAGACTATTCTAGGAGAACAGAGACTGGAGGGCATTGGAGCAGTTAGTATTTCAGTCTAGCTGCTAAGCAGAGTCGATAACTGTCATTGCATTCCCAAGCTAACCTGACAATCTCGGTTGCAGCACAAGCACTCAAAATTAATATCTCCTGCTTTTGGCCATAAGCTGATGGACTAAATAGTCAGGAAGGTGTTTCTACATGCATCTAAACAGGGCAGAATTTCTGACTTTGCTGTATGCCATTTTCTGTCAAGCTCTGCAAATCCCAACAATAACAAAAGCAGGGTGATCTGATTTGATCTCAGGATCGGTTGTTTTTCTTTTCTTTTGAACTTTACATTGTGATAGGAAAGTCACTTGTTTTTTCACTCCTACAAGAATATGAAGAAGATTCCCCATTTAAAAAGGCAGGAAAATTAAAATGAATGCTTGCAGGCAGTTTCATTTCCTGTGATGATGTTTGATGCTTTCAGGTATTCTTCTGACATCAAAACATTTCATTTTCAGTGGGGCAGAAACCATTCTGACTTTTCCTCGGGGGGATCCAGGCATAGAAGAATATTGCAATTTTAGGAGGTACTAAAAATGTTAACTTGGAGATAGCTAATGTAGAATAGCATGGATTTCAAGCATCTTTCTTCCAATGTGCTTCTGCTGTATTTTAGAGAAATGCTCCGATGCAGTATCATTCTTATGGGAAGCCAAAAGATCTTGGAGAATCAACTTTTTTCCCCCCTTCTTAACAGGCTTATAGGTTTTCTCCACTTCCTGAAATGGTGATGGGGTCTCCACCTCCTCCTGTGCCTCCCAGAACGGGACCTGTTGCAGTCACCTCTCTTAGGAGGTACTTTACTGTTGTTATATGTTATAGGCAAAATGTCAGATTAGTTGTGCTATAAAAGAAATGAATGATTCATAAACCTCCCTGTTTTTCTTTTCTAAGACGACCTGCAGTAGAGAGCACAAAAATATACGGTTGGCCTGATAAAATTGGTTTTTGGCACTCTGGATGCATTTAGAGGGTCTATTACTACCAGATTTCTTATCTGCACTTTAAATGTCTAATAAATATGTGTCAGTTTTAACATTCATTTTTAATATTTAGTGCACACTTCTTCGGGCACTGCTGTACTGCAGCCTCCATTCATTTCAATCTAAGCAGCAATAGCTGTTGAACAGCATTTTATATTTGATTTTCTCACAGCTCCCTAGCTTACCATGCAGCTCGTGCCATGCATTTCTAATTAACTGATTCATGGTTCAGGCTTATGAAATCACTTGGTCTTCCAAGCCATGCTTTACAAAAAATAACACACTGGGCTGTCTGCAAAGCCAAAGCATAGCACAAATGTTGTATTTGACTGTGCATTGGCATAAGAATACAGGAATGCTGAGCTGTCCTGATTGGCTGTCAGTGATGTCACCACAATTATGCAAAAGTATCAATGAACTGTAGAGCACTGGGAGCCATATTCATCCTTCACTGTCAGGAGGAATGAAGAGTGGCACTGAGTGAAAACAAGCCATAGCTAAAAACCTGTTTCTAAACAAAATCTGAATGTAATCATACAATATAAAACACAAGACGTTCCTAGATCTAAATGTGGTATATTTAGATTTTATCTTGAACCAGTACAGATACATTATTCTTAAAAAAAACCACATTTATGCTAGAAGAAATTGATGTCCTTTTGGAGTACTGTTTAGGCAAAATGCTTGTATCACAGCTGTAGCAAATCAGGCAGGAATGTCAAAGCAAAAAGCAAGATGGACTCCCTGTCTTCCACACACGGAACTGACGCTGTATTGCTCCTTGACATTATTTGCAAACCATAGCCTGTAAACTCGAGTAACCAGCTGGTCTGTTCCCGAGTAAGTGGGTTGTGGATTGCATCAATGTTTGCTTGATTTTGGAATAACTGGTGTTTCCAATATATATTATGCAGGTCGACATCTGATATTGGCAGCAAGACAAGAATATCAGAGTCCAGCGGAACTGAACAGATACAGCCACATGATCATGCCCCTTTTGTCCCAGTATCAAGAGCCCCAGTATCTGTGGCTCCATTGGATCAATCAGCTTTGAATTACTCAGGTGAAAAACGCATGCGGTACAAACAGAGACCACATCTAAGTCTGTATGGCATAGAGACAAGCGTATGAGATCTTGCCACAGCTTTGGTTAGAACCGTGTTAAATGGTTTTCTTGAAGGCTTGAGAAGGAGGATTAATAAAAGGATCCCCACAACCTCCTTCTTCTATCACATGCGCAGCATATAATATGGGAAAGGAATGGGGAAGGAAGGACATGATTTTTCTATTTGAAGCACCTGGAATTGGCATCTTGCTGAAACAGGATCTTGGAATGGGTGGTGTGTTGCAATACAGAAAGTAGATGGCTGTGTAATGTAGTCAGTTTCCCTTGTAATGGCTGCTTACTCCTGAGTTGAGGGCACTCTGTATTGACCCAAGGACCACAAATTGTCCTTAGAAAGCCATTTCAGATTACCACTTTTAGCTCAATGTGGTGAAGCCATCCACGATTGATGGTAAATCTGTCATGTGAGTGTTTCATTGTGTCTCCAACTTGCAAGCTAGTATGCCCTTGCAAACTGTTCAAATATGGACTAGGTGAGGATATCCTGATTTGTGACCAAGAGGTTTTCAATGTGGCAAATCAGTTCAGATTAACTTCACTGCATCATTAAGAAGCTGAATATGATCATACCCATAAGCCTTTCCTCTGGGAGTGAGACAGCAAGTAGATTCTGCTTACAGCAAGAAGTTCCAGAAAAGAATATATGAAGCTGCTTCATACTGAGCCAGACCATTGGTTCATCTGGTTCAGTATCATCTACTCTGATAACTTTTCAGGTCTCAACCAGAGATCTTGTCAGCATGTGCTACCTGGGATCTATTTAACTGGAGATGCTGGGGATTGAACCTAGGACCTTAGTACATGCAAAACATGTGCTTTACCACTGAGCTATGGCTCTCTTTGATTACGTAAAGAAACCCAGCCAACCAATCAAGTCCCTTCTGAATTATGGAAACACTGCAGGCATTTTCTATCTTGTTAGGCACATTGGACTTGTACACCCTAACTGTTTGTATACAGCCTGTATGTGAATGAGTTGGGCACGTCTCCTGTTTTTATGTTGTAATTTTGATTCGCCTTTTTGTTAGTGTTCCTGTGCTCACTAAATAAAGTTTTCAGTTGTTGAAGACCGTGTTATCTAAGACTCTTGATGAAGATTATTTAGATTGATCATAAAGCCAATGAAACGTGTCTTCTTCAAAGGAAAGATAGTTGTGTAGCTGGCACAATGAAGTAAGAAAGGCAGGTGCAGGCAGATCTTAGTAGGATATTTTGTGCTTGCTTGGACCATGAGGAGGTCTGGAGGTACCTGATGATTGTCTGGGTTTCGGAAAAAGCTGCTGGAAGGGCAATAAATGTTTGCAATTTACCCCACAACTGTCTTCAGCTAACAGAAACTACATTGTGTCAAAGCAAAGGAAGAGTACCTGTTCTATCTGATACAAAAGCCTGGGTGGTGGTAAGCCTGGGGTCTTCTTTTGCTTGCTGTTGCTAAAAGTAAAGGAAGATGTTTCTGCTATAGTTACTGTACCATGGAAGTTCTCCATCCTTTTTCTTAGTCTCATCAATACATTGAAAGCAGTAAATATCCCTCATTATTTTGGAATGTGTCTCTGAAGGTAGTCAAGTTATAGTAAGATATTAGCTTCTAAATGAAAGGCTTGAAGCAAGATTGTTCACTGTCCTTCTCTTAAAGACTAATGAACAAAACTTTGGGCAAATGAAACCTGAAAGGAAAGAAGTGTTTAGGGGGAAACGATGACTTGTTTGCTGATTTGGGTTGCTGCAATACTATGCATAATTTAATGGAGAAGGACTTACTTCTGAGTAAATGTGTATAGGATTATACTGGTGGTGGTGGTGGTGTTTCTTCTGTAGTTGTTTTCTGGATTCTATTTCCTTGTGTGTTGAGCGTTAACACGCAGTAATGGTGTTTGGATAATGGGTGCGGTCCACATATGGGCAACTGCTGTCCTCTATGCCTTTCAAGCCCTTCTGTCCTAGATAGAGTTTCCCATTTTCCATCTGCTATTATAACATCTTGCCCAGACAAAAAGTAAAGAAAAGCATTTCCATCCCTGCTACAATACTGGTATCCATTTGAATTTTGAAAGCATGGTCAGTGGAGCTCCATTGCATCTCCAGTAATTAAATGGACTTGCTGCTTGCCATCTAAAGAAGTAAATAGTCAGCAGTGTATTACAGGTTTACAAGAGGTCAGTACATGGAGACTTACAGGACCCAATCCTATCCAACTTTCCATTACTGATGCAGCCGTGCCAGTCACAAAAGCCTCCTCAAGGTAAGGGAATGTTTGTTCCCTTATTTTGGGGCTGCATTGCGGCTGCATCGGCGCTGGAAAGTTGGATAGGATTGGGCCCTGTAAGACCTGTACTAATGATTAAGTTCCTCTAGCATCTTACATTGTTTGAGACATGGAGTATACAGGAGGGAATGCAGTATTCTGTTAGTTTGTTCTGAGTTTTGAGACATCTAGTTCTGAAGATATGATACTGGGCTGAATGAACTGTTGGCCTTGACATAGCTCTGCTTCCCTTATTTTTCTGAACCTGAAATCATGACGTGATACATTATTTCAAGAACATTATGTCCAGTTTTAATACACGTCTAAAGTAACAATTTGTAAAAAAAAAATACAAAATCCTCTAATTCTCTTTGTCAGTTCAAAATATAATAATGAAACATTATTATTATGTAATTATTAAAATATACTGCTTTTCAAGAAAAAAAATCCCCAAGGTGGTTTACATAGTGAAAGCACTGTCCTGGAATTGAATGGGGATAGTTGCTCTCTTCCTGCTAAATATGAGAGAACCACCACTCCAAAGGTGCCTCTTTACCCAGTTAGCAGAAGTATGTAATATAAGATGTATTATAATAACTTTATATTGACAGGATTGTCACTAACAGAAATAGCAGCAAATGCCACAGTCCTCAAAACGCTTACGTAGAAGCAAGTTGAATTGAAACTGGTGGGACTTCCGCATAAGGTTTCTGTGATTCTAAACTATGGGTTATTTATTGATTGATTGATTGATTTTGCACCAAGTTGGAAATAAAGGGCTTGTAGAAATTTCATTATATTGCCTTAGGTTATGATCCAGTGGAGTATTTAAGAATTTTCCTTAAGCATGCAGATAGTCCCAGTGGGACCACTCAGCACAGTTTGCATGTTGTTGAGGAATATGTTAGTACTTGTGTGCTCTGCCATTCACAGCTCCCCACAGCTTTGAAGGCTCTTGGCCTGTCTGAAGCACAGTAATCCGGCAACCCCTACTGGGCAGTCCACGGCTGCAGATAACTTTGGCCATGAGTTGTTCCTAAAAAATGCAGTTTAGCTGAGTATTTCAGGACCTGATCTACAGTAGGATTGTACAAATCAATTAATTTTATTATATGGGAATGAAGAAAAATACTGTGACAGCACCTAGATAACTAGCTCAGTGGTTCCAATCTGCTGCTGCATTTAGAGCATTTAGTTTTCATCTGGGACTCGGTCTTTAAATGGGAGATCCATTCACTCTCTGCCTCCCCCCCCCCCCCACTTTACACCAATGCCATATTCTCCACTGCCTGAAGATTTGGTGAGTCCATCAACACACTCCTCTTTGGTCCTCATTCACGACTTGGGAATCACTGTATTAGCATTTGCCTGAGTTTTAAAAAAACGAAGTAACAATAAATATCTTGAGTAGAATACTACAGATATTTATTTAAATATACTAACTGCTGGCTGGTTTAGGATTTGGGTATTGAAATTGCAAAAGGGATGCTGTATTTGATGCAGAGGTATGGATTGGTTAAATATTACTGTTATGGTACATTTACTTACCATCCGTGGAGTGCAATAAAAGTTAGATTAGATCCTTTTTCTCTCCAGAAGGGCTTTAGAGTATCTGGATGGAATTTGAGATACTGTTAGCATTGTGGAATACTGTATCAAAATCCCCAGATTTGCTGGGGAAAATTTTAATTTCTCCTTGATCAGAGCTCAGATTTAACTATGTGACCATTGGGGTGGATTTTATGCCCCTAAAAAGGGACAGTTTGATAATCCTGTCAAGTCTTCAGCTCTATGCACTAGCATAGGAATAATTGCCACAAAGTACATGTACATACAGGAGCAACACTTGACAGAACACTCTGTTGCAGAAAATGTTCCAGCTTGCTTATTTTTCTGGGAACAAGTAAAATATAATGACCTTCTGAATGTTTGTCAACTCCTAGTTTCTCAGTTTTGCTTTATATAAACTAGAATAGGATTAACCTGAATAAACAGAAGAGCAAGCAAGATAGGTTGGCCTTGGAAACACAGGAGATATAAAATGGCACTAACATTTTATGTTGTGCATCAGAGGTGAAACTAGGACGGAGCGGGCGAAGCACCCGCTCCAGGCGCCATCGCCCGAAGGGCGCCCCGCCCGCGAGTCCGAGTCGGACTCGGAGACTCGAGTCCGACCGCCCCCTCAATCGGGAGCCGGCTCGGGGACGTGTTCCCCGGCCGGCTGCCCGGGGCCTTCTAAGGAAGGCGCGCGAGAACGGTATTTATACCATTCTTTTTGCGCATGCTCAGACTGTTACTGAGGGAAAAAGGCTGCCCTTTTTCCCTCAGTAAGTCTGAGCATGCGCAAAAAGAACAGTATAAATACCGTTCTCGCGCGCCTTCCTTAGAAGGCCCCGGGCAGCCGGCCGGGGAACACATCCCTGAGCCGGCTCTCCCGGTTGAGGGGGGGTCACCGCCTCCCGGAGCGCGCAAGCCGGCTCCTCCCAGAGCGCGCCCCCCCCTCCGGATCGCGCCGCGGCATTTGGCCGCGGCGATATTAATTATAGGGGCACCACACACCCCGTTGCTCCGGGCGCCAACGGGGGTAGTGACGCCCCTGTTGTGCATTGGATGGCATTGTGTTTGGTAGATACAGCACAGAAAAGCATCAAAATAAAGGAAAGTGAATGTAATAATTTCATCCAGTACTAGTTATCAACAGATCTTTTCAATGAAAATTGTATTGCTGCTTGTGTTTATTTTAGGTTGGTGGGTGAACTGTGAAAGGTGGTGGGTGGAGGACAACAGTCTTGCTGATGTTTTGAAACTTGGATTAATGGCTTTTGTAAGTGGAGGCACTGGGCTGCCTTGGAACAAGAATGACTAAGTGGAGACTTTTATAGTGAGGAAGCACTTTTTACATGGAAACTATCAAGGCAACGCTTGAACTCTGATAAAGATGCAGTAGCGTAGCTGGACTCGCACCAGTGAGGTGGTGAGCAGGGCAATGCATCATCGTTCCGCCCGCCCCACCACTGGAATGGCCCTGATCCTTTTGGCTCCAGATCAGGGTCATTCTGGTGGCAGGTGGGCGGGGTGATGATGTGTCTCCCCGCCCACCGCCCCACAGGCACAAGTCCAGCTACACACTACTGTAAACATGCATTGTGGCAGCCTATGTAGCTTTTTAGTAGTCATGGGTCTGCAATCCTAATAAGAATTACTCCAGAGTCAACCCACTGAGCTCTATAGGACAAGAATGGTTTCAACCAGTGCACCCCAATGTCTACAACAATGGAATTTGCAATAGCCTGAAATTTTCATTCATTCGACCAGAGGGCCTCCAATTTTCCTAAATTCATTAAAATCCCATGTCTTTTTACATGCAACCAGGACAAAACAATGCTAGGTGGTTCAGCTGGCAACACCCGGTTTAAGGAAATGTTCAGGGCTCCTTATGTCTTCAGCATGCCCTAACTACCTCAGAAGAGAGAACCCAGAAATGCAAAAAATCTGTGAAATTAATTTAGTTGCCCATTGACTCATAGCCTTTTTTTTAGTACATGTTAGAAGAATAAGTGGCCCCTTACAGCCACTCATTTTGAAATGACCCAGACAAGACACACATTAAAACTGGTCTAGGATAAGATTGTGCTCCCACAAGCCAAGGCATCCCCATGCCTCTTTAGGGAAGATTCATACAATACCTCACTGATTCCGAATGATAGCTGTGGAGTCCCAAAATATAAGGACTATTCAGTCAGCAACTTATGTGAGTGAAAATGGAACTTGTATGTCAGCTCAGTTCATATTACCCACCACCATTGTCAATGTCTGGAGATTCTTCTGTGGCCATATGGGCCTGATGTTGGTGGTATGCATGATTACAATCTTTCCCTTCTGCAGGTGAAACAGTTTGAAATGTAAAGTTATGTGAATGCAAAAGTTATTTAATAACTAAGCATGTGTATTGATGGTGAGTTATTTTACAGCCAGGCCCTGATTCTGAGTGGTCCTTTTTATAATTGCATTGGAGAGACTGTCCCATGTTTTGAACTCGGGGGACAGGTAGGAGGAATGCTCACTACTGTTTTTCTGCTCAGGATCAAAATGGCTGAGAGTGTGGAAAAGATGTAATAAATAGTTCCAGTCCCCTTTTAAAAATTATTTTGATTTAGTATTCATGGATGAAGTGACATAGGGGAAAAAACATTGGTATGTTCTTTTTTATTTATTTAGGATTTGCACCCATCGGGCTGTGGGGAGCAGCATATGGGTAATTGTAGCTACTCAAGAGAAGCTAACAATTGTCCCAGCAGGATGTAGCAGCTCCTCACTATCCAAAGCCTGGGTTTAATGTCACAAGCCATCTTTGTGATTGTAAAGTGTGATGTAAATATACAGCTGTGGTATAAATATTGGTACTGGAAATGGCTTTGAGCAGTAAAAACATTTTCCTAGTTTAAACTCCTTGTGTTGCATCTACAATCATCCCAACCTATGCCTCCAAGAGACTTTTTTTTGTAATATGATGTCTCTGTTTCTTAATTGTTTTCTTGGAATTGCTGTTTTTAGATTGTTGTTGAGACCCATAAGATGAAATGCACCCCCACACCACTCCCCATTCATGAGGAGTATATTCATCAGAAGAAGAAGTATAATCTTCTGAAATGTTAAATTCAGAGTTCAAGGAATCACACGAGAGTGATATGTCATTAGAGGAATGTGACTCCAAGAAAATTTGTGGCTAGCTTCTCACATTTCCCCCTAAATAAAGGGTGCTTAGATGGTGTCCTTGGTTCCGTTCATTTCATGTAACTTCATAAGCAACATTTATGCAATTCTGGCAAGCCCATTGTAGACAACAGAGGCTGGAAACTGTGCTGTAAACTGAAATGGAAAAAAAATGGAACTTTGTCTTATTAAAATATATTGTTTCTGTTTAACATCCTGTGTGTGTGTGAAGTGTTTTGTTTCAAGTTACTCAGGTACATTTGTCAATTTAATCAGAGGTCACAAGTTGGAGTTTGGTCTGTTTAGCAAACAGGTGCCTGGAAAGACAATGTCTGCTCCTTACAAATGGCAGTAATGGAACAATCTTTTCAGCTTTTAATTACTCTTCACTGTCTTATTGAGTAGCCTATCTTGGGTATTCCTGTGTAGAGATGGACTGGAAGTGGGAGATACAGAACACAAATGTTCTAGGATTCAGCATGGAATCCTATAGGGAACCATGTTGACACCAGAAAGAGACTTTATCTGGGTGCTGTGAATGAATGAAATAAATATTTGTTTGCTGAGTTTATAAAGGTTATGTGGCTTACAGATGACATTGAGTTAAGAATTACTGAGTGTTTAATTCCAATTGTGGATCTGTCCTTCACTGGGGGAGATTTTACGTGTAAAGTTTAAATTCGTTTTTACTCAAACATGCTATTATGTGAATGTAAAGCCGCCTTGGTTGTCCTTGTGGGAGAAAGGCGGGGTATAAATTCTATAAATAAATAAATAAATAAAGCTGGAATATACTTTCAGCTTGCCAGACATATTGTGCATGGCATGCAAAGGGGAAAAGAGTCAGATGCTTTTTAGTGTCACAAGTGAAAAAAGTTTTCAAATTAACATAGTTCTGAAAAATTCCATGGAAAGAGAATTGAAGGCTGAAACCTATGTAGACTTGCTTGCAAATAAGTCCTATCGAACTGAGTGGGTCATTTAACAGGCATAAGACCTGTATCATTTATGCCTAAATATCATAGGTCTGGATCAGGGTTCTGTCTTTGGTTCTGAAAAAAAAAATTCAGTGGGGTGTTGATAGCAATTGCTGTTCTCCCCCCCCCCCCCCGCTCACCCAAGCATGGACTAAGAGCACAAAAAGGTGCAATATTTGTTCTTCAGCAGTTAACAAAAAATTGAAGTCAGTGTCTTGAAGGTGTCTTACTAAATAATCAAGTAACGCCTTTATTAGTCGGCTCCAGAAAGGTTCCAGCATGTATTCTGAATACTTGTTGTACACACTTACATGTTAGCAACTGATGCATGCAATAGTAAGAGAACGTTTCACTGAACAGAAGATAAAGATGGATTCTTTTTCTAACACTTTTGGCAACGTGTTTCAAGCTGAAAGCAGTGATGTCTTGCCTGCGATTTAACAAGTGGTTCCTCAGAAGACACCAGTGAGACACGTCATGCAAACTGAAGAGTACTGTATAGAGTGAGTGGCTGAAGAATGTATCCATTTGTCAACAGATGAAGATGACAGCCCCGGTGGACACAAAAACTGTTTATATGAACATGCTAGAAGGCACCATAAAAACATAATGGGTATATGATTATGTTAACAATATGTAATGTAAAATGATAGAGGCATTAGGAACTTCAAAGGAGTGGAAGGTTTAATTGGCATTATACCAGCTAGTAGTTAATACAACATTTTCTGAACTATGTGAAGACTAATCCACACAATAGAAGAGAAGCCAATCACGCCTATATTCCATTTTATTCCTTTCTCTGATAATCCAAAAATTGTGCATATGTCATTTTGACTAAACAGAATGTTTCATACAAGAGTATTTTACATATTTTATTTCACTTTAGAAACATACAAAGCACCACAAACACACAAACACATCCAGAGTAATCACAGATGATTGAGGTGTGCTCCAGGAGCTCTAAATCTTGTTGCAACTACTCACTGTTCTGTAGGACTATTTTATCCTAATGTACTGGGAACATTCCCATCCATGTAGATTTTGAAAAGTATTGCTCCACTGGCATTGTTCTAATAAGAGAAGCTACAGTCATATAGTAACAGTAGAATCCATATTATATTTTTAATACGCATACGTACTTTTTAACATACATTCACATGCATGCTAGTAACCTGACAAACATCTTCCCCTTAGCTTCTCTTATGCTCTTTCTGCACCAGCATAAATTAAATAATCTGCCTCTAAACTGTGCCTATGTTTGATTGCACATTAGTATTAGTTTATACAGCAAACAGGTATGAGCACTGGGATATCATCGTGATGTTGGCATCCTCAAGGTATCAAGAACAGTATCAGCACTGGGTTATCCTCTTCAAACATATTCTGTTGTGGGATGATTCATCCTACTACAGTGGTAACAAGGCACTAGGTGCAGATACAATCATACGTGCTGCCTTTGGCAAGGGGCTCCCTACTATCCGTGCAAAATAGCGGCTTCTAGTTGGAACATCTCAAGTATCCTTTGCAATGTTCCTCTAGGTCTATAACAATGCTTTTGGATTACTAATCATATTCCCTGTTTCTTGATAGGCAGTACAGTTCCAGCGGTCTTTGCCATTCCAGCAACAAATAGACCTGGGTTCACAGGCTATTTCATCCCAACACCACCTACTCCTTACAGGAACCAGGCCTGGATGTCCTATGCTGGAGAAAATGAATTACCAGGGCAATGGGCTGACTCGGTAATAGTGCTTTTTTGTTCTTTGCTTTCTACATTGAATTCTTATAGAAAAATTACAGAGGTTAGATGTTAGAAACTGTCCATGCAGATGGTATCTTTATTGGACTGTGACTAGTACTGATTGCAAAGTTGCTACTTCTACTACCTGGCTGTCTTGCACTGGCCAAAAGAGAAATGGAAGGATTAAAGGATGAAGTTAGCAGGAGACAACAGAACCTTCTCTTTGTTTAAGTCCTTAATGATTCACACTTCATTTATACACCTTGCTGTTCTATATGTTGTAAATGATAATTCTCCAGTGTGGCCAAGCAAACACACTGCTTGGTTGTGTGCGGTTCTGAATCACACACGTGCACGCGCACACAGCCGAACTGACAAGAGGGGGGAAGCTGGTACAAATTACCAGGGCCCAGTGGTCTGGGGCCCAAACCCACTCTTAGCAGTTCTCTCTCTCTCTCTCTCTCTCTCTCTCTCTCTCTCTCTCTCTCTCTCTCTCTTGTGTGTGTGTGTGTGTGTGTGTGTGTGTGTGTGTGTGTGTGTGTGTGTAAGTAAATCAAAACCTAAAAACAAAAGTGTAACCAGAATCTTCAGGACAGGAAACTCCAGGACAGGAACAAAGTACCTTTTGTTCTGGGTTGATTAACAGCTACCGCAGTCAATGAAAACAATTTAATCAGGCTGATCAGCGCCAGTGTCCTGCCTTGTCTTCAATGGCATATCCTATACTGCTGTTTCACACAGCACTCTGCTTTCCAGGAACATATCCTCCATGTTATTGGAGGTATTACTGTACTTAAAACTGCTCTGATCCCTTGTGAATGGATACATTCAAGACCCATGTCATGTATCCTGATCTGGCCGAGTTACCAGAAGTCATAGAATCATAGAGCTGGAAAGTACCCACAGATCATCTAGTCAAAACCCCTGCCTGTAGCAGGAAATCCTCCTAGAGCAGTGGTGGCCAACCTTTCAACATGAATGCTGGCCCTTTAAATGGTTGCATAAGTGAGGGCCTTTCAGCAGGTGCAGCTACTTTAGTAGCACCATCAGCACTTGCAGCTGCCAAGATTCTGTCTTCTACACAACTCTTAAGAACTCAGAGGCCCTAATGGTGGAAGGTTGGCCACCCCTGTCCTAGAGCATCTCCAGCTTGAAGATCCCCAGTGAGGGAGAATCCACCACCTCAGTTGGCAATCTGTTCCACTGCCTTTACCATCAAAAATTTCTTCCTGATGTCCAACTGGAATGTCCTCTCTTGCAGTTTGTACCCATTTGATCTAGTAGTCCCACTGAGCCATTAATAACAGCCTGAAGTCCAGCATATTTTTGAGCAGTCATTCCTCCTAAAAGACAAGTCAGAACTTGCAGATGGCTTCCCAGGCTGTTAGCAGTGGTTGTGTGAAGACAATGCAAACCAAGTTCAAGGAGTGTTTTCTGTTAGGGAGGCGATGAGATTTGCTCTGCCGATAAAAGACAGCATACATTACATGAGCAAAATAAAGGTTTTTTTTCTGCTCTCATCCAAACCCCTCTGCCCCCCAATAGTTAATAGGGATACAGTTAGCATGTTTTCTTTTGGTTTGATGGATCTTTGCTATCAAAGCTATTTATTTTTGGCTCAACCTAGGTGACAGGCAAAGGTAAATTTTGGATATGCTTATTAAATGGATGATGAGGTTTAAAAACATGAATTAAGAAGCAAATCCTGAGGTGAGGCCTGAAAAGGACAGAGTATGCCTTGGAAAAATGAAACCATACTGGGCCTTACCGGTAGTAAGAATTAGTTGTTTTTGTGAGGTAGGCAAAAACAAACTAAAAATAGGCTACTCTTAGGGCTGATTAATTTCCACTTCTGTGAAGGAAAACAAACTCCCATGTCGGTTCCTTGCCAAATGCACATCTGACACCATACATGCATTCATAACATGAGACAAATGACAGGCAGAACTCATAGAATTTCCTACATGGAAGTACCGGTAGCTTCTGTTTAGGAAATTTGGTACTGAGGTAAAGTAGCCTTTCGGATTTTGCTATGGTTGTGTTCAAGGCATCTTGAAAGCTCTGAAGTGGAAAGCTGGAATAATATTTTTTAAGTAAAATGAATTGAATCTTGAGGAAATTGGGCAGTTTCCAGAAAGTTTCACTGACTTTTAAAATGTTATATCTGTTGATAAAAGTCAGTATTGCAATAATTAGAAAACAACAAAGATATTTGATACTCTAAAATGTCAGCAGTTATGAAAATTCTTCGTGTCTAAATTCCTGCCTCTCACTCCCATCAACCAACACTTTTTCCGTGTATATTTGAACCTCTCTGCTCAACCTTTCCCCTTGAAAGCATAGACTGGCCAGTTGAAAACATTCCAGTCCCCCACACCACATACAAACCTTCTTATTTATAGATTGCTTTGGCAGTGGTAGCAATGACCTTGTAAATGGAAAAGACCATGAAAGTGATGAATCAGTATGCATTTCTGGGATACCTTCCTCTGTTCTGTACAGTACTTTATTTTATTAGTTTAAACGTTGTGAAATAGTGGCCTCTAGTGTTTTGTTATAGCATTGATACCTTTGCTAAATGCCTGATTTGCACAGTTATACGCACACAATAGGGGATGCGCTTTGTTTTGTTTGAGGTCAATTTGATTGCCACTTGCATCTTTTCCCCCTTTCCCTTAATGTTTTTCTTCACGTAAATGAGGTAATAGGTAGTCTTGCACTACATGAACAGAAGTGAGCAATCAGATGGCACCTAACAGGGTCCCTGGAAGTGCAGGTCTTAAGAGACTCTTGAGTTTTCTAAGGATAAAACATGTAGTTACGGTATATTTTCTGTTCACATGCTTTGCTTTTATGGCAATTCTATTAACTGACTGTAAATATATTACATAGTACTGTCTATTTCAGACTTGAGAAGCAATGAACTTGCTTTTCATTGTTTCTAGCTGGATATAACACAGTTGCCCTTTAAATTTCAGAGTGTGCCTTTTCTAATTAAGAAACAGGGCTCTAAATTAAGCAGGGCTGCATAAAGCACTTAGAAATTGAAGGAGTGTTGGTCCTTACCCAATTTGCTATACACGGTCAAGTCTGAAAGTGCTCTATAAAACTTTGTAATATTCCTTTGAAAGTTTGCAGTTATTATTGTGAATTAAATATTTTATCTCTAAGGATGTATGTAAGGATGCTCAGGGATCTTCCAGTGTAAATCTGCTGAGGTTATACTGGAATGTTACTGACGTACAGTGGAATAACAGGAATGAATCACTTCAGGAACTGATTTCTGAAAACCTTTTAAAAATGGAATCAATGGAGTTAAACACCAGCTTTGAAAGTAGCCATGCTCTTTGTGGTTATTGAGAAGATAAATATGCTTTTGCAATAAATTATCCAGCAGGTTTTTCAGTGATTGATGGGGAACTACTGATTTCTGGGATAAGTGGGTGTGTTGAGGGATGGGCAGCTTTGTTATACTATGTTACTAAAAAATGAATAAAATTGCTAATAAAATAATATATTAAAACATTACTTTTCTCCTGTAATGAGATGTGCCCACCCAAAGGAAATGTTGATGGACCTCATACAGAGCAGTTGCTCCCTTCTTGTTTTTTCTACACTGTAGTCTTAATGAGAAGTACGTTCTTATTGCTCATCTTGTTTATCAATAAAGCTTCTTCAGAACTTGTAAACACTAATCATAGAATTTATAGTAAGATGACTGTGTGCGCTGTCTCTCCAAATTCAGTACCATACAAGAAGTTTCATGTGTGTAAAACGTAATGATAAGCACCTACAACCATCTAGCCGTAGCTAGAGCTTCACTACCTCACATTCTCTCTCTCTCTCTCTCTCTCTCTCTCTCTCTCTCTCTCTCATGCACACAGGCTGACAACAGAGAGTAACAGTATTATGTGTAATAAAGACAGGGGAACACTTTTAAGTAGCAAGAGCTAATTAAAGGGCCTGTAGTTGAGAGGACCTCCAGTTTTCAGGTGGGGCGTGTTCTTTAGTCTCAAGGGGCCCAGCATCCATGAATTAGAAGTAATACTTTTCTAGTGAAAAGAGGTGGTGACCATCTCCCCATTGTCCTCATTATTTTACATTTGTGTTCTGCCTTTCTTTTATGATGGAACTCAGGAGGTCTGCAAGAGGTTCTCAGCTGATCTCCCATCCAGGCACTTACCAGATTGAGATTTTCTTAGTTTCAGAAAGGTAGCCACATTGTGATCATGCCTTGAGACCAATGCCTTGAGACCAATTTAGCCTCCTGCAGTTACATACATTCCCTGATTAAAGCATGGACTTACTGGGAGAGCTTGGGCAAGTTACTGTCTTTGTATCTGCAGTTAGAATTTCATTATGTACTTTGATCCCATCAAATGCTTCTTCTTGGAACTGGAGCATTTTTGCTTGATAACACATTGATTTATCCTCACATACACCATAATTTCTCTTCAAAAATTGCATTTGTAAAAAAGTAGACATTATTTTCTAACTGTGCCTCAAAGTGGCACCACTGCAGAAATTCTGTGTCATGATCTGACTTCCTGAGGACTGCTTTATTTGTCTAATTACTATCTTCTCTAGGTCCCGCTCCCTGGCTACATAGAAGCTTATTCACGGCCACGCTATCAACACAACTCTCCTTCAAGGCTTCCTCGTCAGTATAGCCATCCGGCAAATATGCATCCCAGCCTGGAGCAAGTCCCATTGCCCTCTGCAGCTGCTTCTCAACAAAGCCTAACAGAAAATGACCCATCTGATAACCCGCTCACCAACCTTTCTACAGCAGCGTTGGTGAAGGCAATAAGAGAAGAAGTTGCTAAGCTTGCCAAGAAACAAACAGACATGTTTGAATTTCAGGTCTGATGGCTTCTTGTGCTGAAAGTTTGCATCCCATAACATGTAGACTTCTAGCTTTCGCATCAGACTTGTTGGGGCTTGTGCCAAAATGATGCCATTTTTTTTCTATTCTGAAACAGTCAACAATGGATTTTTTTTTAAAAAATGGATTACATAGAACAGTCAATTTGAATATCAACTCTCTGCCTATTAAGGCAGGTGTTCCCAGGCAACTCTTTGCTAAATATTGATATATTATATATATGGTATGCAATTGTCTGACATACCTCCTGTTCCATGAAGCCTTTGTTGATGGAGACATAACAAAACCATATGCCTGTCTAATGTTCCAATATATTCAAAGCTTGGGAAGCACAAATATAAATCATTTTTTGAAGCAATGTGTGCATGTAAAAAGTAAACTTTGTCTTTCTGGATCAAAAAGAAACAATAGTAATATAAAAATTATGGGCTGTATATTTCTATATTAGTGGTTAACCTGATGCATCTTGGATACTCGTATCAAAAGCCTGACTGCAGCAAAGTAATAGAGCTCAGTCCTGCCTAGAAACCACATCTGAACCATAAGACTGTGTTGTGAATGGAACCCCATCAAGTCCATTGTAAATATCCCTGAATTCATAACCTTTGTTCATAATCCAAAAGCCAGGAAAGAGAGAAAACTGTGAAGAGGCATACTAGAGAAATTGATGTCTAAAGTACTGGTGTAATGTTGCTGTTGAATTACACAGAAGTGTTTTCAGTACTCTGTCTCTCTTCACCATGAAATGGAAAAGAAAATTGACAAAGTAAGTGGGTGTTAAAAACTCCCTGGAACTGCCCAATGAAAACAAATTCTTTGAGTGTGTCCTACATTCAAAAGGTTTTTATTCTGAACACATGGTGAAACTGGTAAATTTGAGAACCTTGAGTCTCTCTCAGCTTGGGATAATGAATATGTCTGCTTTTACAAGAAAACCTCTGTTTAACACAGAGCTCTGTCTTTTTTCCCCTTACAAACAATGACTTCTAGTGAAGCAATGCCAGAAAACAGCAGACCAGAGCTATGACAGACTTTGATTACAGAGGAGCAATTACCACTCAAACTCATTAAAAAGCACCATATCTTTGGGCTTGGGGGACTCCAACCTGTTCATTATTTTCAAGTGTAAATAAATATTCAAGTATGTGGATTAAACAAGATAGTATTCTGTAACAGTGGTTGGGAGTAGTATCTTACTGAACCCAGAGCAGTAGATTCTTGAAGTGAAATGTCATTAATTGTTCTAATGCAGAGTCATGAAAATACAGCCTCTGCTAAATAGGAGAACAAAGCCTGATGGATCTTGGGGAGTTACAAAACATGATTGTTAGAAAAATTCATTTGGATATTTTTATAATGTAACTTTTGCAGGGAAAATGAGATTGCTTTGGAGATACCATACTTGGGTGTGTTGTCTGTTGGAGTAAAATGTTATGCCCTTTAGCTTATTATTTTATTCAGCCTCAACTCTGTAATGCTGTATGATCTGATCATTTCATTTTGCCAATGAGCTTCTTTGGTCTTTACTAACAAAAATAAAGGAGAAAGTGCAGTGAGCCTCCTAACCACAAAATCCAGCCTGAACAAGCAGAGAAACAGACCATTGAAATGAGAGACCCAAAATGGTAAAAGCACAGAATTTTCAAGCATACTGTTTTGTAAACACACACACACACACACACACACACACACACACACACACACACACACACACAAAACACATTCCCAAGACTGCTACATAACTATCTCAATATATGGAGAGAACTCTCCAAAAGTCTTAATAACTGCAAAATCTTTTGGTGTAATTATTTTTTTTGTTGTTTAAACAATTTGCATATAAATAAAATGTATTTTTGTAATCATTATGTAAATAGCTAGTGTATATTTATAGAAACGATCAAACTGCTAAGAACAATTAAGGGCCACAAATTTACAGCAAAATTAGTCTATGGTTGGAGTTGCTATAGGCATAGATAGTAAGACAACTTTGTTGAAGACCCAAAGAAACTCAAGTCTTCCATAAAACTGATTCTAAAAAACCCAAGCTTTTAATCTCCTATTGGCTATTTAATACTAATTGTATCATTGTAATGTAACATTTGCTTTTTTGTGTATTCAGTTGCTAACTGTTCCAATACACTGTTCTTGACACTGGAGGTGAAATACGTTAAATCTTGAGCAATGTAGGCAGATCTCTGATGGTACTTAATGGAAGTTGCAGCCTCTTAAACCCCATTCAGATTTGTTGAGTTCCGTCAATGTCTACACAAAGAACGTGAATGATCAGAGCTGGCTATCTTAAAAGGACAAACTGTCAGTAGGGGATGCTGAGCAATGTGGGGCAAGCTTCTTCAAAGGATGTGGTGGATAGCTCCAATTTAGAAGAAATACAGTATCAGACAGGGCCCACGAGAGGGCAGGGGGGAAAGGGGATAAATTGTATCCCGGCCCAGGGTCAAAAAGGGGGCCCAGGAGCCAAAGGAGAGAGCCCAGAAATTTTCTGAGATCTCAGCTGGCCTCATGGAGAGTGAAAGACAGAGGCTGGGCCAACTGAGAGACCACATCAGGAAGCCTGGTAGACCTGGACTCCAGATAATTTTTCGGCCGTTGCTGCCCTCCTCCTGCCCCATTTTGCCCCCTCCTCCTTTGAGAAGGGGCCCAAAATAAACTTTGTACCCCCTGATAAAATTATTCTCAGAGGCCCTGGTATCAGATTGGGGGAGTTGTTTGTATTGGAAAGGAGGTTGCCTTATGTCTAGGGCCAATGCTGTGCATACCAGTTTAGTGGAAATTACTTAACCAGGGGAGATGGTAACCATTTAATCAGATTTACTGGGTAGCTGCTGGAGACCTGCTGCTGATTCTTTGACTCTCTCTGTGCCCATAGCCTTCATGGGGTGATGGAAGAATGTCTCTTAAGGGTTCACCCATGGAGTGAGATCATGAAGGGCAGATTTCCAAGGGCCCCGTAAACCCTGGAGCCTGCCCTGCACTTCATATTTCATTTAAATGGAAGTACACTCCTCTGTGGTGATTCCCTAAATTTTACTTTCAAAATATATCATTTTAATGCTAATGAAATCTAACATATTTAAAATAACATTTAAAAATTGATGTATTGCTTTAAGATGAACCTAGTTAGAATTTAAATTACTATGTTGAAAACCTACTTTTAATTAAACACAGGTTAATTAAACATAGAAGGCCTGTAGGAGTGTTGCTACAGAACTGTATTTTAGACTCCTGATCCTCAGTCATACAAAGAGTTTAAGTAAATACATTAATGTTTTTAAAGACTTTGGTCTCCTGTTTGTATTTTTAGTGCATTCATAAGCCTTTTGCAAGATGGGGATAAAGAAACGGGATTATCCTATGAGTTATAAGTCTTTATTAAAAAGAAATGTGATCACTTCATTATAATATTCATAATCCAGTACAGTTATGCACACTTAGTCCCTATTGATTTCAGCGGGTCACATGATTTTGCATTGATTTTGGCCCAATATATATTTAGCTTAAAAGGGAATGAATAATATTAGGTCAGTATTCCTCAAGACAATAGTGTCTGTAAACTTTATATGCAAGTTGTATCATCTGCTGAAATTCTCTAAAGAATCACTTTATGAAAAATGTCCCCTGAGGTACACTTGTCTGACACTTGTACTCTCCTAATTAAGTAATTAATTTTGTTTGTATCCTGTTTGTTTAATTTGTAGATGCTGTAATTAGAGTACTTGTTTTAAGACGAGAGAGGATAATTCTGGAAAGAAAAGTCATGTTCTAATATATAATATTTGAACACAATGCAATCATGAAGTGAAAATATGGTGTATAAATAATCTGTTCATAGAGGGAACATTTTGAAGTGCAGTACAGATTTTCAGTGAAGGATTTTGAAGAGAGCTAATGCATCTTCCTTCCTGAACAGGCATTCTTTTCTTTTCTGCAAGTGTGGGTTGCTGCAAATAGTACAGTAGAAAACCTACCTGGTACTTTGAAAGTATCTTTATCCCTCAAATATTTTGAAGGTGATTCTTGTTAACCATGAAGTGCTTCTGTGTACAGATGGGGGGGGGGGGCTGCAACAGAATGTTGCAGTATATCAGTACCCCCTAAAATGCATTACTATTTGCTTGGAGTAATAGGACATATAGAACAAAGCAGCTGTTTTTATCATATGCCTCCTCTCTCTCTCTCTCTCTCTCTCTCTCTCATATCTCCCAATTTTCCCTGACTCCTCTCCCAGTTTCCAATCAACCCTATCTTTTGAAAAACCTTTTACCAATTTTCCCCCAACAACACACTCTGATCCCTTCACCTTTTTCTCTCCCTCATTTTTTTCCTCTTTCCCTGTTGGCCCCCACAAAATGTTGCATTACATTTTTAGAGGTTGAGCGAGTGTCGCTTAAGCTGTTGCAGGTTATGGATGTAACCCTTACAGAGTATCTGTTTCTCTAAAATGGGGGTTGGTGGGAAATAAAAACTTCTGCTTGTCACATCAGAAGAGAGGCTTCAGAGAGTGCACCAGACAGATAGAAGAAATATCAGAGCACAATGTTTCAGGTTCTAATATCCAGTCCTCTCTTCTGTAAGAATTACTTTGAGAAAACACCCCTCTTCTAACTTGGAGCTGCCCCTGTCTTTCCCTCCATTTCTTTAGGTACGTCCCAAGCCTGCTTCCCAACTTTTTGCCTTGAATTTTCCATTCTCCATGTCAGTGGTACCCCAAATGCACTTTTCACTGACATATAAAGCAAAGTCCAATGTTCCATGGAAAGTAGGCAGGAAGTAAATTTAGCAGTGCAGAACACCATCCCTGAGGGATTCCTGACTCCTTTAACTGACTCTCCTATCAGGAATAGTGACATCCCTCCTTTTTTATCCCTCATTCTGCAAAAACCAGAGAGAAAGAAGAGCCTGAGTTTGGACCTGTATTTTGGGAGTCCTTAAGTAATGGAGAATTGTTTTCCTTTCCTCTAACCCAGGAGGAGAGCATTTGAGATTGCCTCACTTACAACTAGGCTCTCACAATCATGGAGGTGCCCTCTTAAGAACATAAGAAAAGCCCTGTTGGATCAGGATAAAGACCGTCATGCCCAGCATACTGTTCCCCATAGGGGCCCATCAGCTGACTCTGGGAAGTCCATAAACAGGAGAGGGGGGAAGTCATACTTCTCTTCTCTTGCAACTGGTATCCAGAGGCATACTGTTGCTGAACCAGAAGGTAGTGCAACATAGTCATCATGACTAGTAGCCATCGATAGACCTGCCCACCATCAATGTGTCCAATCTTCTTTTAAATCCATCCAAGCTAGTGACCATCACCACATCCCGTGGCAACAAAGTTCACAGATTCATGTGCTGTGTGAAGAGGCACCACTTCTTGTCTGTCCTAAATCTCCTGCCAATCAGTTTCATTGTCCTCTTCAGGAGGCTTAATTGCAAAAATGTTCAAAACTGCAAACATCTGACTCCTGATCCATATTCAGGTACCTTTTGTTTGTTGGTGGTCCCATTTTGGCTACACTTGTATCGGCACACAAACTAAGAGTTTGCTCATAGAAAGTAGATTATCAATCCACCCTGAAGATTTCACAACTGAGAATCAGCCCAAAAGTCTGTATAATCCCCCCCCCAAGTCTGCATAATAACGAGGAGCAATGCATTTTCAACATTTGTAAGCTTTATCAATTCTCAGTGGACGTATGAGTTCATATTTCCATTCATTTAGTCAGTCGTCATACTCTGGTAGTAAAACATGGATCTATACATACTTGAGATTTGCGGCTTTTTATTTTTGGGTACAATACAAGACACTTAGCAATCACTTCAATCATACTTCACATCAGCAATGTGCAACTTCTTCTTTGCCTCTGGGCCTCTGAGAATTGGTTGGAACCCCTAAGCAACTTTGGACAGTCCTCAGTTTTGACTGCAAGCTCATAGATTCAGGCTTCCTTTTTCCTTCCAACAACTGTGTATTGGGAGACCATATGGGAGGGTATGCAATGTGGGCAGTTCCCATGAGAGTGCTGCACCTCCCCTGGGGCTGGCAATGCTAGTATGGGAAGTAATCGCATCCAATACCCCTACTGCATAGTCTCCCCATTGCATACATTACCAGAGTGATGTGGAAAGCAGACATATGGAAGTCTAATAACCACAACAAGAAGGTAGCACAAACAATCTCTTGCTTTCCTAAGAGATGCTGTCCAGCCTGGAAGCATTCATTTGCATTCATTTTTGAAATGAATGAAGCCCATTTGGTTCAACCTCAAACCCTTCCTAGGTGCTACAATGCCTTGCCATGTTCATCCCTTTGTCATCAAGATAAGATCATACAATGGCCTTGGGTGAAGGGAGAAGCTTTAACCCCCATCATGACATAGGCCAGGTGCCACATTCTGAGAGCTCCCCAACAGAAATGACGGACGCCCGCCCGGCGCGTGGGGGCGGGGCCTGCATCGCGTCACGTCGATGTGCCCCCCGCCTGTTTGGAAGTCATTTTGGAGCCGAATGGGCTCCATGGAGGGAGGGAGGGAGGGTGGGCCGAAACAACGTGACGCTTCGCGACATTAAGTGCTCTGAGCGCGCCCCCCGCCCGCCCAAGTGCCTGGAGCTCCTGCTCCACGCGCTCCACCCAAGTTCCGCCACTGCTCCCCAACATCCACTTGCCTGCTGGGTGAAGATCTCATGGGTGCAGCAGGGAGGGCAAAAACAACAAAGCATCTCTCTCCTCTCTGTGCACTGCCTTTCTTTCCCACATAAGAACATAAGAAAAGCCCTGCTGGATCAGGCCGTAGGCCCATCTAGTCCAGCTTCCTGAATCTCAAAGTGGCCCCACCAGGTGCTTCAAGGAACATTCAAGACAACAAGATACCTGTATCCCGTTACCACTCCTTTGCATGTTGCATTCAGAGATAGGCTACCTCTAAAACCCGGAGGTTGCATGTAGTCAGCATGGCTTGTAACATGTGATGGACGTTTCCTCCATAAATCTGTCCAATCTCCTTTTAAAGGCATCTAGGCCAGGTGCCATCACCACATCCTGTGGGAAGGAGTTCCACAGATTAATTATTAATTATTATTAATTAAGAAATATTTTCTTTTTGTTCTAACTCTCCCACCACTCAAATTTAGTGGATGTCTCCTGATTCTGGTGTTGTGCAAGAGGGAAAATCTGGTGTTGTGTGAGAGGGGGGAAAACCACTCTATCCACTCTATCCATTCCATGCATAATTTTATATGTCTCAATCATGTCCCCCCTCAGGCACCATCTTTCCAGACAGAAGAGCCCCAAACACTGTAGGCTTTCATCATAAGGGAGCTGCCCCACCCCACTAATTATTTTGGTCACTTTCTTCTGCACTTTTTCCAGTTCAACTATATCGTTTTTGAGATGTGGTGACCAGAACTGGACACAATACTCTAGATGTGGCCTTACCATCAATTTGTGCAATGGCATAATAACATTGCCTGTTTTATCCTCAATCCATTTTTTAATTATCTCGAGCATTATCCATGAGTTTCTTATGGGCTTCCATTTGTTTCATCTTAGCTGAATGTAAAATAAAGTTATCCTATGTTTAAAATCAAGAGCTGCATACCGGTAGTGATTTAGGGTCTCAAGCATTTTAATTGTCCTTTAACTCCAACTGGCAGTTCTTGACTGTTAATGTTTATCTGGGTGGGTGGGGGCCATTTCTCTCTTCTTGGAACTCTGCAAGCAGAAGGAGCCAGAGTCAACTGTCTGATGGAAACACTTTTAACTTGATATGGCAGAGCCTCTTTACTGTCTTCACAGGTATCTGCACCTGCATTAATTGTAATGTACTGCATGCTTCAATACTTCCCCCTTCACTGTGGAATGCTCTGACTTCTGATGTTCATGTTCATGTTCAACATGCTGCTGTTTAACCGACACCCCCCCACTCATTCCAGATCCCCATTTTTCACTGAACATGTTCTGTCTCATGACCAGCTTCCAAGGAATGTAGCTTTGACATATAAGGTGAATAAGATTTTTCTAAGATTTTTCTATACCATTATCACCTTAATACATTGATTCCCGTCCTTTTATATACAAATCAGCCATCTTGAAGGTAGAGTCTTACGTATGTTTGCACAAAGGAAGGGGGAAAATGCTGTTTATTAATATTGTGACAATTGCCACCTAAAATACAATCCCTAAAATACTGGCATAGAGCAAGGTACTGGACTCAAGAGGAGATTTCTAAGTTTTTATGTGTAAAAATATGTACAACAGCAGAAAGCAATGGGGATTGTACAATGAAAGTAGAACGAATGGAGGAAAATAATAGGGTACAAGTAACAAATGCAGCAAATAATACAGGCATTACTTCATTCATTTCCAGGAGTGCTTTTTCACAGGTCTAAGATCTCAATCCTATCCTTCCCCCCTCTTGCTGGTGCAGTCGCACCAAAAACAAGTGCACTGTATCCAGCAGGGACAGATCGGGAGGCTTCAGAAGGGAAGGGGGATTTAAATCCTCTTACCTCCTTACCATAAGCCTCCTGCTCCGCAATGGGTCTGCTTGGACCTGCGCTAGTGATTTTGCTGGCACAAGTCAGAGGAGAGAAAGGGAGTGGGGAGGCTGCAAAAAGAGGGGCGCATGCCATCGCCACAGTATCCACCCCTTCCCGCATCCTTCCCACCCCCGTTCGGCAGCCATTTTGCAACAGCGGAAGTCTCTTCTGCTGTTGCAAAGTGCTGTGTAGAACAGCCCAACCCTGCACAGGATTGGGCTATAAGTCTCCCTCCAAAAGTTATCTTTTCTGCTGCTGGGCAGGCCTGACGATGTCCTCAGTACCACTGATACACCCGAGTTCACCTGTGTGATTCTCCACATTCAGACTGGCAGGCTCTCAGGCCTCTTCACAGTTGCCTTTCTCTGTGCTCTTCAGCAGCCTCTGTTATAAACATATTTCATTCAAAGTCTTGGTTTCATCTGTGAGGCTACAAAACCTCCTTCTTAGTGTCTTCTTCTTCTTCTTTTTTTACCTCAGCAACTCGATGTACATTCTCTCTGCCTCTCTCCCCCTTCTCCTCACTGGCAGTAGCACTTCCAGGCTAACCGTCACCTACTGCCTGCTTCTGTATATTGCAGTATTAAAATACTATCAAATGTGAAATATCTAGAAATCCATATCCAGTTTTAAAAAATATAAATATATCCTTCTGGCCTAAGGTTGTGTGTGTGTTTCCTGTTGGCAAGCTCCAGTAACCCACAAAGGCTCTGGCTACTAATCATGCGCTTTCAGGCTCTGACAAAAGATCAGTACTCAGATATCTTTTATTCAGGATTATGATATTACAGAGCCCATGTACACATGGGTTGCTTCTATTAACAGTGTGTATCAGATTCTCTACCATACCCCTGAAAAAAATAATTTTGAATCTAAGCTGCAAAACAACCAATAGAAATATGTGCCTCACAGGTAAGTATTATACATTGTTTCAAGCCTCACTTGGCCTGAACACAGTCAAGTGACTTCCTATTCAGGAATTAATACAGCTACTCCCCAACACAGACAAGTCTGCTTAAGCACATTGAAAATAAGAATGTTATTGAAAATAAGAATGTAACTGCACTGGATTGTGGCCATAGCACACATACTCACCCCAGCACAGTGTCTTTCTGGTGACTGTTTGCTGGTGGTGTTCTGCATCTTTTTTAGATTGTGAGTCCTTTTTGGGACAGGGAGCTATTTAATCATTTGATTTTGTCTGTAAACCGCTTTGTGAACTTTTTTTTTAAAAAAAACCGGTATATAAATACTGTTAATAATAATAATAATAATAATAATAATAATAATAATAATAATAAGTGCTCTAAACATAGGTTATGTATGTTACATTTTTAGCCATATAAAATTGGTTTTAAGTAGGCTTACCAGATCGCCGACCGGGACGCTCCGTTTTGCCCTTAAGGGAGGGGGCGGGGGGAGGTGAACGAGAGCGCGCCTGGGCGCGCTCTCGTTCCCCTCCCCCGCCCCCTCCCTTAAGGGCAAAACGGAGCGTCCCGGTCGGCGATCTGGTAAGCCTAGTTTTAAGGGGAGTGAGGGGCACAGAGTTGTAGTCCTTTTCCTCAAACAAGGGTGCCTGACTCAAACCATTGAAGAGTGCACTGGCCCCACAATGCCAGTATGAACCTCGGTTGCCATTTTTGCCATAGTTATGTAGAAAGTGAGTCACCTTCAAGTTGGAGAATTTGAATTTTTTCTCAGCTGTGTATGTACAGCCTTGACTGCAAGGCTCCTTGTCTCCAGCTCAGTTGCGTCGCTAGGACGCGCGTCACCCCAGAGCGGGGGCGCGCGTCACCTTTAAGGAAGTGGCTCCGCCCCCGCACGTGACGTCACGCGCAGGAGCAGAGCACCCCCCGCGCCGTTTTCGGCTCATTTTGGAGCCAAACGGACGCGAGGGCGGGTGGGCGGGCAGGCGGGTCCAGCTTCAGCATCAAAAATGTAAGTGCCGGGGGGATGCGCGTCACCCTTGTGCGCGCGTCACCCCCGGGCAGCCCGCCCCGCACGCTTCCCTTTGTCGACGCCCCTGCTCCAGCTTTCCATTACAGGTTATGTATCCCTTATCCGGACTGCTTGGGATGGGAAGTTGTTTGGATTTCGGAATTGTCTGGATTTTGGAATATTTTCATAAATATAATCCAAGTTTAAACACAAAATTCATTTATGTCTCATATACACCTTATACACATATCCTGAAGGTAATTTTATACAATATTTTAAATAATTTTGTGCCCCAGCAGTCCTTGCGCTATGCCAGCCAGGTGCTGGAAAAAAGTTTTTTTAAAAAAAGTCATAGCCACCAAAATGTCTGAATTTTGGAACAATCTGGATTTTGGATGTCCGGATAAGGGGTAATCAACCTGTATTATTATTAGAAAAAGTCTTCCTTTTTGAGGCTTGCTTTCTTGAGGTTGCATACAGACATACCTTTAAGTAGAACTCACCACAGTTTTTTCTCCCATGGAGTGAAACTCATCCCCTCCTTCACCCACAGCCTATATTGGGACGATGTGCTTATGAGTTGTTTCAGGGCTGACTGTGTCATCCATTTTCCAAGGCAGATCTGTCAAGTCAGGCTTCTCTTCCCATGCTTCAGGTAGGTCTAGTCGCCCCTTATTCTAATTCTTTGAAGAGCGACATATTTGTCTATTGACACAATCACCATTTCAGTTGTCTTTAAGAACAACTCTGATTCCATTTCTTAAATGCTGAAAAACTGCTCTGGGGAGAGGAGGGCTTTGTGATCTCAGAAACATCAGCCAAACGGCACTATGCAAAGCTAGCTGTTGCTGTAAATGTAGCAAAACCAGTTTCCCTTGAGTTTGATTCTGCAGTGGATTTGGTGTGTGTGATCAGAACATGGAGCTGATTGCAGAGTCAGTGATGCCTCTGTTTATGTAAGACCTTTAGGTATCCTGAGATATTTTGTTTTATTTATCTGGGGATTTATATGCCAGATTCTTACCCAATTGCATAAATCCAGCAGCTGACAGAAAGTAACAACTATTTATTATACAAATGGAATAATCACATCTTGATCCACTGAAAAGATAGTGGTTGGAAAAAGTGAAGTGAAGGAGCACCCTCTCTCAGTTTATCTTTTTTCCTCCAGAAATGTATTTTTCCTAGCATTCAAACGGAAACTGACTAGACCAAACACGTTTTGCATGACTGCGGGAAACTAGACCCCCTGTACTGAGTATTCAGAATTTGCACTAGCTCTAGGATATGAGGGTGGTAGTGTGCAATTCAAAAGGAACTAGTCCAAAAAGATTGCTTGTTTTTACATACATGTGTACCTGTGTGTGTGTGTGTGAGTGCAATCCTATCCAACTCACAACACCAGTGTAACCAGCGGTGCAGCGAGAACGGGAGGCCCCAGAACGGAAAGGGAATTCAAATCCCCTCCAAAGGGGGATTCAGAGGGGATTTAAATCTCCCCTCCCCTCCAAAGCCTCCCACCCTGCCCTCCCCTGCTGGTTATACCAGTGGTGTATGTTGGATAGGATTGAACTCTGTGTGTGTGTGTGTGTAGACATACGCACACACACACACACACACACACACACACACACACACACACACACACACACACACACACCATTGATAATTCTACCTTTCTTCCATGATGGAACTCAAGGTGTCTACAAGGTTGCAACTGATGTCCGGGTTAACCACTGACCCTGCTCCACTTAGAACTTCAGCAAGTTTGCTTTGTCATAGAATCATAGATTAGATCAAGTTCCCCTACAACATTGCTCAGACCACTGAGGTGGACATCTCAGATTGCATGTGCTGCAGCAGAAGTATGTGATTCCAGTACTTTGATATCAGGAGGAATATATAGAGAAAATGGAAGGAAAAGCTGGGGGGAGGGGGACACGCTGTGGCGTTACATCACCCCCTGCAGGTGGGCCGCAGGGGCTGATGCGACACCCCCATGTGCCACCAAATGCCCCGTCCCCGGGGGGGGGCATGACATCATTTGTGCGCGCCACGGTTTGTGGCGCGAAACACACCCCAACCACCACTTTTTGGCCCTTTTTGGAGCCAAACAGCTCCAGGGTGGGAGGGCGGGCGGGCGGGCAGGCCAAAAAGCAGCCCGTGAACTCCCGCAGTGGTGACCCAGCGGCAAGGCTGGATGTAAGTGCACCCCCCCGCCACATGGCGTCCCACTGCCCTGGCCCCCCCGCCCCTAAAGACACCTCTGGGGGAAGGTTCCAACTGAGGCAGAGAGAGTCTAATTTTTACCTGGAGACTGTACACTGTACACACACCTATCTTTAAACGTGTGACGTATAGTATTGGATTCTTCTACGAAAGCCACAAAAGCGGCCACATTCGTTGCATTACTATCAGTGGCAGACACAAAAATGAACAGGTTCAGAGTACCAGAAAAACATAAGGCGCATCGCTAATATAGTTTATCCTCCTACACCGCAAAGCGTAGGGTACCATTACAACATGATTGGAGTTCAACTTCTGTAAAAACATGTAATCTGTTTTCACTGCTCCTCGCTGTTCACTTAATGAAAAAAGGGTATATCAAATTGCCTCTGCTTCTCTGAAAGGCTTTTTTTCTTCTGTACTCACATTCAAAGAGGAATTCTGTTCTCCAATGAAAGGCTTATTTATATTATCTTGTCCCTTCAAAGCACTGAACTTTTCTTTCCACTGGAAGTGAATCCAGAATTGTGCCAAAATGGCCAGTATGCACTGCATGACTGGGGCGACCATATCCCAAAAGAGGCAGGGCAATGTTCAACAGGTACAGCTTTTCTTGTCACTATAACATGATTGATGCACCTGCACCTGTGGAATGTTTGTCTTTTGCGGAGCTTGTAAAGAGACAAAATCCTTTCTTCCACCTCTCGTTTGCAATATGGTAATCCTTTGTGTTCATTATTTTCAAAGAACTGAGGGCTATTTTTTCCATGCCTAAATAAAAAGGAATATTGTACCTTCAGGGTAAATAAGCAATGTTTATAAGGGTAGTGCCAAATCTATGTTACTTTTCAATCTCATCCATAAACATAACTTTAGAAGCCAGGCAGCGCAATCCTGCCTAATGTTAGACTGGCGGAGCTCCTGTTCCGCCGGCCTAAAGTGTCACAAACATGCCATAAAGCCTGTTTGTGACGATGGGAGAGTAAGCGATGCTGGCACGGAGACCAGCACCGCTTTCTAGGCCGTTGAAGTCACCCGACACCAGCCGCAGCAGGTACGTCCTGTGCAGGTCAGCGGGAGGGTGGGCAGGGGCAGTGAAGGAGGGGGCCATTGGCCGGCCCGGGCTGGGAGGGGGCTGGGATATCAGCAGGGATATCCTAATCCCCATCCCAGGTCACGCCAGCCTTCCACCGCCTCTCCAGATGTACACCAGCCCTGGAGCTGGCATGCATCCAAGGAGGCCCATAGGCCCCAGGCTTGCCTACCCCCGGGGAAGGGGATGAATATCTCCTTCTCCCGAAGTGCACTCTAGCAGCCCCAGGTCTTCCTGGAATGGGTAGGATGCAGCGGCCGGTCCTTTTGGTCGCTTTAGAATCTTTACACAGAATCTTTGTGGATTCTGTGTAAAGATTCTAAAGGATTGTGCCATTAGTGTGGGTTTATCTTTTAGCAAGAGTAGTTAAGCATATGGCCACTAGCACAAAACAGACTAAGGACCTTGTATATTTCTCTTGCAACAAAAATAAACCTCAAAATATTTCCTTCTTTGTCTCTAAATGGTTCCCATCACTCAGAAGCCAAAGCCGTGTCACATTTCTGAAGTGGAAGAATTCACTGCATTCCAGGGAGGGAGGACGTGGATATCGCTGTAGACACTCTGTGCCTGCGGCTATTGTATTCTCGCTTTGAGATGTCTACTATGGTTCTACTGTGCAGAGGAGTTTTCTTTGGACACAATTGTTAAGGATCCAGAAATGAAAGCATGCAGATTGTTGACATTAAAAAATAATAATCTTGCCCACAAGTGCAATTTTCCTCAAAATGCTGTATCTCTGATTACAGCGTGGATGGATGAGTTAATTCACAAGACTGCTTTTCAGAATGACGATAAATTGCACCTGACAACTACATGTGCTGAAAAATGTGGGAAGTGAACTGATATGCTGTTCCCCAGTTGTGCATAATTCTCTCTCTAAAGTGGGGGTTGGCTCAGTTTTGATCTCAGGTCCTTCCTATCTAGCCAGTGTTGTTGCTGACAGTCCTAGGGTAAAGCCACGCACTTGGCCACCACATGGCACCCTAGCCTGCTAGCGCATAGTGCTGCCACCAGTACTGAGAGTGCAGGCGTTGGTCCAGTCAGGTGGTCCTGCAACCAGTACCTAACCTGGCCAAGCCCCACCCAATCCTCTCCTGTGTTTGGCCCCCAGTAGAACCATCCACTCCAATGTCTTATTTCTATACACCTCAGCTGCTTCCTCCCTCACTGAATCAACCAAAGGGCATTGGATCTCCCCCTTTCCCCAATGAGGAAGACGTGTCTTTTGACAGAATCCTTTTAGCATTTTAGCTACTTAACAAGAAATGCAGGCATTGAGCTCTTTAATTTCTTCCTCCCTGCTATAGACAACAATTACGGCTTCAGCACAGCTCTCCCCTTTCATAACTGAGATGGTCAGCCATTTTTGCCCATGTCAGGCGCCGCCCCCTCCCTCCTACAAACAACAGAGGCTTTGTCAGAGTTCCACACTTATTCCCCCCCCCCCCGTCTCTCCAAATTGAGCTGCATTATAAGAAGAGGGTTCTCTGTTGAAGTTTCTCATGCCCTTTACACTAGGAAGGAAAGAGCTAAAAACAGCATTAACATAAGAACATTAAGGCGGCAGAAAATCAACAACCTCCACCAAAGCCTCTGTAAAAAAAAAGAAAAAAGAATCTTCACTCATCATTTGAAAGCAGCCAGAAAGGGGGCTTCATTAATACCCTCTGTGAAAGAATGCCACAACTGTCGAGCCACCACAGTGAAGACCCTGTCTCTGGTACACACCAAACATGCCTGGAGCTAATGATGAGCTAGAGGAGAGGACTTGTGAGGCTGATCTGTTGGCTCTTGTTGGCAGTCTTGGCTCAACTTGGATCAGCACCTGAAGCTGCTCCACGTTCCGTTCCCAACATTGACTTTTTCTTCCTGGCACACACATTTTTAGAACATGCTGTTTATTTTTTTTATTTTTCACATTTTTATACCGCCCTTCCTCCAAGGAGCTCAGAGTGGTGTACATATTTCCTCCCCTCCCTTTTGTCCTCACAACAACCCTGTGAGGTAGTTGAGGCTGAGAGATAGTGACTGGCCCAAGGTCACCCAGGAAGCTTCGTGGCTGAGCGGAGATTTGAACCTGGATCTTCCAGGTCTAAGTCCGACTCCCAAACCACTACACCATCCTGTTGCCTATTTCTTCTACACGGGTTGGGTGGGGAGGATCTTGGGAATGGAGCCTCTTTGCTTTCAGCATCCTCCCTGCCTGGCCAGTTTAAAAAAAGTAGTGGGGGAGGAAAGGAAGCAGAGATTGAGGCAGCCACCGCCGCTATGACGAATTTCCCACTCATGGTTGCAGTGGTAGCTGCCTCCTCCAGCTCGGTCATTGTGATGGGCCTCAAACTCCTCTTGCTCGCTCTCCAAGGAGAGCATGGGACAGAAGAATGGGGCATTGGGCAGGTGGCAGGGCAGGGGAAGGCAGCAGGTAGGCATAGGGTGTGAGGGGCCTCACTCTAGCCTGCTGCTCGAAGAAGGCCTCATGGTCTTAAGGCTGATCTACACGACAGCATCGCGGAGCGTTTTTGTAATCCGGCGGAGCCGCCGGACCTCCGCCCCACTGCCGCGTACTCCAAGTCGAGTGCTCTATTTTTTAGGGGGCGTACGGCAGAGCTTGGAGGTGGCTCGCGGAGCTGCTGCAGCCTACCAATCACAGGGGGGGGGGAAGAGTTTAACCAATCACAACTGCGTTTTCTTAGGAAGGCGGGACAACATGAGGGGTAACAGGCTTGAAGACACTCCCCCCGCTTCCAGCGCGGAGGCGCCAGGCAGAGGCGACGGCGGAGCCGCGATGCTGTCGTGTAGATCAGCCTTTAGCCTGCTTCATGACTCAACCACCCCTGCTTGTTGGTGTTGGAAGAGGAAAAAGGTGCAACAACCCTGCACAAGCTAGTTGAAAGGAGGACCATGAGGGATATCTTGTCTTGTTTTTTCTTTTCCAGCAAGTCTACGTTTCCAGTAAGTCTGCATACTAATGCAGATTGCTATTTTCAGGCTGATGTCCTTCCACCCCCACCCCTAAGATGCTCACCTTTCTCACTCACTCTCCTATTCAAATATGTAGTTCCTTCAATAAAGTTTTTCCTTTCTGTATAACCCCAAGCCTGGCAGTGATCTTAACAGAAGTCTCCCAAAGCATGCTGCATAAACCACTTGTGCCAACAGTTGGTACATATATGGATAAAGGTGATCCTTAAGAAAACCTAGTCTCAGACCACTTTTAAGTGTTGACGTTTAACCCAGCACTTCGAATTGAGACCAAAAACAGGTTGGTAAGCAATGCAGTTGATGCTTGTTTGGTGTGATACATACGGCCTGCTGTACGCTTGCCAATATTCTGCAGTAGCTGCATTCTGAACCAAGTGCAGTTTCTGATCTGACAAAACCAGTCCTTTGTGAAGAGGCACTGTAGTCCTCAATAAGGGCTACTGAGCCCTTCATTTCAAGGCATGCTGTCTTTGACTTCCCATGATTTAGGCCCTGCGTTAGGAAGTGCCCCTGTAGTAGCTCTGACAAAGAGGTACTACAGTAGGAAACTGTATCAACCCCTTTATCAATTCTGCTAGGAGAAGGCCAGTTGGTCGCGGTCAGAGGAGCTAATGCAGTGCCAGCCACACCTATGCGCCTTCCCTTCCTGCTATGGGACCATCTGTCAGTGCATCTGTGTACGCAAGCAGAAGCAAGCACAGTGCCACCACACGCCGTATCAGTTGCAAAATCCTCCATCAAACCTTGCTAGTATCTAATACCACCAGTCCACCACACGCCGTATCAGTTGCAAAATCCTCCATCAAACCTTGCTAGTATCTAATACCGCCAGTCCACCACACGCCGTATCAGTTGCAAAATCCTCCATCAAACCTTGCTACTATCTAATACCGCCAGTCCAGTCACCCGTCTTGCACATGTCTTCCAGCAAAAGATGCCTGACCAGAGCTGAAGGACTCATTAAAATGGATGCCTAAATTCATTCAGCTTCATATTCACCTTCAACAGAATCAATGACTCAAAGAGAACATCTGTAATGTGTGAAGTGCCTCGCTTTCAACTTTCTGCTGCAAAGCTCCACTTTGATATCAGCCACACGGCACCTTTGATAGATTGTGGAGGAACCAATCATAGCCACTGGCCAGAATCCACCTGCAGCACCAGAACAACCTAGTCTGTTCTGTTCATGACACGGTTACCTTTGGGAGCCCTTGACGTCGTCATCACAGTGACTGTGCTGCCAAGGTAACGCTTAAACAAATCTTTCTGTATCAGGCTGGAGTTGTTTGAGAGACTATGTTGTAGCCAGTAAGAGACACAGCATGCCCTAGTAATTCTCAAAAGTTAAAATAGGAGTGTGAGTGAATGAGTGAGTGAGAGGAAGTCAATATTGTAAGTGGTCAAACGGCAAAGATGAAGTGTTGTTGCATACTGCCATCTAATGGACACATCAGATTTTTTTAAGTAAAATTCTCTACATTTTCTCGCTAACCTTTCCAGAGGGGCACATCATCTCTTGCTGCTGCTCCCCCAACATAGCAGAAAGCAGGAGAGTGCTTGGGCTGATGGCAAGAGGGCATCATTTGGGTAAAAGGCAAAAACTTTGGTTCATTGCAGCACCTCCCTCCTCCGCCCTCTGGCTTGAGAGAAGTCTTACTCTTGGAAAATGTCATCTCTTGCTTGGCTATCCTACTCAGACAATGCTGTACCCTAGGAGCTTCCTCACTCCAAGATAGAAACAACCATTTGTGGCCACAAAAGAAAAGATGTGCCTCTGGCTTCCCTCACCAATTTCATTGTAAATTCCATCAAGAGCCTTCTACTAACCAGGACACAAGTCTGAGCAACTGAGAAGTCCCCAACCATCCTCTTTCAAAGGTGCAACACAGGAGGAGCTCACCAGGGATGGGCAACTAAGGACCAGCCAGGAGCAAAATAATGTTGGGATGTGAGCTCCTGGGATGAGCTCACCCCACAATAGACTCCTGGCACCTGGTTATATGGTCAAATTCTCTACAAAACGTCTGGGCACAGACCCCTTGTGAGCAGTCTCTCTGTCCTTCCAATGCCTGAGACTTACCTGTTGGTATTACTCCAAGCACCCCACTCTGTTCCACAACCCAAGAACCACTGTGTCAGTTGGCACCCAGGACAGGAATTAGACCGCTAGCTTTTCTTTTCAGTCTTTGTATTTTCTCCTCTTCCCTGTGCATCCTTCTCCCTGAGGGCAATGAATCACAGCTCAGCTCCTACTGAGACAACCTTCTGTTCCAGACTACAGTGAACTCTGACCTAAGAAACAGTCTCATTCCATGGCTGGAACACTTGGTTTGTCTTCCCCTTTCCTCCCCCATCTCTCGACCCTTCCTCTCCTTCCCCGAAACTGCACAAACCATGATTCCTTATCCCCTGGCCTTCTGAGCAACCTCTCTCATGTCTCTAGATGCTAAATCACCCATAAATGTCCCATTTCCCCCATTCCGCTCTCCCTCAATTTTGTGTTTTGTTTTGTCCCTCCTCCTTCCAAGGATTTCCCCTTTTGCTTAAGCTACCACTTAATTTTCTCAATTAACCGCTATGGTTAGGGGTGTGTATATGTTGGTATTGCATTGCCTATTTTTCCGATTCTCCCTTCCTCTTATTGTAAATGTATCCATACAGTGTTGAGCCCATATCTCATCCTCTCTCTCATCCTTATTCCCTGCCAATCCATTGAGGCCCAATATGCGCTATTGCACTCGGTCCCTGCACATGCAGTCACATTCCCCCCATGTGTGCATGTTACACTTGTCTCAAAGTGAAGGAACAACTTTATCAGTATAAACCCAATTATTGCCATCCATCTAGTTTCCCTGTATTCTTTTCTCCTGCAAGATGGAGGTAGGTTCTGCACAATGTGGAATATGAATATGTGACCAGCTATCCTTGCAAAGCATTGCATTCAGTTAGATGTGAGATGGTGTGGAAGTTGCGTTTGTGCTCTTGTAGTCTGCAGTGGTCACTCACACATGCAAATTGATGTTGCAGTTGTTAAGTGAGACCCATGTATACGTGAACATGAACCCAGCCCATAGGGTTTCCCGGTTGCCTCAAACACAATGCTTTTCAACATCTTCCTCTCTCAGTCATCAACTCCATAGTGATAAAGTGATCTATACGCAAACAACTGGTGGGGCCACTGTGAGATACAAGAAGCTGGGCTAGATGGGCCTTTGGCCTGATCCAGCAAGGCTCTTCTTATGTTCTTATCTGTTTATACTCCCCACCTCTTATCACCAAAATAACATCATTGTGCCTTTAAAAATGCACATTTAAGTTGAATAGGGTGTTTAATATTAATGCCATGCACATACATTCAGATAATTGCTGAAAAATTACAAGGTTGAAATTGAAGATTGCTTTGTATTTGATATGTATACTATTGGATAAATAATGTACAAAATGCTAATCAAAGAATGAGTTGTAAATTTTGAGCTTGGCAGTTTAGAAGAGAAATGCATAGTCATTAAAATAACACATCATACAAATGAGTCTATTAGAATAATGTAAGGTGAGGTCAGAAAGCAATAACTCTCATGATGCCGGTGAATGTTTCTTCAGAAGCTGACCTGTCATTACATCCTGTGTCTTCTCATCTTTTAGTGCCTTCAGAAGCTTATCTAGAAAGGAATGGAAGGTAGCATCAGGCCATCAATAATAGCAAATGCAAATGGACATAAGAAAAGATTGTAACATTTTGGTATGCAACTTACTGATAAAATTAACATCATTTAATTTTAACAGACGAGAATACCTGAGGTCCTCATGTGGAGCGGTGAGTTCGAGGGGGTGGCAAGATGGGGAAGGGGCCCCCATACTCCACACCTTCCCACTGCCCTCTCTGTCCTGCCACAGATGGAGGTGCTCCAAAGCAGGTGGGAAGAGACTCTGGACAGTGGCACCCCCTTCTTCTTCTTCTTTTTCTAGGAAGGGGGGGAAATCTAGCTACAGCCACCTCTCCATCTCCATCTCTTAAGAAAGCAGCCAAGTGAAGTAGGAAATGGAGGGGTGGAGCCTCCTTCCCCTTTCCCTTACCTACAGCTTTGACTGCCCTGGGTACCAGCCTCTTTGCTCACCTCGGTCCTGTTTAAAATGACCCAGGAGAGCAGAGCATGCAGCATCTCAAATAGGACCTGGAGAGCAAGGAGGCTGTGTCCAGGCAGTCCAAGCTGTGAGTAAGAGAAAAGGCAGGGAGGCCAATGGACTCTGCTCGTTTCACTCTCCCTGCCCTCCACTTGCAGGCAGGTGGTTTGCGCCAAGCTTGGCCACTTCTCCTTTCCCCTCCTTGCAGAAACCCGTGGGAAATACGTATGCACACGTATTGGTCCCCCCCCCTTTTGAGTGAGGCAGCGGCAGTGGCAGGGCTTGCGAGTGGAGGTGGCATGATGTGTGACTGGCTCAGGCAGCATTGGAACCTGTCAGCTGGACCTGACACCAAACCTTGAGAAGCTGATATTAAAGTAGTGTAAAATGTGCAGTATTATTTGGGACAAACAAATAGGAAGACTGAAGAAAAATGGAAAGCAATGAGTGTGGGAAAAGTAAAATATTCAACATTTACTGGTCGGAAAAGTAATCTTATTAATGGCCCAATCCTATTGGGAACTTAAGGTGGTGGATCTCATGATCTGCCACTGTAAGTGCAGCTACGGTGCCATAAATGCTACATCGTTGTTGTGCCCATCAGAGCCACTGGCAGAAATGGCTGGAGGCTCTGAACGACTACCAGAGATGGACAAAGCCCGCGTTGGAGCAGGTAAGGTGCCGGCAGGGGCGGATCATGGGCAGTTGGGGGGAGGATCAGGGCAGGGAGTGGGGAAGGCAAGGAGTGCATCAGGGGTTGATCTTGGTGGCAGCAATACATACCAGATCCTATCTCTGTTTTCCCAGCCCAACAAACCCCCTGCTTCTCCTTGGACTTACTCTAGCAAAATAGCTGGCATAGATCAAAGGAGACCCATTGACAACCGGGTGGCCTACAGAGAAGTAAAAAATATTTTTACTTAGCTCTCCCAAGCTGTCTGCCCCCCCCCCCCGCATACAGCATGTGTTTCAGAAGCACAGCTGCATTGGGTAAAATCGTGGGGGATAGGATTGGGCTGCCTGAGTCTAATTCTGTACTTTGCTGCACACAGAAAATAGAGCACAGGGTTGCCCTCTGGAAGTGCCCATGCAAACTTCTCATCTCCATGCTCCAAACTGGGAGTTGGTGCTAAGCACCTAAGTTGGTGCCAGCACCTAAGCAGGAACAGCAGCTCCCATCTTTCCCCCCAACCCAGCCCTTGCTCTGAAGCAGTGGTGAGACTCCTCTCTCTGTAATATGAGCTTTGCACAAGGAGCTTTTCAAATATCTGTGGTTCCTGCTGGCCAGTGGTGTTGCTGGAGTGGGTGTGGCACCATAAGTGGTGGAAGGCGCCTTGCAAACTTGTGTAACGCAGCCCCCCCTACTCGCTCCTGAAGCCATTCTGGCAACATGATGCGGGGGGGGGCGAGGGGCCATGTTACACCGATTTGCAAGGCACAGTGCAGTGCCTTGCATCACTTACTGCATCGCCTTGCACCCCCTCCAGCAACACCGCTGCTGCTGGCCTCTTGTACTCTGTTCTAAGGACCACTGGAACGCCTCGCAGTGGCTTCCAAATGCCAGCCTGCAATGACTGGAAGCTGCAGCAAGGCTTCCCCTTTACTTTAATGCAAGTGGAACAGAGTTGTGATTATGCCTGAATAGTTTTAATTTGCTAAGATTATATAAATGATAACTTCTTTCTTCTCTCCACATTTCTGACAGAAACCTGATCCTGGTAACATAATTAAAAAAAATGTTTTCCTCGGCCTTCTCTTGATGTAAGAAATCGCTCCATTTCCAATAAGCACCCTTCAACCAATGTGAGATGTTTTGCTATCAACATCCTCCTTTTAAAGGTTATTTGAATGTTTGCTGTGCAGGGCCTTAGATTACAAGCTGGTATTCTATTTGAATTAGTTGTCAATAATAAATTCAAATAAATCGTCTTTATGTAGTCTATTATCTTGTTGCGCTAGTGCTTGAAAGATTGAGCAAATTAAAAGTTCAAAAATATTTTCTCAGTTTAGCAAGCTGACTTTTAGAAAGTGATCTCCCACCGCCCCCAGGTTTAGAACATATAAATAGCTTAACCAAAAGACTGGCATGATGCATTTTAAAGCTCATCAGGTCATTTAATTATGCCCAGAGAGTGTGTCGGTGCAGAAATGACCCTTGTTTGTTTTGATGGCATTCATTTCGGGCAGCTGGTTTTTCAATTCCTGCTGTTCATGGGAGAAACTTCAACTACATCTTCACATAAATTATTGTAGAATGTTAGAAAGAAAAATGGAAACACTGTATCTGGTGTAAAACGAGCCACTTCAGATCCAAAAGCTTAAGCATGTTTTAGGAAGTGAGAAAATGAAGTAATTGTCACCAGGTTTAGTAAGATGAAAATATTTGTGCCTAAGAAAGGATCATAGAGTTGGGGGGGGGGGCTTGTAGGTCATCTAGTCCATTCCATTTTTTGCTGGAAACCCAGCTCTAGAACACTCCCAACAGAAGACTGTCCTCTTTCTGTTAGAAGACCTTTGGGGGGGGGGGAGAGTCCCCCAAATAATTGGTTCCATTGTCAAACTTGCTTATTAATAATTTGTGTAGAGGGTAATTTTGGGAGATGCTCCTTCTCCTATTTTAATGCTGCTCTTCTGTGAGAAGCAGAAATCTCTTCAGCTATGGAGTTAAAGGCATAGAAGTGTGTGTCCCGAATGGAATCTAGTACACCTTAGAGGCAGATTTTCCTGCAGATTACAGTATCAAGGCTCATATGGAGGCTTTAAATTCAAGACATTTGGGGTCAGGCAGGGCCTCTGAGAGGGGGGGGGTTAAGGGGGTAATTTGTACCCGGGACCAGGGTGAAAAATGGGTCAAAACGGGGGCCCTGAAGCAAAAAAGGGGGACCCAGGAGCCAAATTAATATGTAGAGAAGGGGCCCAAAAGAAACTTTGTACCCCCTGATAACATTCCTCTGAATGACCCTGGGGTCAGGTCACAGCAACTGAAGACTAAGGATCATGAAATGAATAGCTGACGTTTAAGCCTTTAGACATGCTGTGTTTGGAAGATGAGTTGGTGATGATATCTTGTATTTTGGGAGTATGATGGGCCATTTCTGTTATACCATTGGCATGTGCATTTTGGTGCTTAGCCAAAGGTAAAAGGGTTCCATAGTTAAGGTATTATGGCAGAGATGGTGGGGTGAATAGTTAGCATACAAGATCAAGTGATTTGTGAGAACCACTTGTGAGATTCACTGCCAATAGCCTGGGATGGACAGCTTGGGCTCTGCTTGCTTCTTTGAGTTACTTACACTGTTGTGGGTCTGAGCCATCCCCAGTGAGTGCCAGAAGTTCCAGCTCCTTCAGACGGATGCCCAGCTCACAGATCTCCCCATCTGACTGTTGCTGATGATGTGCCCCACTTCCATACTGGGGAGTGCTGTCAGCAGCAGGACAGAAGAAGCGCAGTGGCTCATAGGGGATGGGGGCCAGGCCAGCTGGCCAAGGGGGTGGGCAGCAGCGCTCATTGGTTGAGGGGAGGAGCCCAAGCCCAGGTGGAGGTCTCTGAGGCCCAGCTGATCCTGCTTCACCCCCTCGCAATGGCACAAAAAGCTTCCGCCAGAGGCTGCAGTCAGCTAGGTTGGTGCTTGCTGCAGTTCGGTCATAGAGAGAGGGAAAGTACAGAGGGGGCGGTGGTCGAGGGGGTGGAGGGGGCTGTTGCTGGTGGTTCATGGAGCTGCTCCTGATGGCTCAGCAACCACTGCTGCTGCCTTGGAAACAATGGAATCTGGAAGAACTCATGGGGTTATAGTGTTCTCTATAGAATATTACTCTTCAAGGTGTACCTGCCGCTTTATGGATAAGAAACTCTCACAAGACATGGATCTTAGGAGTTAATGCCTGGAGAGTTACAATGCTAGCTAGCACCTAGTTTTAATTATCTCATTCAATGATTGTTGAATAAAAATGTGCTTTGGTATTTGAATGTTAGCTTGCATGCAAACAAATGGGGTTGGGAAGACCCAAGCAGAAGAGTCCAAGCAACAGAGCAGCTGCAGCTCCGTCCTGTAGCTACAATAGTACTTCCTACTTTTGACAGAGGAAGGCAGGCTCTGGGCAGCCCTCCTGCAATGTAAGCAGTAAGAGGAGGCTTGTCTGCCACCTTGGATATTGACATGATTTCATTCTATTTGTCAAGAGCTGGTTACAAACAATACTAGGCTTCCTAAAACTTTTAAAATAATAATTTGCAAAGTCATATAGCTGTATCCAAACTGCAATATGGATGTTGAAAGTCAGACCATAAGCTGGATGTTGATATGATTGAGAATTTTCAAGGATACATATTTTAACCCTAGGGCTCCCCTTGGGGTAGGTTTTTTTTTTTTTTTTTGCTTTTTTTTTTTAATCACAGAGGCTGATTTGTTGTAAACGCTTGTAGTTCTGAGCGTTTAGGACATTGTCACCAACATATTGGTCCGTAACATGTCAAATATTTAGCCAGATACCATGTTCCATTTATTTTCTTTGAATAAAATGAATGTGGGGTAGAATTTTTACTCCAGATAAACTGACAAATCGGCATTTGAGGTTGCAAAAGTACCCCAGATTATTTCAACGTTGCTGCACAGGAGTTTTTTTTGCACCCAGAGTGACCTTGAATATTGTTTATTGTCCTGCCCAGCAATGATTAGAAATTAGAGACAGCGTGCATTTCTAACCTTCTGGAGATCCATGCAGCTTTGCAAACATTTTATCAGTTATCTCAGAAGCATTGACATATCCATATTTTCACAAATCAGGAAGTTAGTAGCCAGACTTGCAAAAATATACCACCTACATTTCTAACAAGGCAAGGAGTATGTTTACAGAAAGAAAAGCAGACCCTAGCAGCTTTAGAATTTGTAGGCTTGCTCTGTGACCCTTATGGTGTCAATGTCTGGTCAGTTTCACAGCAAGTTAGGCTTTAGAAAATGATGTGAAAAGGTGAATTCAACATACTAACTCTGCATAAAAAGTATGCAGTCTTGTTTCCTGAGTGTCAATAATACTTATTAGTTTTAAAAACAACAATTTATTCTCATTTGTGAGCATGACTGGGTGCCTAATTCCTAATTTGTGCCAGAAGCAGGTAAACCTTTATTCTACTACGCTTATTTTCTATACAAAGGTCCTCCCCAGACCAGCCTCTTAATCAAACTAATTAGTTGTTTTCTGGGAATAAGCTTTACTCCCATTTTCTAATCGATGACCTTATATTGGCTATATATATCTCATTTTTAATAGACAGATTCACCCATTATGTCTGATGTAACGGAATCACAAATACAATGTGGGTGGAGCTACTGTCAAGTCCATATGGTGTATTCCAGTGGTTCCCAAATTTCTACCCCTTTAAGTGGAGGTTAGAACCCAATGAGGGACCAGTAGGCGATGTCTGCAGGTGTCCCTGATGCTGCTGAATCCTAGGTTAAAAAAAAAGAGAAGTTTTGTCTTACTGGGCTTCGGCGGCAGCAGGGATACCTGGAAGCGATGTGCAGCCATTGCTGACAGGTTAGCCACCCCCTTAAAGGTCTAGTAATTTTCGAACACGTAACATGAGAGTCGTGACCCCCAGGTTGGGAAGCACTGGTGTAGTCCATTCTGCAATCTTTCACACGCTCTCAAAAGGCCTCCCACCCCAGTCTCCCATGATTAAATTTATGTCAGCTTTAGCTTTATGACTACCATATTTTTCGCTCCATAAGACGCAGCGGACCATAGGACGCATGTGTTTTATGGAGCTAAAAAGAGGGGGAAAATATTTGTAACTTACTGGGGCTTCAGGGAGGCCTGATGGAGTCATTCACAGATCACAAATGATGTGTGTGTGTGTGTGTGTGTGTGTGTGTGTGTGTGTGTGATGCAATGGATCTGATGCTGATGCATTCATTACCACTATCATGCTCCTACAGACAACTCTGAGAGATGGACCTGCTTAACAACTCACAGAACTATTGTTTTTTGTTGCTAATAGCTCTCTCTAGTGAATTCACCCTTGTCCCTTTCAAAACACTTGCCCTTAACATTGATTCAATTAAGTCATTTTGTTCCATTTGTTGTTGTTGTTCAGTTGATAGTTCAAAATGTCTTTTTTTTTTAACCTTACCTGGGCTTGCGGGGTCTTCGGGGAGGCCTCCCCGATCTTCAGATCGGAGATAAAGGCTATTTTCGGCCATTTTTTCTGAAAACCGGAAATGGCCGAAAATAGCCTTTATCTCCGATCTGAAGATTGGGGAGGCCTGCAGAGGTTCGCGCGACCCTCTGCTGGCGTCCCCGATCTTCAGATCGGAGATAAAGGCTATTTTCGGCCATTTTTCCGAAAACCGGAAATGGCTGAAAATAGCCTTTATCTCCGATCTGAAGATCTAGGAAGCCTGCAGAGGGTCACACAGGCCTCCCCAAAGACCCCGCAAGCCCAGGTAAGTAAAAATGTTTTTTCCCTTAAACATTCGCTCCATAAGACACACACTTATTTCCCCCCTATTTTTTTGGGGGGGAAAGTGAGTCTTATGGAGCGAAAAATATGGTAATCAGCTTTTGACCTCCCTCTGCATCATTACTGCATGAAAAGGTGCAGTGGCAGTTGGGAACTGAAGCCACTCCATCCAGAGTTTAGTATCTATGGCATCAGCCTGAACACAACCAACTCCACCCATAACAGTGCACATGGTAGTTATGGGCTGAGTAGAAATTGTAGCTACAGCGAGATCAAAAGTATAATCTGAGTTGGTGTTTATGTATGAAATGAGGTGTTTCATCTTCCCGTTTCCTAGAAGATGAGTACCCAGTCCTTCCCTGTTGCATTCAGCACTAACTGACATTTCTAGTAGATATAGAAAGCAATAAACTGGAGCTAGGTCACTGGACTTATATGCACTGGACTTATATGCAACTTGTCCCTTAAAACGGCCACTGTGCCAGAGGATTGGAGGATAGCTAATGTCACGCCAATCTTTAAAAAAGGAAGGAGAGGGGACCCGAGAAACTACAGGCCGGTCAGCCTAACATCTGTTCCAGGGAAGATGGTGGAAAGCCTCATCAAGGATAAAATCGGAAAACATATAGAAGAACAAGCTGTGCTGAGGGAGACTCAGCATGGCTTCTGCAAGGGATTTTAGAATTCTTTGAAAAGGTCAACAGGCATGTGGATGCGGGAGAATCTGTGGATATTATATATCTGGATTTTCAGAAGGCGTTTGACACGGTCCCTCATTAAAGGCTCCTGAAAAAACTCCATAGTCAGGGAATAAGGGGGCAGGTCCTCCTATGGATTAGGAACTGGTTGAAGACTAGGAAACAGAGAGTGGGTGCAATTTTCACAATGGCGAGAGGTGAAAAGTGGTGTGCCCCAAGGATCGGTCTTGGGACCGGTGCTTTTCAACTTGTTCATAAATGACCTGGAGTTGGGGATAAGCAGCAAGGTGGCCAAGTTTGCGGATGACACTAAACTTTTCCAGGTGGTGAAGACCAGCAGGGATTGTGAAGAGCTCCAGAAGGATCTCTCCAAACTGGGAGAATGGGCAGCAAAATGGCAGATGCGCTTCAATGTAAGTAAGTGTAAAGTGATGCACATTGGGGCAAGAAATCAAAACTTCACATACATGCTCATGGGTTCTGAGCTGTCTGTGACGGATCAGGAGAGAGATCTTGGGGTACTGGTGGACAGGTCGATGAAAGTGTCGACCCAGTGTGCGGCGGCTGTGAAGAAGGCCAATTCCATGCTTGGGATCATTAAAAAAGGGATTGAGAATAAAACGGCCAATATTATTATGCCGTTGTACAAATTGATGGTAAGGCCACATCTGGAGTATTGCGTCCAGTTCTGGTCTCTGCATCTCAAAAAGGATATAGTGGAACTGGAAAAGGTGCAGAAGAGAGCGACCAAAATGATTAGTGGGCTGGGGCATCTACCTTATGAAGAAAGGCTACAGCGTTTGGGGCTCTTAGTCTAGAAAAAAGGCGGTTGAGGGGGGACATGATTGAGACATATAAAATTATGCATGGGATGGAGAGAGTGGATAGAGAGAAGTTCTTTTCCCTCTCACACAACACTAGAACTAGGGGACATCCACTCAAATTGAGTGGAGGGAGGATTAAAACAGACAAAAGAAAATATTTCTTTACCCAGCGTGTAACTGGTTTGTGGAACTCCTTGCCACAGGAGGTGGTGATGGCAGCTGGCCTGGATGCCTTTAAAAGGGGATTGGACAGATTTATGGAGGAAAATTCCATCACAGCTTACAAGCCATGATGGGGATAAGCAACCTCCTGGTTATAGGAGTAGGTTTTCTTTGTGCCAGGTGCAAGGGAGTGGGGTCAGGATACAAGTATCTTGTTGTCTCGTGTGCTCCCTGAGGCATCTGGTGGGGCCACTGTGTGATACAGGAAGCTGGACTAGATGGGCCTTTGGCCTGAGCCAGCAGGGCTCTTCTTATGTTCTTATGTTCTTATGAGCTAGGCAGTTTGACTCTGTTGAACCGCTGCTTCAGTGGCTGCACTGGCTGCCCATTCATTTCCAGGCCCAATTCAAGGTGCTGGTAATGACCTTTAAAGCTCTCCATGGTTCGGGTCCAGGATATCTGAGGGACCACCTTCTCCCATACATTCCTGCCCGCGCTCTTAGGTCATCTGAGGGGGCTCTCCTGCAAGTGCCACCTCTATCGCAAGTTAGGGGAGTGGCAACATGTGGGCGAGCCTTCTCTGCCGCGGCACCACAACTGTGGAACTCCTTGCCAGGGGATCTAAGAACCACCCCCTCCCTCATGACTTTTCGGCGAGGGCTCAAAACGTTTTTGTTTCGTCTCGCGTTTGGGTGATGGGTTGTAGCCTGCCTCCTGTGTCTCAAGATGCTCTGCCATGCTGCTTTTGTGCTCCATACTGTCGCCCCCCCCCCTGGTGGATTTTATTGTTTTTAAATTTAGTTCTGTATTGTTTAAACTTATTTTATGTATTATTTTAAATTATGTATTTTAATTTTTGTTGTAAGCTGCCTTGGGCATTTGCCTTTGGCATAGGATAAGGTGGGATATAATTTTTTTAAATAAATAAATAAATAAATAAACCTACATAGATATTGTGCCAGATATGCTTCTCTTACACAAAAAAATAAAAAAAGCAGGCTCTTGGGGGAACATTGGACAGTAGCAATGACTGGAATTGCTTTGCCACTGTTCTAAATACTGTATTATTGTATTTGTACCTAAATATCTATCTCTGTAACGAGAACTCAAGTCTCAAAAATCTATTTATGTACAAACTTTCATGGGCATGAAAAATGGTAGTACTGGGAAAAACAAATGATCAAAACATGTTGCAGTAATCTTTTATTTTGTAATGTAGTAGAATGTCCAGGTCTTTGAGTTATGTTTCTCAAGAGGAGTTTCTCCTTTTCCTAATACTCACAAGAAATAAAACCAAGCCATTTCCCTCATTTAGGACAACTTGTTTCTTCCATTTCATTTTATGTCTGTTTCCCAGAAGGAGGTTACAAACCGATTGCTGTTGCAATTTTTGTTTATTCATTGGAGACATTTTGCAGTAATGCTACATGGATTAGGTGACAGATAATGGCATTTGCTGGGGTGTTTCTAGTGTATAATATTGTATTATTTTACTTCTAGATTTACTTGGTTTCTGTTACCAGCACTGTGCCTTCAACATACAGATACAGAAATGTAAGACTGCAAGCCTTTGCATGTCTACTCAGAAGTGAGCTCTCCATTGAGTTCAATGGGACTAACTCCCAGGTGAGTGTGTATAGGATTGCAGCTTTACTCAATTGTTACTGGTGCTACTACTACTAGAATCGTAACCCACATATTTAAATAATGCTTGATGGGAAGGAGACAAGAGACTTGGGGCTTGCTATGTCCACAGGCACAGGGACATAGCAAGCCCACCCCCCATGATAGTCTCATAGATTAAAAAAAAATTCCAACATTCCAGCACACCCTAGAAGCAAATTCCTCTATGTTCAATGGGATTTGTTCTTAAAGAAGCAAGAGTAGAATTGCAGCTGGAGCAGCAGAACCTGGGATGGAGTTGGGATTGCTAAGGCAGGGAGAAGTTTGAGTCCACACTACATTAGTGTCTCTTAGAGCCCAACCCTATCTATCCCCCCCCCCCGCCAATGCAGCAACACTAAAATTGCTACCGCTGCAGCCCACGGAGGGGGCAGTTGTGGAGATCTCCACTGGATAAGGGAACATTTGTTCTCTTACCCGTGGGGTAAGCCTCTGCAGTGTGTGTGTGGGGGTCTACTCAGACTTGCGCTAGTGAAATCACTGGTGCAGGTTCCCATGGACCCACGTCATGGGATCTAGTCTGGGAGAGGGGCTAGGATTTGATGGCTGCCACTGCCACTAAACATGCCCCAGACCCGATCCTCCCTTCCTCCGCCCCGTCACCACCCTGTTCTGCCCTCCCATCGCCACATCGTTCTGCCCTCCCTTGCTGTCTTACCTGCCTCGGCAGGTGGCTAGCGATCCCCTGATGCACATGGGAAGGCTCTGGCCTTCCCGCCAGTGCTCAGGCAGCATGCAGTAAAGCAGGTAGTGCTGGCAGAATGCTTGTTCTGCCAGCACTACTAGCCCATTGGATTAGGCTGTTAGTTTTGACTTTGGACCTCTTTACTTTCTCCTAGTCCAGGGGTGGGGAACCTTTTCCCCGCCGAGGGTCATTTAAATATTAAAATTTTGTTTGCGGGCCGGCCGCTAGGCTGGTCGCCATTTTTAAATTAATTATTTAATTTAGGGCCCCCGCCCCCCCATCGGCCTCCGGAGGCTCCACGCTCACCGTCCGAAGCCTCCGGAGGCCGGGAGAGGGCCCCTGCATGTCCTCCTCGCTCGCCGGTCGGCCCGTTCTGACCAGGCCCTCTTTGGCGATTTTGCATATGCGTACAAGGCCGATGAGGGCAGCTTGTGCAAAATCGCTGACGAGGGCCTGGTCAGAACGGGCTGAGCCAGCGGCCCGGGAGGATGTGCAAAGGCCCTCTCCCGGCCTCCGGAGGCTCCACAAAGCCTCCGGAGGCCGGGAGAGGGCCTTTGCACGTCCTCCCCGCTCGCCGACTCGGCCCATTCTGACCAGGCCCTTGTCGGCGATTTTGCACAAGCTGCTCTCATCGGCCTTGTACGCATGTGCAAAATCGCCGACGAGGGCCTGGTCAGAACGGGCCGAGCCGGAGGCCCGAGAGGACGTGCAGAGGCCCTCTTCCGGCCTCCAGAGGCTCCGCATGGACCCGGCGGAGCCTCCGGGGGCCGGTTGGGCGGCCTCCCGGCAATCTCCCCGGGGGCTGGAGCCGATGGCCACGCGGGCCAGAGGTTCCCCTCCCCTGTCCTAGTCCAATGAATGGCATTTATTCCTATGGGGAAAAATAAAATATTGTAGTTGGGGATACTGTTGCAGTGTCCATCATTATATGGTTTGAGTATGCATGGGGGAATGGCTTGTATATTACTAAGGGCCAAGCTACACATTACAAAGCATGCCAGAGTTTGGCCTATGTTTCCCCCCCCCATGTGGCTTCTCCCCCCTTTTTTTAATAGCATAAGGGGCATGTACAACACCATGAAACTTTGGAAGGTGGGTTAGGGGAGCTTTAGCACTCAGCTCCCTATTCCAACCTCATGCTCTCTCATGTGCCAATTAGTTTTAAAAGGCTTCTGTAGGCTTTCAATTGAAGCTTTTAAATTTTATGATTTTATTTGTACTGTAAGTAGCATGTGTCCAGGATAGGAACTGAGGCAGGAGTTAAGCACTAAAGCTCCCCTAATTCACTCCCACTATGGTTTTGCAGTGTTTTGTGTGCCCTCCCACTATTAAAAAAAAAAAAAAGAAAGTCAGCAAGAAAGGGCCAAACTTGTGTGCTCCTTTTAACATGTGCTTAGCAATATCTAAGTCCTTCTCTCTTGCATGTTCGAACCATTACAATGGTGTGAATTTTGCTAGCCCTGTGATAATGCTTAGAGCTTTTGTTCAAGGAAAAAAGTGATCATATATTGATCATAGATTCTTCAGAGAAACATGCTGCAGATCTGATACTCATCCAGCAGAGGGAATCAAACGCCTACACTTTGGCAAATGTGGATACATACAGTATCTGTGCTTGTTCATTGGGAAGAGTTTTGAGCCCTTTTCAGAACTGCCTACAGAGGGCAGTTCTATGCATTCAGCTTGTTCCTGCAAGGACATCATCTCCATGTAGGGAAAATACTGTTTTACCACTAAGACATTTAGACAACACCTTTTGCTGTAGTCTCTAGGTGGCTTACAAAAGATGAATGTCAAAACACAGAGAAAGCACACTAAAAGCAAGAACAGCTGCAGACTAGAACAGAAGTTGAAAAGACAATGAGCTGGTGACTAAAATTTCAGATAAAAACAATAAAGGGGGTAGGTATGATAACATGCTTATAAAAGCCTGTCAAAAGTCAGACTTTGTCTGGCACCAAAATGATGAAATATCCTCCTTATATTGTTGCACTATATCTGTTTTCAATTGCAATAAAATCTGTGATTTCTAAAGCATTTTGAAGTTAATTAGAAATTAACCCAATTGAACAACTTCTCAGGAACACACACATACTACTTGTATCATTGAAAGTCACTGGCATAGCTAGGGGGGGCGGGGGTGCTGTGCCCCTGGGTGCCACCCCAAATGGGTCTTGGGGAGTGACACACGCCCCCGCTGGCACTGCTCCCCCAGCAGCACTGCTGCGGCAAGGTGAGTGGGGCGAGGGGCAACAGGCTGGGCTGGGGGAGCAGGCTGCAGGCAGCAGGAAGGGGGGCAAAGGGGTAGCAGTGAGTGACTTCCCTTTTTTGCCGCCACCTGGGTCTCCAGCGAACAAACATGGCTTTTGTTGTTTGTTTGCTGGAGATTCAGGCAGCCGCAGCGAAAAAGGCAGCACCACAGCGGCATGGTGAGTGGGGGGGGGGCATGCGACAGGCTGACATTCTCTGGTCAGGCTTTTTACAGGGTGGGGAAACAATCCTTTTGGGTGAGTAGAGACTTGTTCCTGACTTTCTTTTGTCTATGAGATACAGTTAGCTACACCCAATTCCTGAGGTTTGGTTCGCTGACTGTTTTGAACTAGAGACAGATAATTGAATTAAGGCTGAGGAAGTTGCAGATGTCTGTAACTTGTTGAAAAGGGCTGGTTTGCTGAACGCTTTCCAAAACCTCAAAAAAAAAAAAAGTAAGGGATTATATTAGCACAAAGTTGGTGGAGGACTCAGAGGCACTTGCGTCGCTGCAGGGGGGGCAGAGCTCTAAATTCCGCCGCGGTCCGACCCTCCATTACACCGTTGCACGAAGCGGCCCCGCCCCCTCGCCTTCAGAACCATTCAAGGTGGTGAAAGCAATGCTCAGGAGACTCCCTGCGCGTTGCTTTCACCGCCTTGAATGGCTCCGAAGGCGAGGGGGCAGGGCCGCTTCATGCACCGGTGTAACGAAGGGTCGGACCGCGGCGGAACTTAGAGCTCTTCCCCCCCTGCAGCAACGCCAGTGCTCAGAGGCACAAGTCCGTTGCCCCTTGATTGACCCTAAATAGGCCTCCAGGTCAGATAGGTTCATTTGACAAGTGCAGCCACTTTTGGGGAAAGTCCATATGGCTTCTCATGGGAGCGCCTCAAAGAGAGGGGTGGAGGGGAAAGGAAACAAGAAACTCTTTAAAACCTAGTCTTGGAATCCATGGATTCCTAGCATTAACCCTGGCCATGGGTTCCTAGCTTTGTTCTACCCTGGACTCTATGTCTGGGGTACCACAGTGTAGACAGGGGAGCTGAACATCAACAGTGCAGTAACATGATGAATGCCAAGGAATACGTTCGAGGACGCTTGCGTCATCACTACAGTGTAGCAAATGTGATTTTCTCAAACATGACTCAGTGCTAATGAATACTAGGCAAGCATCAATATCAGATGCTATTGAACATGAGTTTAACATCATGAGTTTGTCCACGTGCATGTGGAAATTATGTTCTGCATAGTTCAGCCATAGCTGATTATCTGCTGCATGCAGCTCTCCATGGGACTGTGAGCATTTTGAACATGCATCTGCTTGAAGAAATGGCAAGCGGCATTGTGCCTGCTGCCACCGAAGGGGCTTGCGGTGAAAAATCGACATCGGCTTATTGTTATGTCTCTTCTACAAGGAAAGATCATAATGAAGTTAATTGTGGTTTCCAAAGAAGGAATCTCCCGCAGAGCAGCACTAACGCTGCCTGGTTCAGCTGCTGTAGGTTTAGCTCGCTTCCTTTGAGCTGATTGTGTGGTTTGAAAATTACAGCCCTGGAGAGTCTAAACAATTAAATAATAAGCATTCAAAGAGGCAATGAGGATATGTGTACTTGGGGAGGTTATTCCTGTTTAGGCGGCAGGCGAGTAAATCAAAGCTAGGAAATGCCATTGGTGCTGAAATCAAATTATCAGATTCAGAGAATGTGATCGGTTAGAACAGGGGTTCTCAACCATTGGAGACCTGGGTACCCTCTATCTCTTTTCCCCCTCTCTCGGTTCTCTCCTTCACTCTTGAAAGTTATGCATCTTCATGCTTCATGCATCCAGTGACTTTCTTTATGCATCAAATAACTTGGACTCTAGTCCATGAATGCTTATGCTGAAATAAATGTGTTTGTCTTTAAGGTGTTCCAACATTCAGTTGTTTCACCTGAAACAGACTAACAGGGCTAGCCCTCGGGAAGTTGTCGAAATTTAGATTGTAAGTGCCTTGGGTCAGGTATGCGACTTGTCTTGGTTTTTCTCTCTCTTGCTGCATTAGTTTGTAAAGAAGAACAATAAAATGGTTCACCTGATATTTAAAGCAAAACCTGAATATCCATGTTGAATAGTATAGCAGTTATCATGTAAATTCACATGGACATATAGCATTTGCTTTGAATTTCAGGTTTCATTGCTCCATTGCATAGTATTTTGATGCATCAGGCCTCTTTTTGTTTATGATTTATTACTCTGTAAAGCATTGTCTACAGTACACAGATGCTGCTGTATGAATAGCAGTTGTTGTTGTAGTTGTTGTTGTTATTATTATTGGCATGAGATACAAGCTCTATAGGCCTTAAAGCTATTTCTTGAATGTGTGAAGTTGGGAAGCTCACCTGTGTGTGTTTTGACATGTGTGGCTTTACACGAGTATTTTGGATATCCCACTTCTTCATATTCATTTTGACCTCAAGGACCTCATCTACTGCAAGACAAACTTTGCTATTTTCTCATTGGATCTATCTTGTGCCAGCAGGATGTCTCTTATCCAGAGGTGGGAACACTCACATCTGGATTATGCTGGTCAAAATGATGACATTTGTGGTGAACAGAGTCCCTTCATCGTAATGGGAACCCCCTGGCCATATATGAAGCTGGCTTTTCCTAGGCAGCCAGGGCAGCATCACCATCATGACTTTTGTATCCTGCACAGCCACAGGAAATGCTTAACTAGGAATGTGGATTGACAGCACCAGTTTGGCCCCTGTCCTTCTTTGTGAAGACCCTGAAGCCTCTCTAGTCCTGCCTGCCTTCAGAAGGAGCTTGCTATGGATGCAATTGCCTGCTTGTTTCTCCTCGCCATATGCGGAAACACTGCGGTGGTCTAGAAGTGCTCTGTTGCAGCACATTATGTGCCATTTCTGTGCATTCATTTTTGGTGGGGCTGGACTACTCTGGAACAAGGAAGTTGAGGATTGCTGCCCTTGGGTGCTAGATTGATTATTGTAACAGAACAATGCGAAACTGTGCAGCTGAGGCTGTTTACAACGTCTCCGAGCACAATGCCAGTGAACTTAAAATCAGCAGTGAGGAACTAATTAAAATTATACTGGTTAAAAGGAAAGCTAATTAAAAGGAGTTTAAAAAGATGGATCTTTAATTGAAATGTAGAATTAGCTGGAGAACCTAGTAGGAATTTCAAAGATGAGACGGGTGGAAAGAATTAAAAAAAATCATCATAAAAAAACTCCAGCTATATGTCTGTCGTTTTCTTTTTATCACGTAAGTCTCAAAAATTGACAGTAGTCGGGACTGAAATGCACCAGTGTATAAGGAATCTCTGAAATCTCTGAATACAGATAGAATAAATATAGTTTTATATCTTGTAAGCTGTTTTGAGCTTCCCTGTCAGGATAGGCAAGGAGGGGTATAAATGTTTTATAAAAAATAGGTCAGGTTTCTAGACTGCTTTGAGGCTAAGAAAATGGGAGAGCCCTTCTGTAATCTGCAGCAGGGATCCCAGCTGGCCTGTTGCTAGAAAAGGCATCCGGTACTCCTCAGGGTGACCAGATACAATGGAGGACAAAGTGCCTATACAGTACCTTTAACCATTGTACAGAAGAGATGTAACATCACTCCGTTGTCATGGACAGATAATTTTCTGGTAAGGTTTAGGCTTGTTGCAGCTTCCCTCCTCCGCAAAGGCGGGGGACCGCATTCTATGGTCCGCCCCTGGAGGCTAATGGATCTGGAAGGTTTCCTGAGGGCTCTGGGGGGTTTTCCCACTGCCAAGACTGGTGACTCGTCTGAGGCCCTGGTTGACCTCTGGAATGGGGAAATGTCCAGGGTGGTGGATGAGATCGCTCCTGAGCAACCTTTGCCACGCAACAGACTCAGAGCGGCTCCTTGGTTTACTGAGGAGCTGCAAACAATGAAGCGACGGGCAATGGCGTCGCTCCCATCAAGCGACGGGAGCGGGCAGCTATGGGGTGACGCGCGCACACGCGTGACGCATCACCTCTTGCGCGTGTCGCCCCGAAGATGTACCCGGAGACGTCACCTCTTGCGTGCGTCGCCCCGAAGACGTACCCGGAGCCAGCTCCCGGCCTCTTCCGAGACCGGGAGCCGGCTCCAGAGACGTCTTCCCCGGGCAATGCGTCAAGGCCTTCTGAGGAAGGCCCACTGTGCGAACGTTATTAATAACGTTCTTTTGCACATGCGCAGACTGTTGCTGAGGGAAAAGGGCAGCCCGGGACAGCCGGGGAAGACGTCCCTGAGCTGGTTGCCAAAATTAAGGGGGCGCCCGGGCCAGCGGCCCGTTGGGCGCCGGGGCCAGCTGCCCCGGGGTAAGGGGGGTATAGGGGGAGGCGTCACTAGGGTGATGCGCGCGCCCCGCTATGGCGTGACGCGCGCGCCCCGCTATGGCGTGACGCGCGCGCCCCGCTATGGGGCGACGTGCGCCCTAGTGACGCCACTGGCGACGGGGTAGATGTCTTGAGCGATGGTGGCGGAAAACACGTGCCGAGTCCGACCGGACACGGATTAGGGTCCATTATAGAGCCTACTCCATGGCGGTGATAGCAGCGAAGAGAAATTTCTTCTATGCTACCATTGCGTCTGCAGGCAATCGTCCAGCGGAGCTGTACCATGTGGTGCAAGGCCTACTCCATCAGGCCCCTCCAACAGATTAGGAGGAACACACGGTGGCTCGCTGTGACATGTTTGCTAAACATTTCACAGATAAAATCGATCGGATTCACCATGACTCGGATGCCTTATTGACTATATCTGAGGATGTCCCCTTGGCACCTGTTGGTCCGGTGTTGTGGGATTCTTTTCAGCTTGTACAGCCTGAGGATGTGGACAGGCTCCTCTGGAGTGTGAGGCCGACTGCCTGCCTGCTTGACCCTTGCCCTGCATGGCTAATCAGATCTGCCCGGACGGGGCTGGCTGAGTGGACGAGGAGAGTGGTCAACTCTTCTCTGGTGGAGGGGGTGCTGCCGCTCGCTTTGAAGCGGGCGGTGGTTCGACCCCTTCTGAAGAAGCCCTCCCTTGATTCCACAATAATGGACAACTACCGGCCAGTCTCAAACCTCCCATTTTTGGGCAAGGTAATTGAGCGGGTGGTGGTGTCTCAACTCCAGAGGGTTCTGGATGAAGCGTATTATCTAGACCCCTTTCAATCTGGTTTCAGGCTGGGCTTTGGGACGGAAACAGCCTTGGTCGCCTTGGTGGATGACCTTCGCTGAGGACTGGACAGGGGGAGTGCGTCCCTGTTGGTTCTGCTGGACCTTTCAGCGGCTTTTGACACCATCGACCATGGTGTCCAGTTGGGGGTAGGGGGCACCGTTTTGAGGTGGTTCCGCTCCTACTTGTCAGATAGATCCCAGATGGTGGTGCTGGGGGACGCCTGTTTGGCATCCTGGCCCTTGAGGTGTGGGGTGCCACAGGGTTCCATCTTGTCCCCCATGCTATTTAACATCTACATGAAACCGCTGGGAGAGGTCATCCGGGGATTCGGAGTTGGGTGCTATCAATATGCTGATGACACTCAGCTCTATCTCTCCTTTCCACCTGATTCCAGGGTGGATGTTGAGGTTCTGGAGCGCTGCCTGGAGGCGGTTGGGACCTGGATGAGGGTTAATAAGCTGAAATTAAACCCGGACAAGACAGAGGTTCTCCTGGTCTGGAAATCCACGATGCAGGTACTAGAATCCGCAGCTTGGGGGTCCGCCTGGATCCGCAGCTGCTCCTGGATTCCCAGGTGGCGGCTGTGGCCAGGGGGGCCTTTGCCTAGCTTCAGCTGTTGCGCCAGCTGCGACCGTACTTGGATCGTGCAGACCTGACCACAGTGATCCATGCCACGGTGACGTCGCGATTAGATTATTCTAATGCGCTCTATGTGGGGCTGCCCTTGAAGACGGTTCGGAAACTGCAATTAGTGCAGAATGCAGCAGCCCGTGTGGTCACTGGAGGTAGGCGGTTCGACTCTGTCGGGCCACTCTTCCGACAGCTGCACTGGCTGCCGATTCATTTTCCGGGCCCAATTCAAAGTGCTGGTTTTGACCTTTAAAGCCCTATATGGCTTGGGGCCAGGATATTTGATCAACCGCCTACTTCTATATAGTCCGGCTCGTCTCCTTAGGTCACCAGAGAAGGCCCTTTTGCGGGTACCGTCGCCCAGGGAAGTGCGACGGGCGGCGGCCAGAAATAGGGCCTTCTCAGTAGTGGCACCAACCTTATGGAACTCCCTCCCTTTTAGATTTACGAACTGCCCCCTCCTTGGCCACTTTCCGGCGAGGTCTAAAAACCTTCCTGTTCAAGGAAGCCTTCTGAGCCCTGCCTTTTTTTTTAACATCCTGCTGGTACAGCTGGGACACTGCTGCTTTTATGCTCTTGTTTTAATTGTAATGATGATCTTTTTAAATTAATTTTTAGATGTTGTATTAATTTCGTTAACTGTTTTTTACTGTTTTAAAATGTGACTTTTGTACTGTATTTGTTGTATTGTATTTCCTTTTTTTTTTGTAAGCCGCCTTGGGTCCCTTCGGGGAGAAAGGCGGGGTAAAAATAAGGTAAATAAATAAACAAATAAATAAATAAGAGGGAATTTTGGTAGGTGCAGCTTTTTGCACCCTTCCATGATGAGCTGCATCTGCCAAAATTCTCTCTTCTATGCAATGGTATAGGTACTTTGTCCTCCATTGTATCTGGTCACCCTGCAAACAAGTCTGTGGCTCATTCCTGGCTTCACCCTTCACATGAGAAAAGCTCTGGCCAGCATTTGGAGATGAAAAGCTTGGAAAGTCAGGCCTTCTAGCATCCAGGCTGTAAGGCCTTGACTTAGACTTGGTTCTCACAATCAGAATCAGTAAGAGGGAGGGGCTGACTTCTGAGTTACAGACGGATCCTATGAATTGGAACAGGAAAGAGGGGTCACAAGGGAAATGAGAAACAGAATGTGAAGAAGAGTAGGGGGGGGGGAGAAACAAGTAGCCTGAAAGCAATGGGAAAGATTCTTTGAAGAGGAGGCGAATGGATTTAGGAAAACAGCACAGAAGAAGGGAAACAGGAAGTTTAGGGCTGCAATCCTATTCTCTCTGTCATTTTTTCCCACACCCCTGCATGCACATCTCCTCCCCCTCTTCTCAGGCTCTCTCTCTGGCCCATGTCCTTGCCCCCTTCCGCCAGCTTTCAGGCTCTGGAGCTCTGACCATCTGAGGTGTGATTCCCCCCTCCAGTTTCATTGCCTTGTTTCACTACCCCAGCGTCTTCCTGAAATATCCACCCTGTGCAAACTAACAAGAGCAAGAAGACAGATCATAGCCTCTTCTTCTCTCTCCAGCTGCCCCACGATAAAAAGATCAGAGTGTAGCTGGAGGCAGCCCCCCATCCCCCTCAAAGTTGCAGGAGCTGAGAGTGGGTGCCCTGAGATCATGAAGAAGTGGATGCTAGAAAGGAAAAAGCCAGAGGAAGGGAGGTGCTTCACAGACTTACAGGGTTGCCAGAGCCAGAGGAGGAAAAGAGCACCGAACAGAACTTTTAGCTGAGCCTCTGCTGGTTGCCAGCTTGCTTTTGCTCTTCAGGTCTCCATGCAGTTGCGCAAACTCCCTCCAGCAGTGCTTTGGCTTCCCCCAGAGACTACCAGGGTGCCAGTGGCACTCCCCTGTGCTCTGGTCGCTGGATGAAACTGGAGGCAGCATCTATCCATCATGACTAGGAGCCATCATCAGACTTACAGCGCAATCCTATCCAACTGACACCAGCGGTGCAGCGAGAATGGGAGGCCTCAGAATGGAAAGGGGATTCAAAGAGGATTTGAATCCCCTTTCCGTTCTGGGGCCCCCTGTTCTTGCTGCACCGCTGGTGTCAGTTGGATAGGATTGCGCTGACAGTGTTCTCCCTGCTTTGATCTCATTCCCCTTTATAGCCATCTAAGAATTCTATTCTCAGGCATCTTTTCAGGATTAAAACAAAAATTCGTATATATGGAAATTGAAAACTACTTTTTGAACCCCATTACCCTGGGTAGTTCAAACCTGAGATTACTTATTTAAAATGCTACCGCTTCATATTGCATCAGGTTATTAAAGTATCGTGTGCTTCTTCAAAATTGCCACGTAAGGGTGAAATACCATCGTCTTGAAAGGTGTGCAAATAGAGAGAATGGAGATGAAAAATACGTTTGAAATGATAATTTTTGATGGTCTTTATCAGTCTGGGGTCTGGACCCACCAACCTGAATGCTGCTTGTCAAGCTGCTATGTATGTTAGCCTGCCAAATACCGTATTGTCCCGAGTATAAGACACACCTGATTATAAGACGCACCCTTAAAGTTTGGTGCTATTAAAAAAATCACTGGCATTAAATTGCAACAGCCTGATTATAAGACGCACCCCTAGTTTAAAAACTTAAATTAGGAGAAAAAAGTGAGTCTTATACTCAGACCAATACGGTAATTATCAACCTCTTTGCGTTTGCCATTTCAGGCAGGTAGCAAAAACAAGAGACTTGTTGAGTCCCTGACTGGCTACCACAAATGCATCCAGCTTTGCAGTCTACAAGTTGTGCAGCAGGCCTGTTCTCTACGTTATATTTGGATGGATGGATGGATGGATGGATGAGGAGAACTGAACCGCTTACTGTGAAGAGCCGGGCAGGATTTGCATGCATGGGCCCCACAACTGCTGAAAGAGCCTATGCACCAACAAACTGCACATGCATTGGGAATCTTGCTTTTTTATTATTTTATCCATTGAAATTCACACAAGCTCTCCAAAATGGGTGTTTGCTTTACAAAACATGGCAGTGTACACTTAGCAGCATTAAGGCTGCCTCACTTGATTCAGTTAATAAAAATAGCCCTTACTAAGAGATAAAATTGCTGAGCATGTTTGATTGAACCTTTCTTCCTGGGCGGAGGTACTTTGCTAATTCAAAGGCAATAGAGAAAAAAAAAATAACAGGGTCTATTGGCCATGATAAGTAAATGGAACCCCCATGGACAAAGTGAGCGTACCTCTGAATAGCAGGTACTAGAGACAATGAAAAAGAAAGGATCTTCTCTTCTCACCCAGTTTGAATGCCCAGAGGCTTCTGGCTTGCTGATTTTGGAAACAGATTGCTTGAAGATTAATTTTAGATTAATCTAGGAAGGTGATCTTTATGTACTGACTGTTAAAATAATACATATTCTCTTGTTTGTTGTATGGCATTTTTTTTAATACTGCTTGGTAAGACTGTGTGTTGCTGGGACAGAACTCTTAATGGTCATCGTGGATGAAAGGAGGAGAGAGCGACTCTGTCTCATCGCCAACACATTCTCATCTTGACACGCTTGGAGTTACCCTAGTAAATTCTCATTTATCAAAAGGAGGTTATAGTCTCTAGCCTTGAAAAATTAATTAAAGTTGGCTTGATAAGCCCTATCAAATTCAGGTTGATTTTATTGCTTGTGTGTGCATTTTCCTGGCATGTCTCAATTAGATGTTAATGGAAAGCTATCACACAGTCACTGAAATATGTCTTCACAATTTGCTTTATGGGTTTTTAGACAATAAGTGGGGCCAGAAACGCCAGGGCCTTATGGACACCGGCAGTTTTTCCAGTGATGTTCATCATCAAGGAGGCTTTCTTTAGAGCTCTGAGAAGGATAAACCTATAAGGTATCTTCCTTTTCCTGTTGGCTTTACGATTCACATGTGTTTTTGTGGTGGTTGGGAGGGAAGCCCTGATGCAGTTGCCTCCCCTCTTTCCCCAGATCTGCTCCTGTGCTAGGGCCAAAATCAATATTGCCACCATGCCTCATTGCCACCATGAGGACAAACGTTTCCATCTTTTTAGCCACAGCATAGCAGCAATTGTAGGATCATAGCTTTCCCAAGAGCTCATATTTATGGAACTACATCCCATCTGTATTCAAATGTGCACACTGGGGGCCAGTGGTGTTGCTGGAGGGGGTGGGGGTGTGGCACCGTAAATGGTACAAGGCGCTACAACACACCTTGCAAACCAGTGTAACATGCCCCCCCTCGCCCCTGGAGCCATTCCGATGGTGAAGGCAACGTTGTATTCTTTGCCGGAATGGCTCTGAGAGTGAGTGGGAGGGGCCGCGTTACACCGGTTTGTTTCAGACATTAGTTCTTAGTTCCATAAGTGAAGAGTTAGGACACAGTATATCTTCTGAGGACCATCTAGCATCACTGTTTTATTTCCCAGGCGCATGTCACTTTTCAAAGATCACAAACAGTGGACAGACCACATGTGGTTTAGGTCTGTCATGCTCACCACTAGTTCACACCTGCCGAAGATACACCTTTCTCAAGGGACCACAGGTCTGATTTATACAAAGTGAAGATCATTTATCAATCTTCAATACCATCAAATTCAAGCTCTATCGTTAAACGTGCTGCAAAAATTCAACTTCCTCCTATTACAGGAATGATGCAGTCAAACCCTTTGTGTCAGTTTTCTGTCTGTACCCATCTGCTATGAATAAAAATTACGCATAAGACAGTATTTTACAAAAACGCTGGATCTTTAAGTGCGCTAATAAAGCATATGCATTATAAATATGCATGGCACTCAGCACATTGATTGACAATTCAGCCTTGATCTTTCATTCGAAATAGCTTCCATTGTATGGATGATGAACAGATTTATGGTACATCAACTATTGGCCTTAACAAAAACCATGACCTTATGATTTAGTCATGTCTTATGGTGTTGGAAGGAATGTGGTGTCTCCTTCTCACTGAGATGCATAAATTTAACTGCCTGAGAGACTCATAGAACCATGCTGATAGTAGATCATGGTTTAAATGCATTCTCTGGGCTTCTTCTATAGCTGCCATGACCTCATTACCTCCAAAAGTTAAATTCACTGGTGAGCTGGTTTCCAGTAAAAGGAAAAAAACTATGGTTAATTATTTTTTAAAACAACCTTTTAAAACGTATTTCAGCCACAATCCTTTTCAAACATGTTCCAGAATAATAGTCTTCACCACGGGCACCAGTTGGACTTCTTCTGAAATAAGTTATGTTGTTTAACAACAACAAAGGATAGTAATGAGGATGTATTTGTGCTGTTAATAAGCCACAAGGAATAGAAATAGCAATTGTGTAAATTGTAATGGGGGAAATCATATGAATTTTTTATTTATCTCCTTGGGTGAAAACAATTGTGGATAGGATTCTTTTTAGTAACATGTTCCCGTACTATTGACCAGCAGTTCTCAAAGTTCTCACCAGGAGAGAACTATTAATGTTTTAGATACACATGTAGGTTTTCATGGCTCGTTACTATACACAAGGAGACAATGTTTATGGGATTTCCAGCCATGTGTGACAGCTCTTTTAAATTGAAGAAATAAAGAGTATTCTTACACTTGTCTGTAGAAATTCCTTTTCTTGGTCCTTGGCGATGAATACAAATGCGGGCAACTGAAATGGATTATCCAAGTCAGACGAAGCAGTAAAAAAGCCTTAGATCTTCTTTGCTTGACGTTTCTTCCCAGACACTCGGGATTTTTTCAAAAGCAGGTAGAGAACTCAGCAACGTGCTGATCGGTGTTTCTAACCTAGTCCTGAGGACACCAGGTACTTATAGGAGACGAACATTAGGAGCGCGGTGAACACTGATTGTTTAATTGGGAGCAGGAGCCGCAGGTTACTCCTGTGGCAGGAGCCGCAGGTACTGCCGGTCATCCAGGAACCTGCGGCTCCTGCTCCCAATTAAACAATCAGTGTTCACCGCGCTCCTAATGTTCATCTCCTATAAGTACCTGGTGTCCTCAGGACTAGGTTAGAAACACCGATCAGCACGTTGCTGAGTTCTCTACCTGCTTTTGAAAAAATCCCGAGTGTCTGGGAAGAAATGTCAAGCAAAGAAGATCTAAGGCTTTTTTACCGCTTCGTCTGACTTGGATAATCCATTTCAGTTGCCCGCATTTGTATTCATCGCCAAGGACCAAGAAAAGGAATTTCTACAGACAAGTGTAAGAATACTCTTTATTTCTTCAATTTAAAAGAGCTGTCACACATGGCTGAAAATCCCATAAACATTGTCTCCTTGTGTATATTAACTTTTTTTTTAACTTACTGGGGTTGTGCTGGCCCTCCGGAGAGTACGGCGGGCCTGCGGCCCCCTTTGCAGACCTCTCCACACCTCGGATTGGCTCCCTGAAGCTATCGAGACCTGCTTCTGGTTTTGGGTAAAAACCGGAAGTGGTCTTGATCATTTCAAGGAGCCAATCTGAAATGCTGGGAGGCCCGCAGAGGGAGCTGTGGGGGGCCCTGCACCATCTGGAGGGCTGGTGCAAGCCCAATAAAAAAAAACCCTTTTCCCAACAGCGGGGGCAGGACTCACTGACGTCACCACCCGTCACCACCCACCACACGTCGCCAAGGGGGTAGCATCCGTTTCCAGTTTTCGTGGTGGGTTGCGACCCACCACTTTGAGAACCACTGCTGTAGAGAATGGCTTAGCTGCTAACAGGACAGTTGTCCTGCCTATGCTCTTAGCAAAGATGAGATCACAGGCTGGCTGGGGTGATGGAGTGGTGGTGGTGGGGAGCTGTCTTTGTCAATTAAGTCTGAAACGTCTTCTCTTTTAACCTCTATTTGACTTAATTATTTAATTAGGGGAGACCGTTCAGGCAGTGGTATTTGCCCAAGGTCTTCTGCTGCGAAGACAGATGTAAAGAACGCATTTAATTTCTCTGCAGTCTCCAAGTCCCCTTTTATCACACCTTTCTCTCCCTCACCATCCAGCAGACCAACCGTTTCCCTGGCAGGTTTCCTGCTTCTAGCATATTTGAAGAAGCTTTTATTATTCCCTTTTATGTTGCCTGCCATACGTTCCTCAAAGTCTTGCTTGGCCTCCCGTATCATCTTTTTACATTTCTTTTGCCACAGTTTGTGCTCCTGTTTATTTTCCTCATTAGGGCAAGACTTCCATTTATGGAAGGAAGCTTCCTTGCCTTTTATAGCCTCTTTAACTGTGCTTGTTAGCCATGCCGGCACCCTCCTGGACTTAGTCGAGCCCTTCCTTCTTTGTGGGATACACAAAGCGATTGGACTCTTTTTACCTTCCCTTTCAGCTTGTTTTAACTAGTCTCCTCATTTTGGGGAAGTCTGCCCTTCGGATGTCAAGGGTTTTTGTGTCAGATTTGCTCGGCATTCTCCCCCCGACATTTATTTATTTATTTATTTACAATATTTTTACCCCGCCTTTCTCCCTGAAGGGACCCAAGGCGGCTTACAACATGGGAAAGGGATACAATAATACGAAAAATAATCACATTTAAAACAATAAAAACAATCCACAGAAACTAGTAAAAAATCATCTAAAATTAATAAAAACAGATCAAATTACAATTAAAACAAGAGCATAAAAAAACCAGCAGCACTCCACCTGTACCAGCATGATGTTAAAAAAGACAAGGACTCAGAAGGTTTCCTTAAACAGGAAAGTTTTCAGGCCTCGCCGGAAGGTCTCCAGGGAGGGAGCAGTACGTAAGTCAAGAGGGAGGGAATTCCATAGGGTTGGTGCCACTACTGAGAAGGCCCTATTTCTGGCCGCCGCCCCTCACACCTCCCTGGGCGACGGTACCCGCAAAAGGGCCTTCTCTGATGACATGCATGGCAAAACAGATCACAGCATGGTCACTGTTCCCCAACATTTTGGTAACATTTACATCCCTGACCAGATCTTGATTGCCACACAATATCAAATCCAGAGTAACCTGTCCTCTGGTCGGCTCCATGACTAGCTGCTCTAAGGCACAGTCATTTAGCGTGTGTGTGTGTGTGCGCGCGCACACACACACACACACACACACACAAACACACACACACACACACACACACCTCTATAACTATGAATGTATGTGTCACTTTACAGAGTGAGAGGGCAAGACTTTGTTCCAAGGAGCTTGCAATCTAGATCTAAAGGAGACAAGGAAAGGAAATAGAAGCAGGGGTAAGTGGGGAAAGAATATGCAGTTGTTTTTGTTGTACGTAGTGAAGCTTAGTTATGGTAAAGAATGGGAACTAAGGTGTTATACCAAGGGCTCTATGGAAAACGTGGGTTTTAAAGAAAGGATTTGAAAGAAGGATGACAGGAAGCATCACACAAGTGTTGTGGAAAGCAGTGCCAAGCATCTGGGCTGTCGACAGAGAAAGGGCATAGTCATTTAAGGGAGTAGGACTCTTTCATATGGTTGATAGTAGGGGAGATTTTCCCCAATTATCCTGCAGGGTGAAATTTATTTATCCAGGTATTTCTACGTCACCTTTCCACCTCTGAAGATGCCCTCAAGTTGGTTTACAATGTTTTTAAATGTACAGTACAATAATAAAACCTCAGGTCAGTGCTGATGGTGTCTATAGGAGCTGGTGTGATAAGCTCCCTCTGGCCTGGGCACGTCGTCTTCTTTCCTCCCCTCAGGATATGCAGATCTTAAGCCATTTTGAAATCTGTTTTGTCACAGTGTTCATAGAGACTGAAGACAGGGACAAAAATCTGGACTGCTCTGGATTATTGATACGAAGGGACTTCTTCACTGGTGTGGCTGATCCTCCTGCAGTTTCCTCCTTTGCTGGAGCTGGGGGTGGTGGTGCATGGGATAAACCCCTGGTGGGATAAACCCCGGCCTGAAACCTCTCACAGTCATTCAAGACCCACAGTTGGTTCAGGGCTTCAAAGACGAGAAAGAAGCTCAAAAGCTGCCACTAAGTAATGATAAATCTTCTGGCTGAGAAGGTGAAATGCTATACAATTTCAATAGAATAATATGCTCAGATGGAATCAGACGCATTTGAAGAACAAATGAGGCAGCGGCCCGGTAGCAACTCTGCCGGTTCCGCGTCTTGTTAGCATACGTTGAAATACTTTTTGCCATTCACAAGGCATCAATGAACACGCTATTCATATTGGGCTCAAGACAAAGATACGGTATTTAAGAAAAACAAAGCAACTAGCAAACAATATCTTTGTTAGATAATCTAGAGCCAGCAGGAGACTTAATCTCAGGTTATTTGCATCCTGCTCTAGCAACTTGCTATCATCCATTAGGGGTGCAAGAGAAGACAGCTTGACTATATATAAATATAATAAACAACAAACAAACAAACAAATAGCATATTCTGTCTCATGCTAATAAGTATACCAGCAGATGGAGTAGATACATGAATGGTGAGGATAGAGCAGCAGTCTTTCAAATGCCTAAGAAAAGAATTGGCACATCCAATGTATCACCCTGTTGGATTTGGGGAATGACAGTGATTTGGAGCAAGAGTAGCATATTGCAATGCAGAGATTATTGTTTTGACAGACACCAATTCAATATGCTATGTCTTTGGTTTTCTTATTTTGGATTTCTGATGTCTGAACGGCTAAAATAATCTCTGTCCCACTGATCATAGAACATTCTCAGTTTTGCTTTTTAAATAATCAGTCTTGTAAGAAGTTGGTAAAACAAATGTCATCTTATTTCAGGTTGGGGAACCTTATTGTAAATTCATGGAAATAAGCACAGGATGAAAACCTGTTCCCATATGCACTGATAAAAATGCGAACTTTGGGGTGTTTGGGATTTGCACTAATTCGAAATAAGCTAAGAATCTGATCTCATTGTGGTTAATTGATACACCTCATGGATGTGCGCCACAAATGTATCTAGTCATTAACACAACTGATTGACTATTATGAGGCTGAGATGAGGCAATACCTAGACATAGCAATGTGCTATCTGCTCCCACAGTTTCACTTTTTGGAATTAACACTTGATTGTTATGATTTGTGACCTCTCAATGAATTAAAATACTTACAGCACTGAAAACATTTGCAAAGCGCCATAACGTCACAAATCAAAGGCTACATAAACAGATGCTACACATCATAAAGGAAATGGAATGCATCTGGAAAACGGAGCAACAAAAATAAACACATGATTTTAGCAGATTGGGTATTCCTAATTAGCCCCGGATAGTTCATTTTCATGGATAAATAGCTATCTGTGTAATTAAATGTGTAAAGCTTTCACGATGGTTCAGGGTGGGTATCTTTTCTTTCTCCTGCCAGCAGATGTCTCTCTTGAATGTTGCATGTAGGATCATACTGAATTTTCACTCTTTTTTCACTCTGCCCTCTTTCACAATGGCCCTCTTTTTAACTGGTTTCTAATTAAGAGAAGCTCAGTAGTGTGCTATAGAACCATGAGGTCCTACAAACAGCGCTGAAATAAAAGTGGCATAGATTTCAGTAAACAAATGTCAAGATATGACTGCATGGAGTGCCTCCATTTGAATAATAACTGGAGTACTATGATAAAAACAGTGGGCAAATTGAAAATGCATTGGGTTTGATGGTCTTCTAACAAAGCAAAAACTCATCATAAAACTCAACAAGGCTTTTACGATGAATTCTGGTTAGTAAGTTGTTTATGAAATAGGTTTATTTAACAGGTGACTCCTGTTGCTTTGGTCCTGTGTTTCAACTAGAGAAGAAAGAACAAAGGAACCAACCAACAGCAAGCAGACTGCTGGAATGCCCAAGGCTCTGTACAGACCTGACGGCTTCAGTACTGGTGGAACAGGTCAAGACTGGGGGCCAGCTGGTGGGTACAGTACTTTAAACTATCCTCTCTCTCTCTCTCTCTCTCTCTCTCTGTGTGTGTGTGTGTGTGAAGATTGGCATGCTGTGAATGGGCCTGCTTGGGGCACTGCAGGTTGCTAACCTGTTGGACTATGAAGCCTCCACTGAACCATAGAGAGCTGCTCTTTGATTGTCCATTGTTCAGAATAGCTCTAGATTTTTGATAAATGAAGGTGCGCGGATCTGAGTCACGTATGACAGCTAGTGGATATCCCAAAGATAGAATTATGTCTTGCCACTCTTGTCCCAGCTCCATTGGCTACCAGCATGTGTCTGGGCATGATTTAAGGTGTTGGTGATTACCTTTAAAGTCCTAAACACATTAGGGCCAAGTTACCTGAAGGACTGTGTTCCTCCATATAAATCTACCCATTGGTTATGATCAGGAAGAAAGGCTCTCTTCTTGTGTGTTCCATAGCCTTCTGAAGTTTGGTTGGCAACAGCATATGAAAAGGCCTTCTCAGTTATGGCCCCCACTATGTGAATCTCTCTTCGCTGTAATGCGCACCTGTCTCCCTCATTACTAATGTTTCAACCACTGGTTGAAGGCCTGGCTGTTTTCACAGGCATTTTCTGACTTTTGCTAAGCTGCCCCTCTCTCTGATATTCTTTTTGTGGCTTTTATGCTTTTCGAGTTTGTTTTAAATCAGGCTGTTGCTTTTACAATTTTGGATTTGTTAGTTTGTGATGCTGTAAGCCACCTTGGGTCCCTCTTATAGGGAGAAAGGCAGGCTAAGAATTGTTAAAATATATACCTTCTTGTTGTTCCTTCATAGTTCATAAGGACAGCTAGGATGAAATTTGAATTGTATTGGTGGAGATGCATTACCTAAAGTCCTTTTCAGTTGACAGTTGAGGGAGAAAATGAACAGGTGAAGGCAGGATTGTGATTGTGCCCTTCTGCTCTGACATCCCCTTGTTCACCGAAACCTATGCACAGAAGTCCATACACGTTAGGACAAACACATGGAGGGCAGGGGGCATGATCCCAACTCCTGATTCTATCTGTTCATTCTCTCTTAGTTGTCACCTGAAAATAAAGATTGGGCTTTGGACAAAGTGAAAAAATAAAACTGGGTTTTAATTTTCTTTAAAATTGCAACTGAATTCAATGGATGTATATTGGACTAAAACTTCCATCACTTTGACCGACATGAAATTAGAGAAGTCTCAGGGCTTTGTTTTTCTCTAGCTGTAATTAAAAATGGTATAATGAGGCTCAATGGTGAGGCTGGAGAAGTAGGCTGCCCCTCTAAGAAAGGCAGTCTATTTCTTATCATTCCAAAATGGTTCCAGCCTGTTGTAGTCAGGAAATGGCTACACTGGGACACAGTGGACCATTATCTTGTTGCAAAACCAGTTTAATTTGAAGACTGCATCCAGTTTATTGGTTTAAAAATATACTGTTGTGAAAAGTCCAGTTTACTACAGAAAGCCCTATAAGAACTAGAATTTTCAAAATCGCTGGAGAATCCTGGGGAAGATTTAAAGATAACCATAATAATATATTATGGGTTAAACTGCTGAACCATAAGCTGTCGATCGAAAGGTCGGCAGTTCGATTCCCGCGACGGGGTGAGCTCTTGTTGCTTGGCCAGCTCCTGCCAACCTAGCAGTTCCAAAGCATGTTAATGCGAGTAGATAAATAGGTACCGCTTGCGGGAAGGTAAACAGCGCTCCATGTTCCAGCTGCATGCTACGCGCTGCGGCAAGGAGAGTCATGCCGGCCACATGACCACGGAGGCATCTTTGGACAACGCTGGCTCTTCGGCTTTGAAATGGGGATGAGTCGGACACGACTGGACTTAATTTTCAGGGGATACCTTTACCTATAATAATATATAATAATATATACAGTATTTATATATTTATACAGTAATATATACAGACCTGTTCCCCACTACAATTTCACATCCCTATTAGCTCTGGGAAGTTGGCACCTTATCTTTGTAATCTTAAGTGCCCTCAGTCGCGCAGAGCCCTTTCTTTAGCTAGGTGCAACACTCTCCCGTCTGCTCTGTTACTTGGCAGATATAGTGGAATACCAGTCTCTGAGAGGTATTGTCCTTGTGGAGTGGGTTGTGTAGAAACATTACTACATATGTTTTTGTATTGTCCACTCCACGAGGCCCCTCGTAAGCAACATCTAGGCCCTATATTAGACAAGCTCCAGGGCTGGGCAGATCAAGAGGTAGTACGTTACCTTTTATCGACAGAGATGGATGGCGTAATGGAAAGATCGGCAGCCTTTGTTGATACAATCATTATAGCATGTAAGGCTGATAGTATTCCCTCTGATGTTTAAACTGTAATTTTGTTGTGCTTGTAGATGTTTGTAATATAAATATTATGTGTTAAGTGTTATGTAATGTTTGTTTGTTTTTTGTTTTGTTTTTATGCCAATAAAGGTTCCTTCCTTCCTTCCTTCCTTCCTTCCTTCCTTCCTTCCTTACTTACTTACTTACTTACTTACAGTATTTATATACCGCCTTTCTTGGTCATTGGATTTCTCCTTCGACTTTAATCCAATGCGGTGTACATGGGCAGGCTTTCCTAACCTCCCTAATGGTGTTTTTTTTAAACAATATATAAATGTACAATATATAAATGTCCGTGAACAACTACATTCCAAGTGGTATCCTTTTGCAGCCTGGCTTTTTCTGCTGGCTGGCGCCTCTCACACTCGACCAATGCAGCTGGAAGCTCTTATCTCTCATCACAGTTTTTGTCGGTGGTGTGTCTTGCCATTTGCCGATCTTCGGGCTTTGCAAGGTGGCAGCTCTACCAACTGAGCCAGAACCATGTGACATATCTACGATGGCAACATATGAGTAAAAGATTGACAGAAAATAGCTACGTACATCCCTAATGTAGGTTTGGACCAGTTACTGTTTTAAATAGCATATGATTATGCCATGTTGAGCAATGATTGGGTTATGCAGACATTGGAAGAGCTTTGCATTCAAAGAAATGTGAAATACGTGGAAGTTTCAGAAGGGGAACATGAGGGAAGGAGATTCTTCAAGAATCTAAGAGAAGAATTGAACAGGTTTTTCAAGTCTGTTAGAATCTCATCCAGCTGAGGAACCAGAGCTGTGGGCAGTAACTGAGGTCAGATTGTGATTGGCATTAGGGATCCAAAGCTGCAAAAAGACATGGATCTCAGTTTCTACAAAGCAGTCATAATATGCCAGGCAGTTGAGGTTACCAGCACCAGGCCAAACATCAGGGAGGGAGGGTCAGGAGCACTGGTGTGTCGCTCGAGGTGGGGCGGAACGGTAAGTTCCGCACTGTGCTAACCTCCGTTTACTCCCTGGTACGAGGCGGCCCCGCTCCCTCGCCGTCGGAGCCATTCAGTGCGGTGAAGGCAATGAGCAGGGAGTAAACGGAGGTTAGCATAGTGCGGAACTTACCATTCCGCCCCACCTCGAGCAACGCCAGTGTTCAGGAGCTGTTACTATCAATTGACTTACCAGAATTCAGAAAGGATAAAGAGCTGGAAGCAAGGAAAAAGCCAAAGTAGCAGGAAAGTTTTCAAACAGTGCCAAAGTGACCCAGGAAAACAGTACCATTAAATGTACAAGGTGTGCCTGCCTACTATGAACACAAAACTCCCCAATGTCTTGTACTAGGCAAATATTGGAATGTGGGCAAGAGGTACAATAATTTTGCTGTAATTGGAGTCTGTAATTGGAAACAACCAATGGAAGGGAAAGAGAGAGAGAAAATGCATGCAAGTCAACAAAGTACAGCATGGAAACAATGGAGGCAATACCAAAGAATTCTACATGAAGTATGAAGTCTCTAATGAAACTGAAAAAGAATGAGATGATACATATATTAGTAAGGGTGCTATTGGTTTCTAATATATGTATCACATTTATAGGTATCCCTACCTATAAGAGGGACCCAAGAGGGACCCAAGGTTCAGATCAATGTCATTTTTGGTGCTCACCTAAATAAGTGCAAGTGGAAACTACAGTGTGTTGGAGGGAAATTTGCAAAGCTGTGAAATAATTCCTGCTAAATGACTATGCGAGTTGCAAGTGAAAGTGAAAACTGTAAGTTTCATGGATAACATTTGTAGCGGATAAAATCTGTTACAAGGAACAAAGCACCTTTTCTGGTTTTGAACACATGTACAGTGTAACACTAGGTTTTGTCAAAGGAATAGAGAGTGTGGTAGAGAGCACACAGGACACCTGTGGCAACGTGTTCGAGCCAGTCATTCAATACAACGTAGAACTTTGAGAACTGAATTGACTTTTTGTAAACGTCCCTAGATGTATTTGATAGACTTAAAACAAGAAAAAAAGGAGGAACTAGACTGATAGCCTTGGGAATAGTTTAACCTGCAAAATGACTGCACTGATTGCTAATAATGGAAAAAGAAAGCTGGGACTCTATTATTGTGACTAGATCCAAAGGAACTACACAAAATATTAGGGTAGAAATATTTAGAGACATGACTATTATTCAACTGTGTGCATTAGCTGTATTTTGGCAAATTCCACTAAACGGAGTTCATTTGTGTGTGCTTCTGATGCCCCTTTTGTGAGATGCTCCTTTTGCATGCTGCCTTTTGGGTTAAAATCAGTTGCTAAGGTCTTTCATAGGAAAGCACAGCAGATATTTGAAGGCATTATGAAAGTACTGTCAAAATCTATATTGATGATCTTATTATTCAAATACAGTCAGTTCTTGCTACCCGCGGGGTTTACGTTCCTAGAAAACCCCATGGGTTGTGAATTCACGGATACAGTCAGGATCTTCCTGAATGCTGCAAGGACATTCAAAATGGCACCTGTGATCAGCAGGGACCCTCCAGAGGCAGCAGGTAAGGTACCCCCCAACTCCCTGCACGAAACCCCATTGATCCTATTCATGACCTTCCTGAATGCTGCAGATACATTCAAAATTGCGCCCACAATCAGCATGGGGCCCTTTGAAGTGGCTAGGGGAAGCCTCAGATGGTTTCCCCAGCCATTTCAAAGCACTCTGTGCTGATTGTGTTGGCTGCCTAACGAAGGTCTCTGTAGGCTTCCTTAGGCAGCAGGAATCGTGGAAAGTGACACACACCTCACATTGTCTCACTTCTGCTGCTCGTGGATATGTGTAGTGGTTTGGGAGTCGGACTTAGACCCATGATGGTGTAGTGGTTTGGGAGTCGGACTTAGACCTGGAAGATCCAGGTTCAAATCCCCGCTCAGCCATGAAGCTTCCTGGGTGACCTTGGGCCAGTCACTATCTCTCAGCCTCACCTACCTCACAGGGTTGTTGTGAGAACAAAAAGGAGGGGAGGAAATATGTACACCACTCTGAGCTCCTTGGAGGAAGGGCGGTATAAAAAAAATGTGAAAAAATATGCAAATTTGTGAGTTGTGAATTCATGTATGGCGAGAATTGACTGTAACTGCAATGCTTGTGCAAGGTTCTGTGAGTGAGCTGTCATCCTCTTTGAGGGTGGAATGTGAGGATCTTCTACCTCAAAAGAAGACTTTCTCAGATGGTGGGTGACCAGCTGTCCCTCCCAACACTTACCTCAAAGCTATCACTGCTGACTGGGAACTATTTATGAGGATTTCTTTGCGCTGTTTCTAAGTTTTCACTGACAACACTCAAACAAAAAGAGGAATTGTATGTCTGAGTATGAGAGAATTACATGGCTGGATGAGTGCTGCCACAGCACATGAACAAAAGTATGAGAAATGTCCCAGAGAAAGGCACAATACTTCATATACTTGGTGCTGGAAGCCAGCCATGTACAGTGTGCTCTTGCATTGCCCTAGTCCCCATCAACTATGTTGTGAACCACTCAGGGGGCTGTGATGCAGGCTGGCAAACAGCAGACAAATCTAAATGAAGAATGAATCTGTGCAAGGTTGAATGTATGAAACACTATGAATTAAAACCATAGCTAAACTTTTCTGCAGTTCCTTTGCTTTCGTTACCCTCTGCCACAGGGCTAATGGCATTTCAATAATGTTATTTGGTCAGTTGCTATTAATGGTGTGTGTGTGTGTGTGTGTGTGTGTGTGTGTGTGTGTGTGTGTGTGTGTGTGAGAGAGAGAGAGAGAGAGAGAGAGAGAGAGAGAGAGAGAGAGAGAGAGAGAGAGAGGTTTCCATAAGAATTGCATTAATGTTTTGAACGGTCAAACTCCCATAGATTTATAATCCAGTATGTGGTTTGAAAAACTTCAATCTGTAATTATGCTACTTGACTTTCACTATCTTTGTAGGTTAAATTGCCTGTTAAAACCACGTCCTTTTAAGGTGGCACTAAAAATTGTAGTTGAAGAATCATGCCAGTAAATCCATACCAGTATGACAGCCATGGGTGCTTGACTGTATGATTAAAACTGCAGTGCTTAAAAGTAGCTATTTCTATGGTAGAAATCACATGGGGTGGGGGGAGGGAGAAATATTGTAGAAGGAAATTAGAGCTATATTCCTGAGTGATTGATTATAGAGACCTAACGGAGTAATCTTTTTCTTTTAATGACCATTATCTGAGACAAGATGTTTGTCTCTCATACGTAAAAGAAACTTCTAGGTGACAGAGAAGAAAATGAAGATTCCAGTAATTGGGGCATGAAGTTCTTTGTTTCCATTTCAAGGAATATGTGTGATGTAATTTATTAGATATTTTAAAACATACACACACACGCGCGCACGCACACACACACACACACACACACACACACACACACACACACTTGAAGTAAATACATTCATTTGAAGTTGTTTTGGAGGTACTGCTCAATTTGATATTGAGTAGTTGGGCTGATGTGAACACAACAGTGGCCAAATGGAGGCCACTTAAAATCAGTCACCTGTTCAAGCACTTCAGACAGCAGGTAAAATTCTAAACGCCTCTTAGCCATAGCAACAGCCTATATTCATGCAGATATGGGTCCTTCTTTCAGAATGACTCTTCTGGATCATTCTTTTTGCGCACAGTGCACAATTTGGTCCCATCGATGTGGTCCATGTTAGAAAGGTGGTGGCACATCAAATTGTAGTTTATGCAAGGTCAGTGCCATGTTAGGCCAAATCCTCCAGTACTTCAGAGTTTTGGGTCCCATGTGTGCACAGGATACCCCATGACTTCTATCCTCCACCCCAGTCACTGTGTGGTTTTCTGGGTGCCAGCTTACCCAGGTCATTGGTGGTGATGAGTGAGCAGCCAGAGGTCGCTTCTGCTTACCATCACAGTTTGTTCCTGAGGCCCTCTGGGTGCACCTCTACATGCAGAAGGTCCCTGGGACCAACCCAATTGGCTGAGTTTGGGGGAGGAAGTACTGCCCATGTGAATCTTGTGTAGGCAGTTCCCCTTCCTTTGTCCTTTGCCAATTAGCGTTCTCGACTTTGGAGAGCAACATGATTGAACAGGGGGACAAGGGAGAAAGAACTGTCCATGACAGACACTTAAATCTCCTTCTCTGGTCAATCAGGGGTTGGTCTCAGTGATCGTCTGCACACAGGTAGCCCTTGGGAACAAGCCCAAAGATCTAGTCACGGGGTGACTCTACATTTCTTAAAACTCTCTGTGTGCGTTGTGTATAGGATTAGGAAAATCTAAAGACACCATGCTACTCTTCAGTAGACAATACTGGGCTAAATGGACACTCAGGGCTTCTTATGTCCATCTGCTCCCTCTTAATCTCATACAGGAAATGAGAGAAGAGGGGAACTCCCTTACCCTCCCTTCCTATGAGGAGAGACTATCCAGAAAATCTTCACATGATCATACTTTAACTAAACCTAAGTACATGCACAGGACATAACCACATATTCTTCCCCAGTTAATCCTTGCTTCCACTTTCCTCCTCTCTTTCTGTTATCTCCCTGTCTCTTTTTAGATTTGAAATGCTTTGGGACAGGGGAACCATCTTATTCCTTTCATTTGTAAAATGTTTTGATAACCTCTTGTTTAAAAGCAGTATATACCCTAACTTAAAAATATGATTGGTTGTGCAGTAGTGCTTCCCTGTTCATTTACTGAAATATCCTTGGCTTCCTTGGGAACTTTAAATATTCCTCATATCTTTAAAGATTCATGATCAATATTTACTAAATTTAAATTAAATGAGGGGTTTTCATATCTTTGCCTCTTCTAGTTCCACCACCCTCAGCCACCCAGAGCTCTCCTGCTCCCTCAAATTACTCTGCCCTTCTCCTCTTGCTGCCCCTCATGACTGGAACTCCCTTCCCATCTGCGTGGTATAAGCTGCGTGATACTTGACCACCTATTTTCTTCAAGTCTTTCCTCAAAACTCACCTTTTCTATGAATGCTTTTGCATTACTACCTACTGCAGTTAAGCCTAAATATGGATACATAAAACAATCACATCATCTTCCCCCATTTACTCTGCCTTCATTCCCCTCTTCTTTCTCTGTTGTCTCCATTGTGTCTATTTCTAGATTGTGAGCCTCTTGGGGGCAGATGTCTTTTCCTCTGGTGTCAAGCACCACCTCCCTAGATGGTGCTATATAAATAATAACACTCTCTTCAGCAGTACATATGTGTATACAGTATATACCGTGTCGTCAACAGCATATTTCTAAATGGATGGAATGTACAGTAGAACACAACTCATAACTCTCCAAATATTGCAACACTTCCGATTTCATAATACTGTACGGTACACCATCTCGCTTGGTTATTTAACTCAGCTTTGAGAACTTTTTTTGGCTTCTCTCTGTTGCCCTTTTTTCACTCCAGAATTTCATCCATAATTCAAGAGATGATACTTTTGCATGATATGAAGGGTGGTGGGCCCCTCAATTTCATGTATTAATTTATAAGATATCTCCTATTGGGGAAGCTTGCTGTGGGAAAAGAGCTTCTCTTAATACAACAGAGTAGAAGAAAAAAACTTCAGACATAATCTTTGATGAAAGGAAAACCATCACATGAGATGTTTTGAAAAAGATTCTGTCTACACTCTTTTACTATAAGGATGCTCAATGCCAGACTTCTAAAGCACAGAGAATGTGCAGTTTCTAGTACTTCATGAGACCTGCATGTCCCAAATGATCAATAATAAACAAACATTTATAGTCAATGCTGGCAGCTTCATTTTTAGAAGGAATTCTTTGGAGTGTGGAGAAAGACACTTGGCTATTTGATTTAATATTTATTGGGTAGCTGCCTGCCTCCTTTTCCTTTTGGTGATTTTAAGAACAATTAAGTTTTACTGAGCCTCTCATCTTCCCACTAGCCAACTTTGGTGCCTTTTCAAAAAGCAAAATATGGTAGATGATTTATAGGTAGCGTGAGTTATGCATTAGTTGTACAAAATAGGTTTATTTTCAGAACAGACGGTACAGGGTGCCTACCCTAAAGACTATTTTGTTCCACAGCAATGAAACGAGGTTTCATAAAAGGTGAACCTTTTTTATTGGAGAACTGCCATATCAGCTCTCTTGTTTGGTTGGAAAGGTTTTTTTTTTTACTTGCTACTGTTAAAAACCCTGACACATACTGATTTGGAAGAATTGATCATGCATTGGATAATACCTGTTGAGATTGCTGTGTCGCATTATACTATACTCAGTCATCTATATCGTGACTTCGAAAGCCTAGAAGTGCTATACGTAGTTCAATCACTGTGGATGGCCATTGTGCAGCTCTTTGACAGATCATGGTGCCTGTTGGGTGTTGCATTCCTTATACTTCAGATACCATATATTGCAGGCGTTCCCAACCTGTGGTATGCATGGTACTGTGGTACACTCCCCTCCCACAACTACTTACAGTGTTCCCTACCTTCTTGTAAACTGTGGGAACCACTGGCCTAGACAGACAGGTTTGACCAGTGGCGTTTCCACGGTAGGGGCGGCACCGTAAGTAACAATCCTTGCCGGTCGCGTTCTTCGTGCTGAATGGTAGTGACAGTGAGGGGGCGGCGCCTCCTCCTTTCGGTTCCTACACACGGTACTCGACGCGGCATTACTTACGGTGCCGCCCCTACCGTGGAAACGCCACTGGGTTTGACTACCCAATCGGTGGGCACATGCCAATCTTAGTAGAAAGCTTGACTAGGAATTATTGCCTTTGACGAAAGCCCAGACACAGAAAAGGACCAATCCACATCCAGCCACATGACTCTTTGGGAATGGTGTTTCAAACAAAGGACAAAAGCAATTGCAGGAGGATGTCAAAGCAACTTTTAGGCTGCTCACCCAACACAGAAGCCTCTGAAGGATTAGAAGTGTCCAAAAATGGAGTATTCATCAAAGTTCACAGAGAATCGTTTCATCTGCACCTATAGCAGACCTTTTCAAGGAGAAGAAACCCCCCCCCCAAAAAAGAGGAAAGATCCTACCAAAGTTCTCAGGTAGTAAGAAGGACTAGTATTTAAGCCCTTAAGCTAAGACAGGTGCTAATCATTGAGACCTGTCACGTTAAAGGAGCCGCACATATTTTCCAACATCGGTTCTTTTACACTGGAAGCCAGGTGTTGCTGAGGTATACCGTTCAGTTGGTAGAGCGTTCGTCTCACAAATGCCTGAAGATCTGCAGGACAGCAGTTCAAGATGGCCGGAAGTCTGTCGGAGAGCTGCTGGCACGCCGAGCTGATAAGCTGCAGAGCCCTGTGGGGGAGTGGAGCTGCAACTGAAGCAGCTGAAGCTGAAGCTTGCAGAGGCAAACGCCAGAAAGAGAGTGTGAAAGTAACATCTTGAATGAAGGGTTCTATGAAAGATTAGAACGTTATTATATTGTAAAAACCCTTTGGTGTTTAGAACAGCCTGCCCATGTACACCGTCTTGAATAAAGTTGGAGGAGAAATCCAATGATCAGAAAGGCGGTATATAAATACTGCATATTATTATTATTATTATGCTTCTGTAATTCAATTGCTTCCCTATGGATTCTGGGTAAATAAGCCTTCATACTAGATAGTACTTGAGTATCCTGAAAGTGAATCTCATGTCCCATTTTTTTTTTCTGTATGTTCCGCTATTGCTAATTTATTCGGTTGCTGCAATCTGACATGTCTCTGGTGCTCCTTCGTCCTGGTCATCACACTTTGATGTACCAATATAGTTGTACCAATATAGACTTGTTTACGGGAGCAAGGAATCCTATATACTCCCGGTGTAGATAATGGAGGTCTCTTGTCTGTTTGTCCTTAATGCCTGCTGTGAAATTTTTGAGAGAAAATGTGTCAGGCAACATGGTGGCCAGAGCAATTCTTGACCAGTATTTCCATCCCTACCCAGCCTTCTTCTGCTGTCATTTGACACCCCCCCCCCCAAATCCGGGCTCATGCTTGTGTTGATCAAGAAGAAGAAGGAGAGAGAGAGAGAGAGAGAGAGAGATGCAGTGACGTCGACAGAACGTGGCGGGGGGCGGGCCGCCAGGGGGTGACGCGCGCAGACACGTGCAGAAGGGGTGACGCGCATACCCACTACTCTGTCGATCGAAAGGTCGGCAGTTCGAATCTGTGACGGGGTGAGCTCTCGTTGCTTGGCCAGCTCCTGCCAACCTAGCAGTTCCAAAGCATGTTAATGTGAGTAGATAAATAGGTACCACTTGCGGGAAAGTAAACAGTGCTCCATGTTCCAGCCGCATGCTACGCACTGCGGCAAGGAGAGTCATGCCGGCCACATGACCACGGAGGCGTCTTCGGACAACGCTGGCTCTTTGGCTTTGAAATGGAGATGAGCACCACACCCTAGAGTTGGACACGACTGGACTTAATTGTCAGGGGTCACCTTTACCTTTTTTTTACTCTGAAATACCTGAAGATACCCAGCTGCAGCTGAGGTTAAACACAGCAGGCCAAGAATAGTATAGATCTCTATGATTCAAAACAGATGGAGTTGTTTGTGGCAGGGATGGCACAATCAGGTCCACTGCCTGCCTGATGCCACTTCCAGGACGGCTGCTGCCACTTCTGCCATGGCATGCTGAAAAATAAAAATAAAAATTAAAGAAGCCCCATACCTTGCACTGTTGCATGGTTTTTGCAAACCAAGAAGTGCAGGACTTCTGGTTTTATTTAAAGGGACTGTGTGAATGAAGGAGCACCTTCATTTATGTGGTCCCTGTGTATAGAACTGAAAGTCCTGCACTTCTGGGTTTGTGAAAAACCACATGATGGAGCATGGTATGGTAGTGGAATATTTCCCACTTGTTTTGTAGTGTGTCCACGGTGGGCCGGAGGGAGGTGGTGGGAGGCCTGGGGTGAAAGACATGCCGAATTGACTGTCCGTCACCCCTGCCATCTGCTACTGACACAAGCAGCATCAGGTTGCTTCATGGCCAGGCCTGTCATGCTTGTGAGGATCCCAGAATTCCTTATGGTTTCACCGGAGAAGGTCAGTGCTACTGATCTAGCGGAAGCTGATAACTTCTGACTCTCAGATTTCAATGTTTTATGTTTGGTTTTATTTACTCATTTGACCCTGAACAAAATGAAGTTGCCGTAATGAAATTACATTCCACTATGTGGAACTGAGTTGTTTGCAGAAGCCACCAAGTCAAATCCTCATTCTGCTGTCCTGTATGCTAAATGAGCCCAAAATTACGGCAGCTTTCCAAGATGTTGCCCAGAAAACACATCAAAGTATCAGAATGACCCCAAAGTTATGAGTATCATTGGCAAAATATCAGCCACATTTGGAAGGCAACCACAAAATCCCCTTTAATAAGTAGTTTGTGGTAGATTATATGAAAAAAGTCTAAATTAACTTGACATTAACTAAAACATTGGGCACAGATCCATTATTTATCTACTGTCACTTTATAACAAACCAGTCATGCTTTTTTATTCATTAAAAGGTTCAACAACATAAAATCTATCCCATTATCGCTGAAATGAATCTTAGTCACTGGACCTATTTAAAGGATAATGAACCTTTTTTGTTGGACTTTTAAAATGAACAAATGGCACTGCTGTCTTTGTAAAAATGAAAATGTGGATAAATAATGGATTGTACTAGTGATGACAACTGAACTTCTAGATGTATAGAAGGGAGTACTTCATCAAATCCTGCTGTGAATAGATGCTGAAGTTTGTTTTTATGCAATGTATGCACTGGGAATTAATATGGAAAACAGATATAATTAAAGTCAACTGCATTTTTGCACGCCAAAAACTATTTATATGAACACAAAATACATATTCCAGGAAACTCCAAAGCAGTTTTACAATTTTGCTTTTTCCATTTGAAGACATAAGGGAACAATATTCTTTCCAGCCATGTACTTAGTTTTTACTATGTAAGAGTTAAATATTCATGTAATAAGGGAATGGAAGAGACCCACACCATCCATTGCAAACCAATGCTGGTTAAAAAATGTTTTCCCAGTAACAGGTCACTCACAGAATTGATAATATGCGGCGAGACCTCTCACTTCCACTTGAAGCTAGAGTGCAACAGAACAATTTGCAAAGGCCCAATTCCGACAGCAAAGTCAAGAAGTCGGGAAACTGTTATCATTATTCCATGGGCTATGCAAAGGTTATTGAATAATCATTTGTGGATCACTGAATATTTATGTGCTACTTCCTGATATTACGTATTAGCACTGTTACTGAAGGCCATAGTTTGAGAAGACGGGCAGCTCAATCCTGTGTAACCGGCCTAAAGGTCTGGCCACAGCATTCTGTGGCTGTCCCCGGGTGGACTGCGGGAGAAGGGGATGCTTGTCTTCTTCCCTGTGTGCAAGGTGGCTGAGGCCCTATGGGCCTACTCGAATGTATGCCAGCTCTGGAGCTGGCGTACATTTGAACGGGGGGAGGTAGGCCGAACTGGCCTGGGAGAGTACTTGGGTTATGGGTGGAGCTCGCCGCCGATATCCCTGCCCTCCCCCAGCCTGGTTTGGCCAATGGACATCCCCTGGGCTGCCCCGTTCCACCCTCCCCCTGTCCCTGTGCCAGCTGGTGCAGGGCTTACCTGCTTTGGTGGGCACAGGGATGATCCACCGGGGAAGAGAGGGCTGTCAGCCTCTGCGCCGGTGGCCCTTACTTTCTGGGTGACGTAAATGCATTTTACGGCACGTTTAAGACATCCAGTGCCAGTGGAGAGCGCGTTCCTTTGGCACCGTTAGGCTGCAATCCTATAATGCTTAATTGAGAACAAACCCCATTGCATACAGTTGGACTGACTTCTGAGTAAACATGTATAGGATTGCACTGTTAGAGCCATCCTTACCCATAAAAGGGAAATATTTTGGGTGGATTCACATAGCTATTTGTTTCTACTGTTACCTAAGTGATTTTTCTTCTGCTATCTTACTGTGAAGATCTACTACATGTGTTTGGTGGACGGTTTAGTTTGTGGGTCAATCGTACGTCAGCTTTATTTGCCAGAGTTGTTCATTGCAGGCCTGTGGCTGGATCAAAAGTGGCTAAATCACTACAGCATGGGTGGCTGCAGAGGCGTCGCACCACTGGGGGCGATTGGGGCAGTGGGCCCCAGGGTGAGGGCCGCTCTTACCTGCCGCTCCCTCTTCCCCTTCGCAACGAAGAGCGGCTGCATTTCGGCCCTCCCACCCTCCCTTGTGCTGTTTGGCTCCCAAAAGGGGGCACGCTATGCTGCCGTTAACATCCCAGGGGCGGGGTGTGTGGTGGCCGTGGGGGTGGGGCGTGTCGGCAGCGGCCCCCACCCACAGGGTGAGTGGCTCCGTTACTGGGTGGCCGCAACCATTCACATCACATCATGCAAATTTTCTCTTTGAATTGGCTTTTGGAAACAAATGAAAACTTTGTAAAGTTTACCATGAACTTGGACTGGAATTACATAGCATCATATCTTTGATAAGATTTTACAAAGCGGGCACTCAAAGGAAACTAAAATGTATTCACTGTATCCGTTTTCCATGGGTTCTTTAATTATAGTACATGTATGTTGTTGCCTAAGATGGGTTGATGGGTTAGCGTGACGGGGAGTACAACAAACAACAGAACAAATTTAGTGAGGGAGACAAACAAATAATGTAAACATCCTTTGAAACAATCTTCAAAATACTTAGAAAAGTGCATCTTCCTTCTGGTCTGATGTTTATAGGCTGGGTTTATGTCTCTTTATGGCATATTACACTTTTTTTAAAAATGTCTTTAGTTCATATGAAACCTATTTTAGGATTGTAAGTATAACATGACTTTGCCCTTGACCTCCCTCCCTAGAGAGGATCAACTGGTTGGTGCATTTTTAATATAGTCTCTGGGAAACAGGCCCAGGTCACATAAATCTGGTTCACAAGTGTTCTCTTGAATCTGTCGGAGAAGAATGAGTGGGAAATTTTAAAATGACAGTTAGAAATGATTTAAGTTAGGGCAACCACATTTAAAATCTTTATCATACCAAACACGTTCACTGCAGTGTTTATTGTGTGCGCCCAAAGATTGATATTGTACAGGATATTGTAACATTGTACAGGAGGCAGCAACTAAAACCATCCCAAAGAAAAAGAAATGCAAGAAAGCAAAGTGGCTGTCAGATGAGGCTTTACAAATAGCTGTGGAAAGAAGGAATGCAAAAAGCAAGGGTGAAAGGGAAAGATATAAACAACTGAATGCAGAGTTCCAGAGAATAGCAAGGAGAGATAAGAAGGCCTTCTTAAATGAACAGTGCAAGGAAATCGAGGAAAACAACAGAATGGGGAGGACTAGAGATCTCTTCAAGAAAATTGGAGATATCAAGGGAACGTTTTGTGCAAAGATGGGCATGATAAAGGATAAAAAAGGCAAGGACCTAACAGAAGCAGAAGAGATTAAGAAGAGATGGCAAGAATACACAGAAGAACTATACAAGAAAGATCTTAATGTTCCTGATGACCACGCTGGTGTGGTCACTGACCCAGAGCCGGACATCCTAGAGAGTGAAGTCAAGTGGGCCTTAGGTAGCATTACTAACAACAAAGCTAGCGGAGATGATAATATCCCAGCTGAGCTACTTAAAATCCTAAATGATGATGCTGTGAAAGTGCTGCACTCAATATGCCAACAAATTTGGAAAACTCAGCAGTGGCCAAAGGATTGGAAAAGGTCAGTTTACGTTCCAATTCCAAAGAAGGGCAGTGCCAAAGAGTGTTCAAACTACCGTACAATTGCACTCATTTCACATGCTAGCAAGGTTATGCTCAAAATCCTACAAGCTAGGCTGCAGCAGTACGTGGACCGAGAACTACCGGACGTACAAGCTGGGTTTCGAAGAGGCAGAGGAACTAGAGATCAAATTGCCAACATGCGCTGGATCATGGAGAAAGCACGAGAGTTCCAAAAAAACACCTACTTCTGCTTCATTGACTACGCAAAAGCCTTTGATTGTGTGGATCACAACAAACTGTGGCAAATTCTTAAAGAGATGGGGGTACCAGACCACCTTACCTGTCTCCTGAGAAACCTGTATGCGGGTCAAGAAGCAACAGTTCGAACCGGCCATGGAACAACCGACTGGTTCAAAATTGGGAAGGGAGTACGGCAAGGCTGTATATTGTCACCCTGCTTATTTAACTTATATGCAGAGTACATTATGAGAAATGCAGGGCTGAATGAATCACAAGCCGGAATAAAGATTGCCGGGAGAAATATCAACAACCTCAGATATGCGGACGATACCACCCTAATGGCAGAAAGTGAAGAAGAACTGAAGAGCCTCTTGATGAGGGTGAAAGAGGAGAGTGCAAAAGTTGGCTTGAAACTCAACATTAATAAAACTAAGATCATGGCATCGGGTCCCATCAATTCCTGGCAAATAGAAGGGGCAGAAATGGAAGCAGTAACAGATTTTACTTTTCTGGGCTCCAAGATCACTGCAGACGGAGACAGCAGCCATGAAATTAAAAGACGCTTACTCCTTGGAAGGAAAGCTATGGCAAACTTAGACAGCATAATAAAAAGCAGAGATATCACCATGCCAACAAAAGTTCGTATAGTCAGGGCGATGGTGTTCCCAGTAGCAATGTATGGTTGCGAGAGTTGGACCATAAGGAAGGCTGAGCTCCGAAGAATAGATGCTTTTGAACTGTGGTGCTGGAGAAGACTCCTGAGAGTCCCTTGGACTGCTAGGAGATCAAATCAGTCAATTCTAAATGAAATCAACCCTGACTGTTCCCTGGAAGGACAGGTACTAAGGCTGAAACTCAAATACTTTGGCCACCTAATGCGAAGAGAGGACTCTCTGGAGAAGACTCTGATGCTGGGAAAGATTGAAGGCAAAAGGAGAAGGGGAAGGCCAAGGATGAGATGGTTAGACAGCATCACCGATGCAACGAACATGAAAATGAGCGAACTCAGGAAGATAGTGGAGGACAGGAAGGCCTGGCGGGATATGGTTCATGGGATCACGAAGGGTCGGACACGACTTAACGACTGAACAACAACAACAAAAGATTGATATACAGCAGATTCTGAGACAGAATTCCAAGAAAGAATTGATTGGCCAACCAGATGTCCTGTCATAGCCTTATTTTAAGACAATGTTTCTTTTCAGATTAACTTTGGAGACAACTGAATAACATGGAGGGGCTTATCTGGTCAGCTTGAGGCCCAGTTTACATAGGGTTTTGTTTTTTGTTTTTTTAATAATAAATTCTACATACATTAATTTTATCACCTCAGTTTCACATGAGGACGCATTTTTGTGAAATGGCCTCCAAGTGAAATATTCAAAAGTTAACACACTTCATTTACTTTGGTGTGTGAACATTCCAAGTTTTCACATGGAGACTATTTATTTATTTATTTATTTATTATTTATTTAAAGAATTTATATCCCGCCTTTCTCCCAGCGAGGGCACTCAAGGCAGCTTACAAAACATTAAAATACATATACATTAAAAATAAATTAGAAACAAGTAATTAAAAACAATTAAAACAAACAACTAAAAACAAACAACCCCAGTGGGTCAACCTGTATTAACTTTGTTAAAAACCATTTGTTAAGAAGCCATTTGTTAAAAAGCCAGCCCACCATGTCAGACATCGAATGCTACCCTAAATAAAAATGTCTTAAGGCCCTGCCAAAAGGTCTCTAAAGAGGGAGCCGTTCTTAATTCCAGGGGGAGGGAATTCCATAATTGGGGCGCCACTGCCAAGAAGGCCCTATTCCGCACCGCCATCCCCCTCACCTCTGTCAATGGCGGCACGGTTAACAGAGCCCCCCCTGATGACCTCAGAGTATGGGCCGGATTACAAGGAAGGAGTTGTTGTTGTTGTTGTTCAGTCATTAAGTCGTGTCCGACCCTTCGTGATCCCATGAACCATATCCCGCCAGGCCTTCCTGCCCTCCGCTATCTTCCTGAGTTCGCTCATTTTCATGTTCGTTGCATTGGTGATGCTGTCTAACCATCTCATCCTTTGCCTTCCCCTTCTCCTTTTGCCTTCAATCTTTCCCAGCATCAGAGTCTTCTCCAGAGAGTCCTCTCTTCGCATTAGGTGGCCAAAATATTTGAGCTTCAGCCTCAGTACCTGTCCTTCCAGGGAACAGTCAGGGTTGATTTCATTTAGGATTGACTGATTTGATCTCCTAGCAGTCCAAGGGACTCTCAGGAGTCTTCTCCAGCACCACAGTTCAAAAGCATCTATTCTTCGGCGTTCAGCCTTCCTTATGGTCCAACTCTCGCAACCATACATTGCTACTGGGAACACCATCGCCCTGACTACGCGAACTTTTGTTGGCATGGTGATATCTCTGCTTTTTATTATGCTGTCTAAGTTTGCCATAGCTTTCCTTCCAAGGAGTAAGTGTCTTTTAATTTCATGGCTGCTGTCTCCGTCTGCAGTGATCTTGGAGCCCAAAAAAGTAAAATCTGTTACTGCTTCCATTTCTGCCCTTTCTATTTGCCAGGAATTGATGGGACCAGATGCCATGATCTTAGTTTTATTAATGTTGAGTTTCAAGCCAACTTTTGCACTCTCCTCTTTCACTCTCATCAAGAGGCTCTTCAGTTCTTCTTCACTTTCTGCCATTAGGGTGGTATCGTCTGCATATCTGAGGTTGTTGATGTTTCTCCCAGCAATCTTGATTCCGGCTTGCGATTCATTCAGCCCTGCATTTCTCATAATGTACTCTGCATATAAGTTAAATAGGCAGGGTGACAATATACAGCCTTGCCGGACTCCCTTCCCAATTTTGAACCAGTCGGTTGTTCCATGGCCGGTCCGAACTGTTGCTTCTTGACCCGCATACAGGTTTCTCAGGAGACAGGTAAGGTGGTCTGGTACCCCCATCTCTTTAAGAATTTGCCACAGTTTGTTGTGATCCACACAATCAAAGGCTTTTGCGTAGTCAATGAAGCAGAAGTAGGTGTTTTTTTGGAACTCTCGGGCTTTCTCCATGATCCAGCGCATGTTGGCAATTTGATCTCTAGTTCCTCTGCCTCTTCGAAACCCAGCTTGTACTTCCGGTAGTTCTCGGTCCACATACTGCTGAAGCCTAGCTTGTAGGATTTTGAGCATAACCTTGCTAGCATGTGAAATGAGTGCAATTGTACGGTAGTTTGAACACTCTTTGGCACTGCCCTTCTTTGGAATTGGAACATAAACTGACCTTTTCCAATCCTTTGGCCACTGCTGAGTTTTCCAAATTTGTTGGCATATTGAGTGCAGCACTTTCACAGCATCATCATTTAGGATTTTAAGTAGCTCAGCTGGGATATGTTCGTCTCCGCTAGCTTTGTTGTTAGTAATGCTACCTAAGGCCCACTTGACTTCACTCTCTAGGATGTCCGGCTCTGGGTCAGTGACCACACCAGCGTGGTCATCAGGAACATAAGGAAGGAGGCGGTCCCTCAAATACCCTGGACCCGAGCCGTTAAGGGCTTTAAAATCAAATACAAATTTCATACAAACCCTTGCACATGCAATATATGGTCCTAAGGATGCAATATTTATTTATTTATTTATTTATTTATTATTTTCCACATTTTTTATACTGCCCTTCCTCCAAGGGGCTCAGGGTGGTGTACATGGTTCCTTCCCTCCTTTTGTCCTCATAACAACCTTGTGAGGTAGGTGAGGGTAAGAGATAGTGACTGGCCCAAGGTCACCCAGAATGTTTTGTGGCTGAGCGGGAATTTGAACCTGGATCTTTCAGGTCTACGTCCAATTCCAGGACCACTACACCATCCTGGCTCTGAATGTTACCATGATTTAGGGCTCCTTCTAACATTACCACAGAGGCATGGGAGATGTGGCAAACTCCTTCCTCTTCATGCAGTTCTGGTAAGAATAGGTGATGCAGCTATTTCCCATACCTCTTCAGGTGTACAAGCTGATGTAGATAGTGCCTAAAGATTGAGAATAATGATTTCCCTGGTTCAAATCTCACCTCTGCCATAAACTCACAGATGGCCTTAGGCAAGCCTCTCCCTCTCAGCTTCATTTCTCCAGCTCCAATATGAGGATAACAATACTTAAGGGTTGTTGTAAGGCAATAAATCAAGGCAATACATATGAAGTGCTTTGCACACTTAAAAAGTGCTACACAAATGCTTATTATTTTAACAACAACAACAACAACAACAGTACAGCCCCCCCCGTATACACGGATTCCTCAACCGCGGTTTTGGTTATCCACGGTTGAGGAATCCCCCTGCACCCTCCACAGCCCCCCCCCCAAGCTCTTACTTTTAGCAGAAACCTCCGTTTTTTCTTCTTCAAAAGTTCATAGTGAAGAGGTTCCTTTTAGGCCTGACCAACATGACTTAGGTGATAGCTAGAGTCTCAGCAAGGTTGCAGAGACTCTAGCCATTACCTAAGTCTTGTTAGTCAGGCCTAAAAGGAACCTCTTCACTCGGAACTTTCCAAGAAAAATACGGAGGTTTCTCCTTAAAGTAAGTGCTTGGGGGGGGCTGTGGAGGGTGCGGGGAGGGGGTGCCAACCCGCGGGGGGCCCTCTGAATACCATGGGGGGCATTCGCCAATTTCTGCGGTTTCAGGTATCCACGGTGGGGCTGGAACGTATCCCCCGCGGATATGGCGGCCCCCTGTAATAATAATAATAATAATAATAATAATAATAATAATAAAAAAACAACCAGTATTTATATACCACCTTTTCTTTGGTCATTGGATTTCTCCTCCAACTTTAATTCAAAGGCGGTTTACATGGGCAGGCTTTCTAAAACCCAATGTGTTTTTACAATACAATAATGTTCTAATCTTTCATAGAGCCCTTCATTCTAGATGTTTCTTTCACAGTCCAGATCTCCCTATTTCTCTGGCGTTCACCTCACCATGCTTCAGCTAACAGGGCAACCTTGACTCTCACTCAAGTGCAGTTGCAGTTCCACTCCCCCACAGAGGCTCTGCAACTTATCAGCTCAGCGTGCCGGCTGCTCTCCGACAAAGACACTTCCAGCCGTCTTGAACTGCCGTCCTTCAGATCTTCAAGCATATATGAAACAGTCACTCTATCAACTGAGCCAGACGTCCTGCCCTTTTAAGATCAACAGTGCTTTGGGAAGGAGTTGCATTGTGGACACCCCCCCCCCTTATTTCTGAAATCTTGTGGTAATGAAGATGACACATTACAGCGTGCATGCAACCCCCCGCTCCATGCCACTGATGCCATTTTTAGATATATATTGAATGTGCCTATGGTTCTGGGGTGAGTGGGAGGGGCCACGTTACACTGGTTTGCAAGGCTGCACCTTGTACCACTTACGGTGCTGCATCCCCTCCAGCAACACCACTGGGAAGATGATCTAAATCAAGCTTCCAAGTTTATAAAATAACTTCTCATTTTGGAAGCAATATTGTGCTCTTGGGAGAGATGGAGTCATAACATTCCCAGGATTCATACTGAGTTCAGCCTGAAAAGGCTTTTGTGGTAAAGTGCTTCTTCCTCGTTTGAAGCTTCCATTAAAAGCCAGGGGAACTTGAAAGGTATACCTGATGTGATAGCAGTCTGCATGTATGTGGTCCCTTTCATCCTAAATTCTGAAATGCAATTAGAAAGACTGATCAAGTTCCCACTGTAATCCACAGAACTGGAGCTTATTATACCAGTTTTGTAGAGGTGTCAGAAGACACTGTCCGTACACTTGCAGGATAAGATTGTGTCTCTAGGCTATTCCTGCTAGATCAGCATTTCAAAAGAAGGTGCACTGAAGCTGTTGAGCAGGCCAAGGACACTGAATGCAAACTTCATGCCAATGTCACTTAAAAATTTTGTATCAGGATGTCACACTGATCAAGTCACACTGAATCGACCAGCTTCTTGATGCTTTTGAGCACCCATGACTTTTTGCCACAGCTCTTAAGATACAGTAAGATGTACACTGACAAAGACTGATTTTGAAACCAGACTTGAAACGTTCTGTTACTGGTCTGACAATATTTGCGAATCCTGTGTATGGTAGGCACATAGCTTTGGAAACACATGATTGACATTAGCTGCTATTTGGGCACAGCAGCAAGCTTTACAAGCCCACTGGAATAATATATTCCAGCCAGGTTATATGAGCTTCAGTAACATGTCAATGGCCTAGCCATCCCCCCCCCTTCCTATCCACTTTCTTCTTCAAAAGCTTCATCCATTCCAAGAACTTTTACATGGCTATGGAGAAAGCATGCATTCAAACATAGTGATAATGTTGCGGAGGAACAAGGAGTTGCACAGGCCTATAATCTCCTGTTCATTAGGAGTCCTGGAATTTAAAATTCCTGATTTCTGCTTCACAAAAAGCAAAGAATCTGTACAATGATATCTGTCACATAGGTGTTCATGGTTAGGGAGAGGCATGAGTGATTTACCCTTCATTGCACCCAAATGGTGCAAATATCCATGGAGCTGGATCATCATTTTGGTACATCACAAAACCATACATGATGCAGACAAAAAGCATAGTAGACAAGAATCAGGGATATTAGTTGTTAAGATAATCAGGGGTGGTGTGACCTGGAATACCGCCCCATACTGACACTGTGGTGCTGTAGGGGAAAAAAAGCTCTTTTCCATGCTCACATGGTTTCATCAAACCTGGAGGTGTGAGACTTCCAGTTTTATTTAAAGGGACAGTGCACACTGTCCATGTACATAAAGGAAAATTTAAGGAAACTACAGGGGGAGACGAATGATCCACTTCTTGTTCAGGTGAGTGGGAAGTGGATTATTGCAGCTTGCATCAGCGGCGGGCTGGAAGGAGATGGCGACAGATTGGGGGTAAAGTGACCCCAAATCTGCTGCCCCTCTCCCTTGGACCCCTTGCGCTCCACTGCTGATGCAATCTGTGTCACTTTGCCTCATGGTTGGGCTGGCAGTGAAGATACAGTAGTCATAGCAACTAGTACACGAGGGAATTGATGCCAGAGTCAAAAGAAATCGAAATCACAGTTGAGGGTTTATCTGAGGGGATCAGTAAGCAATGAGCAACTCAAAACCAGGAAGCACAGAATTGGAGCCTCAGCTTGAATCCATTATAGTCTATATTACCAGCAGTCTTACAGTGCAATCCTATCCAATTTACACCACTGATGTAACCAGTGAGGAAAGGCAGGGCGGGAGACTTGGGAGGGGAGATTTAAATCCCACTTGAATCCCCCTTTGGAGGGGATTTTAATCCCCTTTCCATTCTGGGGCCTCCTGTTCTCGCTGCACCGCTGGTTACACCGGTGCTGTAAATTGGATAGGATTGCGCTGTCAAGCAGTGATGTTGCTGAAGCTCTTCTTTCTTGCTTGGAAATATGAATTTGTGCAAGTGTGATGCTTGCCTTAAATGCAATGTGAGAATTACTATTCCATAATTCATCTCCAGTCCAGATTTAAACCTGAGCCAGAGAAGAATCCATTTCCTCCCCTCCATGATCCTTCCAGTTTTCTTTCTCTTCCTTCATACTCACTTATTCAGCTGGTTCTTCAGGTTGGGCAGTGGCAATGAGGAGGAGGGAGCTCCCTCTAACCTCTGCACCGACAGCTCTGCAGCGTGCCAGCAGTGTACTAGGCACCAGAGTGGAGGAGATATTGCCTTTCCTCTTTCCCACTTATTGCTGGACTAGCAACAGGAAAGTAAAGAGTGTGAGGAGTTGGTTGGTTCAAGACCTGCATGGGGTGGGCAGATGGGCTGAAGAGGACTGGAAGTTTATGATGGATTTGTTGAAGGGATAGAAAATGATCCCCCCATCATGTGTTTGGGGGAAGAGTCTTGAAAAGTCCTTTTTTTCTGATACAGCTAAAAAAAAAATGTTTTCAGAGGCTTCAGACGCCCCAAGGCACCAAATGTATGCATTGCACAAATTGTTTTTTGTTCTACTTGGGATGTGTATTTAAGAACTCCTGAAATCTTCTGAAAGTGAGCTACATCTAAATGGAAGAAAAAATCTTGCCCAGACTAAAAATGATAAGAGGTTCAGAACCACAGTTTCAGCTTTACACTTGCTAAATCAAACCCCGAGGGGTATTATCTTTCAGTGTTGTGCACACTGATTAGAACTCTGGCTTCCATTACCAACAACGGGTGCATGGTTGGCGAGCTGCTGATACTTACAGCATTGAAAAAATCACGTCTGAGAATACTATTGTGTCTTCTTGTATCACATTTAACCATATGATAAAGTAAGTTAATTGCTGTGCCTGCACAATTCCTTTAGAGACATTCAGAGCACTTTGTGCATTGTTGTAAATGTAATCCATGGATTGCTTTTCATCTCTCACTACCTGTTTTCTTCCCTGTGTGTGATTCTCTTTTATGATTTCTTTTTCTCCCCTTTGTGCTCTCAACATGCAGCTATTTCTTTCTGCTCACATTGTTGCTTCAAGGCTATAAAAGCTTTAAAAACACCCATACATTTCCTGTATGATTTAGTATAATGTACTAATTGCAAATAAATTAGAATTCTACTGAACACAGGATGTAGCCTTAGTTTTGAATATGCTATTGTGAATCAAAAGATGACTTTGTTGTACATCAATCACAGAAACATGGGGCAAATTCCGGCACCCATTCATTGAGTGGATAGTCTTGAGCAAGTCTCTTCTTTCTCTCTCTGTATTTTGCTTTTGTCCTTCGAAATAATAATTTTTGTTCTGTGAAACAATGGTTATCTGTCTCACAGGGTGTTAGGAAGGTAAACACAATAAAATTTTTATAGTACTTTGCACATGAGAAGTGATATGATTAATAATAGTGAATTATATGTGAAATGTCAGATGCTCACTGCATAAATAAGTATTGCTGTTTTGCCTCCCCAATCTATCTTTTAACATTTGCATCACATGCTGGGAATAGTTAGCAAAAAAAAAAAAGGCCGATGAAAAGTAGCTATGAGAAAAGCAATTTCAATCCGTTGCTCTCCTGTCTGCCCCATTTCCTGATGCACACACCGTATTTCAAAAGCCTCACGTTTCCTTTCTTCCATTTTACCCATAATCCATGCTTCACGTCCACACAGAGCTGTATTTGATATGTTTGCTTCTATGGATGTAGCTGTGCAGCATAGTGGTTAGGAGATGGAGCTGCCAGTTGGGGTTTCCTTGGTTTGAATATCAACTCTGCCCCGAATTCACAAGGTGGCCATTTGGCAAGCCTCCCAGTCTTAGCTCCCCAGCTTTAAAATGGGAATAGTAATACAAATGGCCCAATCATATCCTGGGTCAGTGCACTCAACGCAGGGCCGTCAGTGCAACATCCGCTGCATATGTGCACCGTTTGGGGACCAGGTCAGCTGGGAGAGGTAAGAAATGAAAAACTTTACTTAGCTTGGTCATCACATGGCTCCTGATGGAACTCCTCAGATCTATGCCAGTTCTGTATCTGGCATAGCTCTGAGGAGACTGCCAGGAGCGTGTCTGGGCTGGGGGTCTGGAATATAGTGGACACCAGTGCGGCTGTGATCAAAGGCGTCGCTCGTCCTAGTCCCGTTTACTGAGCGAGCAGGAGGCGGCCCCGCCCCCTCACTGTCAGAGCCATTCCCCTGCGGAGAAAGCAGCAGGCAAGAGACCCTACCTGCTGCTTTCTCCACAGGGGAATGGCTCCGACAGTGAGGGGGTGGGGCCGCCTCCTGCTTGCTCGGTAAACAGGACTAGGACGAGCTAAACTTACGGCCCCGCCCCTACTGGAGCGACGCCTCTGGCTGTGATCCACACCTGCCTCTCCTCTGGCAGAAACTCTTAGGCAGCCAATCCGTGCTGCACTGCTGGCAATGTGTGGCTTTCCGGTCCTTGCACTGGCGACAGAGTTGCGCAGACTGGCAGAGGGCCCTGCCATGTTGAAAGACCTCGCGGTACGCCGGTGTATGATATAGGATTGGGCCATTACTTAGGTTTGCTGGAAGTACTACAGCAAGATAATACATGTAAAGCACTTTGTATTCTCAAAAAGTGCTATACAAATTATGTTGATTACAATTATACATGTGCAATTGTGCACAGAAAGAAGCAGGTGCAATAATGATATTTGATTTAGATAACTGTAATATTGCTTCTAAAAATGCTAAAGAAAGAACAAAATTTTTAAGCAATCTTTGTACAAAGAACAAATTATATTCACAATTTTGTAACACTGAAAATTCTCAATGCACAGGCAGCTGAGTAGCATCATCTTGCAAGTCATCGGTTATCTCTGAAGTTAATTTCTCATACCCCTCATTCTCCCCATGAATGTACACTTCTCAGTATCCTTTGGTAACTCACATTTTGGAGTTTTTATTAAGTGTGATTGCATACATAAATCTGTCTTCAAGAATTTTCAAGAAATATTTGTTACCCTTTCCTTTTCTAATATTCTTTTTTTAGATGGTAACCTTTTAGATTGTGAGCCCTTTGGGGACAGGGAGCCATTTAATCATTTGATTTTGTCTGTAAACCGCTTTGTGAACTTTGTGTTGAAAAGCGGTATATAAATACTGTTAATAATAATAATAATAATAATAACCTAAGATAGGAAATTAAAGACTAAATGTATGTCAGGAATTAGCAAGGATTTTTTAACCATCATTTACTGAAAATCTGACATAATTTGATGAAAACAAAAGCTCTGATATTTTCATTGTCACTGGGAATAAATTACTAAGATCAAACACAGAAATAGAAGTATCAATGATTTGATGGTAATCAAATTCAAGAAATCAGCACAACAACAACAACAACAACAACAACAACGTCCTGTTATTCAAAACGTCTCCCTGTTTGCAGTTTTAGGCTGCAGTACATTGTGCATGCACAAAAATTTTAAAGAGCTGGTTCATTTTTGTAAAATATCTGTGCATTATAGTTGGCTGGTGTGAGACAGAGGACACAAAGGAAATGATTTTAGTTACAAAAAAAAAGTTTGAAGGGATGTTGGGAAAAGGCCAACTTTGGCCAATCTTTCAAAGACCAAGCAGAAGCTTTAATATGGAGACTTCCCTGAAGTGGTGCTCTTGAGAAGAGTTTTCTCAGCAGAACGAATAGCCTTATGCAAATTTTGTGATTCTGAGGAAAACGTATGCATAGGAATAAGAGTGGTATAAAATGATTTCACTTGTAGGGTGAGAGGCCAGGAGAGATCTGTCCAGTGCATCTCCCCTTCTTTTAAAGAATACGGGAGAGAATTATTGTGTTAGTGAAGCAACATAACTGCTCATAATTCAGTGTTTTGGTCTACTGCAAAGATACAGGCACCCATTCCTCAGTTTAAAAAAAAAGTGTTTTAAATCAATTGGTCCCTGAATTGAAACTGACAGCACAATCCTAACCAAAGCCCCGTGCTGGGATGCTCCACTGTATCCAGTGTGGGTATGGAGGCTGCTGGAGGCCTCCCCAAGGTAAAGGGACGTTCATCCCCTTAGCCCCTGTTGTTGAGCCCCAGCACCAATAGCCTCTATTGTAAATGAAGTACAATCTACTTCATTAGGTGCATGAAGTGAAATCTTCACTGGGAATATGTTTGCCCACTGGGGATTTCACTTTATGCATCTGATGATGCATAAAACTGATGGCCATGAAAACTGATGCGGAAGGAAACTGGTTCATCTGTAAGGTGTTACAAAACTCTTGGTGGTTTTTGCTGAAACAGACTAACACGGAAATAGTTGTTGATGATTCACTTTTCCATAAATTTCGGAAGAGAAAATGCCGACCCTCAAACACCTATGAAATCAACACCCCCAGTCCCAGAACAATCAGTTCTCACCCCTGCGTCTTGACCTGTCTCCAGAGCTATTAGTGAAAGCTGCTCATAAAAAGAAAAAGATGCAAAACCTTTTTATTTATCCAAGCTTTTTCTATTACGCCATTTAACGCTAATTACCTACTGTGACTGAGTTGCTTTTATGTTGTTGTATTTTATTGCTGGTTTTATTGTTTTAAGTGTAATGTTTATTTTTGTATATATATATTTTAATGTACTGTATATGCCTTCTCGAATGCTTTGGCAGATGGTGGAACATAAATGATGGAAGTCAATAAAAATACCAAAATTAAAGTTGGGAACGGAGAGCATGTGCATGTGTATGTGAATGGCTTGTTAATACAGGCAGCTCATCCTCTGTGTGGTTGCTTAGTGATTTTCTAGCAATGATGTCTATATAATCTGTGGGTATTAGGGCCCCATCCTCTCAGGCCGCTACACCATTGGAACTCGCATTTTGGTGGTGCAGCAGCCTTTTCAGCATTGCAAATTGTAATGCGCTGTTGCACCCAACTGGGCTGCCACCAGAAATGGTGAGTGGCAGCCGTCTGTGAAGATGCCCTGGCACTGGTAAATTGGTGGAGGCAGGCGAGGGATGGGCGGAACAGGGTGGGGATGTTTCAAGGGCGAGAAGAGGGTAGTTATTGGTGGCAGAAGCTCTGCCAATATCCTATCCCCCTTCCTGATCTTGATCCACCTCCCCAGGTCCATTAAATTGCAATTGTTAACTTCATTCATGGATATTGGTTCTTTTCTCTAATTGGTGGACCTATTTACCAAAGGGATAAACACCATAGTCCTTGCCACTTGCTAGCCATTTGCTTATTTCTTGATGGAGAAATAGGGCCAAATAAATTGTAACCAACAGGCGATGGATCAGAGGTTGGCCAGGGTGGGCACTGGTCAAAGATCCATGTCCTTCTGGAAACCCACCTGGCTGAAGCTACCCCCTGAACTCCCCCAGTACTGGTCAGCTGCTGCAAATTTCCCCTCTGTTCAATAATGGGGAGCATGGGAGGAGCTGGTATCTCCCATTACCTATCACCAGTAAGCCTGGGGGGGGGCACAGTAAGGCACTGCCCCAGGTCTCCACCAACCTGGCACTAGCACAGTGAGTGATGAGAAAGATTCACAGGCTTGTGGGCTGACGTCCCTGAAAACACATGCTGTTGTTTTATTAGTCCCTAACTGCAATTTCTTGGGGCCTTCCCAGAAAAAAAAGTCACAGCTAAACTTAAATGGCCCTTCTGGTAGCTGTGCTGTTACTTTCTGATGCTTTTAAAAGCACCAACAATACTGCAGAGAACTGTTTTTAATTGACAGAAAGCCTACTGCTTTAAGCAGACTGCACTATATTTTTACATGCCCTATCCATTTAGCCCCATGATGTAACTTGAAGATACCTTCTATCTATTATATCTATGCAATAGGGTTTTTGTGGTTTTTTTTAAAAAAACACAAAAACGATTTCATCGAGAGAAGCCAATTCCTCTCTAGTGGTTTCCAGTGCAGTAGAAACAATACTGACTACTAACCTCAAATTGGTGGCAGTACTTAAATTGTGACTGAACCAGTGCTAAGAACAACATTGCTGCTTCAGAAGTCACGGAGTCTGCTGATGCGATGTGAAATTGTATCCGCGTGAAGAGCTCGCTCTGAAGATTATATGAAAGTGGGCTAACTATCCTTTTTCTCTGCGATTCTACAGTTACGGATGCCAGCCTTGCCTTTCTAAGGTTTACGTTTTCATTTCTGGAATATTTACTTGTAAAAATAAATAGGAGACTTGCATCAAATCCTTTTGATCAGTAATGATCAAAAGAGAGTGAGATACAGAGAATGAGCTAGCAAGACTAAGCTGTTTTAGTTTCCCCTGTTATTTCTCCTCTGGCATCAACAATTGATATAAGAAGTGACCTGGCTATGAGTTGTTAGCATATGCAAATTCACTACTAATTATTTGGCTGGATTGTTTTAGAGTCCTTGGTGCATTCTGGAAACACTGGGCAGGTTCCAGACCTTGGTTTCTTAGTCTATGATTTGTGTGCTTCCCCTCCTCTTCTATGCACAAGAGAGAGTTAAATCTTCTAGTTTCAGTGAAGTAAGCCACAATTCCTTGTTATTATGAACATGTGGAACTGTGGTTTATCCAAACCATGATCAGGTAACAAACCATCATCTGAATGATGGAGAACCACTGTTCCCTGAGTTCATGTATAAGGGGCATCCCAAACCTAGGCACCACTGCCAATGGAGTGCATGTTGCATGCAATTGTGGTGGTGGTGGTGGTGGGTAAAAAAATATTTACCTCCCTGTAAGCTGCTGGCCGCCAATGAGTCTCCTTGGACCTACACCAGCTATTTACCTGGTGTAAGTCTGAGGAGCCTCATGGGGTGTGTTGGGCTGGGAAAAGGAGGATAGGATCTTCGCATGCACTACTGATGCTGAGATCCACCCCTAAACAGCAGCCTCTGGTTTGGCCCACTCTCTGCCCTGATTCTCCCCTGAACCGCCCCTGCTTGTCCCCTTACCTGCTCCAGAGTAGGCTGGTGGTGTGGAGTAGGCTGGGGAGTAGGTGGGTGTGCATGGGGCCTTCAGCCAGTTGCACTGGCAGTCCTGCAATGGTGTGGCTTTTACAATGTCAACCCAGGACTTAATGGCAGCAGATTGCAAGATCCTATGCCATAGGATCTCAATAGGATTGGATCAGCAGACTTGTGGTTTGCGTTAGACTGAGAGCAGAAGCTTTCACTCTCTACTTCTTGATAACAAAAATGGGGAGCAGGCAGAGGGCAGCATGCAAGCTGATGTGTCCAAATCGACCCATTGAATGTTTTAAGGAAGTCGTGACTTCCTATGCATAGCAGTATGAACAGCTCTGGTGATCCAAATTTGATCAGAACACTTAAGAATGCATCCGTTTTCATTTTCAATTTCTGCCTTTCGCAGATAATAAGACACTCAGGTTATTACATTCACCTGACAGCATGCATATCTTTCAGCCACAATAACACACCTAATAAGAGTTTGAACAGACCCGTCTTATGATGATCCCTGTTGACTTTATCAGGACCTGTCTTATTTCTGTGAAGCAGAACAAATGACTTGCGCGATGTATTCATTTGGTGATAAACACTGATTGTCATGGCAAAACTTAACAAATGCATTTGGAATCCGTAATTCTTGACTGTACTAGTCACTGCTGATAGGGTGTTCATTTGTCTAGGACTCTGAAAACATGATTTTCCAGAATGTACTGATAGAAATAGTGAAAATATATTTTATTGTGATTGTGAGCTGTCTCCTATTTTATTAAAGTTCAGTGAATCTTGATGCAGGGTTAACATGTCCCTCAAAACTCAAGGACATCTATCAATGAATAATGTTCTCTGCATGATAAGGAAAAGTTTCAAAGTGAGCACCAGGGATAGGGCATTGAATGTGGATATGGAAGTAATGGATTAATGGACCATCTAAGAGTTGATACACATATCCATATGCGTACATCTCTTGATCATTTACAGCTGAATGTGTGAATTGCTCCTCTGGAAAAATGTATTAGAGGTGAGATGCAAGCTCTTTCTATCATATTTCAGTATAAGGGCTGTCTACACTAGATGTTGTAAGTTCCAGGGTGCAATCCGGTGTAACAGTAGATCCCCTGGTGTAAGAGCACTAATGCCAGTGTAACTTGCCGTACGCCGACGGATGCAGGACGGACAACGGTGTAACCCCTCTTAGATGCCTCACATGTGCAGTTAGGACATGGAACGGACACTGGCACAACTCCACCAGTGCAGGGGGCATTCCAGGGGCATCTGAATACCCCCAGAATGCCCCCTGCGCTGGCGGAGTTGCATCAGTGTCTGTTCCGCGTTCGAACTGCATATGTGAGGCGTCTGAGAGGGGTTACGCTAGTGTCCATCCTGCGTCCATTGGGGTACAACAAGTTACATTGGCATAAGTGCTTTTACACCGGGGGATCTACTGTTACACCGGTACAAGAGTTACACAGGATTGTGGCGCCAGTGTGTGATGATGAATACGCATGTGGGCATTCAACCTAAGTGTGAAAAGATGGGCCCATCATTCCACCTCCATGTCCATCTTATCTAAGGGCCAAACTATGCACACTGTTTTTACATCATCTTTACAAGATGGGCTTAATGTGAAAGTGGACTGGAAGTGGTCCTTTAAAAAATATGCCACAGAAGGCCTGATGCAGCCTGACAGGTGTGTTACATGGCAAGGGAGAATTAAACACTTTTGTGCCAAAATTTGCCCCCAAAGCAGCTACTTGAAGGACTGCCTCCCCCCCCCCCCATGATCCTGCCCCGGAGATCAGCTGAGAGGTCCTTCTTGTATGTCTTCCCACTGGAAGGGGTGCACTTAGCAATGACACCTGAGTGTCTTCTCTGTAGCGACACCCAGGTTATGGAACTTCTTGCCCTTGAATGTAAGGTTGGCTTCAATCACTTCCAGTGTTCCAACAGTGGCAACATGTTTTTATTCCATGTAGCCTATTGGGTCTAAGTTTATGCTGATCTGGTCTGCCTTCTCTTAGTTACACTGTCTTGATACTGTTCTCTAGTGCTCTAGTACTGTATCATGTTGTTTATTTTGTTACTATTGAATTAAGTTTATTGCACTCTTGGGAGAGGCTTGAGTCTTTTCTAGGCCGAAGCCACGCTAGATTCCAGGACTATGGTAAGCCTATGTAAGGGAATGACCTCTCCAGTGGCGTCATTAGACTGGGGGCCCTATACCCCTGGGCCCCAAGCGCCAGCGTCTGGGGGGCGCCCGCCACCGAACAGGCAGTCCCTGCTGACCACTCCGCAGATGAGGCGCTTTTCTTCTCCCTGCTCCGCTGGTCGCTTCAAAGCGCCTTTGAACTCCAGCGACTTTCCTCCCCTCCTCCTGTTTATGTGCGCATATAGGCTTTCCCCTCCCCTCTCTTCAGCAGATTAGCCTATATCCAGGGGAGAAGCAGCCACAGCGACAGGAGGAGTGTGTGTGTGTTTCTGCGCCTCCTCCGTCCTCCTGAACTCCAGCAACTTTCCTCCCCTCCTCCTGTTTGTGTGCGCCTATAGGCTTTCCCCTCCCAGTTGCTACACACACGTGTGTGTGGAAGCAGATTAGCCTATACCCAGGGGAGAAGCAGCCACAGCGACAGGAGGAGTGTGTGTGTGTGTGTGTGTGTGTGTGTGTGTGTGTGTGTGTGTGTGTGTGTTTCTGCGCGTCCTCCGTGCTCCTGTGCAGGGGTGAATGAGGGAAGGGGGTGAGCGAGCAGGACCGGGCTGCTTCTCCTTCCGATTCCCATTGAGATCTGCTGTCCAGCGCAGGAGCTTCTGCAGAGCTCCAGCAGGTGCCTGTGCCACAGCTGAGGAAAGTTAGACCAAAGTGGACTTCGGAGCCAAAAGGGAGCAGGAAAAGATGGGGGAGAGATCTGTTGCCACCAGTGAATAAATCGAGATTTTTTTCGGAAAAAGGGGTGGAGTGCGCGCGTCACGCTCGGCCAACCCCCTGGCCCCAGGCGCCGGGCGGGCTAGCAACGCCACTGGACCTCTCCACCCTGGGAGAGGGTGTTTTCATACTCACACATGAATAGGCTCACCAGATCTCCAACCGGGACAAAGTGCTATACCTTTAGGAGAAGGAATGTGGGCAGGTGTAGCTTGTTAAGCTTTAGAGCACAATCCTAGGCATGTCTATTCAGAAGCAAGCCCCACTGAACACAATGGGGCTTGCTTCTGAGTAGACATGCCTAGGATTGTGCTCTAGGACTTAACAAGCTACACCTGCCCACATTCCTTCTCCTAAAGGTCTAGCACTCTGTCCCGGTTGGAGATCTGGTAAGCCTACACATGAAGGCCTTTCCTGGAAAGCAGGCTGGCTTCACACTTCAGGCAGGCAAGTTTGTGATGCCTCCTGGACCATATAAATAGTCATAGCTAGGGTTACCATATTTTGGCAACCCCAAACCTGGACACCCCCCCACAGTCCCCCCACACACATTCAATTAATTAAATAATTAAAAATGTAAAAGGTAATATTAAATGAAATTTAAATATATAGAATGAAATCGTTCCTAAGGGGCGCAAAGCGCGGCCGAAAATTTAAATTTCTAAAGGGGCGCTAAGCGCCCCTTATGCCGCACAAAGCGCGTCCGGAATTTTAATTATTTAATTATTAAAAATTAAATAAATAAATAAATAAGCTTACCTTTTCCCAGCGCTGCTGCTGCTCCCCGCGTCCTCACACCGGCAAGCTTCATGCAGCTCCTGAGCCCGGTCTCCCAGTGGCACCGCACGGAGATCGGGTTGCAGCCTGCTTGCCCGTGCTGCGCGAGCCTGCCGGAGGCTCGCACGGCGCGGGCAAGCAGGCTGGCCCGGTCTCCCAGCGGCACCGCTGGGAGACCGGGTTGCAGCCTGCTTGCCCGCACTGCGCGAGCCTGCCGAAGGCTCGCGAGGCAGGGGCAGCAGGCTGTCGGTTGGCCCGCTCCCTCACTGGCTCCATGCCGATGAGAGAGTGGGCGAACGACACCCGCTTGCCGCCGCCATCTTCTTCTTTTTTAAACTTACCTGGGCGCCGGCAGCAGCTTGGATCACGAAATCTCGCGTGATCCAAGATGTCGGCGCCCAAATCTCATGAGGGCATGATGCCCTCACGAGATTTGGGCGCCAACTTCTTGGATCACGCGAGATTTCATGATCCAAGCTGCTGCCGGCGCCCGGGTAAGTTTAAAAAAGAAGAAGATGGCGGCGGCGGCGGGGGCCATCCCTCCGGGGACTGTCCCGGAAAAACCGGTACGGATGGTAAGCCTAGTCATAGCCCACTCAGACGCCCACAGTTACGTAATTTTTGAGTGGCACGGGTATGTTACTATGATGACATAGTAACTCTGCCTTCTTTCTCCCTCAGCACAGCCCAGCAGCAAGGCCATAGAATGTATCAATTTTCTCACCGAGACCACCTGTTCAGCATTAACTTTTAAATGGAGGTTCTGTTTACAAACAAAATTGCCTCTGAATCCTATTTCTTCACAGTGGAGAAAGGTAGGATGAAAATATTTTACATACATTTAAACAAAATACATAAATTTGCTCTTGCAGTGGCATATTGGTGCAAACAGCCACTCTGGGGGCAAATTGCCTCTTGGGGAGAATTCTGGGATGAAAATGGTGCAGGAGGAGGAAGTGCCCCCCCTTTGCTGTGCACCAAATTCCTTGGCCAGATTGATCCCTCCACAGCTATGTTTAAAGGATTACTTCCAGTCCACTTTTGCATTAAGCCCATCATGTGTAAAATTGGCTCTCCAATTATTCTAATTCAGTGTTTATCCTGGAGGTGGAATCTGTGATGAAATATTTTCTTATTCACTTCCATATTGTCATCTTATTTTAGCATAATTAGTTCTGTAGTAAGTCCTTTGACTGAAACTCTGATGGGCAGCACAATTCACACTAACTAAACTTTAGTTACTAAAGAATGGTGGTGCAAGCGCTCAGCCGTTCTAAGCTGCTGCAAATGTGCCATAAAGCACATTTGCAATGAATCTAGAGTAAGGGCCACCGGAGCAGAGGCCAGCAGCCCTTACTCCACTGCCGGATCATCCCTGTGGCCACCAGAGAAGGTAAGGGATCCCCCGGCGGGCGCAGGGACCATCCAGGAGGTGAGGGAGGCTGGTCGTTGGCCGAGCTGGCCCGGGGGGGGGGTGGAGATGGCGGCCACCCTGTTCCCTTCCCGGGTCAGTGCAGCCATTACATGGCCTCTTCTGACTTGCGCCAGCTGAATAGCTGGCGGAAATCTGAGGAGGCCCGTTACGTTACACCGGGGGAAGGGGACGAACGTCCCCTTTCCCCGAGTAGACCTCAATGATCACGATCAGCCCGAATAGGATTTGGCGGGCGGGCCAAGGCTGCCCGCTGGATCTTTAGTATGGATTGCGCTCTCAGTCTGTCAAGCTTCATATGAATTCATGGAATTCCATTGTTTTTAGTGGATCTTTGTAGGAGTTGCACATGTTCAAGACCACAAAACCTTGGGTGACATGAGGGCATCTGAGGGAGAGGGAAAATTCATTCAGCCTTGTGTCTCTAATGGGTTAATGCTATCAAAGAAATGGTCAGCTTTCACATGTCTCCAATTATAACAAATTCCTTTGGCTGACAGGTTGTGAAGAACTGTGGGTTGCCATTGAGTCTGCAAACGGGAAGGTTGCTCTAGAAAAAATAACACCCTCGAGTCTTGAGTTAGTGCTAAAGCTTTTCAGATTCATTTTGTTTGGGGGAATATTAGTCCTTCTGTCAAGAAAAACCAAACAGTGGTATTTGACGTGTGTTGTCCCTGCTGTGGTAAGAACTGTCTGCACAAAACTCTCCGCCTTTTGTTTCTGCACTGAAGCATGTGGTACTTGAGACTGACAAAGCCATTAGAAAGTCCCCCTGTGTGCTCAATTTGGCTCAGGGTTGTATTACGTAGCAATAGTAATTATACAGGCTAATGGGATTGGTTTCGCCAGTGCTACTACCACTTGTCTGCTCTGGCTTGCCCTTCTCTTTGCATAGCATCTCTGGGACAATAGCCTTTAAACCCCACTGGGATCGCAGCAAGAAAAGGAACTCATCTATGAACATAAAATAAGGATGGGTACCGCAGCTGAGGTAAAAGTCTTTTCGACATAGTTGAGCTGGTTTTTATAGCAATTGCACATCTATAGAGGTATTCTCTTTACCACACTCTGTCCCTCCGCCTCACACCTAGCATATTCTGAAGGAGGTCTGGCTTGCAAAATAATTATCTACCAGAAGTACCAGCTGGGTGAAACCAAACCTCAGGAAAATACTCTATTAACTGTTTTCTTTTGCGCTAGGCTGTTTTCTCCCTCTCCATTCAGGTATTTAATATGCTACATTGTAGGCGCCATCTCTGCTCAGTAGTCATGAATGTATTCCCCCCCCCCCCGAGTTTCATTTCTTTATTTGAAGAAAATAGCAAATTGCTGATGGATGAAGTGTCTGTTTCTCTAGAGCTACCTTTGACTGAATCTGAAAAGTGAGATGAATATAAGTGAAATCTGAGCATTGCTCTCTATTTTAAGTTGCCAGCAGAGAATGGCAAGATTAACACAGAGTAAACAGTGGAGTTGTTGCTGACGGAAGAAGAAAATGACAATGTAAATGAGTTTATTCATGTGCTGGAAAGCATACAGCATTAACCAAAATGTATTCATTCTTATGTTATAAAGGGAATGAAAAATGAAAAGAGTAAGTGGTTATTTGACACGTGAATATCTAGCCTCATAAATGCAGGTGATACACATTCTCTACAGAATTTAGCAGCATGCAGGGAAATGAAACCTGTGTTATATTCTGAAAGAGACAGTAGAGAGTGTTTAGTTCAGTATAACTCAGTACATAGTGCTTTGGCCCCAAAAAACCTTTAAGGTACATTTGCCAAATGCTCTAGGGAACATCCAAAAGATTTGTATAATTAAACATCTGGGCCAAAAGGAGTCCTGTTTACACAAGGAAAAAAGACATCAAGAGGCGGAGGCCATTTGGAGTAATTGTAAAATAACTCCAACAGCAGCTGTCCCACATCACACCACTTCAGTACACACAGACACATATATATTAAAGTCTCAAAGCAAATCTGGCCCACATTTAATGCCACCAGTGATAACTTTGGCTTGATGTAGTAGCACAATTCATCTGGAGAACCATGCTTTCGGAAAACACACAAACATGCAGCACTGAGATTCCCAGTTTTTATCCCTAATCCCAGAGTCCTCTTAACTGTTCTTCTGTGATAAAAACACTTTAATTCAATTAATCCCTGTTGTCATTACATTGTTAAAGGAAACAGAGGCTGAAGGGGGCTGAAAGCAAGAGTGTTGGCTTGCCTCTTTTTTAACTTGTGATAATTGACCATTATCACTATATCAGAGACAACCCATGATTACAATTACCTACAAGGAAAAACACAGGGACTGAGTGAGCAAGGAATGGTGGCTAAGACTCCCTTCTAAATAGTTACCTCCAATGTTGATACTTCTAACCCTTTGGAGGGAAGAGGGGAGAAAACAGGAATTTTGTCTTACCGTAAATCTCCTGCTCTTGAAAGAGGAAGGAGGACACTTGCCCCTCTCCCACGCCGTCAGAAGCAGGGCAAAGAATGGAAGCTGGGCTATCCCTGAGTGAGGGACATCCATGCCCCAGACCGGAACTGCACAAGCTGTGAACAACCCCTCTCACTTCTCAAGAGATAATAATGTATGAGATACTGGCAACTATGACACATGTGGCCACAGAAGTAGTGGTCTAGGTAACTTGGCTCAGGGCATGGCCTGTTAGGGACAACCCCCTGGGAAGCCCTGCCTACCACTCCACATATCCGCCTGTTGTCTGGAAGAATGAGCCAAACCTGCAAGTGCAGCCGGTGGGTGCAGCCCCCATTCCTCTTTCAAGAACAAGAGATTTTTCAGTAAGACAAAATTCCTGTTTTCTCTGTAAGAGGAAGGGGGTGGGTGGGTATTCCTGACACAGCATATCCATAAGACAGGTGGAACCAAGAGAGGCTCCAATCTGCACCCCACCCCCCATAACACTTTCTGCAGCACCTTCTGACCAAAGGCTGCCTTAGCGGGAAAAGAAGAATTGTTCCTATAGTGTTTGGTGACGTGTGGCTACTCTGCATATCTCTTCCAAAGATCCCACTCTCAAAAGGCAGCTGAGGCAGCCACACCTCTCAGGGAATGATTGGTGACTCCCACCAGGGTAGTTTCTCCCAATGTCCTGTATGCTAACTCAATACTTTGACACAGCCACCTAGCCAGAGTGCTAGTGGACACCTTCCTACCTTGGAAGGGCTCTTGAAAAGGGCCTTGAAGGGCCTTGGTCTTCCTGAACTGAGCGGTATGATCAAGGAAGAAATGTAAAGCCTTCTCAACATCTAGCATGTGCCTGCCAGTGCTTCTCCTTCTCATGCATTGGCTTGGAATAGGAAGACACCAGTACCAACTCCTGAGACCTCTGGAAAAGTGATTTGACCTTTGGAATAAGGCTGGATTGGTCTGGAGAACCACCTTATCTCGGTCGAAAACACACAGCTCTGGATTTGAAGACCAATCCAGCCTTATTCCAAAGGTCAAACCACTTTTCCAAATCCAATTCAGACACCCATTCAGCTGACACCCGTAACAGCCACCAGAAACAGAGTTTTGCAGGTCAATTCCCTAAGAGAGACTCTTGCGCTAAGGTTGAAAGGTGGACCCATGAGCAGCAAACTGGAAACTAATTCATGTTTCAGTTAGGGAAATGGTGCACCATCAGTAGACTGAGCAAAGCCACACCCTTCATGAAATGCTTGACGAGATGATAAGCAAGCAAAATACTATCCCTACAATCCAGGATGCTACTGAGAGAAGTGCTGAGTCCCTTCTCCAACCCAGTGTATAGGAAGTCCACCCCCTGAGCCACCTGAGTCCTGCTTGAGTCTCTGTCAAAACATCACCTCTTTCCATGTTGGGCGTAAACCCATTGCTGAAACTGGTGCCTAGATGCCATCAATGTATCAAGAACAGCTTCTAAAACACCACCAGACCTAGCCAGAGCCTTTAAGCCTCCATGTTGTTAACTGGAACCTGCATGGATCCAGATGGACAATTTGCCCTTGGCTCTGTAGGTCCTACCCCACTGGGAGGGACCATGGCTCCTCCTGTGGGATCTGATCTGATCAGGTCTGGGAAGGAGGAATGTAAGTCTGTTGAATCTCCCTCTTCCAAGTCCTGGTTTGGGGAAAACTGTGAGTGGTTGGTGGTCAGGGATGTCTCTCCCCCCACCCTGCCTGACAGACACACCTGCTCTCTCTGCTCTGTGGTGCAGCTGCATTTGAAGCTGAAGCTTTCCCTTCTGGCACTACTAGTGCCAGGAGGGAAAGCTTCAGCTTCAAATGCAGCTGCACCACAGAGCAGAGATTTGGTCATTTTTTTTTACTCTTAGTGCCTGGCTGCTGCTCTTGCCCCAACCCTTGCTCTTGTTGCTCTCCTAGCTTTGTGGCAGCCTTGTAGTAGTGTACCGCAAAGTGTTGTGCTGGGTCATCACTGTTGCCAGCAGCTGTTGCTGCCACTAGTGGATGTCAATTAAATTGGTCCCTCTCAGTTTGCCTGGATCCCTCAGAAGCTGGTGGAACTAGGCCTTGCAGATCCCTTGCACTGCAGTGCAGCCATGCTTCTCTCCTGGCTGGAGATTGGGAGGTGGGGGAAGGAGCATGATGGACAAAAAATTCCCTGTGAAGGGCCCCAGCCTTAGCTAGGTAAGCAAGAAGGGAAACAGAGGGGGGAAAACCAAAACCAAACTAGCCTAACTGAGAGGAGACTGTTGGATCTCAGCACACATCCTGCTTTTCCAACTGGGGCATGGATGCCCTTCATCCATGAATGAGCCAGCCTTTGGTTTTTTTGCCCTGCCTCTGACGTTGTGGGAGGGGCATTCCCCAGAGGTCAGGAATGCCTCCCTTCCTCTTACAGAGAACAGTGGTGAATGGAAGCAGTTCTCCACACACACACACACACCCCAACACACCATCTGTTTAAAAGTGTGTGCAGCTCTGAGTGTGGGATTTCTGCCCCCTGTTCTTGCAGAACCTTTTTGCATGCTGTGTCCCAATCCAGAAGAGGAAAGAGATTTCTGTGCACAAGCCAAGGTGGCATCAGGGTTACCTATCAGAGGACCCATCTGGCCATGCCAACTGCTGTGTCCCACAGGACTCATAGCAGCACCTTGCACCGCAACTGCACATAACAACCCAATCTACAAATGGGAACATTCTTTCAGAAGGCCCAGTGTCATTGCAGGCCTTCTAGGGAGTGCTCCCATTGGATAGTGGGAAGGGCGGGAGGAGTAACTGTCCATCACTCACTACCATTAAGCTTAGGAAGGTCAGGAGCCCATTGTATCTCTGCCCCAAAGTCTCCAGCAACCTGCCACTGGCACAGATCACCCTTCCTGGATCAGGTTGCATGGGTGTGATCTCGAATCTGTGCATTGAGGAGCTTCCATTTGCCTTTCTTGAAGAGGAAGTCCTCTATGTGGATATGAAGATCCTTATTTTTCTGTTGACGTGGGACAAAGTCTGCTCAGAGAAGAAAATAAGGAAGTCATGTGAGAACTAAATTCAGATCTCAGCTCTGCCATGAACTCTCCCATTGGCCTCTGGTGATTCATTATGTGTTAGCCTCACTTCCTTGTTTTCAAAAGGTTAATAGAAGTAATATCCTCTCAAAGGGATGCTGTGAGGAAAAAATATTGGAAGGTACGTTTGACATTATAAGCAACGTGTAACTTTAATCATCTCCACCACCATGACTTCTTTGCACACTTTCCCACAGTTTCTGGTGCTCATATTCTCTCCCTTGTCACTTACTCAGCTTCTTTCATTAGTGTTTCCAACTGTCTGTCAACCTTTTCATTCAGCTGGAAGAATCTAATCATATTCCACAAGCAACCTCAGTTCATTTATAACTGAAAAGATATAAAGACCCCCTTCCCTCCTTATTGCTGCATAACATCTTAGAGAAACCTATAAAGGTAATAGGGTCTCATATGACTCTCACGTTTCATTCATTTATCCTAGAACGTTTTTGAGGATGTAAATACAGAAACAGAGGGAGGGTTCAGACCACACCATCCAAGCTGCTTACCCTGTGATGATGAATGAGCACCTTGTCTTCCCCTCTTGATACTACACTGTTCCCATTTGAATTGCAGGGGGATGGGATGGGGGAGGCTTAAGACAGAAAGTGACATTTTTATTGACTAGCCTCCAGGGTTTTGCAATTTCCAAAACACAACAACAAACAAACACATTTTGGACAGCACTAGTTACACTTTAGAGAAAAACTAAACGATCATATATAGGGTTAATAAAATATTGATGGATATCTTGTTCTCTTAAAACTTGCAGCCTGTAACACAAACTTAGCAACAGTTTGTGTGATGTATTTTCTTTCAATTAAAAAACAACAACACCTAAGCAATATGTCCCATCTGAACGACCCCCTCACACACAATCCAAATACTACTTTAAAGGTTCAGAACCCACCCACCCCCATGCTATGAGGAGAAAGGAAAAGGCACACTGGGAGGATGTGCTCCATCCTACCACTTACCATACACTCCCCCCCCCCCCCAGTTCAGATGGTATCACCAGTCCATTGTATCATTCATGAGATACAAGCCAATATCTCTTAAGGAATTTTTGTTTCTGGCACTAAGGAAGTATTTTATTTTCTTCCTATTTTTATAACAATGGTTTCTCATCAGGAGTTTGTATTCTGTGCTGTTGTCTTGTATTCATATGGGATACTCTTCCTCTTTGAAACGACTGAAGGATCTGACAATTAAAGGTGTCAAGGACAGAGAGATTGAGGTTGACTGAGGAGAGTAATGCCTAGTGGTTAATGTGCATGCACCCCCTTTCTGCTCCCTACATTTCCTTTTTATGAGGCCAGCAGATGAATGGGGGGAAATAATAATAATAATAATAATAATAATAATAATAATAATAATAATAATAATAATAATAAATAGTCAAACAAAACCACATAGCGCCAGCAGGGCAATCAGTGTGACAACTCACTGAATTACCTGTGAACATGGATTAAGCAAGCAAAGAGTCAAAATGTAAATAGTTTATTAAAAGTTAAAAAGGAAAAGAATTAAACAAAAGGGGGAAGGAGGGTAGAAAAAATACAAGCAGGCTGATGGAAATGCCTGAACTCAGCTGGATGGATACAAAGCAAAAGCTTGATCACACTGATACAATAACCAGTAATGCCCAACAGATAGAGCTGGCATGCTATTCAAGGGCAAAGCCCCCCCCCCCCACTCACTGTGTCCCTAAATGGTGAAGTTTGCAGCTTAGCTTGGAAGGGAAAGAGCGAACAAACCAAATTAATTCCTGAATGCATATAGCTTTAAATACATCCCCTATTGCTTCCTACTTAGATTGGCCCAGGAATTCCTGGTCGCTACACTTACTGGACTGTGATTATCTTCAATATACCAGCATTAGGTCTTATGGCAGACAGGTGTAAAAACACACAGAGAGAGCTATTATAATAATAATAAGTTATTTCTTAATAACTTATTATTATTATAAATAATAATAAGTTATTTCTTGAATAACTTATGTTTGATGATGTCATTGGATTATGACATTACGTGATTGGAGCAGGCGCGTTGCTGGGCCGTGGCAGGGGGGCGGGCCGCCGCAGGGTGACGTGCGCCGCAGGGTGACGAGCGCACCCACACGCGCATCACCTCCCCCCGCGCATCGTCCTCTAGAGGCTCCGAGGCCGGGAGAAGGCCTCAGAGAGTCTGCCCCGGCTGCTGGTCCAGGGCCTTCTGACAAGGCCCAATGAGTTAATATGCGAATCTTTACCTTTTCGCGCATGCGCACAGACGTTTCTAAGGGCAAAAGGGCAGCCCTTGCCCTCAGAAACGTCTGTGCGCATGCGCGAAAAGGTAAAAGTTTGCGTATTAACACATTGGGCCTCATCAGAAGGCCCTAGACCTCCGGAGAAGGAGGATGCACCTCCGGAGAAGAAGGACGTGAGCGGGGGTAAGTCCTGGGGGGGTCCTGGGAGGGATGCACGGGGGGGGGGCAGCACGCACGTTCCTGCCATTGGGTGACCCGCGTGTAGTGACACTTCTGGATTGGAGTGGTGGAAGGAACCCACCTAGCCATTTCATCCCACCCCTGTACAGGATGAACCAGCCCTATGAAGCCTGCCTGCCTGTCTTGGAATCTAAACTCTATGATGATGGAGTTTCAAAAATGACAAAAGGCTGCTGCAGGCCGCTTGTAGACTGGTGAACAAGAGCTTCTGAGGAGTTAAAATTTCAAAAAATAAAGGAAACTAGAGAACTGGATCCATAGCTCAATTTGTTCAATTCTGAAAGTAAAATTATCATCCCTTCTGTGATGAATGCCCTGTTTTCCTCTACTGTCTACCTAGTAACTAGACAGACAATAGAGGAAAACAAGGCATTCATCACAGAAGGGATGATAATTTTACTTTCAGAATTGAACAAATTGAGCTATGGATCCAGTTCTCTGTCAACCCGTTCGAACCCGTTCTAGAGCTGTGAAAAAACAGTCTTTCTCATCGTGAAACTGGAGGGCCTATTATACTATACTTAAAACAACAGTAATAGAGGCCCAGCGGGAGTGTATCCCACAAAGGAGGAGCGGTTCGACTAAGTCCAGGAGGGTGCCGGCATGGCTAACAAGCACAGCTAAAGAGGCTATAAAAGGCAAGGAAGCTTCCTTCCGTAAATGGAAGTCTTGCCCTAATGAGGAAAATAAACAGGAACAAACTGTGGCAAAAGAAATGTAAAAAGATGATACGGGAGGCCAAGCAAGACTTTGAGGAACGTATGGCAGGCAACATAAAGGGGAATAATAAAAGCTTCTTCAAATATGTTAGAAGCAGGAAACCTGCCAGGGAAACGGATGGTCCGCTGGATGGTGAGGGAGAGAAAGGGGTGATAAAAGGGGACTTGGAGACTGCAGAGAAATTAAATGAGTTCTTTGCATCTGTCTTCACGGCGGAAGACCTCGGGCAAATACCGCTGCCCGAACAGCCTCCCCTGACTAAAGAATTAAGTCAAATAGAGGTTAAAAGAGAAGACGTCTCAGACTTAATTGACAAAATAAAGATCAATAAATCACCAGGCCCGGATGGCATTCACCCAAGAGTTCTGAAAGAATGAAGTTGCTGACCTCTTGACCCAAATATGCAACTTGTCCCTTAAAATGGCCACTGTGCCAGAGGATTGGAGGATAGCTAATGTCACGCCAATCTTTAAAAAAGGAAGAAGGGGGGACCTGGGAAACTACAGGCCGGTCAGCCTAACATCTGTTCCAGGGAAGATGGTGGAAAGTCTCATTAAGGATAAAATCTTAAAACACATAGAAGAACAAGCTTTGCTGAGGGAGACTCAGCATGGCTTCTGCAAGGGGAAGTCTTGCCTCACAAACCTATTAGAATTTTTTGAAAAGGTGAACAGGCATGTGGATGCGAGCGAACCCGTGGATATTATATATCTGGATTTTCAGAAGGCGTTTGACACGATCCCTCATGAAAGGCTCCTGAGAAAACTCCACAGTCAGGGAATAAGAGGGCAGGTCCTCTTGTGGATTAGGAACTGGTTGAAGACTAGGAAACAGCGAGTGGGAGTCAATGGGCAATTTTCACAATGGCAAGAGGTGAAAAGCGGTGTGCCCCAAGGATCAGTCTTGGGACCGGTGCTTTTCAACTTATTCAGAAATGACCTGGAGTTGGGGATAAGCAGCGAGGTGGCCAAGTTTGCGGATGACACTAAACTTTTCTGGGTGGTGAAGACCAGCAGGGATTGTGAAGAGCTCCAGAAGGATCTCTCCAAACTGGGAGAATGGGCAGCAAAATGGCAGATGTGCTTCAATGTAAGTAAGTGCAAAGTGATGCACATTGGGGCAAGAAACCAAAATTTCACATATACGCTAATGGGTTCAGAGCTGTCTGTGACAGATCAAGAGAGAGATCTTGGGGTGCTGGTGGACAGGTCGATGAAAGTGTCGACCCTGTGTGCGGCAGTTGTGAAGAAGGCCAATTCCATGCTCGGGATCATTAAAAAAGGGATTGAGAATAAAACGGCCAATCATTATGCCTTTGTACAAATTGATGGTAAGGCCACATCTGGAGTATTGTGTCCAGTTCTGGTCACCAAACCTCAACAAAAAGGATATAGTTGAATTGGAAAAGGTGCAGAAAAGAGCGACCAGAATGATTTGTGGACTGGAGCACCTCCCTTATGAGGAAAGGCTACAGCGTCTGGGGCCTTTCAGCCTAGAAAAAAGGCGCCTGAGGGGGGACATGATTGAGACGTATAAAATTATGCATGGGATGGAGAGAGTGGATAGAGGGAAATTCTTCTCCCTCTCGCACAACACCAGAACCAGGGGACATGCACTAACATTGAGTGGAGGGAGAGTTAGAACGGACAAAAGAAAATATTTATTTACCCAGCGTGTAATTCATATGTGGAACTCCTTGCCACAGGATGTGGTGAAGGCACCTGGCCTAGATGCCTTTAAAAGGGGTTTGGACAGATTCATGGAGGAAAAGGCCATCGCAGGTTACAAGCCATAAGCAACCTTCTGGCTTTGGAGGTGGGGTTTCTCTGTGCCTGGAAACAGGTTATCTTGTTGGCTGTGTGCTCCCTGAGGCATCTGGTGGGGCCACTGTGTGATACAGGAAGCTGGACTAGATGGGCCTTTGGCCTGATCCAGCAGGGCTCTTCTTATGTTCTTATATTCTTACTACTATTATACTTACCAGGGCCTAATGGCATATGTATCATTTTATGGACAACATATTCTGTAGTATCACCACACATACAAACTAGCCCTAAGAAGCCTGACTGCCTATCTTGGAATATAAGCTCTGTATTTTCTAACCTGCAATTCTGCGTCTATCAGGTCAGAAAGAAAAATAGTGTGAATGAATGACAGACAGAACCTTTCAATCACAAAGAATGATTTTAGCCTGTTTGAAACACCTGGCAACCTTTGATTGCTGCAAGAAATAAAATGGAACTTTAAAATGACTGTGTTTCCAGCACAGCAAACTCTGTGAGAGCAGTCATCGGAACACTACCGCAGATATGAAGTCTGGAAAACAGCCCAGTCCTGCTGTTGTTTATAGTTGCTGCTGGTCATGCAAAAGAAGCAGGAGCCTTTGCTAGCAAAGGGCTTTTTATTGCTGGTGTCTCGTAGGGTCACATTATGCTCTCTTCCTAATTCCAAATGCTAGGATACATGCCCCTTAATTGTGTGTACAACACATTGCATTTGCCTTTACAAAGGAAACCAAACCAAACCAAACCAAACCACAACAGAACAAACACCAGCGTCTTTTTTTCTTACTAAAATAAACTGAGCAGATGCAACAAAAATAGGACAACCACAAAAAGGGTCACTCCTCTCCTTTCCCTCACAGACAGCAGGAATATGACCCCTTTCCTCCTTCCCCTTTCCTCCTTCCCATGTGAAGAATGATAATGGACATGAAACCATACAGTATGCTTAAACTTCTGGGCCCCAATATTTCTGCACTTTAATCTACACTCATGTCTTTCTCCCAAAGCGACACCTGGGGGGGGGGGAGATGGGGACCTGGCAGGAGTGCCCTATTGGCACCCAATGCTGACTTGCTGCCTCCACCAGTTGGCTGCCTGGCCCAGCCCATTCACCTTGACTCCTTCTTTTGGCTGAGCTGACCACCCCACCTGGGTGTCTCAGTCCATTTGCAGACACTGGTTTCTCCATAGCCAGGTTGTTTGCTTAGCCAGCTGTGGCTTCTTCTTCCTTCTCCTGGCCTAACTGGGCTATCCCCTCTCTACAGACACACCCTCTTTCACTTGCTCACTTTCCAGCCAAGTTCTTCTGCCAGCATTTGCAAGCATGCAGTGAACAGGACCAGCTGAGTGGGAAGAGCCAGAGGCTGCAGGCAACGGCACAAGAGGGAGGGAGGAGGAGACGGGAGTGTGCATGGCAGTGTGTGTGCATGTGCACATACACATAAAGATCATGGAGGCAACAAAGGGAAGTACCACCTCAGACACAGGTCCAGCTTGGGCCAGGCCTGGCTGTAAGCATCCCTATTCGGAATCACATGGGGCTGGTTTGGTGGAGAAAGTATCATCCAAACCGGTCTCGTATATCTGTGGCTTCCTGTCTGGTCATGCCTGTCTGTACAAATGTGCTCCCTGATGATACCCTGGGTGCTGTCATTTTTGACCTGTCTGCTCTCACAGAATCCCCATTTTAACTCCTCTTACATTGATGCCCGAGTGCTTTAATTCTGTTAGCAACCCGGAAAACAATGTCGTTCTGCTTTCTGTTGTAATAATTTAAATGCTCTGTTAGCGACAACAGGAGCTTTGCAGAGGGGAAAAAGATAACAGAATATTTGATAGCCTGTAATTGTGCACAAGGTTTTCCTCTTTGCTTTTGAAGTTAAACTTGTGATATTTGCTTTTGTAAGGTAAATGTCACATGCAGAGGTAAAAAAAAAAGTTCATGTGGTGAACTAATTGTATATTTTCTGTCTTGTGTTTGCAGGTCAAGGACTAGGGGCTGATTATTTGTTTGCTTTGGGTTTTCTTGTACAAACTGGAAAAAATGTGTAAAAGCATTCATTGTAAGAGTTACTTGCATGATGTACTAATTTAAACCTGAATATCTAGTAATGCAGTGGTTCTCAAAGTGGTGGGTCACAACCCACCATTGCAACCAAAAGTTGCCCCCTGCCCCCTTAATCGGCGGGGACAGCATGCCAGCTGTCCCTGGATTGCCGCCGCAAAAACTTTTTAAAATGCAATTTTCGGACTTACTGTGGGTCCTGGAGCCCTCCGGAGGGTTTGGGGAGGCCTGCGCTACCCTCCACAGCCCCCCCCCTAAGCTTCAGATTGCTGCTCTGCGGAGGGTAGCACAGGTCTCCCCGAACCCTCTGGAGGGCTTCAGGACCCCTGGTAAGTCAGAACATTGCATTTTAAAACTTTTTTGTGGTGGCAGTGGCGATCCCCGGGATCACCGCTGCTGCTGGCCCCACCCCCGCTAGCACTCAAAGTTTTCCCCGCCCCGCAGGGAGAACTTTGAGAAACACTGCAGTAATGCATTTATTGAGGCAAAAAGGCAGAGGGGTGATTCCCTCCCCTCTCTTTTAGTTTACAAATGCTCCCATGTAAATTATCCTGTAAATTAATCATGCTGTTGCTGACATTTTATTTAGCGCATGCTCCTTACAATGGATTTCACTTCCTCACCTAATTCAACATGCAAATAAAGGCATTGAAAAATATTTGCCTTTTTGTCCTTAGCACTGTGGATGAGTTGTTACAACCACGTTCTAGGGACTGAAAAACAACAACACATTGTAATTATTGGATATATGTGAACAGCAGCACACACCAGGCACACACTAACTCAACTATTTATTGCTTATAACTCACTGGAAAGACCCAAGGTAGAAAAGCTTAGATTGCTGAAATAACAAGTATCTGCAGTGCAGACGGTCTCTAGTTGCTAGTCCATCTGGGCTATTCATGGTCCTGGGGAAATCATGCAGGCTTGTGCTGCAAAACTAAAACTGTTCCTCGGGTTCTGGCATGTGACCTTCTGGGCTTGGATCTTAAAGAAGCAGTACACAACAGCACTTAGGCAGTCCCTTGCCAGCTTGCTGGCCACTCCTGTCTCTTTGGAGAAATCAACTGAAGTTATAGGTGTCTGATAGTTGCCTGATGTACCGATGAGAACCACTGGAGCCTGTTGCTCTGAACTGGGACTTACGTTAAGTAGCAGTAATGTCAGCCTCTTGAAAATGGGGTTTCTAGTGACACAGGGACTCCTCTAGAATTTAATTAGAACTAAAATTACATTACATTCATATTTTATTATCCATATGCTGGTGACATACATATTGAACATTAAATATCATAGCCCACAATAATATATGGAAACAATGTCCTCCAAGAAGCCATACAGTGGGCTAGTGGTATACCACATGTAGAGAACCAGTCCTGCAGTAATGTACAGGAAGGCTGGAGAAATAGTTATGAAGAAACAACAATAAGTACATAGATTTGGGTGGCAATTCTACACACACTTACCTGGAAGTAAGTCGCATTGAATGCAGTAGAAATGCATAGGATTAAACTATTCGTTATTTGGACTACTTTGTGACTGTTTATTCTCAACTGGTCCTACATACATATGAATTTTGCTGATGTCTTGAAAACAAGTACAGTGGGCCCTCCTCATCTGCTGATTGGCCATCCCTGGGTTTGAGTTTATCTGTGGATGGCTATCCATAGAGGAGGGATTCCCACTGGAGGCGGTGCCATTTTACCTTCTTTTGTAGCTTCTCTGGGGCCCGCTGCCACTTCTTCCCTCTAACACCACAATTTAAACACTGAAAGTGCACACACATGTCGAAAGTGCCTGTAAAAAAAAAAAAAAAAAGCTGCCGGAAGCTACTTCTGGCAGCATTAGCGTGTTCCCTTTTGCAACTGCAGGAAAGTGCCTAGCATCACCAGTTCCGGCAGTCTTAGGTGCCAATAGGATTGGGGCCTTAGATTGTAAACTCTTTGTAGACAGGGAACTATTCATTGATTTATTTATTTTGCTATATAAACTGCTTTATTTTATTTATTTATTTATTTAAAATATTTTTATACCACTTTTCTAAAATTTAAAGTGGTGTACAACAAACATATAGCAAAACAACTAATACATAATTAAAACCCATTAAAACCATCCACAATTAATTACAATGAAAAGAGAGTACAGAGCAGATTAAAATTGAAAAACAAACATGTCACAGCAGGCAGCAAAAGTAAAAAGGGTCCAAAGGTAGCTCCTAGGTAGTTTCTCTCTTCTCAAATGCCAGACAGAACAAATAGGTCTATAAACCCCGCTGAAAACCATGTAGCGAGGGGGCTTTCTTCAATTCTTCTGGCAACCGATTCCAGAGGCATGGTGCCACAATGGAGAAGGCCCTACACCTTACCGCCATCCCTCTGGCTTCAGATGGTGGTGGTATCCTAAGAAGGGCCTTCCCAGATTATCTTAGGGAATGGATAGGATTGTATGGGAGAAGGCGGTCCTTGAGGTATCCTGGTCCTATGCTGTGAACTATGCCTTTGTGAACTACTTGGGCAGTGTAACGAAGCGCCAGGGGAGTGCACGCTCCCCCGGCGCTGGGTGTCATAAACACACCTTAAAGCACATTTATGGCACCTGGAGAGTAAGGGCCAGTGGCGCAGAGACCGGCAGCCCTCTCTCCCCTGGTGGACCGTCCCCACACCTGCTCGTCATTGGTCACCCCTGGTCAGGAGAGGGCGAGGATATCGGCAACAAGATCCGCCAATATCCAAAGCCCTCTCCAGTCCCGGCCCGGCCTTACGTAGAGGCCTCGGATGTATGCCAGCTCCAGAGCTGGCATACATTTGAGTAGACCCATTGGGCTTGGGCCGCCTTGCACCAAGGGAAGGAGACGATCATCCCCTTCCCTCGAGGTGCACCCGGGCTGCCCTGAATAGGATACGGCGGCCGGCCCTTTAGGCCTGCCGCCATATCGTACACAGGATTGCGCTGTTAGTTGAAAAGCAGTATGTGTAAATAGACTTAGTAATATATGCTGCTGTGTTTTATGTGATACTGAGTTGTGAAATGTCTATTCTGACTTGTTCCGTCCTGTTCTGGCTTGGTTTTGGCTGCGAAAGGGTTAATAAAAGCATACTATTGGAACAGTTTCGGGTCTACAATATTGCTTTCAAATGTCTCTAACATATCCTGCTGTTTTTTGTATCGGTTTCATTTATTAAAGGCCTGTTCCAGCCTGTTCCGTTCTGTGCCGGTTTCTACTTTGTCCCCCTATTACCTACTGTGATGTCCTTTCAGAAGACCTTTTAATTTTCTCAGTCTTCTAAAATCTTTATTGGTTGATTAATGTTTCTTTTATCTGCTCTTTCTTGCATTGCTTTATCATTGTATTTGGTATTATATCTTGTTCTATCCTGGAATTATTTTTATCCAAGGGTAGTTGTGTGGTGGGGTACCAGACCACCTTACCTGTCTCCTGAGAAACCTGTATGCGGGTCAAGAAGCAACAGTTCGAACCGGCCATGGAACAACCGATTGGTTCAAAATTGGGAAGGGAGTACGGCAAGGCTGTATATTGTCACCCTGCTTATTTAACTTATATGCAGAGTACATTATGAGAAATGCAGGGCTGAATGAATCGCAAGCCGGAATCAAGATTGCCGGGAGAAATATCAACAACCTCAGATATGCAGACGATACCACCCTAATGGCAGAAAGTGAAGAAGAACTCAAGAGCCTCTAGATGAGGGTGACAGAGGAGAGTGCAAAAGTTGGCTTGAAACTTAACATTAATAAAACTAAGATCATGGCATCTGGTCCCATCAATTCCTGGCAAATAGAAGGGACAGAAATGGAAGCAGTAACAGATTTTACTTTTTTGGGCTCCAAGATCACTGCAGACGGAGACAGCAGCCATGAAATTAAAAGACACTTACTCCTTGGAAGGAAAGCTATGGCAAACTTAGACAGCATAATAAAAAGCAGAGATATCACCATGCCAACAAAAGTTCGCATAGTCAGGGCGATGGTGTTCCCAGTAGCAATGTATGGTTGCGAGAGTTGGACCATAAGGAAGGCTGAACGCCGAAGAACAGATGCTTTTGAACTGTGGTGCTGGAGAAGACTCCTGAGAGTCCCTTGGACTGCTAGGAGATCAAATCATTCAATCCTAAATGAAATCAACCCTGACTGTTCCCTGGAAGGACAGGTACTGAGGCTGAAGCTCAAATATTTTGGCCACCTAATGCGAAGAGAGGACTCTCTGGAGAAGACTCTGATGCTGGGAAAGATTGAAGGCAAAAGGAGAAGGGGAAGGCAAAGGATGAGATGGTTAGACAGCATCACCGATGCAACGAACATGAAAATGAGCGAACTCAGGAAGATAGTGGAGGGCAGGAAGGCCTGGCGGGATATGGTTCATGGGATCACGAAGGGTCGGACACGACTTAATGACTGAACAACAACAAAAGTGTATAAATGATTTATATACTGTACTTAAATAAGTGAAAGTGCTTGTAGGGTGTCCCAGAGAGCAACCTGAGTAAACCCCCCCCCCCAGGACTGCCCCCCCCCACTGAACTCCAGACAGAAACTCCCTACTTCATTTCTTTCTGTTTTCCATATAACAAAGTCTTGTGGAACAGAACCAACTGTACAATACTGCTGGATGCATGAAATCAACAAATTTCACAATCCATATTAGTCGAAGATCCTTTTAGTATCTTGGAAGAAATTTCTTAAAGCATCGTAAATCCTGACTTGGTATAAAACATTCTGAAGAATCTTGCCTGACAGGAAGATGGTGATCAAGGGTAGACATTTTGATTTAAGGCAACTGACATGGGCTGTCAAATTATGGCATACAGAATTAGGAAGAAAAATCCAAAGATAACGTTTATGCAGAATGATGTTGAAAAACACCAAATCCACCAGAAAAGAACCCTAGAAGTTAGAACATCATTAAGGTAAAATGAGTAGCTGACACTTGTAGATTCATTATGTACTTGCAGGAGAAGAAAGGCAAAATTAAATGTTAAAGCGAATTGAGTACCTACAATTAAAAAGGAGATGCATTAGCTGCCAGTTTTTCCTTTGTACAGCTTTCCCTTATTTTGACAATGCCAAAATAGTGTATGGATCATCTAATCTAAATGATGAGGCTGCTTTGGAAAATAATGGGAGAATTACCACTAGCGCGGTATGACAAAATCGCAAAATACCCTTGTGTACAATTATATCTTGTTTACATTGCTGTGTATTTAGATAAATTGTGTTTTGTTTCTGGCATGGAGCAATTCCTTAGGCTGCATAATTTACAAAAGGTCTTTGAAACGTTGGGCGCAGTTCTCTGCTTTTTCACGTGTACCTGTTTCACTGAAGGCAGCGAGAGCTCTGCAGGATCACAACCATTACCTCTTTGGAGGCCTCTATCATTTTAAATCCAGCCACTTGAGCTGTGACCAAGATTCCCATTTGTGAAACAAGGCCGACTTTTGATGCTTTAATTACAAAGTTCTTTAAGCTCCTTGAAAGATACGTGTTTCATAAGGACAAACACTATTAAACTGGTAGACTTTTAATTGGTTTATAGTGGATCACTGAGTCCATGAAGAAGGGGCCCCGCAACGTCTAGCAACGTTCTTTTTCCTTGTCATAATGAATTGCAGTGTAGGATAGCTATTCAAACTGGTTGTACTTAGCACCTGACCCTTCAAGAATACCTAATATCAGTTCAGCCAAACAGTGATTGATTTATCTAATTTCTTCATTCAGTTGCTATGTGAAGCAAATCTAAGTTGGGAACTTTGATCAAGAAGTTCTATTTGAGGCAGAAAAGAAACTGTTAATCTTAGAACTACTGCTCATTCAGCTGTGGTTTGCAGAGTGTCAAAGCTCTGATTTAGTATTGTGGATAATATTTCATGCCAATAATGACCTGGGATGCCTTTGCACATGAGCGCTGACTTGTAGGATGGAGATTTTGTTGTGGAAACTAATTTCAAACGCCAAATAATCCATAAGAGGTCACAGTTGCTGCACACCTACTGAAGTAAATAAGGTAGTTGCTTACTGGTTGCAGACACACTGAAAAGGGTAGTACATGTATATAGCTTGAGGTGTATGGAAGTATTTCAGAGTGGTGGATACCACAATGGCAGTTTGATACAGTTGAAGGCAGATCCAAGGGAAGAGGACTGCATAGTGGAAATTGAGACAATAGACTTGAATTAACAATGGAGTGGAGTGAAGGTCTCTTATAGGATAATGGTCTAGACCCCAGTGGATGGTGTAGTGGTTTGGGTGTTGGACTCAGACCTGAAAGTTGCAGGTTCAAATCCCCGCTCAGCCACGAAACGTCCTGGGTGACCTTGGGCCAGTCACTATCTCTCAGCCTCACCTACGACTCAGGGTTGTTGTGAGGACAAAAGGAGGGAAGGAACCATGTATATCACCCTTGGAGGAAGGGCAGTATAAAAATTTGAATAAATAAACAAATAATTTGAGCACCCATTGTACATCCATCGGGAGTCTCCTGGCTGCCTACATTAGAACCTTACAGAAATGGTGAAGTATTAGGAACACCATGTTGGCCGGAGGAACAGCAGTAATGGAACAATCTTTGTAGTAGCTCAGTGAAGAAGACACCTATCTGTTGATTGCAGGGCCAAGAAGGTGCCCTACCTATTTTCAGTTCCTTCACTTCATTTTAAAGTCTGTTGCGTATGTCTCCGTGGAAATAAAAAAATACAAGAAAAATAAGCTTGATGTGATTGTCCATGCAGCTACACAAAAAGAATCTGGATTACACACATACATACTGTACAATCATATCAAGGTTGCTTTTTTGCACATCAGTAATGTAGCGTCCAAGAAAAGTATGTGATTGAATTGCAAGCTGCGGCAAACTGTGTCTGCACAGTGCTCTATATAAAAATCAGAAGAAAAAAGGACAGAACAATGGATGACTTCCAATGGATTGGTTCCAGATTGGAAACACAACCAAGTAATTCAAAGCTCCAAAATCCAGGAAGAAATTTGAATTGTAAGAATTTTGGAAGCATCCCTAAAAGCTTATTTTGGATTCTAGTGTAGGTTTTGCAAGCATGTGCTGCCACTTAGCAATCAATCACCTAAAGTTGTCTTTCTGAAACAAACATAAAAATGACGTTAAATTTCTAGTGGTTTGTGGCAATAAGGAACACAGGTCCTAGTCTGGCACTCCTTGCCACTATACCACACTGGCTTTCATAATAGCATAGCATAGGAGGACAGTTTGGGAGATTTCCCAGTTTCTGGCTTATTCATTCATTCATTCATTGAACTTTATTAGGCATTAAGATACAATACAACATTTAAAGGGAAAAAAATCGAACAGGATTAAATAATTTACAATCAGTAGATCCACCCTAAGCACAACAAATAGAACAAAAAACCCGAATAATTCCCCCAAACTCAATCAGCAATTTCACTCTAAATATCAGCGAGTTTAACACTGCGTCTTAAAATAACAGAATAAAGAAAATTTGCCAGTTGTACGATAGTTAGCTTGTCTTGGGAAGATAAAAGAGAACACAGAATTTCATCCTCTTGTACTCCTGCATAATAATACAATAATGGATTCAAAGACACTGTACACAAGTCTTCGTACCAGGGACACTGGAAAACTATGTGGGCCAAGGATTCTGTGACCCCCTGCTCATAATCGCAATGATTGGCTTATGATTAATTATTCCTCAACAATCAAATCTCCAATATTGTGTGTTGTGTTACTAATAATACTTCACATCTGTACATTACAGTGCTTTTGAGTGTTCAAAACACCTCACATTGATTATCTTGTAATTCTTACAGTGTCTCTGTAAGGTAAGTATTATTGTTCCATATTGTAACTGAGGAGCAAAGGCTGAGAAGGAGAAGCTTGTCTATGGTCACCTACTGAGAATTCATGGCAGACGTCAGATTTCAACCAGGCCATTTCTGAATCACAGCTCAGATTATAGCAGTGTATTTTTTCTTCCAAACCTCAAAGTGACTTTTTCCCAGGTTAGCATTAAACTGTCTTTGGGTCTTATGCAAACCACTGCAGTGATGACTCTCCAGGGGTCAAATGTTTTGAACCAACTGCCCCTGTTCTGTAAACCGACCTGCAGGCCTGCACAGTCTAGCTGTGCTTGCTTTAGGAAAATCAATGGCTTGAGTGACATTCATGTACTCTGTTGCTCTAATTTGCTTTGATTGCAAAGTTATGCTCTCCTGAAACGGAGTAGTTTCGGAATAGCAGTAACGGCTACTCCCGTTACTGCTTCCTTTTCCATTTCATGCCATGGTGATGATGACTATTTTGTTGCCAAGGCAACCGTGCCATACCAACTTCCTATATGACCACCACCACCCGCTGGAAGTGATGTAACGGCAGCTGCCGTTATCACTCACTCAGAGGCGCAGGGCGGGCGGGGGGCCCCAAACGAACGGGATGATCCGCGCTGCCGCCGGCCGCCATTACACCCCCCACCCGTCTGCTGCCTGGGGCCTGATCCCGTCACCTGGGGGCCCACCACCCCAAGGTCCCCACCGCTGACGACGCCACTGCTCTGTATCCTTTCCTTACATTGTTGCAGCTGCAATAACAATGAAGAGCTTCAGAAAATAAATTATGGCTGCCAATCATACCAACCAAAATAAAGCTTTTAAAAGATGGCACATCTATTTCCAAGAGCACAGGAGCTGGGGCATGCAAAATAGGTCCAAGTGCTGAAGCCTCCTTTTCCCCCTTGTTTTGATACTGGCAGTCACTCTCTTTTTATAACGTAGGAAATTGTCTGTGGTCAATTAAAAACTTTAAAGTGGTTCCTGCAGCTGCTTGGCATTATTACTGTTGTTAGGAGACTCTCTTTATGACTGTCTTTAACTGTACCTATAAATCATATTAATTTAGACCTGTCAGGCAGAATATGCTCAAGTTTAACTCTAAATAAGGCATTGCCCAGGTACTCGTTTTCAGTGTCTTTCTGGAAGGATGCTGTTTATGCTCTCTCTCCCCCCCCCCCAGTTCTCCTGCAGCCTCAAGCAGCTCCGCTCTTTTCCCTTCCTGCCCTTATGCCTGGAGCTCCCTCCCTGATCACTGGGATGCCCCCTCTCTTTCGTCCTGCAAATCCTTCCTCAGTCTAAACGCACCTTTTCTATGAATCCTGTGGCACCAACTCTCTGTCCCTTATTGCAACATAGCCTAAGTACAGGTGCACGATGAAATAATCATCACGTACTCTTCCCTGGCATGAATGTTCCCCCTTTCCTTTGCTGTAGTCTCCCTTCTGTCAGTTTTAGATTGTGAGCTCCTTGGGGCAGGGACCTGTTTCCTCTTCTGTTTTATTAAAGCATCGTGTACAGCAGATCTGTCGCAGGAATATTAGCTCTCTGATTTCATCATCTCAAGTCTATTCATGATTATTGAAGTTATTTGAGGCATAATGTAATGGTCCAAAAGACAGAAGACTATTACCTGCTCCCCATCACCCCACTACTTAAAACTAGTCCCCCATGGAGGAGTCCCCATGTGAAACCCCAAGTGCTCCCTCAGATCTGAAACTAGACGTAACTTTGCCAGATAACCTTGGCAGATTAAAGAAGACAGTCCCTTTTTTGTGATCCCAAGCTGTTTAAGGCATTTATGGCGCAATCCAGCATACATATAGGCTGGCGGAGCACATGCGTAACCATGCAGAAAGACTTATTTGGTGAACCTGTCTCAACTGAGCAAAAGCACTCCTGACCACAAGCATCACGTGGGCATCCAGAAGCAAGACTGGGTTCAGGAGCTCTCCCAAACTGTGAACGTGGTATTTTAAGGGGAGGGCAGAACAGGCTAAGACTTCATCACTGGATTGGTTGGCTTCTTGGTCAAGAGCACTCCTGCCTTGTCTGGATTACAGTCCAAGGCATCTGAAGTAGCTAAGACATAATTGGATCGTCTCTTTGGGGGGGGGGGCACACATTGATTTCTTTTTTAAGGCAAAAAAAATTAAGCTTGTTAGAGAAGCTTTTCTGTATAGTACAATAGTCTTTTCCAAACAGTAGGCTACATTTCCTAAATGTAGACTGAACCATATTTGTGTTGCAAAGAAACAGATCATAGAGGAATAACCTGACCTTTGAACATATTCTTCCCATCAGATGGTCGACAGCTGTTTTGCTCAGAGCTACTCTGAGACAATGTTATTTTGTTTTCTCCTCTTCTTTCAGAGGAAGCTAACAACCTTCAGACACCTCTCTTCTCATGTTAACAAAGCCTGATGGGTCCTAAACTGAGATTAATATTTCTGCTGGGAGTTGAGTGTTCTCCCAATGAATAAAGAAAACTTCAGAATGCAATAACACCACCACCACCACCCCATCCTTTCATTTCAAAACATTTTTGTTTTCACTCGCTTAGCTTTTGCCCTTGGTGATAATGTATCTAGCGGTTGCTGGACTTCCTAAATTCAAATCAATAAAAGTGGGGAGCTGGAGGGTATCGTCCAGACTTTTAGAACAGATGAGCATTTCGATTCATGCAATAAAATGAAAAGGCAGAAAGTTTAAGGGTGTATCAAGACCAGTAGGTGCACAATCTGGAACTGATAATTGCACAAGGTGACACACTGTTCTTCCTGTTGTATAGATGGGGACATAAGTGATGTGTGTGAGAGAGTGAGAACAAGACGGCCTCCGAGAGGAATTTTACCCAGGGGGGGAGGGGGCAGCAATGGCCAGAAAAATATCCGGAGCCCAGGTCTACCGAGCTTCCCAATGCAAAGCCCAGATCTACCCACCCTCCTGTTGCACTGTCAGCATCAGCAGAGGCCACACAGCAAGACTGCAGGGATCCTGCGCAGGCAGCGAGTCTGGGTGAGATAGGAAAATATTCTGGGGCCCCTCCATTGGCTCCTAGGCCCCCTTTTGACCCTGGGCCTGGGTACAATTTACCTCCTTTACCCCCCTCTCATATGCCCTGCCATGAGTTGAGGGCTGAAGTGCACCCAGGTTCTAGAATGCCAGAGACTGCATATTGCTACACGTTCTACCACAACATGTTGCCACTGAGTCAGGTTAAGGGGGGTGGTGGTGGCAGGCAGGAGGTGGCATTTGCATTCTGCCACAGGTGGCCAGGGTTCTTGGGCTGCCTCTGGGCACTTCTTTCTAATATCTGAAGGGTATCAATTGCTTTCTGATGCAGACACAGCTCGAGTATATCCCCAATTTGAGTTTCCCTCTGGATATTGCAAAGCATTGTGTTCGGCTAGAACAGCTTTAATTCCTGCACTGGCTGCCCATTTGTTTCCAGGCCTAATTCAAGGTGCTGGTAATGACTTTAAAGCCCTTCACGGTTCGGGTCCAGGATATCTGTGGGACCGTCTTCTCCCATACATTCCGGCCCGCTCTCTTAGGTCATCTGAGGGGGCTCTCCTGTGAGTGACACCTCTATCGCAAGTTAGGGGAGTGGCAACACGTGGGCGAGCCTTCTCTGCCGTGGCATCACAACTGTGGAACTCCCTGCCAGGGGATCTGAGAACCACCCTTTCCCTCATGACTTTTCGGCGAGGGCTCAAAACATTTTTGTTTCGTCTAGTGTTTGGGTAATGGGCTGTGGTCTGCCTCCTGTGTCTCAAGATGCTCTGCCATGCTGCTTCTCTGCTCCATACTGTCGCCCCCCCCCATGGATTTTATTGTTTTTACATTTGTTTATGTATGATTATGTATTGTTTAAATTTATTTTATGAATTATTTTAAATTATGTATTTTAATCTTTGTTGTAAGCTGCCTTGGGCATTTGCCTTTCGGCATAGGAAAAGGCGGGATATAATTTTTTTCAATAAATAAATAAATAAATAAATAAATAAATAAACAGTGGGTTAAACCGCTGAACCATAAGCTGTCGATCGAAAGGTCGGCAGTTCGATTCCTGCGACGGGGTGAGCTCTCGTTGCTTGGCCAGCTCCTGCCAACCTAGCAGTTCCAAAGCATGTCAATGTGAGTAGATAAATAGGTACCGCTTGCGGGAAGGTAAACAGCGCTCCGTGTTCCAGCCGCATGCTACACGCTGCGGCAAGGAGAGTCATGCCGGCCACATGACCACGGAGGCGTCTTTGGACAACGCTGGCTCTTCGGCTTTGAAATGGAGATGAGCACCACACCCTAGAGTCGGACACGACTGGACTTAATTGTCAGGGGATACCTTTACCTTATATATAGAGAGAGAGATTGTGCTGTTTATATGCATGGATATGTATGTGCATTGGCCTGTGAGCAGATTAGATGTGAATTGAAATGTTTAATTATTGGCTCCAGCGAGAGGACAGGGGAAGCAAACTTTTCTTCGCTGCTCTCCCAGTGACTCACTTCAGTTCCTTCATCTCTACCCAGCATTTTGCTGCAAAAATCATTCACTTTGTCACTCTTGTGTCTCATTTCAGTTGTGAGCCTTTAGGACCTGTCTTTACTTTATGTTAAGCATAAATAATGTATTTGGATGCAGCTACAGGTTGGCCTGCATTATCCGTGGGGGATCCATTCTAGGAGCCCCCTCCCATGGATAATGTGGAACCATGGATGCTGGGGAACCCTTTTAAAAACAATTTTAAAAAGTAAAAATAAGTCAGAAAAGGCCTTCCCTACCTTCATGCATAAAAATTGCGATGTTTGCAGGCCTGCAGGACTGTCTTCTGCGCTCCCGGAAGCCACTTCCGGGTCGTGCAACAGCCTCCCTTCACAATGCGTTCTGGATGAGGCAGAATGGAGAGGGAATCGCGTGACCTAGAAGTGGCTTCTGGGAGCACAGAAGACTGCCCTGCAGGCCTGCAAATAGCACGATTTTGCCATGCAAAGGTAGGGAAGGCTTTTTCTGACTTATTTTTACTTTTTAAAACTGATCCCCCATATCCGCGGCCTCCGCAGATACTGAGATCCACAGATGTTGGACCCGGCAATAATGCAGGTCCACTGTATATCAGTGACTAATATTTGGGCATGAATCTGACACCCCCACCAGGTGTACACAGAACCCTTGGGTACACAGTGTCTTGGGATAAATATCCAATACAGCTGATGAAAATATGATTGAATGGAAGCTAAAACAGCACTTTCCAAGAAACACTTCTAGTATGTGAAATACTAAGATATGAAGTCAATGGACTAAATTAAACCACCCACTAAATTCTAATTATTCCTGAAACAATATGAGCATGTAGAAATCACTTTTAACACTACCTACACATCCATTTTTCAGTAAGCTCATGGGTTAACATGGTGCCTACTTTGTTGTGTTGTGTGCAAATGAAATGTAATGACTGTTGTGTGACCCAGAGAAGAGAAACACTATTAATATTTGTATTCATATCCAGTATTACTAATACTGTAATTAGTATTAATATTTGTACTAGAATCTCCTAGTATTAGAGGAATATCTAACTCAGGGTATGTGCATTTGGTACTGGTAATTATCTCTGTGCTTTAAAGTCTATCTAAACACAAGCAAAGGATCACATTTTCCAAGTAAATGCAAAAAGTTTGTTTTTGGGCAGCTGATCGTCTTACATTGGAAGAGCTCATAAGAAATAGTGTACAATAAATGGTAGCGTAGAGGCAATGCTGTAAAAAGCAATCGCACCCATTCATAGTATTTGTGAGGCCTCAAGGTATAAAGCCCCTGCTTTCCTGGGGACAAGGACTGTTTCATAATTTAAAAAACAAACTCTTGCCAAGAACAGTGGAAAAGCAATTAAAGCATTCTGTTGAATAAATGATGCCTCTTCCGGCACTTTATACTTTGTTTGGGCAAGTAAATGATGCCTTCCTGTAGAATACTCATACAGAAGCTTATTCCATTTGTTAAGCATAGTCCCAGAAGAACCACAGCAGTAGGAAGGGACAGAGTTAGAAAAGTAACCTTTTGGTCTTTACTGACTACAGTATAGACTTGGTCCAATATTTTGCTGCACCATCATGCAACACTGGTGGGAGGTAACCTGCCCCCGGCCCTTAGACCCAACAAACCCCAGGGTTTGAGTTAGGAAACAATGCAGTCTTTCTGTCATTGTATTTATTTAAGTTGTGTGTTTATTTATTCTAGAAATTTATACTTCACCTTTCAAAAAGGTTATCAATGAGGCTTACAATGAATTAAGAGTACTGTAAAAGCACATACAAAATAATAGATCACAACAATTAAAACTTATTAAAAAGAACACAGCTGATTAAAACTATGGCAAGGGGGGGCATAACAGAAACCCACAGCATGTTAATGCCCGAGAGAACACAATGGACATTGCTTGTTGCTGAAAAGCCAGCAATGATGGCACCAGGTATACTTGTCTTGGGAGGGAGTCTCAAGGTTTGGGGGCCACCACCAAGAACACCCTCTCTCTCTAGCACCACCTGCCTCATCCCTGATGGTGGTGGGGATGGCTGGAGAAGCACTTCTGAGGGTGATCTTCACTGTCAGGCAGGTTCATAGGCAAGCAGGCCCAAGCCAATTAGGGCTTTAAAAGTTTCCACCAACTCTTTGAATTTTAACAGTTTAAAGGTGATGAGCGATGCTACCAGTGACGTAGACTTGAGTCTATTGACTCGGACCCGAGTCGGACTCAAGTTGCGGACTCAAGTTATGCGGACTTATTTCTCTGCATCTATAGGCCTCTATGCATCTGTTCTGATCTGGTAAGATCTTGGGGGAGAGAGAGAGAGAGAGAGAGAGAGAGAGAGAGCTATGTGTAGAAGTGATGTCTTGTTGCATTTAATGCCTCAGAAGGAATTCTTTATTTCATTAATTCTTTAAATGATCAGAGTCATCATTACTTGTCTGATAGATACACTTGGTCATGCCTTTTCCCCATTTCAACGCTTCAGTGACACGGAAGTATTTGGAAAGGATTTGAAGTATCTGAATGTTTCCCTTTGCACACTTTTGAGTTCCAGTCATTTTAAGGACATGCTCTGCAGCCCTGTTGTGTCACTTAAACTCTCCCTGCTTTCAGTGGATCCTCTTGTGCAGTGGCCCGGGTGGAATCTGTAGGGCTTATTTTTCTTTCCCATGGCTTTTCTTCAGTAGGAAAGCAACACTTGGCCCCATGAAATGATGTACCTAAGCCTTCGCAGTAGGAACGCACTGTGCCTGCATAATAACCTTTAAATCACAATCTGTTAAATGTGCTGCAGTGTTCTACTTCTGTGCGGGAGTTATAAAATGGTTTTAATCAGGTTTGGAATAGATAATGATTATGGCCTATGCAAACACATCATGCTTTTTGCAGCCAACAAAGCAATTTTGCTGTTGCAATCTCTGCTCCCAGCTCCTTTGATATCACCTCCAGGTATTGGGAATATGTTTTCCACAGCTGTCCCGGTGGCTTAGTGGCAGCAGGCAGATTCTGCTTTAAAACTTTGTGGCACCCATGCTAGATCATTAGTGGCAATGGATTGCAAAGGCAGACAATAGCCTGGCAGTCTAATCATCATGAGTGGAGAGAGGTAACATTCTTATTTCCTCAGTACAATAAAATAGATTTTATGTATGATCTAACAGCCCAATCCAAAATAAATCCCCACGTGGTTATGCAGCGACACCGGCGCTGGCTATGCTGCATTCCCATAGGGGATTTTGGGCTGCTGGAGGTCTCCTTAGGATAAGGGGCATTTGTACCCTTGCCCCAGGGTAAGCTCCAGAAGCTGCAATGTGTCAACTCAGACCTGCACCAGCAATATTGCTGGGTGCAAGTCCACCTTGATCCCATGCAGGTGGATCAGGGTTTCAGCATGTGCCAGTGCCGCCGATGGTACCCACTCTAGGGACTGATCTGCCCCTGCCCCATCATCACCCCATTCCACCCTCCCCCCACCCCATTCAACACCCTTCCAGTCCACCCCCTGCCCCATTCCAACTCCTGAGCCAGACTTACCTGGTCTGGCGGGCCTCTGTCACTCCACCGGCATGTGTGGGAAGGCTCTGGCCTTCCTGCCGACAAGCTGGCTCCCTGCACTGCTGCTGCAAAGTGCTTTATGGTGCTTTTGCAGCCGCCTGTGCCGGCGAAATGTGTTTTCTGCCAGTGCAGGCCTTAGATAGGGTTAGGCCATAAGACTGGTGTCAATGTCACACATTTGCTCATCATTACCTAGTCATAGGCTTGCCATATTTTCCCGGTTTCAAACCGGGACACCCCCCCCCCCCAGATTTTTCATTAGTCAATTAATTGTAAATAAATAAATAAATAAATAAATAAATAAATAAATAAAAGATGTAATTCTTATGGGTATCATAGCCATGTATAGTAAAAACAGACTTGAATAAAAACAAATATAAAATCCACTTGCGTCTTTCGTTTCCTTCTGAATCAACAAGACAGACAAAATCTATTAAAATCCAAAGTCCAGTGTTTTAAAATTCCAACGTTTCGTTTCCTGTTCCTGGAAACATTGTCTAGGAAGCAATCTGAAAGATTGAAGGCTGTTCTTTCAATACAGCTTTCAATCTTTCAGATTGCTTCCTAGACAATGTTTCCAGGAACAGGAAACGAAATGTTGGAATTTTAAAACACTGGACTTTGGATTTTAATAGATTTTGTCTGTCTTGTTGATTCGGAAGGAAACGAAAGACGCAAGTGGATTTTATATTTGTTTTTATTCAAGTCTGTTTTTATTAAACATGGCTATGATACCCGTAAGAATTAAATCTTTGGAAATAATTGCTGGCCATGAAAGCTTTCGTGCAAAAATAAATAAAACTTTTTTTGTGGATGAAATTTTTATTTATTGATTTATTTATGTATTTGTGGCCATGAAAATGGCCATTTTGCCTCCGCCACCACTCACCTGTCCCGCCGCCATTGCCGCCGCCCTTGCTGCTGCTGCCCTCACCGCTGCCATCGTCCTTCTTGTTGCCGCCACTCTCCTTGCCGCTGCTGCCCTCCTCATCCTTGTTGTCGTCCTTGCATCGTTGCTGCTGTCGACACCATTCTCACGTCGCCGCCACCGCCTGGAGCCTGGCCAACTACATCTGAGCCGGCCAGGACTCCTGCTGCCCCCTGAAGCTGCCTCCACTGCTTTTAAAAAGGAACCTTTTTTCTGGTGGCGCCATCTTGGATCTCGTGAGATTTCGTGAGATCCAAGATGGCGCCGCTGGGAAAAAGGTAAGTTTTAAAACTTTTATAAGTGGCGGATTCACCGGGCCTGAAAAGCCCGGGACTGATCTGGGACCGGAGCCCGGAAACCGTGACAGTCCCAGGTTTTCTGGGACGGATGGCAAGCCTACCTAGTCACAATGTTTAGACAAAAACACACAATAATACTGATCATGTCATGTTCCCTATTCAAGTTTAGTGTCTTGTCACGTGGTTGTTTCAAGAACAAAGTCAATTCAGTCCAATATGCTCAATTGCTAAACAAACACTGAATGGCAATCTGGGTGAAAGACACAAGGGCAGCCCGGTCCAGCCTAAGGCCTCAGCGGCACAATTGAGTCCTAAAAGCAGCCTAAATGCCATAGGCCGAAGTTAGGACGGAATTGTGACACTGAGGCCGAATTTGTGCTGCAATTGTGATGGACATAGGACAGGTTTAGGAAAGTTGACCAATTCCGTCCTAAGTTCGGCCTAAGAGCTATTCCGTCCTAAGTTCGGCCTAAAAGTAGGCGTGTCAGGGGCGTGACGGGGGTGTGACGGGGGCGGTTACGAATTTGGGTCCGGTTCCAGACACTGGAGAGCTCCGACACGCCCCCCTCGAGCTCAGAAGCTGACCAAAATTTAGGACGACCAAAAAGGTGGTCACAAATTCGAGGAGACCCATAGGTGCCATTTTACCTTACACACTCCAGCCCTCTCCTGAAAAGTTCTAACACCCCACTCCCCAGTTAGGCCAGAGTTAGGACGGAATAGCTGTGGCACAAGTCTGGACACGGACACAGATAGTTATCCAGCACCCAGCCCCACCCAGCCTCTTTCCCACAAAAGCCCAGCCCCAGCCCTCCACTCTCTCTCTCTCTCTCTCTCTCTCTGAGCACATGGCGTGGGGTCCTGTCCCCCAGCAGCCACAAAGTGGGACTTTGTTGGTGGAGGGCAAAATTCACAAACACCCCACTTCTCTCTTCTCCTCTCTGCCCCCCTCTAGGGCAGAGAGGGCTGTTCAGGCTGTGGCCAACCTGTTTACAGCTGTGCCTGGGCAGCTGTCTCCATGCAAGCATTTGCTAACCCATGTCTTTCTCCCAGCCTCTCCCCCCCCCCCACAGGCAACAACACCAGCAGGTAAGAGCAGGGTCTGGGATGACATGTGTTATGACTTCTGTCTGTTCATGCCAATATATGTTTGACTTCAGCCTGTCTCTGCCATTACGTAGTACTTCTGCCTGTGTAAGCCATTATGTAGTACTTCTGCCTGTGTATTCCATAATGTTGGACTTCTGCCTGTGTTTGCCAATATAAGAACATAAGAACATAAGAAGAGCCCTGCTGGATCAGGCCAAAAGCCCATCTAGTCCAGCTTCCTGTATCACACAGTGGCCCCACCAGATGCCTCAGGGAGCACACAAGACAACAAGATACCTGTGTCCAGTCGCCACTCTCTTGCACCTGGCACAGAGAAAACCCACTTCCAACACCAGGAGGTTGCTTATGGCTTGTAACCTGTGATGGTCTTTTCCTCCATGAATCTGTCCAAACCCCTTTTAAAGGCATCTAGGCCAGATGCCATCAACACATCCTGTGGCAAGGAGTTCCACAGATGAATTACACGCTGGGTAAAGAAATATTTTCTTTTGTCTGTTCTAACTCTCCCTCCACTCAATTTTAGTGCATGTCCCCTGGTTCTGGTGTTGTGCGAGAGGGAGAAGAATTTCCCTCTATTCACTCTCTCCATCCCATGCATAATTTTATAAGTCTCAATCATGTCCCCCCTCAGGCGCCTTTTTTCTAGGCTGAAAAGCCCCAGACGCTGTAGCCTTTCCTCATAAGGGAGGTGCTCCAGCCCACAAATCATTCTGGTCGCTCTTTTCTGCACCTTTTCCAATTCAACTATATCCTTTTTGAGGTGTGGTGACCAGAACTGGACACAATACTCCAGATGTGACCTTACCATCGATTTGTACAAAGGCAGAATGATATTGGCCGTTTTATTCTCAATCCCTTTTTTAATGATCCCGAGCATGGAATTGGCCTTCTTCACAGCCACCGCACACTGGGTCGACACTTTCATCGACCTGTCCACCAGCACCCCAAGATCTCTCTCTTGATCCGTCACAGACAACTCAGAACCCATTAGCGTATATGTGAAATTTTGGTTTCTTGCCCCAATGTGCATCACTTTGCACTTACTTACATTGAAGCGCATCTGCCATTTTGCTGCCCATTCTCCCAGTTTGGAGAGGTCCTTCTGGAGCTCTTCACAATCTCTGCTGGTCTTCACCACCCGGAAAAGTTTAGTGTCATCTGCAAACTTGGCCACCTCACTGCCTATCCCCGACTCCAGGTCATTTATGAACAAGTTGAAAAGCACCGGTCCCAAGACCGATCCTTGGGGCACACCGCTTTTCACCTCTCGCCATTGTGAAAATTGCCCATTGACTCCCATTCGCTGTTTCCTGGTCAATATGTTGTACTTCTGCCTGTTCATGCCAATATGTATGACTTCTGCCTGTGTTTGCCTTTATGTAGTACTTCTGCCTGTCAGCACACATATAGATGATAGCTGCCTCTTTACCAATGTGTCCTCTGATAGCTGCCTGTCACCATGTGAGCAGAGAAATATATGTTTGTGTAAATGAGCCATGCCTGTTAACAAAAGCGTTTTAAATCTCTTGCACCCTTGCCCCCACAGGGTCTACTACAGGTGAGTTTTGATAGGCTAGCCATGTTTGTTACCCTACAGTTGTGCTGTTTGTTCTCTCCTTCAGTGTTGTCCTTTGCAGGATCATGCCCTCCTGACGTCCAGGTAAGCTCCTCACACTGTGATATGCTCGTTACACCTAGCAGCTGTGTTTTCTGTTCTCTCCCTGCAGGCTTTTGCAACCGACACACTGGCTTGTCTTCAATGGCGATTGCTACCACACACCAGCTGACATGTAACTCCCCCTTGTTTTTTGTCTCCCCAGGAACGTCCACTACCACCTACCTTCCTGGGAGCACCCCTGCAGCTGCAGTCTGGTTGCCCCGCTTCCGCCAGCCGTGATGCTGTCAGATGCCTAGGAGCCTGCCCTGCAACCGTCAGCTGCTGCAGCTGCTGATGCTGCTCCACCTCCCTGGCTGTAGAACGTGCTGTCCCTCCCCTTTCTATGGAGCAGGCTGTGGTTCCACAGGGGAAGAGCTTGCGTCTCCAGGTCCATGGGGCAGGTGTGCTGCTGTTGCTGCTTTCAGATTGGCTGCTGTGACTACCCCTGGCAGCCTCGCCTGGCCATCTCTGCTGATGTTCCAGAACAATAAAGACACCCCTCGGGCAGAGCCCCCTTGAAACATATGTGCCCAGTGTAACACAAGCATTGCCCCCCACACATAGACAGCCCCCAGCACACAAGCCCCTGCATGAATCCCATCCAGGGACTGCCACGTCCTTCCCAGGGAGAACACAGCAGGGGGGCTGCCAGACCCTCAGGGCTCAGAGGGGAGGGGGGAGTTGGGGGGCCTCTCAGGCAGGCAAACAATGACAGGCGCCACGGCGCCCATACTGGATCTGCTCGCATCCCCCACGACTGTGGAGAGCCCTTTCGGCAACCGGGGCTCTCACCTGCCAGGGCGTCCGCCTGTTATGCAGTCCATCCCGCCCACGGTCCACCCGTCATGCAGTCCGTCCCGCCCACGGTCCGCCCGTAATGAAGCCGCTTCTGTCCAAGTTCCGCCCGTTTCTGTGTGGTTTCCGCCCAAAGTCCGTCGGCATAAGAGGCACCCGTTTCTGCATTGCCTTCATCTGTGAAGTGATCCCTGTGTAATTGTATTGGGAAATATGGGTTCCATAGCCATGTATACAATTTAATACATGGCTATGGAACCCATACTTCCCAATACAATTGAAATCATATCCAGTCAAGAAAATCTCCACGTAACATTGACCCCTGTGTCCCTATTGGTCTCTGCAGACCCCTCTCCCTGTATCTCTCTCCCACCAGCCTTGTTGTCTGTCTATCTGTTTCTGACCCACCCGTGCCCCTCCCCAGCACCCACTGTCTGCCTGTCTGTGTGTCTGCCTCCCTTCCCACTCCCTGATGATGGAAGATGGCAACCTCCCACCCCGCCAGAGCACCTGCCGCGAGGCGCTGACGTCGCCCCATCTGGGGGCGTGATGAGCTGCGTGAGCCCTTCACGCTCGCAGCAGACAAGCCCGAGGCATCTCTCGGTCTTGGCCGGGACACAGAGCAGAAAGCACTCCGGGATGCCTTCTTTGTCGGCATTGCCACGGCCCTGGAGGGCCAGGGCTTCAGGCAGCGCATGGGCAAGTCATGTCAGAGGCGGTTCCAGACATCATGAGACCCCCCTTGTGTGTGACGTTCCCGCTCCCTCCTTCGCTTCCCTCCCCCGCTCACCCCCCCCTGAATCCCACGTGCAGCCTCAATGTGGCTTGGGGGTGGCTACCCCTTCAGCAGGAGGGAGGGGACGGTCACTCTCCCCTGCAGCAGGTGGCTGATGCACAGGGTGCCCTGTGGCGGCTGGCTCGGGCACATCGCTCACCTGTCACCTGCCCTGCGCCCACCACATGACTGGCGCAACTCCCATGCCTGCGGTCGGCCCCTTTGCGACCGGGCTGCGACAGACACTGTGGCAGCTGCCATGGATGGACACTTGCACATGCAGACACAGGCCTGCACATGCACAAGCCAGACGCCTAGCCTGGAGAGCCTGCCTGCCTGGGAGGTAAGTGTTGCCTGGATCCTGGGGTGGTGTTGGCCCACATAAACATCAGCCTGCCTAACTCAGTCATAACTCAGGCATAACTAATGCCTAACTTATGCTGAACTTATGCCTGACTTGCGGGGGAGTTGGGCTGGACCGGGCCCTTACTCAGATATAGTTGGAGGGCAAAAAAGTCAGATGCAAAGAAAGACCTGTTCTCTGTGAGTGTACAATATGAGATTACGCCTAGGGGCAGGAGAAAATGGTGATAATGAAATAAAAACACCACCTTCTGCTAAAAAAAACACCTGCGAACAAAACAAAACCAAGTAATTTTGCGTCATTCTTCATCTGCTGACACTGTACAACCTATACCACCTACTTAAAGCAGTTACAATTGATAAAATGGGAAAAAATGGAATAAAAGCACATAATACCACTTTCTGCTATTTCATTTTGGTTAAACACCAAAACCTGCAAAAAACCCCAAACCCACACCATTTCCTACCACCTCTAATTATGCCTTCATGCTCATTTCTCCATGCAGAGATGAATGCATATCCACATCTGATACCTGTGTCACTGTGCAAAGTTCCCCATCACGCTGCGGCCTCTCCCACAATACTGTGCTGTGCACAAGTCTCTCTAGATTGAGGAGAATGGCGCAATGCCTGTAATAACCACAGCAATTTCTGAGTCATATATAGTGGGATATTTTTACAAAGTAGATTTAGTGTTTGAAGTGTATACATTTTACCTGCTGACAGAAGTTTTTGTTAAAATGCTTGAAAATAGTTTTTTAAAGAAAAAAACTGACACTTATTTGAATTTCTTATTTATTTATTAATTACAGTATTCATATACAGGTGGGCCCCCATATCCACAGATTCCCTATCCACGGTTTCAGTTATCCACGGATCATGGGGACCCCCCCCCAGGCTTTTACTTTTTTCCTAGTAAGTAAGCTTTGTTTCTTCCTTAAACAAACAAGAGAAGCAGCATCTGGCTGCTTATTGCAGGCAAGTAGAACAAGACTTAAGTCCTAGAGGACTAAGTCCTCTTAGGACTTAGTCTCGTTCTACTTGCCTGCAATGGAGGCTGCTTCTCTGTTTGTTTTAAGGAAGAAACAAAGCTTGCTGAAAGAAAAATAAGAGCTGGGGGGCACACATGCCTGCCTGCAGGGGAGGTAGGGTGGGGCCCCCTCAGAAAACCATGGAGGGGGTGTTCGCTTCTATCCACGGTTTCAAGTATCCACGGAGGTGCCTGGAACTTATCCCCAGCGGATATGGGGGGAGTACTGTACCGCCTTTCTCATAGACTCAAGGTGGTTTAGATAGGCAGGCCAACCAAATTGGGGTTTTTAGCTCATAGAACCCTCCATTTCTCAAGATGCTTCCCTTCATAGTGCAGTTATTGTTCTGACCACACAGCTCTTGCCTTCCAAGCTTCCACAGGCAACCACATAGCAAGCCTCAGAGCTGTTATCCATTTCTTGCCAGTTGATACCTCCACAGTCTACACTCCTCCACATTCCTTCACAAAGCTCCGTCAGCTCCAACACTCCATCAGTGGCATTCATTGCCCTTCCAAAGTGAGACCGGGGCTGACCCTGCTTAGCTTCTTCAGGCAAGATGGCAGCTCTACCTCCAGACCACACAGCTCTACCTCCAGACTACTGCCCTATTTTTCTCAATTATTTTCTCTCTTATTTCTCGCTCTGATTTTTTGACATTATTTGATTTTCTCTGTAAACCGCTGTGTGAACTTTTTTTTTTTGCTGAAAAGCAGTATATAAATATTCTTAAGAATATTTCTAAATCAGTCTATATCTGATTTAAAGAGCTTGAGTTGAAACATTATACACTGAAAATCCTCAAGAGTTATGTTTGTAAGGCCTGTTAGCTTTTACACTGCATCTCGTACTTGCTTGAAATACACCTCCTTGGAAAGTTTGCCAGTGTGTGTGGATCCTTTTCAGCTTCAGATATAGGTTTCCTTTTTTTACCCCTTGCATTTTAAAGATGGTAAATATCTTTTGCTTGGCTCCAAAGAGACATCTTCCCCAGGCCTCTGCCTGAATGGGATGGAGAGCTCTCCAAAACCATTTTAAAAAAAAATCCAGGAATCTAATATCACTGCAATTGTAATTCTATGCACACTTCTTAGGGAGGAAGTCCCATTGAACTCAGTGGGACCTACGTCTGAGCAGGACGAGCTGACAAGTCATTAATGGCTGCTAACATCTGCTTGCCTCATTTTAGAGAGTTCTCTTTTTTTTTCTATTTTGACTCTCTCTTGCCCTATGTAGAATCCAGACTGAGGAATTTTGTGGCTATTTTGGAAATTCAGACATGTGTTTTCTCTTTCCCCTGCAGCTCCTGATGGAAAATAGCTGCATGTTTTTTCTTTGTGTTTGAAAACACACGGAGATACTCTCTGATTTGATCTTTCTTGGTAGTCTCTTGCTTGATTTTCTGAGACTAAACTACTACAGCTACTGTTGCTCCTTGTATGTGTGTGAATGTTGCAGTGAAATGAAACTCTCTCCAGGTTGCCTGTGCTGTATGGGCTGAGATAGCAGGCGATTCAGGCAGAGCCCTAATCTTCAGCATGGTGCTGCTTGCTGCTGTTGAATAATTAAAGGTCCACTCACCATGATAAACAGTTTGTCCCTTGCCAGGGCAATGCCATTTTTTTTAAAGTTTTGCTTTAGGGGATTTAGTCAGATGGATTAGGGGGAAACCTGTAGCGCTTGTAGAGGATTAGCCAGGCTCCAATCCAATTTGATAACTAGGATGCCAAAAAAGATGGCTAATGACTAAAAGATGAATAGTCTGTGTTTATAGGAAGTTAAATTATCTAAAATTACATGGAACAGAGCGCTTTAATATGGGATTTAATGAATGCTTGGTTTGAACATTAGCAGGGTTCCCCCCCCCCCAGTGAATCTAATGAAAGATGAAAGGTGCCAGATGGACAGCTGCAGAGCCCCCCCTCCCAGTTTGTTGCCTGGTTAGCAGATATATTAAAAGCTGTAATAGGGTAACTGTTTTGACAATCTTCTCTAATATTTCAGCAGCTTTAGAGATAGAGAGCAAGTGAGCATAGGAAAGCTTAGACCACTTCTCGAACATTTGCCCTAGTTTTATTAAAGGCATGGTCCATGGTTCAACCAACTGTGCCGCTATTTCCATGACTCCAAGGGGTTTTAGATTTGTCTCAAATAGCAGCCTCCCTTGTCAAACTATTTCTGAAACTCAGGGGAGTTTCAAAAGCTGTTTGGAATATAGCATGGGGTGGTGATGATGGTCAGTTAGTCTACGCTGTTTTCCAAGAAAACAAGAACAAAATCTTTTATACTAATGCAAATCCCTCGTGTTAACCAAAGCAGCTCTTCAGATTCCTGCCATGATATTAAAACACTGCAGGCTGCTTTTAATGGGATTTAAAGTTTGGTTATAGATATTTATGAGCTCAGTAGTTCCAAGTTTTTATATATGTTTTATATGTTTTCTGCCAGCAAATTTTGAAAATGTAAGTCTTTATTAGCTCCATGGCATGTAGCTTAATTGGGCAAAGCTTGCAATGATGTATGACCTGAAAACAACCAATTTCAGTTTTATAGAGACATGAGGTTAGAGAGATAGGTGTGTGTGGAAATAGTTGTCCTCATATCACAAATTGCATCTCATGAAGTCACATCAGCTTTCATTTTGTTTATATATTCAAGATGTACATTTGAGGTTGACAGAACCTCTAAGGGCCGAACTACACATCATGTTCAATGCTTCACCTGCCCTGATGTGGTTTGATGTTCCTGGATGAAGACCCACTGGATTGGGACTCCCTACAGGTTAGTACCGTGGTGGAGGAGAGGTAGGCTTTAACCCTATTCCCTGATCCTGATCTCTGGGGTTAACAAATTGGGTTCACTACGTTTCTTTCAATTTCCATGAACTTCATCAGGTGAACGAGCAAAAAAGCTGCAGAGATGCAGCTTTAATACATTTTTTAATATTTGTAAAAAAAAATTACATGGCTTTTAATTTTTTTTACATGGCTTTTAAACCCGTTTTTAAACAATCATTGTACATACTGGTTGGCCATGAAAGCTTCAGATCATCCTATTTAACCCCTATTCCCTGATCCTGATCTCTGGGGTTAACAAATTAGGGGCCAGCTTTGGGAACAAATGCTTCCTCCTCCCGGAAGCCTGTTTCTCGCTGGAGCGAAATCATGATTGTATAGACAAACCCAGAGTGAGGAAGTCATATTTCCATTATCCAAAAACCTAGCACAGTTGAGTTATACATGCAGATTCTTAGGTGATCCAAACTGGCACTTTATATTCCTAGGATTATACTCCTGTGTCTGATATTGCTCCCTGCTCTTGTCGAAACAACAAGGTCTTTATGCCTTTCTTGTTTCCACCTTCAAAGACTGGGAAGAAAAAAAAAAGCCCAGAAAATTACTGCAAAAATTGATGATAGTATTGGAGTACTAGCCTTGTATAGAGATATTTCAGCATTTCTCAATACTTTCTGCTAGATTTCTATCAAAACAAAAGCAATTGCAGTGGCACACAGTTATTGCAGGAAGAAAAAGAATGCAAACATTAATCCAAGGGACTGTGAGCAAAGATATGGTGAGTATTCACAGCACTGCACTCAGAGCTGTTCAGATGGGCAGCCCAATCATAACTAAATCTCCGCACAGTGATACAGCGATGCCAACGCAGCTATGGCTGTATCCCGACTGTTGGAGGTTTCTTTGGGATAAAGGGACATTGTTCCCCTTGCCCCAGGGTAAGCCCTTGCAGCTGCTATGGGTCAACTCATACCTGCGCCAGCTCAATTGCTGGTGCAAGTCCATGTTGACCCGAGAAGGCAGATCAGGCCCGAGAAGGGGGGGGTGTCAGGATTTGGCGTACACCACCGCAGCTGATCCTGCCCCCCTCCTGGGCCTGATCTGCTCTCCTCCCCCTGTCAGCACCCCGTTCCGCCCACCCCTGTCCTGTTTAACTTCCTCCCCGCCTCCCTCCAACCCCCTGCATGGGCCTACCTGCTCCAGTGGGTCTCCATGGGTCTGCCTGTGTGCAGGAGGCCAGATATCTGTGCCTGTTATAGCTAACTGTTTCTTCTGTTATTGGTTTCTATGAGATTTTACTGGATTTGTATTTTATCATTTATCATTGGCTTAAGTGTACTTAAAATTGTGCATTTTTAAAATGGCACATGCCAACTGGGCAGAGAGTGCAATTTATAAATGAATAAAATGACAACCGATGCCCCCATTCTGACCCTCTCCCCCACCATTGTAACTAGCGTTGCACCGGCAGATGCTGCTTTACAGAAGTCACAAAGAAGCCTCCACTAACGAGTGAAGCGGGTCCGCTGGTGGGGAGGCTGGAGTGGCCTCCTGTACACAGGCAGACCCATGGAGACCCACTGGAGCAGGTAGGCCCATGCCCTCTTTGGGAGGACACTCCACAGTGCAAGGGAAGTTCTGGCCCCAGTTCTTCCTTGAATGAATGATGCAGTATGGAGCAGAACTCTGGATCTCAGGGAAGGCATAGAGACCCAAAGAGGGTAGTTCATGGGGTTCCACATGCCACATAGGCTATCATTGGCCATTCCTCTGTCATTCCTCTGTTGTCATTCCTCTGTGGGGCAGCTAATCTACAAAATATCTTTCCATCAAAGTCACAAGCAAAGGATAAAGATGCAACCATGGATCCTGGATATTTAGAGCCATGCTGGGGAGGAGGTCATGTTTTATTTCACTTATAACAGCGCAATCCTCACTAAGTATAGAGCGGCGGAGTGCGTGTTCCGCCACTCTAAGCCATTGCAAACATGCCGTAAAGCATGTTTGTGAAGACTCGGGTGTAAGCGGCACTGCTCACACCCCGGAAGACCAAACCAGCGCTGAACGACGCAGGTAGGTTCTCTGCTGCTTGGTTCAGGGACAGGTGGGCGGGCGGGTCGTCGAGGGGCTGGGAGGGGCGGGCCGACCAGGGCTGGGAGGGGGGTGGGGATATTGGCGGTGCGCTCCGCCAATATCCTATGCCCGCTCCCAGGCTGGTTTGGCTTTACACGGTCTCCCCGAATGTACACCAAGTCCAGATCTGGCGTACATCCAAGGAGGCCATAGGGCTGGTTTATACCCAGGGAGGGAGAGGAACGTCCCCTTCTCCCAAGGTGCTCCCGGGCTGCCCTGGGGCAGCCTAGGAACAGCATAGAATACAGCAGCCGTCCCTTTAGGCTGGCCATGTATCTTTAGGCAGAATTGCGCTGCCCATGGCACTTCTTGTAGCATTGCAACTTGTAAGTTTGGGCCTGTGTCTCAGTCTGCATAGGTTTACCATTCATCCCGGAATTTCCGGGACAGTCTCGGAAACTGGCCTCGGTTCCCGGAAAAGAACCAGAACGATCCGGGCCGGATTGAAGCCTCCATAATAATAATAATAATAATAATAATAATAATAATAATAATAATAATAATAATAATAATAATAATAAAGAAAATTACCTCCGTTCCTGCATCTTGACTCGCAAAATCTCGCAAGATCCAAGATGTCGGTGTCATAGGGAGGTTCACCCCCTCTAGCCTCGATGCCGGCACAAACCAAGGCCGGCCACCTTAGCCAGAGAAGATTTGCTCTCTAATCGGTTGGTTGTCCACTCCTAGCCAAGGAGAGAAGGCACCCCTGAGCCACAGGGGGGTAAGCGCCACTAACCCCTGACCAAGGGGATAGTCCAGGTAGACTGCCACCAGCACTGGGTGCCTCCTAGCCCTTCCTGTCCCAGGCTACTGGGAAGGGGTACAGAGTGAACCGTTGGTCCCCAGTCTGGCTGACCAAGCCAGACAGGGATGCAACGTGCAACACAGGTAGTACGTGACTAAGCAACAAGGCTTCCAGGACTTAGTTTCCAGGGTTCCAAAGAAACACTCTCTGGTGAAATAGATAGGTGTTTATTAAGTTTAGGCTACGCAAACCAAGCATAGTGATACAAGTAAAAGGGTACAGGCAACTAGGTTGCTGCAACAAGGCATAACTTTCAAATACTAGAATACAGCACTAAAATAACAAAGAACTAACTCCTTAGCTAACACATTTGTCCCTACACACTCACCATGATGAGAAAGGAGAATAGCCATCCCAGCAGGATGGTGCAGGGCTGACCTGCCCAAGGCAGAGGCTAAGTCAAGCCATAGGAGTAACAGCAGATAGGGAGGACTGTCTCCAGCAAAGACCAGTTAGAGAGAGAATAACGAGAGAGAAGATGGATGCCAGAATAATAGCTTAAATAGACATTTTAGGGTAAGATGATTGACAGGGGGGAGCAGACCAATGAAAGGGCAACACGCAGGGGAAAGTTCCCGAAGATGAGCTCACTCCTCGCTCCCCCTCCCAAGGCTGAGAAGCTCGTGATGTCCAGCACAGGTGCAGCTAGTTAATTGGGAGAAGTTGTGATATCAGGGTTCCCATGCAGATAAGGAATAACAAGGCAGCTTGAAGCACAGCTCCCAAGGCCTCTGGCCAAGTGCCAATCACTGGGCTACAGAAACAGGCAGGCAGAAAAACCAAGACAGGAAACTCAAAATGGAGACAGACCAAGGATTGAGACAGATCTGCATTACATGCCGGGGTTCCAGAGATTGGATTTGGCGGTCAACACGGCCAATCCAGGCTAAAGAAAAACCAAGAGAACAGATCAAGGTGAGGAAAAATCCATAGACACAACAACTAAGCATGGTATATAAAACATAAGCATATCTATATCTGCGAGCCTAGCTAACAATACAAAATACATAAAGGAGGTAGAAAGTGTGTACATAGCAGCATTGGCAGTGTAATACTGGTGTGCAAACAAGCAATTCCTACGTCACTACAGCAATATATATCAGAACAGCACAGAAACACAAGAATCAGATAGAATCAACTGAATGAAGGCACTCAGGTAGTAAGATCTTCAGGTGCCCAAACCCTAGAAAGGGCATCAGCAAGGATGTTATGGTGGCCCTTAATGTAGACGAATTCAAAGGCAAAATCTTGAAGACTCAGCTGCCAGCGTAGGAGCCTTTGGTTACCTTTGGCTCGGGCCAGAAAAGTAAGAGGGCAATGGTCTGTTTGAACCAGGAACTTAGTTCCCCACAGGTATGGACGTAACTTAGCCAAAGCCCACACAACTGCAAGACACTCCAATTCAGAGATACAGTAGTTTTGTTCCCTAGGCAACAATTTACGACTCAGGTACACAACAGGATGTAAAACACCATCATGGTCCTGCAAAAGAACAGCCCCCAACCCAGTTTGAGAAGCATCAGTTTGAACAACAAACTGTTTAGTGTAGTCAGGTGCAACCAGAACAGGAGCAGATGACAAGCTCCGCTTCAGAGCATCAAAAGCAGATTGACACTCAGGCGTCCAGGTAATCTGTGAAGGTAAATGCTTACGACAGAGGTTAGTTAGGGGGGTGGCTAGGGTGCTGAAATGCCCCACGTACCGCCGATAGAAACTTGCCAACCCGAGGAAGCTTTGAACCTGTTTTTTCATTTTCGGAATAGGCCAATTACGTATAGCCTCTATCTTAGCCTGCATGGGCTGAATGGTGCCACCACCCACCACATGACCCAAATATTGAACCGAGGCCTTCGCGAACTGACACTTGTCTGCTCTTAAAGTCAGTCCAGCCTCCACAAGTGTTTGAAAGACATTTTGAATGTGTACAATATGGTCCTCCCAGGTGTTACTGTAGATACAAATGTCGTCCAGATAGCCCACTGCATAAGAACTATGCGTTTTAAGTAAGGCGTTAACCAAACGCTGGAAATTTGCTGGCGCTCCCGCTAGCCCGAAGGCGAGCCTGCGGAACTCAAATAGGCCACGGCGAGTTGCGAAAGCCGTGAGAGGCGCACTATCTGGATGCATCTCCATTTGCCAGTAACCCTGACACATGTCCAGGGTAGTCAGGTACTTGGCTCCAGCCACTGTTTCCAACAGCTCATCCAGATTGGTGAGAGGATACCTGTCAGGGACAGAAACAGAGTTAAGATGTCTATAGTCCACACAAAATCTATATTCACGTGGAGCAGATTCAGACAGGCGTTTCTTTTCAACGATGACAATGGGAGAAGCCCAAGGGCTTGACGATGGTTGGATCACCCCCAAGTCCAGCATCATGTCTATTTCCTTGTCCACGATAGCAGCCAAGTTCCCCTTGATTCCACGAGGGGGAATGGCAATAGGGCGGGCCCCCGGCTCTAGAACGATAGAATGCTGAACCAAGTTAGTAACACCAGGTTTCCCAGTAAACAAAGCCCCAAACCGCCCAAACACAGCCAAGAGTTCACTTTGCTGAGATGGAGTCAATTCAGGAGACAGAGCAACGCTTTGGGGTACGTCGGTGTGGTCTGAAGCTTGGTCCAGCCAGTGTTGGTCTGGGAAGTCGTCTTCCCCGGAGCTGCGAACAGAAAACACAGCAGGAGTAGACTCAGGCCTCTCGTGGAACTGTTTCAGACGATTAGCATGTAGAACAAAAGGAGGGCGCTCTTTAGCCTCATCTTGTAGAAGGTAGTTGTTGTCAGCAAGCTGTTTGACCACCACATAGCCTGGTTCCCACTTAGGGCAGAGTTTATGCGCTCTGTCAGGCACCAACAGACAAACTTTAGACCCAGGTGCAAAAGTCGCAGGGCGGGCAGACTTGTCGTAGTTCCTCTTCTGACACTCTTGGGCCTTGCGCAGATTTTCAGCAGCAAATTCCCTCACCGACTGCAAGGAGGCATGAAGCTGCGACAAATATTGCTGCACAGGTACCCCCTCAGTGTCCAAGTCCCCTTCCAGGCACTCTTTATACAACATCAAAGGTGATCTCAGCTGACGTCCAAAACACAGTTCATTTGGAGAATAGCCTAATGACTCAGCAGGGGCATCATTGATGGCAAACACAAGGAACTTTAAAGCAATGTCCCAAGAGTCCTCATGCTCCAAGACAAACTTGCGCAGCATCTGGCCCAACGTTTGATTAGCCCTCTCGACAAGCCCATGACTAATCGAATGGTGGATCGTGGAGAACCTCTGGTCAATCCCCGCCAGTTGGCATAGCCGCTGAAGCAGGGAGGCTACAAACTGTACCCCTTGATCACTGGAAATTTTGCGGGGAAGGCCCTGAATTGAAAAAATCCCCAGCAGGGCCTGGGCAATACTTGTAGCTGTGATGGAACGCAAAGGTATAGCTTGCAGGAACCTTGTGGCTCTGTCCACACAGACCAGAATGAACTTAGCCCCAGACTTAGCAGGACGAAGCGGGCCCAAAAGGTCCAGCTGCAGTTCCTGGAACGGCTGACATTCCACCACACAAGGTTGCAAAGGGGCCTTGGTCTCATCACGGGCACGGCCCACAACTTGGCACGTTGCGCACGAGCGGAGCCAGGCACACACCGTTTCGCGGACGCCAGGCCACCAGAAAGATTGCGTAAGTCTGGCCAGAGTCTTTTTAACACCAGCATGCCCAGCATAAGGGTGTTCATGGGCCAGCCACAGGATCGTGTCCCGGTAAGCCTCTGGGACAACAAGCTGACGCCTTGGTGTGCTCTCCAAAGGCTGTCCCGCAATTGGAGTAAGACGGTAAAAGAAGCCATTTTCCACAATAAAAGTATCCGTCATAATTTTGCCAGTAGATGGCGCTGGTACCACAGCTTTGCGAACACCTTCCAAGCTTTTACAGGAGGCACTCTCCGCAACAAAGCGGCTTTTGTCAGGGATGTAAAACTGAATGAGGGACGGCTGCTCCCGCACCTGCTTTACAGGGCTTTCAACCGGAGCCTCAGCAGCTGCCCTTTTCGCCCCCGCTCGGGTGAGCACCGCCACCAGCGGACTGCCGCCCACATCAGCATCCCCAACAGTAGTAGAAACAACAGGAGCAGTGCTAGCCTTAGCGAGCTGCTCTTCAGCGGCCACTTCACTCCTGATGAGCAAGTCCAGCCCAATAAGCACTTGCGGAGTCTCCTCAGCATCCTCCGTAGTCACAATGAAAAGATGGTCTCCCCGATAATGTTCAAATTGAACAGAAATGACAGCGCAGGGGAAGAATCGCTTCGCCTCCTTAAAGGAGTGAACCGGCATGCAGAGTTGGTCAACCACGGTCCCAGGGGGGAGGAATCTAGCTGGCAACACACTCACATCAGCCCCCGAGTCCTTGCTGGCTGGCACTTTCTGCCAAACCGCCCCCCCACGAAAGACAGTCAGTTCAGTATCACGGTGAGAACTTACTCGGTCTCTGAGGTGGAGAGGGAAGATTTCTTTCATGGTGACGACTTGCGTGCCTGGTAGAGCGGACGACGACCAGTCCGGAACACGCAGGCGAGGAGGAGCAGACTCCACAGATAGGGGTGGCAGCCGCTCGACTCCAGAGCCCGCAGAAACTTTAGCGATACGACCTCCCGCAGCTTGGGAAGTCCCAGGAACAACAGCCAAGTGAATTGGGGTGGTACGGTCGTCATCTCTCTGGGCCAACGGCTGTGTTGGAGCCGAACTTGGTCTGGGTGGTACAACATCCGGAGGCTGCAGCACGGCACGCTCCATAACCACATAGTCCGACCCACTGTCCTCTGACTCCCAGCTCTCCGGCACATGTTCAGCCTCATCCTGGTACTGGCACGAAGCCCGGACAGACTTAAGTTGGCCCCCTTGCGACTTAGAACCAGGCTTGAAAACGGCAAAGCCTTTCTTCTCCTTCCCACATTCTTTTCTGATGTGTCCTTTCTCTCCGCAACCATGGCAACGAATCTCCCCTGCCCCCGACTGTTGGTGCGACGATTGAGAGCGCTGAGTTGAGTCAGGGGGAGACGGACGGCTTAATGGCTGCTGGTTTCGATTTCCCCCGGCCGGCAACGAGCCCGACCGGCGCTGTTGCTGTTGCTGCGGCTGGCCTCTCCAAGGCTGCTCCTTCCCCCTCTCCCCGTCTTTGGGCTGTTGGCCGCCCCCCTGCTTCACCGACTTAGCAGGCTCGGAGGAGGGAGATTGCCGGCGCCGCAAAGCGACCAGAGCATCCAGCTCCCTTCCAGCTTCCAGCAAGTCCTTAGGGTGTTTGTCCATTAAAACGAATAAAAGTTCGGTTGGGACTAAATCATAAAATCTGTCCAGAGAAAAAAGATGAAGGGCATCACGATGCCGCCGCCAGTCAGTCTTCGACACTCGGTCATCCCAGGAACTGAAAGTCTCATTCAAAAAGCCAGTCTGATCCACAGTCACATAACTGTGAGGGGCATCAGCTCCCTCAGTGTCCCCAGAGTCACCAGTCCAAGGCTGTGTCTCATCAGCATCCTGGTGTGATGGAGGACGTTCTTCTTCGTCTTCGGAACCGGACCCACATGACCGGGGCCGTTCCTCTGCCATGCTTACTAGCCTAACCTACGTATCCAACAAGGAATACGAGTCCCTCTCTTCACAAAACAACAAACTGCGTGCACTCAGTACTTGCAGTTATGCCAGCCAAATTATGCCCAACAATTTGACCAAAAAGGAATCAATGGAACCCAGGGTACGTAAAGACCACTGCCACCATGTCATAGGGAGGTTCACCCCCTCTAGCCTCGATGCCGGCACAAACCAAGGCCGGCCACCTTAGCCAGAGAAGATTTGCTCTCTAATCGGTTGGTTGTCCACTCCTAGCCAAGGAGAGAAGGCACCCCTGAGCCACAGGGGGGTAAGCGCCACTAACCCCTGACCAAGGGGATAGTCCAGGTAGACTGCCACCAGCACTGGGTGCCTCCTAGCCCTTCCTGTCCCAGGCTACTGGGAAGGGGTACAGAGTGAACCGTTGGTCCCCAGTCTGGCTGACCAAGCCAGACAGGGATGCAACGTGCAACACAGGTAGTACGTGACTAAGCAACAAGGCTTCCAGGACTTAGTTTCCAGGGTTCCAAAGAAACACTCTCTGGTGAAATAGATAGGTGTTTATTAAGTTTAGGCTACGCAAACCAAGCATAGTGATACAAGTAAAAGGGTACAGGCAACTAGGTTGCTGCAACAAGGCATAACTTTCAAATACTAGAATACAGCACTAAAATAACAAAGAACTAACTCCTTAGCTAACACATTTGTCCCTACACACTCACCATGATGAGAAAGGAGAATAGCCATCCCAGCAGGATGGTGCAGGGCTGACCTGCCCAAGGCAGAGGCTAAGTCAAGCCATAGGAGTAACAGCAGATAGGGAGGACTGTCTCCAGCAAAGACCAGTTAGAGAGAGAATAACGAGAGAGAAGATGGATGCCAGAATAATAGCTTAAATAGACATTTTAGGGTAAGATGATTGACAGGGGGGAGCAGACCAATGAAAGGGCAACACGCAGGGGAAAGTTCCTGAAGATGAGCTCACTCCTCGCTCCCCCTCCCAAGGCTGAGAAGCTCGTGATGTCCAGCACAGGTGCAGCTAGTTAATTGGGAGAAGTTGTGATATCAGGGTTCCCATGCAGATAAGGAATAACAAGGCAGCTTGAAGCGCAGCTCCCAAGGCCTCTGGCCAAGTGCCAATCACTGGGCTACAGAAACAGGCAGGCAGAAAAACCAAGACAGGAAACTCAAAATGGAGACAGACCAAGGATTGAGACAGATCTGCATTACAGTCGGTGCCCAAATCTCATGAAGGCATGATGCCCTCACGAGATTTGGGCGCCAACATCTTGGATCTCGTGAGATTTCGCGAGCCAAGACCTGCCAGCGCCTAGGTAATTTCTTTCTATAACATCCACCATGGCGGCGGCGGCGGCGGCGAGCGGGTGAGTAGGACGTTTGCCCGCTCTCTCACTGGCTCGGAGCCGGTGAGAGAGAGCCAGCCCAGGCCGTGCAAGCCTTGGTGAGGTTTGCGCGGCCTGGGCAGGCTCTCTCCGGATTGCACGGCCCAGGCAGGCTCTCTCCGGATCGCCCGCTCTCTCACCGGTTCAGAGCTGGTAAGAGAGAGCCAGCCCAGGCCGTGCGAGCCTCGGCGAGGTTCGCGCGGCCCGGGCAGGCTCTCTCCAGATCGCGCGGCCCGGGCAGGCTCTCTCCAGATTGCCCACTCTCTCACCGGCTCTGAGCCGGCAAGAGAGCGGGCGAATGAGAGCCTGCCCGGGCTACGCGAGCCTCGGCAGGCTGTCTCTCTGGAGCAGCAGCACGAGGAGGGGCAGTACTGCTGGAGCAGCAGCACGAGGAGCAGCAGCATGACAGCGATGATGGGGTAACTAAATTCAATTAATTATTTAATTGCATAAACAAATAAATAATTAAAAAATCTGGGACGCTTCGCGCGGCAATGGGGGCACTTCGCACCCCCTTCATGTTTTTACATTTGATTTTTTCTTTAATTATTTTTAATGTAATTAATTAATTAATTAATTAATTATGTGGGGGGGTGTCCCAGTTTAGGGGTGAAAAAATATGGTAAGCCTAGGTATGCATCTAGTGCCTGTCACCTGTGCCAGGTTCCTGTTCACATGTTGACAAGAAGTACAATTGGTACTTTAGGCAACTTCCAGAGCTGACCTGAAACTCCAGCTTAAATATTTGGGAAAGTTTGTTGTACTTTTAAGATGAAAAAGTTTATATCCCTTGAAGAAATTAGTCTCTATTGCAATTGAGTTGCTTCTTTCTGAAAATAGAAACCGTTTTTGTGACGAGATGTCATATTGTCAGAACATGAGAGTGAGTAGCAGAGCATGAAAACACAAGACACTAGGTACATAGTGTTGTTTTCCTTTAAGACATTTCCTTTGAATGTGTATTGTCAAAGTAAAGAAACTACTAAACAAGAAAAGTAGTTTCCATTGATTTGAGATGACAGCAAAGACCTATATACTTTAAAAGGGCTCTTTTAGTTTATGTACTTGGAAGACTGTTTAACTGCAGCTATGCTATGGCTGGTGAACAGAGTGCAGGCCAATCAGTTTTTGAGAAATTGTAATTTATCAGCCTTGTGCTGATAATTTTCTCAGTGCATGGAGGGGAAGATTTCAATTGCAATGCTGGCCCCACCTGCCTGCCCACCCAACCTTAGCAATTGGATGTGCGCATTGTAACATATGCACATAGAGAGCAACCGAGTGATTGGTACACTCAATTATCTCACTGTATGTGTCAAATAACTCCTGTCTATTAAAGTAACTTGCCTAGTGGAAACTAAGCAAATGCTCTGACCTGTGTGCAGAGGTCAGGTGCACAAAAAGTGTGAGATGTACTAACATTGTGAAGACCATCCCCTCTCTACACATACACTGGACCGTTGCATAGGGCTCATACATCTGTAATTTGAGCACATAATTGAACACACTTATTAGAACAGAGAAGATCTAATTTAAGGCTCAGTCCTATGTGGCTGCTGCACTGAGAATGCAGGGCTGTTGGTGCGATATCCACTGAATGCAATGTGCTGTGTTAAGAGGGATGCAATGCAATGAGGCCAGTCAAGAGGGATAAGAAAGTTAATGCTCACTGGGCTTCCTGGCGGCCACATAGCCCCTTATGGGACTCCTCAGAGCTAAGCCAGCTCTGTTGCTGGCATAGCGCTTTGGAGCTGCTGTGGGTATGTCTGGCTCAGGAAGGGGGTTCGGGGATCCAGCAGTCACTGGCTCCACCTTGACCTTCTCCCACCGCACTTTCCATCCTTTTCCCACCTCTCTGCTGGCAGGGCTGTGCCAGTGGCCAGTCTGAGCCCCGTTGCTGGTGGTGTGGAGCTTTCCGGCTGCTGCACTGGTGTCTGTGCAGCAGCTGCTCGAGGAGGGGCTTCTGTGCCGGTGGGGCTCTTTGCGCTGGTGTACCTGGTGATACACTGGCGTTTCCCTGGTATAGGTTTGGATCGTTGATGCATTGCTCATAGATTGCTCATATCATAGATGAGTCTAAAGACCCATCTATGATATTGCTTTACAGCCCAATCTTAATCAACTTTCCAGAGCCAATGAAGCTGTTCCAACAGAGTGTAATGTTGCAACCTGCCGTGGAGGGGCAATCATGGAGGCCTCCTCAAGGTAAGGGAATGTTTGTTCTCTTACCTCGGGGCTACATTGTGGTTTCATCAGTGCTAGAAAGTTGGTTAGGATTGCGCTATTAGTCTGTGCCAGGTTGCTGGGGTGCCCTGAGTTATTCTGCACTGGCTCTCCCACAATGCCCCCACCAGTGAAGGTGCATTGGGCACTACCATTGGTATTGAGGAGGATTCAGTGGTCAGTTTATCCAGGTGGGCCCTATGATGGGTGTGGTAGGTTGGCCAGCACCTAACTTGACCAACCTCTGAGGCTACCCCTGTTTTAGCCTTCTTGAGATAGAAATTGTTGTAAGAAATTTTGAATACACTGTGCAAAAGTGACCCATGCTGCATACTGTGTGCATATACACTGTAGATAGCGACAAAAGGAATTACTTTCATTGAGAGCAGAGAGGGGAATAGAAAGACTTCCACATCTGAAGTCTTCTTCAATACCACATTTGAAGTTTATATGACAGAATTTTTAAGGAAGACAGCCTTGTCCCAGAATTCTGTTTTCTGACTGACCTGTGATCTGTGAGGGAAAAAAAATTCTTTACATACTGTCAGTCTTGCAAAGCAACAAACAATGAGCTTCCACCACTTGTCACGTCTATGAGACAACAGTAATCCTTATTCCTCTCCCAAGTGACAAATGGTGAGAAAAGGAAACATGCATGCAAGTTAATAAATTCCAGCCTGAAGATCCTTGAACTGTCCATCATAGTGCAATAACTAGGGCTGCTATTGCTGAACATGTCACCACACTGTCTGGTGAACTTCAGCAATTGACAATATAGAAGGATGGATGGATTGAAGTCGGTATTTAACTCCTGTCAACAGATGTGATCCAAAGACAATGGTGAAGCAACTAAAAATACAAAGAGAAGAAAAATTGTGGCTTTAATAACTGACAGCAGAATCCTCCACATAGGGACTGTTTGCGTATATGAGAAGGATATAACTTGACATTTCCACTCATATTGTCCTCTTTTCAATGTTAGTCATATCTGTAGTCTCTTAGGTTGCTTGTCAGTAGATAACAACAGTTACAGAATAACTCTGCTGGCTTTAGAAGAAAAAAATGTTTTTCCTCCTCTGGTTATCATAACTTCATATTTTTGACGGCTGCAACCAGGATCCAAATTGTTTTCCCAAATGTAAAGATTGGAAGTACCTACCAAGAAAAATCCAAGCCAACTACATTAACAACAACAATTTGATGTGGAAGCAAACCATGCTTTTTTTCATGGAGTTCCTTTTCATCAAGTTCCTCTTCATTCTTCACACTTATTTGAGTTACTCAGTAGTCAGCTACAGACCTCAACAAGAAGCTCAAATAACTTTGACAGCTTCTTTGAATGTCTGACAATGTCAGTGTCCATCCTGAGCCATTTTGCACACTATGAGCTAATGTACTGTAGTTAAGTCATGCTGATCACCATATAATTGTGGTGTGTCTGCACTGGAATTTTTTTATTGTTTTCAGCCAAAATATATCTCTGGAAGTGCCTCTACCGCAACACTGTCCCCATCTTAGAGAGGAACATTCATGATGTCTGAATCTGTCCTCAGTTGCCCCCCTTTAGAAGTGTCCTTGCACATTTCTGAATTAAGCTAATTCACGTTCAAGATCCATTGCAGAAGATGTGAAGTAGCAGGTTGTCAGTGTTTTAAGTAATGAATGAAGGCATCCCAGGGGACGCCCTTTTTCAAGGGCTCAGATGTCTAGCCCTTCATCCCAGCCTGCCAGAGATGGAAGAAAGGGGATTTAAAAATCAGGCATCCCCTGGGCTGGCGACCTGTTCCATTCTGGCCTTGGGGGTGTTCTGTGGACCCTAGGGCCTCAGGGTGAAGTCTGGCACAGCCGAAGTCGGAATGAGAACGAAGAGCTTGGTCCCTTGCCCGTCTCGAGGGCAGAACCCAGGATCCAGCACCTGCTCCCAGGCCGCTAGGGGCAAAAGAAGCACTGGGGAAGGGTGCGTAAAAAAGCCATTAATTCATCAAGAAATTCATTAATTTAAGGGGTTGGGCACAACAGCCCAATCCACTAGGAAGCGAAGGAGGCGCTTTCCAGATGCGTCAAATCGTGTGTCAGGACCCTTTTTCAAGGGCTCAGGTGTCTAGCCCTTCATCCCAGCCTGCCAGAGGCCGAAGAAAGGGGATTTAAAAATCAGGCATCCCCTGGGCCGGCGGCCTGTTCCATTCTGGCCGTGGGGGTGTTCTGCAGATCCTAGGGCCTCAGGGTGAAGTCTGGCACAGTCGAAGTCAGAAATGAGAATGAAGAGTCCCCCGCTGGTTACACTGCTGGTGTAAATCAGATAGGATTGCGCTGTTCAAAGTGGGTTCTTAGCTCTATTAGCATGGGCAAATTGTAGTAGTGGAGCAAAAAAATGCCAACTCCTAAGCTTGTTTTTGATCAGCTTTTGAAACACGTTTCATTCTCTTCTTGCATGTTGTTGTTGTTGTTCATCTTTGTATGCGTGTGTGTGTTGCCCTTGTTTCTCTTTCTACCCCATAGCAGCTCACCCAAGTATGGCCCACTGGTTTTAACAAATAGCAAGGATTTAAATCATGAAGTGGCAGCTTCCTTGGGAGCAACCCTTTACAGGAAAAAGCAATGTGGTTGCTAGTGGAAATTGCAGAATGTACCTAATGTAGAAATGTGTCATTGAAGGGCATGTACGTCTGCATGAAATGATCTATCTGCTGGCTGAGGAAACGGAAAGTTTACAAAAGCCGTTGGTAAACAGGGTGAAGGCCAGATAAGTAAGGGACAATGCATCCTGGAGAATGGCTGGAACCACACAAACATGCTTTGAATTCTTAAAAGCAGAGGAATGTGGGGCTTTGGATGGGATCTATGGCTTTGAGGCAATGAAAGTGACCAAGGGCAGAAAATAGAAGAGATGAAATAGACAAAGAACTGGAATTGAAGGACAGAGTCAGCATCCTTTCTGAATTCAGTAGTGGGAAGGCCAGATTAATACCTGGGTATGCTTGCCATAGGGGCAAATCCTCCCGGATTTCGGGCTCGGGTCCCGGCAACCCGGGAGGTATGCCACGATCCCGGATTGCCACCGCCGCTGCCATTTTTAAATTGAAGTTACTTACCGGGGCGCTGGCATGTTGGTTCGCGAAATCTCGCGAGATCCAAGATGTCAGCGCCCAAGTCTTCGCGCGGCAAAAGTAATTTTAAATTACTTTAAAATTCATCTTCTTCCTTTAATTATTTATTTAAATATCCCCCAATTATTTAATTATTTAATTGGTGTGTGTGTCCGTCCGTCCGTCCCGGTTGAAGGTCGGGAAAATATGGCAAGCCTATACCTGGGTATTATTCATAACGTTATAATGGTAGTTCACTGTTGATACAACACAATCCTAAACAACTTTCCAGTGCCGATGTAGCTGTGCCAACAGGGTGCACACTGCATTTTGCAGTGTCAGGGCAGTCATGGAGGTCTCTTCAAGGTGAGGAAACATTTGTTCCCTTACCTTGGGGCTGCACTGCGGTTGCACTGGTGCTGGAAAGTTGGTTAGGATTGCGCTGTAACCCACATTTTGGTTGGTATCTTGAAGCATAGGGATTTGTACCTTAGACAAGCACTTTGGAAGGCTTTCCCACGTGTTTGGTTTATAACAATAGCATTCAGGAATCATCAGTCTGGAACACGGGAGGAGGTGATGTCCCCCCACCATACTCCAAATGTTGACTTTGAATAGGCTTATTGCCTTGTTGTTATTAACATAATTTATATACCTTTTTCAACAAAAAGTTCACAAAGCGGTTTACAGACAAAATCAAATGATTATATGGTTCCCTGTCCCAAAAGGGCTCACAATCTAAAAAAGATGCAGAACACCACCAGCAAACAGCCACCAGAAAAACACTGTGCTGGGGTGAAAGGGGGGCAGTTACTCTCCCCCTACTAAATATAAGAGGAGCACCAATTGAAAAAGTGCCTCTTGCCCAGTTAGCAGGGGAGTTGACGTATTCAGCATAGATAATTATAGGAAGTCATCCTACTCGTGAACTTCCTTCACATAGAAGCAGCAAGTGTGACATTTCGTGAGAATCTGCTTCCTTGTGAACCCAAAGCTCAATGCTTTGTTCCAATTACAGTTTTCCCAAAATTATAACTTGTTTTGTTTTTATTAATGTCAGAGAACAAAAATCTTTGAAACTGACAGGCACTCCCACTTGTAAAACTAGAAAGATGGAAATAAGACAAGAACTGGAGGAATGTATCTGTTCAGTCCTGCAAGGATGTTCATGCTTAAAAAAAATGTAAATATAATCCATCCCTGGGGCAGATGCATGAACCTGGAAGGGTCAGAATATTTCTCTTCCTCCTCCCTGACACTGACCAAGGAAGGAGGTTTCGGAACATCTGAAGTTGCCGTAATGTGGGTCATTCCCATTGCTACCTCAAGGTCAATATTTTCTACCCTGGCTGGCAGTAAGTCTCCAGGGTTTACGACGACAGGGGTCTTTCTCAGACCTACCTGGGGATACCAGGGATTCAGCCTGGGACTTCCTGCATGCAAAACCACTGAAGCCCGGCACCTACTTAATGGACTGATTCCACCATGCATGATGAGGCTACATTGTGTCCTTTTTTTTTTACTAGAAAACAGATGTATTTTAAAGAAGTCATGGAGCATGTTGAATATGTCATTAATAATACAGTACAGTTGACGAAAGCTGTTTGTACTTTTTCCAAGTTTCCCTCTCTGTTAGTTCAGTCTGTAAACGCTGAATTAAGCAGCCTAATCCTATGGTTTCCCCCACCATAGCATGCAGCCACACCAAAACGGGTTGCACTTCATGCTGGGGGGGGGCGGGCAATTGGGAGGCTTGGGAGGGGAATGGGAAAATATTTCCCTTTACCTCTCCATTAGCCCATTGACTGCCAGTGGGTCTCCTCTGACCTGCACCAGCTTTTTGTCTGAGGAAAGGGGGCGTCGGCTCGCTCCAGAGGAAATTGCATCTGGCCCAAGTTGCCCACGGCAGATGCCACCCCTCCTGCCTCTGTCATGCCCACCCCCTGCCCCATTATGCCTACCCTGCTGCCTACCTTTTTTGGCCAGACTTCTTCACCCCGCCGCTGTGTATGGGGCCTCTGTAGTGTCTCCGATGGTGGTCCAAGAAGTGCGTAGCTTTGCATGCTCCTGGAACACATTTTACAATACCATAAAGTGCATTCCACTGCCGGAATACTAGTTCCGGCGGTAGATTGCCAGGATAGGATTGGGCTGCAAGGATGATAAAACCTTAATATCAAATCTGTGAGTTTCAAGTTAGTGCAGAAGATTGAACTGAATTAACACATATTTCCAGAATATTGAAGGTGGGGAGGGTTACAATCATTTTTCTTTTTAGTTTTTTGCTTCCTTTGTCTAAAAAGCTCTATGTATGTCTCACCCTTTTCAGACGCTGATTCAAGTCTGCATGAAGCCCTAGCTCCATCTTTAGGTCTCAGAAACTGAAGGCTATTGGGGCAGTTCCAACATGCCTCTCCTTCACCCCTCAACCTTTTTGCTTACTGTCTACCTGATGAAGAGTTTTGTAGGTCTCACAAGCTTGCTGATTTTGTTGTTACTTTTGGTTGTAATAAGTAATTTACCCCACTTTAGATTCTGGATTTCCCCCCCTAATGATCAACATGGCCACCGACAATCTCAAAACCTGACATTGATTGAACAAGACACTCAGAAGATGAAGCTCAGCAGAATCTCAGGTGAATCTTGTTAAAATGACATTTATTTTCTTGAGAGGCTTTTTCAAATTGCGACAGTAAAACGAACACATTCAATTTTTGGGAAGCACTTTTAAACTGGAGAAGATTTATAAACTAAATTAACATGACAATATTAAATGCTGATTTCTAAACTCAGTATCATTAGCTGCCAAAGGTACGTACATTATTGTTACAAAACATTCATTTTTAACTACAGAAGCATTGTCTCTCAATGGCCAAAAAATTATTATTGAACATCCAGCTGTTATCTTTAATATTTAGGAATACGATTTTTAAAGTGAGATGCACCATGATTGCTCATAATCAAGCCTACTGGCTTTTTGCTTTGGACTAGAAGATGGTCTTCTTAGTGGAAGAGTTTACAGCAGGGGTGCACAACTTGGAAGTAGGTAGGGGCCAAAATGAATAGACTAAACTTCTTCGGGGACGCACAGGGGGCGTGTCAAGGAACCGTGATGTCACTTCCTCAGGAAGTGACATCACAGGGGGTGTGTTCATGAGCCGGAAAATAGCCGGAAAAACAACATATTAATAAATAAATAAAGATATTTACAGAATTAAAAATTCGAATTTGCTCTCCTGCCGCGAATCCGAGCCTCCTCCTCACACGGAGCAGCGCCAGTGCCAACGGGACAAGCCCCAAAACCTCCGCACCCGTTGGCACACAAGAGGAGACGCGGCTCTTCCGGCTCCTGGCTGAATGCCAGGAGACTCCAGTTGATTGGGTGTGATCAAACGCCGCCTTCAGCAATGGCCTCAAAGCCTCCGGGCCAATGGGCTCGCAAGGCTCAGTGACTTCGTCCTCGCTCGGTGACCCGAGCAAGAAGGCTACGCAGCTGGAGCGAAGATATCGGAGATCCCTCAGCGCTCTCTTTGTAAGCAACGTGCACCAAGGGATCCCCGATTTCTTCGGGGGCCACCGGAAATCCTTCGGAGGGCCGCAAGCGGCCCTGGGGCCGCATGTTGTGCACCCCTGGTTTACAGTGAAAGTGACAAGTCTCATTAGGAAAACCACTGAATCTTTGATGCTCACTTCTAACACATGATGAGTTTTCCAAAGCAGGAAGTGCGATTTTGGGAGTAGAACTCCCAGAAACATTAATAGAAGCTTCACAATGGCTACCTCACTGCAAACCATTTCATTTACACCTGCATGCCAGAACATTGGATTTTGGAACATGGGAGAGAAATCACACAATCATTCTTCTTTTGCCAATAACAGCAACCCAACATCTGACAAGTTTTTGAATGTCATATTAGTAACAGGTACTATTTCCCTCTGTCAGGAATGTTTAAAATTTCAGTATGTATATTGTATATGATGTACTGTACATGAAACTCATGTCTTCATAAAGTTAATTGGAAGGCAAATATAAGCATTTAGTTTATATTATGGCCATCAGCATAACACCTGCGATCGTCTTATCGGCCCAATTCTAATGGGACCTTACGCTGCCAGAATTAGTGTTCCGGCAGGGTATAAGGTCTTCTATGGCTGTCACAAAGCACAACACACCATACAGTGCAGCCTGGCCGCTGAGTGGTCAGGCCCACATGCCAGTGGATGGGGAAAAGCCACAGTGCCGGTAAGCCAGTGCTTGTGGTGGGAGGGGGAGGAGAGGAGGACAGATCAAGGCTGGGAAGGGGGTGGTACCGGTGGCAGTGGTGTAACTGATATTGTATCCCCATTCCCAGCCTTGATCTGCCTTCGTGGGTCCACTTGAACTTGGGACAGCTATATTGCTGATGCAAGGCCCAGTAGACCCAGCGGGGCAGCGAGGGCTTACCCTGGGGCAAGGGAATAAATGTTACCTTACCTTGAGGAGTCCTTTGCAGCCTGAAACTCCCCTGTGGAATGCAGTGTGTGCCCTGTTGGCGTGGCTACCTTGCTGCACAGGGAGATTGAGCTGTTATGACACATATAGTATGTCTGAGCTGGTGTCAGGGAAAGTATTGGAGAAGGCAGGCAGATTGAGGGGAGTAGCCCTTAGTGGTTAGCATGTATGCACATCTTCCTGCTCCCCACTTTCTCTTTGTTGGATCAGCAGCTGACCAGCAGAGAACCTTGGTATTTTCTCTCTGTGGCCACCATCCCAGGTTATAGAGACCAGACGGAGGGGAGCCATCTAGGAAAGAATCACCTCCCAGGAGAACGCTGAACCTCAGGGGTTCATATTAAAAAAAAAATCAAGACCACAATAGCATCTGCAGGGCATTCAGAGATGACAACCCACTAAATGACCCATGAACATGAACTAGGCAAAATGTAACTAGTTTATATTTTAAAATCCAAAAGAAAAGTAAGTAAAGCAAGTCCTCACTCAAAGTCATTCCATTATAAGTTATTTCGTTTTAAAGTTGTTGAGAAAATCAATTCCTGGCTGGGGCCATGTGATGTCCATCTGGCTGAGGTGGTCTAACTGGGGTCTCCTGCTGGATAACTTATCACTTAAGGTAGGTAGGTGTAGGTTCCCAGGGCCCTGAGGAACAACAAGCGAAGACTTACGTGTGGTTTTCTGGATGCGGTTTAATTTCAACAACACCTTTACATTCATCAGGGACCGTGTTTCTGCACAGGCTCCCTGAGCTGTGTTCCAGGCGTACTACACAGATTGCCTTCTTTTCCTTCCACCAAGTACAGAAATCCCGAATGCTGGAGCCGCCCGCCTTCTCTTGTCCTCAGGTAAGTAGCCACCTTTACTTGGCTTCTGGGAACCTCCGACTGAGAGAATGGGAGGGGTCTGGATAGGGGTAGGGCTGACTGGGGTTGTCCACACTCTCGCCTTCCCCCACTCCCAGAGTTTTCCCAGGCGGGAGGGGTTATGAGATCCTGAAGGCGGGAGGTCTCCTGGCCTTCTCCTCCCTTTAGGTGTTTGGAAGCAGGCAGGCTAGTTCCAGTTGGGAGCTTCCCCAACCAGCCTCCTCCCTCGGCAGCTGGTCCTCCCCTTATGAGCTTCCTGCCGGCCCCACCTTGTCTCGCCTCTTCCAGGGGCGGGCCTTCCTGGAAGCCTCGTTCACGCGAGACTTCCCTTGCTACAGCTGTTACAGGGCTATAAAGCAACCTGCCATGCCCAGGCCCATTCCCTGTGCTGGCAGTGAGGCTGCTAGTTCTATTCTTGCCCTCAGAGGCCCAGACCTCCGCTGCCGGCTTCCCCCAAGCCCCTGAGCTGTCCCAGGGTAAGGACTTCTGTGTCATGGTCGCTCCTTCCCCTGCCTTCCCCCCGGCGAGGGCCCCCTCGCATCCCTGTGGCCCTTTTTGGTTTCTTGCTGCTTTGGCCTGGTCTCCCACTGTCCATTCTTCCTCCCCCGGCGGGGCGGGGTGACAGGCCACTGTCTGTGTGGAGTTTGAACGTTCTCCCCATGTCTGTGTGGGTTTTCTCTGGCCCAGAAAGCTCACATTTATTTCAATGTTTAATATTAGAAGTGTTTTGGGTTTTATTTAGAAGTTTGGTGATGTTTTTGTGATCAGAAATATGCTGTAAACTCTTGCTTACATATATCAATTAGCCTATGGTAAATTTGGTTTCATGAGAAATAGTTTTGCTTAAAGTTGCAGTTTCCAAGAATTCACTGGCGTCACTGGAGCGTGGCGGGCCGCCAGGGGGTGACGCGCGTCATGGGGTGACGCGCGCACCCCCTCGCACGTCACCTCCGTGACGCGCGTCGCCCTCCGGACGCTCTGAGGCCGGCCCGGGAGCCGGCCTCGGAGCGTCCGACCCCGTCGACGCTCCAGGGCCTTCTGAAGGCCCAGGCAGCGCGTCAATCCGGGTATTTCCCGGATTTTCGCGCATGCCCAGACCCGTTTTGAGGGCAAAAAGCCCTCAAAACGGGTCTGCGCATGCGCGAAAATCCGGAAAATACCCGGATTGACGCGCTGCCTGGGCATTCTTTCAGAAGGCCCTGGAGCGCCGACGGGTTCGGACGCTCCGAGGCCGGCTCCCGGGCCGGCCTCAGAGCGTCCGGAGGGGGCGACGCGATGCGGGGGGGGAGCCGGGTGGCCCCCTCCCCCCGCGCCTATAACGTCGCGCCCCTAGGGGGGTGACGCGCGTCCCCGCACTAGGGTGACGCGCGTCTAGTGACGCCCCTGCAAGAATTTATCAACAACTTTAACTGAGGACTTGCTATAAATAAAATTTGCCCTCAAAAGTTCTATTTGCAGCAAATAGCTTCAGGACTGGGTACTTTCTGGTGGGAAATACTGTGTGGCAATGTGTGCCATAGTTTCAGTCAGTCTTACCATCCAAAACGTTTTGTGAAAGAAGAGCTTCCTGTTTTAAGCACATCTCTTAAAATACATTTAGGTGAACGTGTAGTTTGGCCCTGACTTTAATTAATGCCCTCTGCTTTCTGACATAGTACAAATTATGCATCTCCATGAGAGGAAATATCTTGTCTTTATTTGCTCATGTATTTTATTTGTTTATTCGGAACTCTATAGTTGTGAAGCTTTATTTGGGCATCTTTTGGGGTTGTGGAGTTAAGGGAGAGTTTCTATAAAATAAAAGTGGTTAAGACACATTTCAAAGCTATGTTTTTAAGACTCTGTATTTAATTCTAATCATCTTTATCAAGCTGTGTATTGCAGTCTAGTTATTTCTCTGGGCTAGTAAACTGTCAGGGTTCATGAGCTTTTCCATCTCAGGTAGATCTATCTTTTGTTTGCTTATTACATGATTTTCAGTCTGTGCACATCTTCAGAAGATCAGAGCCAAGGCCTGTTACATATTTTCTCTTGACTGAACCTAACCATAAATGAACACAGTATTGCTATATACTAGATTAGCCATAACTGCTTCCATGCACTTCTTGTTTAATTATTATGAGTACCCCCCCCAGGGCCTCTGAGAGAGGGGTTAAGGGGGTACAATAGTACTCGGGTCCAGGGCCAAAAATGGGTTAAAAAAACCCGGAACAAAAAAGGGGGACCCAGGAGCCAAATTCACATGAAGAGAAGGGACCCAAAAGAAACTTTGTACCCCTGATAAAATTCCTCTGCCCTGCCCCCCCCCCCGCATGTCAACTTCCCACGTGGTGTGAAATTGCAGCTTTCCACGAACCTTTTGTTGAATACTTGATTTGAGGGAGACCCGGTATCTCATCCATAGAGAGCTTTCAGGGCACACAGTGTTTTAAGATTCCTTCACGTGAAAGAAGCCAGTGTTCTACATTGCTTGGTAGAAAATTCTATTATCAAGAGCATATCTGAGCGGGAGGTAATTTTGACAGCTGCAAATCTGCTTGCTCCTTTTCATTTCATGTCTTGTCGTGTCTTTTAGTCCCCCGAGAGAAAGGATACATCATATTGTCTCCAGCATCCATATCAGGGATTTGTCCCTGTTCGACTGATGGATAGACTGCCCTTTCATTATGTAAACATGGCTTGCTACATGTGTTGTGTCTTATAGGGTTACGGAAGGACTTCTGCACTGTGTAGAAACAAAATGTGTGTGTGTGTGTGTGTGTGGCTGGCTGGCTGGCTGGCTGGCGAGGTATATAACAGGAAACAGAACAGTTTCATTTTTGCAATAATACACCCAAATTTCCAACTTCTTTCACGTCCTTATCAGAAGGTTTTCCCTGAACTAAACAGACTAGCGTTTTCCTGACTTGTGACTGACTGTAGGACACTGTTTCCTAACATTTTATTAAATACTTCTAAAATTGCTTTACCCTGCCCCCTCTCGAGGTGTGCCCAACGATTCACAGAGACCCGGCCATTTGATTGGCCGGGCTGGGTCACGTGGGTAGGCGGCGACAGAGGAAACACGGCCGAATAGTGCGGCCCCCTCAGTCGTTGCCTGGGAAGCAACACCCTCCCGCCCTCCCTGGCAATAGTCTGGGATTACCTGGTCGCCTTTACGGGGGCCAGGTAAGAAATTTTGGCCATTAATAAATTGGACAGCTTTTGGTGGTTTTTTTCGCCTACCTCAGACTGTGTCTTTGGGAGCGGGTCATAGCCAGTAGGTCACCTGGCAGGCAGGTAGCATGCGGGAATGGTCAGGTAGTCTGGTAGGGCCTCGGCGTGCATCCTGAGGTTGGCAAGGTCAGGAGGAGAGCCAGAACTGCTCATAACGACACTTTACCGGGTTGGTGAGGCTGGCTGGCAAGCCCCTTGGCTGGAGTGGGTAAGGCCCATCAATAGCGTGGCTAGTATGGGTACCTGAACTGCTCCACTGTCTCAACCCTTAGGGGTTGGCCGTGATAGGCTCCCTCGGGCAGTGACCGAGGGGACCTGGAGCCAGGATGTTTTACGCCAGTTTAAGCCGGGGGAGGTAGACGACCTAGGGCCGTTTCCCCAAACAGTGCCCGCACGCCTTTGGGGGGTGGTCTAGATGCCCCTAGTTTTTGCTTTTGCAGGTCTTTGTGTTAACAATAATGTGACCATTATCTCCATACGTGAATTGTCTGGCGTATTTATTTGAGGGGTGTAATGGTAATTGCAATCATTTTAGTTATTATTATAACAGTATTTATATACCGCTTTTCAACAAAAAGTTCACAAAGTGGTTTACAGACAAAATCAAATGATTAAATGGTTCATTTGATTTAACATTTAACATTTACAGGGACCACATTACAGGGACCACATTTAACATTTACAGCATGTTTCCTAATTGTGTTTGCTTAACATTTCCATATGGACCCAGGTACCTGATATTTTTCCTCTCTTTCTTCTATTCATCTCTGCTTCATTCTCTAACCTACTTTTATGGATGATGGCCTCCCGCTGCAACCCTATTCATTTTGTACATTTTGTGCAATCCTATTCATTATGTACATTTTTGGATTGTTAGCACTAAGAAATACAGTATATGTTTGTGAACACGTTTTGCAATGTATGTTCTGAAAAATGGCTTAGATATGTAGATGATGTTTTTGCAATTGGCATTTCAAAATTTTATTTATTTATTTATTTAGTTCGTGGCTTAAATAAATAAATAAATAAAAATCTTCTGCTATTTTATTTATTTATTTAATTAGTGGGTGTGGGTGTGTCCTGGTTTAAGATAGGGAAAATCTGGTAAGCCTATCTAGCTTCAAAAGCCAATTAATCCTTTCCATCCATAGTCACTCACATTGTTCAACTTTCACTGAATTCCACCAGAATTTTTACACCAGAATTTTGGGGAACTACAGCAACTTCACTGGACTGCTTCTAATGCAGTCCAATGAACTGTAGTTGGGGAAAATGAACCTGGAAACAGAACCTGGTGTGTGTGTCTTATTTTTGTGTGTACATCAGTACTGTTTGGATTCCAGCTGCCAACATTACTTCATTTGATGATACTTATAGATTACAGAAGAGGAAACAATCATGACCATGTTCCAGTCATGATAATTCCTGGAAGGAACAGACAGAACAGTAGCAGCGCCCTCAGAATTATGTAGCAAGTGATGTGAGAATTGAGATGTCAGTGGTTTTGCCAAAGTCGCTTTGAAGGAAAATCCAGAAACCACCGTGAAGATTCATTACACGACCTGTCAGCTGAAGCAAGGACCACAGAAATTATTTTTGTTCATTGTCCATTTGATCATAATTCCTGAAAACCACTAGCAGCTGCAGCTACAAGATTGAAAGGAAATGAGCTCATTCGCCGTGCAGTCTGAGAGTAGAAAACTGAACATCTCATGCAAAACTCTAGTTACTTATATTGCTGCAAAATGAAAGTGGTGGAAGGTTTCTTGGCAAGCTTTTAAAGAGGATCAGACCAGTTTACCACATGTTTACTTCCTGCATTGCTGTAATTTTGGTCACTCATACTGCAAAGCAGAAATGGAGGCAGAAAATGACACCGAGCAAGAATAAGAATGTTCTTGGGTAGCGGCAGTTCAGGCAAAAATGAAAACTGTTTATTATGTTTAAAACACCGAGTACACATTATGCCTGACACAGCTTGTGAAAGCTGATCAAAGTGGCTGAGTATTCTACAAAACACGGCACATTTACTCCATATTCCCCAATAATGTTGAAGGAAAGTACAGAAAGAGATTTATCATAAAGCTTTTAACCTATGGTTAAGTGGCTTGGTTACTAGTGGAAAAGGCATTGGCTTTAGTTTATGTATTTCATTTTGGACTTCTACAACCTTTTGTAACTCTGTATACTAGATAGGATGGTTTTATCACAAGTTTATTAAATCATTTTTTTTAGTCCAATCCCAAGTATGTTTACTCAGTCAATGATTTCAATGTTTCGATCAGGGATTCTCAACGCCTTCCTGGCTGAGTACCACCTCCTACGCCACTCTCCTGCTGTGTACCACCGGAAGTGACTGGAGTTCCCAATGGACCTCCTCAGAAGCTGGCGCACATCCGGGCTGTGTAAGGCTGGCCTGGCCTGGGATGGGGCTCTGGATAGTGGTGCAACCCAGCACTGTAATCCCCACCCCTCCCAGTCCGGGTTGGCCAATGGCCCCCTCCCTCGCCACCCGTGCCCGCCCTTCCCAGCGCGGGTCCAAAACGGCAGCAAAGTGAGTGGCACTGACCTCTGCGCCGGTGCAGCTTACTCGAAAGGAGGTGCAAACATGCTTTACAGCGCGTTTGCAACTCCTTGCTCCACCGGCCTTGATCTACGCTGGATTGTGCTGCCCAAGAATTAGGCAACAGTGACTGTTGGCTGTTTTCAGCATGGTTGATATGTTTTGGTGATTTCAACGGTGACCAGAAAAAAGCCCTAAGGAAAAAAGCCCACAGGGCATTAAAATATACCATGTGGTTGTTAGTAACATATACCATGGTCACCACATGACTGAAAAGGTGTATTTAGGGTCAGGGTCAAAAAGTTTGGGAACTACTGCAATACCTCCTCATTATATGTGTGTATTTGTCCTTGTGGGCTTTTATTCCCTTTGGGCTTTTTTTTCTAGAACCATTTAGGCATACTGATACCTTTTTACCCCAAGTTTAATGGAAAATCACAAAGAGGCTTTAAATGGCACAGGCAGAAGAGCTGGAACAAAATTTCTATAGTTGTTAGGTGATTTAACAACTGTGCATCAAAGAATATTGCACTGAGAATGAACAAAAGACAATACATGCACAACAGAAAATAAGAGAAGCTTCAGAAACAAGTAATCAGAGAATGTAAAATGTCCAAACTGCACTCTTTTTTTTTTTAAAAAAAAAAGAATGATAAAGGATAAAAGCCTAATGCTTGTGTCTAGTCATCGTTGAATCTGTTGTCAAGCTAATGCTCCCATTAATTATGATTTTGCTTGGGCTTTTATTTTATTTAGAGGCTAGAGCACTAGAGCTGCCTGCCACCTAATGTGCACATTCATAGCAATTTACTGGGTCCATTACTGGGAATAAATTTGAAAGTGGATCAGGAAGATTTGGCTGTATTAGTCTTGGTAGACATCACCATTACTCTGAGTAGTCTGGAGGCCCACTTCAGGCCCACGTCAGAAATCATCCTGAAGAACAGTGTGCCTTTCAAACAATGTAAAACAGCAAATGTTTTGTATCCCTGCAAATGTCAACGCTGGCAGCACCACACAGCTTTAGAATCGAGAGAAATGGAAGCGCCATGCTGATTCAGTTGCTATCAAATGCCCTTCAGTAGTAATCTTGAATAAGGGCTCAGTCCCACCTGGGCCTTGCACTGCCAGAACTCCCTTTCTGGCAGCTCAAGGCGTTTATGTCAGCACAAAAGCTGGGCCACTAGCAAATTTTTTTGGGGGGGTGTTGTCAAAATTTCGGCTTATTTAGTGCTTTTTTAAAACTTTTTTCAGGTTTTGGGCTTTTCTGCACTTTTTTAACGTCCCCAGCAGTGCCCTCCGGGCGGCAGCTGCTTCGTGCTTCCCCACGCCCGGCCAGTACCCCCCCGGGACTGGGGGTAGCGCACAAAGCAGCTGCCGCCCAGGGGCGCTGCTGGGGCCATGAGTGGGCGGGAAAAGGGTGGGAAAAGGGTGGAAAGCGCGAAAATAAAGACAGAAAATACTGTATTTCTTCAATTCTAAGACGCATGTTTTTTCCTAATTAAGCATTTCAAAAAATGGGGTGCGTCTTAGAATCGAAGGTCTCCAAAAAGCACCCCAAAATGCTATCTTCATACGTACTGGGGCTTGCGGGAGCTTCAGGGAGGCCTGCGCAACCCTCTGCAGGCCTCCATGATCTTCAGTTCGGCAAAAAATGGTGATTCGCTGTTTTTCGCCAAACTGAAGATCAGGGTGGCCTGCAGAGGGTTGCGCAGGCCTCCCTGAAGCTCCCCCAAGCCCAGGTAACGAAGGAAATGGCACTTTCTGACGGGGCCAGAAATGCTATGCAAAGGCAGTGCACTCAGTCATCCTCAGCTGCAGGAGACATGCTGGGGAGAGTTGGTGCTGAGCAGGTAGATTTAATGAAGGGAGGCGAGTCTTACAATTGATGGATTTTTTTCCCCTGCTGGTGGTACTGAAAGTAAAGGTGCGCCTTAGAATCGATGGCGCCTTAGACTCGAAGAAATACGGTAATAATAAAAAACAGGACCTTTTCCGCCCCTATTTGCGCCCGTTTGCGTCCCCCAGAAGCTGGTGCCCAGGGCCCAGGGTACCAGGGGCCCCCCTAATGGGATGCCTAGGTATGAGGAGTCCCAAACCGGATGCCCCTCGGTTCCTGTCAGCTTTCCCCCAGGGGTCTAATTTAAAAGCTGCTCTGCCACTTTTTTAATGTTATGTGCCAGCAGTCTGGTTCCGCTTTGGTTTAAGTGAAGAAGCCCGTTCCTCTTGTACAGGCCCGGCTTGTCCCAAAACGTTCCCCAGTGCCTAACAAACCTAAACCCCTCCTCCTGACACCAGTGTCTCATCCACGCATTGAGACCCCTGAGCTCCGCCTGCCTAGCTGGCCCTGCGCGTGGAACAGGTAGCACTTCTGAGAACGCTACCAACCTTTCAGCATGAATGTTCCTGGACCTTTAATGGCTGTATAGGTGAGGGCATTTCAGCAGGTACAGCTGCTTTAGCAGCACAATCAGCAATTCAGCTGCCAAGATTCTGTCTTCTACACAAAGTTTAAGAATGCAGAGGCCCTACTGGTGGAAGGCTGGCCACTCCTGGGTTAAACTATCAATTCTTAACTGAGAGTTTAAATTTACATCATCAATTACAGTGCATTATTTACATCACATGCTGTTGGCAGCTCGGCCACCCACATGCATAAGATGTCCATGTTTACCATATATGGGAATCTCTGTGTTAAAAGGTTTGCAAGGGGATTGCAAGACGGACCGCAATATGCCACTCCAAGACTGGTACTGACTGTTGTTTCGACTTTGGGAGCTAGTACTCACTATTAACATTAATAGGTCATTAGCATAATTCAAAATAGTTTAGACAAGTGATACTTTGTTGTAAAAATGTACACCCAGTGAAGTGAAGATGGCTTCATGATTGCAATAATGGTTTCTTCAGCAGTGGCGAAACCCTAATGAATAAAGGAAAATAGAACTACACAATAAAGAAATTAAGCAGTAAATACTGATGGCAGTGTTGTCTATGGAAGGGCTCATGAATATTCATAAAAATGGCAGAAAGTGATTGCTGGCATAGAACACTACCCTCTTTTGCAAATAACAATTAGCAATGAGGTTGTAAAATGGATGCAAATTTTTGCATTGGTGACAGGAGCTGAGACGACTTGATAAATTGAGGCTTTGTGTATTCTGCAACAAACTGGCCTGTGAATCAGATTGCAAGACAAAGATAAAATCCCTGTGAAAGATGCTGGAAATGCAGTTATTCAGTTGCAAATTTGAAGAGATCTTTAAAAAAAAAAAACTACTGTTGAGACAGAGGTCAGCTGTGGAGATGTACACTGTGGAAAGAGAAATCTTTTCTGACATTCAGCCATGTTGGAAGACTTGCATACAGAATGGCAAAATCCTCTTGAATCTAACTAATTCAGCACTTCCTTCCTCTCCCCCTCTCTGTCCCTCTCTTTCCCTCTCCATAAAGAATGTCTGCTCATGGAAGAGCAGCATTGATGGAAATCTTTTATGGAAGATTCTTTTGCAGTAAGAACCTAACAAACAACATTTCTGTCATGCAGAAACACTGTAAACGTTTGCAGGAAAATGGCATTATTATTTTTTTGTACTGGACTTATGATATGAATGCACAGTGTAAAATATTTATTTCGCTTGCAGAGAAAGATCTTTCAACAATCTACAGAAATATAGGAAAATGTGAAAAAAGGAGATACAACAAGCCTCTTCCCTATCATAATGGCCTGCAGATAAAAGAAACTGATTTGTCTTATATACCAGGGCTTCCCAAACTGTGGGTCATGACCCACTTGGTGGGTTGCAACCTGATGTCCAGTCATGAGTCCTTGAGTTGGGCCCTCTCGCCCATCCTTGTGTCCTGTTGACTCCAAATTGGAGCCCTCCAGATGCAATTGGAGTGCCTCCATTGGCCTCAACCAGCCTCCAGAGGCAACCTGAAGTCACTTTCCGGTTTACTTCCGGTTTTGTGAAAGTGACTTCCAGTTGCTTCCAGAGGCCCACTGGAGACCCACTGCAGGAGAATGTGGTGGGTCGTGGCAAACTCCACTGGAGAACAGGTGGGTCGTGGGGGGGAGATGTTTGGGACGACTGTTATAGATCATATCACTCACTCTGAGAGATGAGTGCATATGTTTCTTGTATCAATAACTCAGTATTTTAATTATTTTCTATTGCTTGTGGTTGATTTTACAAACATAAATTAGAGATTTTTATGTAGCTACATGTTTGTGGGCCGCAATAAGCCTATTAGTTTCTAAGGTGGCACAGAGGCATTTCAACATTTTTCACACAGTTGGAAATCAACTTTGGAGTGGCCCAGATCAGTTTTGTTTGTACAGTGCTAGTTCCATAGACAGTACTTAGTATCATCCAACTTCCTTACAGATCCAGACCATATGCAATAAGGTGTTAACCAGAAAAATGTAATTGGATAAGATCTCAAATAACTGAACCTAGTTATTGCAGATGCCTCCTCCTCCTCCTTTTTTGAGAGATGCAAAGTAACTGTTCTTCAGGCAAAAAATAAAAATAAAAAAACCCACTCAAAGCAGATTTAGTGATAGCAATTCAGGAATTATACTTTTGAGTACAATGTATCTGAGTCTATGAAAATTAACCAGAATGGAACAGTGAAGTGATGGAGGAATGAACAAAATCAGGACAGGAGAAGGCGACAAGCAGTGGTGGTAGGTTACTGAAATTGTGAGAACATTCTCACAGAAGCAATGACGGGATTAAAAATCATGATGCAAAAAATTAATAAAATTGCGAGTTAAAAACACAATTAAAAACTGTTTAAAACTTTATGAATTTTAAAATTAATTTAAAGGCAACGTTTCCATCATCTACCAATGACCTTCATCAGGCAAAAGCAAAGCTACAGCAAGCTGCAAATATGGTAAAGCAATTGTCCCTCAAACTACAGGTTTAAAGAGACGCAGCAGCGCTGGCCAGCTGGAGATCATTAACACGGAAGTATTCAGTTCCGGTTTGTAGTCCGTAGCAGCAATCTTGTTAGAGAAAGCTCTCAAAACAACCTGAGATGACCTCGGACTTGCAGAAGGGAGGACTGAATTCTCGGCTTTTTTCTTCAGTGCAGGAGCCCAGATCTTTTTCATAAACGATGTTTCCTCCCTTCTGTTCAATAAAATCTGATGGTTTTTGAAAATCTCAATCGCCTCCCTGTGGTGTCTCTCTCGGTATGAGGTTTCATAAACTAATCTTCTGGTGTTATCAAAGTCAATTTTATGGCCAGTGTCCAGACTATGTTTAGCTTGAGCTGATTGTTGCGGGTATTGTAATCTGCACGCGCGTTCATGCTCATGCTCAAAGAGAACAACTGCACAACAGTTACCGAGTTGGGAGCCCTATTCAGGCATATACTTTTGGATACAGGGGGAGTGGAAACAACGAAGCCAGCCATGCCCACCACGCTGATACACTCCGTGGACATACCACCACTCTCCACATTCAGCACTCGTCCGAAGAGGCAAGCACTGAACCTGGGGAGAGTTTCTCCATATGATCTGGAAGCCAGAATGACCAGGAATTCCCTTTTCAACACCCCTAAGATCCAATCTTCTGTCTCTGTATCCATTCTACTGCTTATTCCTTTTGTGGCTTTCCTGCCACATCAGTCAGTTCTGAGCTTCTCTACTAATCTCATTCTCTCCCATCCATGGTACAACCTGCCACTCTGCTTCTTAAATCTTCGCCACGATGCCCTGCAGCCTTCTGCATCAACTTCAAAGTTTTTGCCTTACTTTTAGAGCTCTCCACATATCCGCCCTCCTCTCCCCTGGTACCTTTTCTTGTTCTTGATCTCTCCGCTCCGCCGGCTGAGTACCACCTCCAGCTCTACTCTCCAGCCGAGTATCACTCTTCAGCACCACATAATCGCCAGTTATTTCCAGGTTTTCAGAGGCCAGAAAATGCAGGTAGGTGGCTCTGGGCAGGTGGGAGGGCCCTTCTCAGCATCCCCAAGGGGCTAGGTCAAAGGCAGAAGCCTTTCAGGAGCAAAAACGTGCCACCGAAAGTGCCATGTCGGAGAGGGGTTCTGGCGGTCCAAGGAATCACCAGGTCAAAGTACCACTGGTGGTATTAGTGCCACTGGTTGAGAACCCCTGACCAACATTGTCCAAAAGCTTTTCCCAAACCACTGAGACTTTGTCTCACTTGCACATCCATGGCACCTGATTCTTTCTTCACAGCTCGCTTGCCCACCTAATGCAGTTTGGAGACGGTGGGCATTCATGGCATCACCTCTATGTTCTGCATGGTGCCCAGCATCCTTTTGATGTGATATAAATTATAATGTGAATGATAGTAAGCAATTTCTTGCTGTGAAAAGGAATGCTGTGATGTGAAAAGGAATCTTGCTTCAGGTGAAAAGGATGCAGTTCAACACACTATGGTGCACAAAGACATCTTTAAATCACACATTTTATACTGACAGGGATGATTGTAATCCAAGTATAAAACGGAATCATTCTGGCAATATTGCTAACTCCCACAGATTCCCCCTCATGTATACAATTCATCCACAATGGGGTGTGAATAGCAAGGTATGTTTTCTTGTATTTCAAATCTTAGTGTTTGTACTTTGGTATTTGTTGCTTCAGAGTGCTATTGACTGGGTTAGTATCATGAGAAATCCCCCCCCCTCTAGTTAGTTGATGGGGTGAAAAATCCTATGCAAACTACAGCTAAACAGAAATACTCAGGTGGTTCAGATTCCACTGGGTATTCTGAGTGTCTACACTTTTTAGAGGCCAATTGCAGGTTTTAGTAATTCTTTCTTTTTTCTTCACTGAATACACTGTTCATTTGATATAGAGCATTTTATACAGTATTTCAAAGTTAAAGGATTTCAATGTGAATGTTATCCAGCACATATTCTATATGGAGGGCAGCAGCTGTGGTCTGATGGTTGAGCTGCCATTCTGCTTGAAGTGTTAAGCAGGAATCCATGCCCTGGATGGGAGACAAGAATGCTGGATTGACAAGCTGCAGTTACCCATTGTGGCAGAACAGAGTTGCTGCTGAGTTGATAAGCCCTGCAGTGAGAAAGTGTGGGAATGTGTGAGGAGGTTCTTGGCTGGCAAGAACAGTGAACAGTTTGAGAATCCTGTCTGGACTGATTGACAGTTCCTGTGGAAGCTCGAAAGGCATGCAGCCAGATGTGATAATCACACTGAAGGAAAACATCTGGTGAACTAAAGGTTCTGTGAATTTCACAGAACAATATTGTGAAAAATGGTAGTTTGGATTAGCCTGCCTATGTAAACCGCCTTGAATGCTGTGTAAAAACGGAGAAAGGTGGTATATAAACAAATATACTGGCATATAATAATATATACTCATAAGAATAGTAAGTGGGAATTTATCAGACCCGGGCAGCCCAATCCTACCTAAAGATCGGATGGCCGTCCGAGGCTGTCCGCCCGATTCATTGCTCCGCCACAGACAGCCTGCGGCAGGCAGCCCACGGCGGAAAGTCTACTTGAGGAAGGGGACACTCGTCCCCTTCCCTGAGTGTAATGGCGGCTGGGGCCGGTAGGCCTCCTCGAATTTCCGCCAGCTCTTTTGCTGGCGGAAGTCAGAGGAGGCTGTGTAACGGCCCAGCCGCCATGTGGAGCCCGGCGGTGACCGGAATATGGCGGACGCCATGTTCCCGCATCTGCTCGAGACGGCTGGGTCTATGGCCACCCTACCGGCTCCGTCGACCCTCCCCCCTCCTCCGATCGACCCACCCGCCTGCCTGCCAGATCCTACCTTACCTGGGTCCGGTGGCAGTCCGAGTCCTCGGCCAGTGGAGCTGAGAAGGCCGGCCTTGTGTCGGCCTTCCCTGCTCAAAAGTAGTCCGCAAACGTGCCTTACGGCACGTTTGCAACTATTCCGGGCGGTGGACCGCTATGTCCGCCGCCCATAGCTTAGGAAGGATTGCACTGTAAATCAGTTAGCAAAAGTGCAACATTAGCTGTTATGCAGCTTGTCACATGAAATACTATCTACTGTACATACAACACAGAAGCATTTTATTGCACTCATTATTTAACTGTTACAAAGCATAGATTTTTAGCTCCTGGGTGTAAGGCAACATTGTTGGATGAGCTGTTTTGGCTCCTGAAGCACGATTGAAAAATAAGTCTTTGATGACATCTGAGCTAAAATGCTTATATTGATCCAGATCTCCAAGAGTCTAATAGGACGCAGAGAGCATCACAAGCAAATGTCACCACATAATCATTGGTCTGCTGCATATATACTGATTTTTGAGAAACTTTACATCACAACTCTTCTTATCATAAACACATCCATGAGGGCAAACATTTCTAGATGGACAGCCCAGTCCAATTTAACACCCCACATGGTGATGCAGCAGTGCCAACATGGTGCCCGCTGAATTCCATAGGGGAGTTTTGGCTTCCTTGGGGTAAGGGAACCCCATCACCTCCCCATTCCTCCCCCTCACACCCCTCCCCATCTCCTTCGAACCCCCTACACTAACTTGCCAGCACCAGCAGGTGTCCCCAGTCCACTGGCGTGCGGATCCGGTCACTTGCTACTTGCAGCGGCGGCAGCCTGGCCATGCCAAATGGCTTGTCGCTTTTTGCAAAAGGGCCTTATACCCCCCCCCCCAGAACAAGCATTCCGATGAAGCAAGATCTGGTTAGGATGGGCTGTTAGCCATTACTTGCAAGTCACAGGCAAGCCCTCTTCTTACCATATTTCCTTACATCCAAAATCTGGAAAACCATAGTAGCTTTGTGGATAAAGGTAAAGGTATCCCCTGACAATTAAGTCCAGTCGTGTCCGACTCTAGGGTGTGGTGCTCATCTCCATTTCAAAGCCAAAGAGCCAGCATTGTCCGAAGATGCCTCCGTGGTCATGTGGCCGGCATGACTCTCCTTGCCGCAGCGTGTAGCATGCAGCTGGAACACGGAGCTCTGTTTACCTTCCCGCAAGCGGTACCTATTTATCTACTCGCATTGACATGCTTTGGAACTGCTAGGTTGGCAGGAGCCGGACTAATATTACTATAATAAATATATCTATTTTACACTATTTCATTTGTTTTAGCTCACACAAAGAGGGGTTGAAACAGTTTGCAGTATGATGATATAACTCATCTAAACTGGCAGGCCATGGCTGCGTAGTGTTTTGCTTAAGAAAACCACCCAGTGGCTGAGACAGACGGAGCCAATCTACCACTGAGTTATGGTACAGTAGTAGCCTTTACATCCTGTGGTATAAAATCACTGCCTATTGAGCTATACTCACTTTTGACAAGGACAGTGAGCCTGGGACTCTTGCTCCAGTGGTTATATGAGATGTTACCTGGCGTAACCCCTTGTCTATGCATATATCACCAGCCGATGCCCACTCAGCCACTTCCCCTTTCCTTGAGAGCTCTGGTTTTATCAAAGCCAGAAGCATCGTTCTAACAGGAGAGGTACATTATGAGCACAGAATGATCCAGTCAACCTTCAGCTCTTGCCTTACAAGCTCAGTGTTGTCTGATTTGCTCAGTGTCCTTGAGTAACCTATCACTATGCCTTTTGCTTGCCTTGCCCAGCCTCCAGTTATCCTGTCGTCGTCCTCCTCTACACATTTTTACTTGATTCTAATTCTTGACACAGCTTGACCTTTGGCTTCAGTCCTTGGTTCTACAACTTTGATTTGGCTTTGGACTTTATTTCTGTTTGGATTTATTTTGGACCACAATACTGCTACTATCCTTTGAGCTGAAATTGGCCTCTGGGCAACTGCGCTCTTCCAGATTCTATCAGAGAAGGAGAGAATTGGAATAAAGTCTGTGAGCCAAATGCACATCTCTCTACCCACAGTGAGTTTCTGACAGTAATTGGAAACATCGTAAGCTTTAACTTCACAGCAGAGTGCAAAGCAAACCTTCCCCTTCCCCAAATGAAATGCAGAATTGTCTACGTGTATTTAAATGAAAAAAGAATGAAATTGCTTTGGGAAGATTAATTTCCAGATAGGCGTAAATTGCCTGAATTGAATTTGTTCTCTGCTGTCATTGAAGTCCATGTATTGTATAGCTAGGAAGTCAAAAATCCAATATTTCAAGAACTCATATTGTAGGGAAAACAAAGTAGATATGGAAATAATCTCTTGATCAGCAATTTTATTTCCTAAGATGCATCACTGTTGCTCATACATCGCAGATTACTCTTCTAAAAATCAAACTGTCCCCATCCCCCTTCTTCTCTTATTCTTAAGATTGAGCTTAAGTTGTTAAATTGTTTATTTTGCTTGTACATTTCAGAAAGAGAAAAAATGGTGTACAGAACTTGTCTATGTGGAGTTTTATATATATTTCTTGAAACACTGTACTACAAAACACAGGAAAATATAAATAAACTACAGTGTCCAAACTAGGGGGAGGGAAATGACCCTAGTGTCCATAACAGGAGTGATCAAATTCAGCAGAAAATACTTTGAAAAGACAAAGTTATCCCAAGCATCAGTATTGCTTGAAGCTATCCCGCGACGGGGTGAGCGCTCGTTGCTTGGCCGGCTCCTGCCAACCTAGCAGTTCCAACGCATGTCAATGCGAGTAGTTAAATAGGTACCGCTTGCGGGAAGGTAAACAGCACTCCGTGTTCCAGCTGCATGCTACGCGCTGCGGCAAGGAGAGTCACGCCGGCCACATGACCACGGAGGCGTCTTCGGACAACGCTGGCTCTTCGGCTTTGAAATGGAGATGAGCACCACACCCTAGAGTCGGACACGACTGGACTTAATTGTCAGGGGATACCTTTACCTTAAACTAGTGACGTCTTCTGCCTGAAAAACTCAGAAAATAAATCACATATATGGATTAGAAACATTGTAATAGACATCAGATCAGAATGTATTTAGATTTTCAACCCGTTCTATTACAAGGCCTAAACTAGCACACTGTACTATACTATATGAAATCTAGCTGGTCAAAACAAAATAAAATTACCTTCAGTCTGCTTAACACTGACCCTGAAAAACATTTCTTAACAACGAAAAAGTAATACAGCACTTTTGGAAAATGTTCAAACTCAGAGTTTGGTGAATTTTCATGGTAAGGGAGTTCAAAAACAACTGGATTTTTGGACATAAATAATTCAAGGTCGACACTGCTTTACTACTAAGTTTTGGTGTATGGCTGACAGAACTAAAAAATAACTGTTGATCGGTCTTAACGATAATTGTGTAGCATAAATGAGAAGGGAGGTTCCTAAAGTGTGCATTTAAAAAAAAATAAACATGATTTTTGGCATTTCTCTTTTTATTTTCTGGTTACTATTCTACATCAGTGCGATGACCATTTCTGCATTCTTTTATTCCCTTTTCCCAGTATGACACCTGAAAATATCTTATGATGTATTTTTGAGGCTTGCCATTCTGCTCTTTCTACCTTCTCTCATGACTTCTGTCATTAACCCTTTATTTTAAAGCTTGATCTTCTATTTATTTTACCTACCAAATTTTTCCTTTCCTCCATGTCTTGTCTTGTCTGTCATAATAAACCATCTGTGTCTGTGGTTCATGAATTAGTGAAAGACTAATAATGCATACTTCTTATATCTGCAATATGACTTATCTCCAGGGTGAAGAAAAGTGTGCCAATAATTCGTTCCTGAGAGCTGGAATTAAATAAAAACACATGTAATCAAGAAAAAGTTTGATCAAAATGAGTACCGGTATATAGCACTAGCTATTGTAGCCTAGATAAGATATGCATGTGGCATATTGGTGTGGAAATTCAGCCATGTATCTGCTGGATGCCTTTGGGCAAATCTCTAGCCTTGATGCAATAGCAGCTGGGGCTGTGGATGCAGAGGCGTCACGATGGTGGGGGTGGTACCGTACATTCCGCACCATCCTAGTCCCTGTTTACTCTCTGGTACGAAGTGGCCCCGCCCCCTCGCCGTCGGAGCCATTCAGTGCAGTGAAGGCAACGGGCAGGGAAACACTTGCCCGTTGCCTTCACCGCACTGAATGGCTTCGACGGGAGGGGAGGGGCCACTTTGTACCAGGGAATAAACGGGGACTAGGACGGCACAGAACATACGGTACTGCTCCCACCGTAGCGTTGCCTGTGTGGATGTATTGGCCCAGAACAATCATCAGCAATATCTCTCAGGGTGCTGATAGGGAAATAACTAAATCCAATCCCCTGTTCCTAGAGCTGGCTCAAGTTCTCCTAAACCTGAGATGGCATGCCAAATGCTGCTCTTCCTTACCAGCCCCTGCTCCTTGCACCAATGAACTGGTGGAAGAAGGAGGACAGAGCAGAACAAGAAGTCTCCAAGTCTCAAGTCAAGTCCCAAGTCCTGAGTCTTTGGTGTTCCTATCTATTTAATGCTTGTGAGTTCCTATCTATTTAATGGGGAAAACAGGTTTAAACCTGAATAAAATTTGACTTGTCATAAAAGGCTCCAAGTCTCGAGTCTAGTCTTTCGAGTCTTTTACAATCGCCAAGTCAGTCCGAGTCAAGTCAATGACGCAACTTGAGTCCGAATTGAGTCAGTATCAGTAGACTCAAGTCTACATCACTGCTAAAGGCTATATCTTTAAAAGGTTTCATAAAAACCCTGCTATTTCTCATTTATGTTCAAATGTTAAAAAATAAATTACCAAACTTTCTACAAAATTGTACGTGTTTCATATATTTAAAATAAAATGACAAATTGATTTTTTAAAGTTTGATAAGCTTGAGAAAATATTGGCATAAATTTAAACATGGAAAGTTTCATCACAAGTGTTTCATTATGACATTTTGTTCCCAGCTCAGTTTAGGTCGTTACCATGTTTTTTTCTGCAATGATTCATAAAATGACACAGAGATACAGTAGAAATGGGAGAGATGAAACTACTATCACTTCATTCAAGGTTAGGCGATCATCAGTCTACATAATCTCATAAACAATCATTACAATAGAATTCAACCCACATAAAATATGACATTGTGAGTATAAGGAAATAATTAAATCCATTCTGAGAATATTAAGGTGCAAAGAAAAAGCCAGTGGAGTCTTTCTGTTTGGCGAATTCAAAAAAATGGCATTTGTCCTTAAAATCTTACTACTTCACTGAGTTTTTCTTTAACAGAGCACTGGGGATAGGGCTATTAATAATTTTTAAAAGCAGATGTCTTATCGTTTGCTTAACTGAATGGGTAAATTTATGAAAGAGGTGCTCTTGCCAAGATGAGTTGGGGACAGAAAGCTTCAGATATGTTCTCTGAGTTTTGCTTCACCATCTGTATATACTGTATATTCAGTTGATTCCAGTGCTGGAGTGTACAGATGTTTTATGTAAAACTGGGTTATAAATAGCATGCAAATGTTGCTAGGACATAGAGTGGCTTTACTGTCATGATGAATCTGATTTCCAGATGCCCTAAAGCATGTCAGCTATATGATATGGCCATTCAATTTTATTCCATTTTTAACTGCTTTGGTTCTTTCACTCCAGGCGAAGGCAAAAGGCAGACTTTGTTTGTTTATGCTTGTTCTGTGTTATCACTGCCATAAATCATGATTAGTGGGTTGGGAGACACTGGTTTCATTACTAAGGCAGAGTAGAATGGGCCAGCCCAGGACATTCGGCTGCCTGAGGCAAAAGTTGGCAAACCTCCCCCCCCCCTACCATAAAAAACAACCTTTTAAAAAAAGCACAAGAATACTCAGGATTTTGCATTTTCTTCCCAGTTCAGAGGCACAAAGGCACCCTGCCAACAAATGGGCTTTTTATGATATATCTTAAGATGTTTATTTCATTTGAGGGAAGAGTTGCACAAGTCCTTAATAGGCAGCGACTGATGAACATTCAAGATATTCTTGGGAGCGTCTTCCACATTCATAACCATTGATTTTGTCTTAACTGTGAACTGAAGAATTATGGAAATAAACATAGTATTTTGCAAGTTTCAGAGTCCTGTGTAGAACCGATTTCTTTTGAAACTTCTATGTCCTGCCATTTCTGCATATGCCAAGGACTTGCTTCGCAGAGCAGTTTCAACTTGCATCATCATAGGTCTGGCCCTGAGTGTAGGGGAGAAGGGAGCTTGTGTTGCTGAAATGGGCCATCGTAGGGGGTGAGAGTGTCTATCTCTTTAAACGTCTGGATGCTATATCACATTTTTGACAGAGTTCAAATTGCAGATCTCAAACACACTTTGCTGTTTTTGACTGGGCTTCTTTTAATCTTTTTCCTCTGAAGAACCTGACAGGATGCCAGAGAAGGTGTGGGTGACTCCATATACCCTTGCAAGCCCAGCATTATTGGTCAGGGGAATTTGGGAAATACGTGGTCTGCTTAATTGTGGACTTCACAGATAGAATGTAGAGTTTTGTCTCTCTTAAAAGAAGCGGCAATCAGTCCCCCCCCCAAAAAAAAAATCCTGTGCACTGATATCCCTTCTCCAGTTATAGACCAATTCCTAATCTTCATTTTTAGGGAAATGAATTGCTTGTGTGGATCCAACTCTATTTTAATATTAATCTTCCCATTTCCCTATGATTGTGCTTGACTTATTAAAAGGGTTTATTTGAATATTTTAAATCCTATTACTTAAAATAGTTGGGAGCTGACTGTCTAGATGAGATGAGTTATAAATTATCTAAAAATGCTCACACAGCCTCTTAAGGCAGAACCCAGCTCAATGAGTATATTCAGAAATGGGAGTTTTTAATATAGTAAATATTTATCCCCTTCTATTAAAAACCTAATGTAATATTCCATTTTCTGGCCTCTGTACAAAATTATTTTATCATGTATATTTAGTAGTGCATTTAATATGCTTTATAGTATTCACCATTTGCAAAGCATTGCACAAGCATTAGCCAGCTCATCCTAATTAGAACTAATCTATTAGGTCTATAAAAGCTAATTTTCATTTATGAATGAAGACTCTTTTATTATTCCAATATGCTAGTTCAGAGTAAGGAATTGCATTTTCTACTGACAAATGATGACAGTCACTGTGCTGATTCTGTATCCTTTGAAAAACACTGTACACCAAATGAGGTCGAACTCTTATATTTTGCATTTATGTGGTTTCTACAGTTCTTCTCAGCTACTTTAGTAGGAAACGTTTACAATCTCCGACTCCAAATATACGTAAAGTATAAATCGATAGAAAATTTCCCCTTCCCTCTTTGTTGTGCCATACTGGATCTGGTTTTCTGGAGTTTGTGACCATTTGACTCTGTCCATAGAAAAGAGAGAAATGCTAAGGCAATCCTTACGATCATTTTCTTATAGTCCTACAATGTTCCTAATTCCATCAGAGAAAAAAGCTTAAACTTCCTCAACTCTGCATCTGGTTATCAATTCATCACAACAGTGCTAGGCCATTAAACGTTGAGTGCTAAGCAGCTTGGACTCAACTAAACTTCTGAGCATGAATGACAGTAACAAGATGTGATGAATTCATCATGAAATTCACATTGAATTTATTTTTAGGGTGATTAGGAATGTGTGCAAGCCTCCCAAATGAAATGAAACTAGAGATGCCACTCTGGAGAATGTGATGGAAATATATGTATTTCTTTCTTCTTATATATTAAGAGGGGGGCATAAGAGGCATAAGAGGTATCATAAGAGGGGGGCAAAGACGAATGCACCAGCTAACTGTACCCTTTGCACTGACACACTCATTGGCCATACTGCTCAGTCTTCTCTCTGTTTTACACTTATCTACAGAGGGCAGGGATCCCCTCTGTTGCGGAGGTACCCTCTCCACAGCCAGTGCTGCCCTCTGCAGAAAAGTGCTGAGTGCACAGAGCCTGAAGGTGTTGTCATTGCCAATTCACCTCATTTGTCCCGCATTGTCACCCATGGAAGGCAAAAAAGTGTTTGCATAGGGCTTAAGAAATATGTTCATCTCAGTGGCAGTTGCACTAAAGGCATTTGTTCTGTCAATGGCTTACCTGTAATTCCTAGATAATTGCTCATTCCAAATATTCCAAATCGCTGAATAATCAGGAGACTTCAATGTGTCTCACATACGAACCCTTTATATCTCCCAGAACAAAATCATCCAGGTGGCTTAAAAAAAATTCAGAAGCATGCCCAAGTATCGTCAATGGGACACTAATTGATTCCAGAAGGTTACGAATTGTTAATCTATGTGTGATTGTAATTTGTTCCAATTACTGTTCTTGTTTTATAATCCATTCAAAAGGAATGGAGGCTGTTATATATATATATATATATATATATATATATATATATATATATATATATATATATATATATATATATATATATATATATATATATATATATATATGTGAGAGAGAGAGAGAGAGAGAGATTTCAGCCTTAAATTGCATTCCTATATAATGGAATTCCAAAGGGACTTAAAATAAGAGTTCTAAGGCTAAGAGCTGTGTGCTACATCTACATTTCACAGCACTTTCACAGTATCAGGCATGGCATCCGAAAGTGTATCAGACATGGTGTCCATATCAGAGAAAGTGAAAGGGTTGTCTGTTACAGTTTATCAGTGATGCAGGTATAAACCTATAGACGTTTTCAGATAAATGCTCTAACCATGGCAGATTACAAAATAGATTTAAATCAAGCATAAAAAGATGTAAACTTCCTGGTTACTTTCCACATAATTCAGCCATGATTTCTCTCTTTTTTCCACTGATAATCTTTATATAGGAGGGATTAAAAAAAGCCTCACAATTTGTTTTTTATTTTAATATCCCAGCCTTGTTTCTTCAAACCTATTATGCAGAAGCTATTCACTGTTTAATTTATTTCACTAATAATATATTAGCAGTGTATTAGACCTAGCTACTGTACAATTGAGGACATCCTCTCCCCTCCCCACCCAGAAATGCTCCATTCCTCTGATCGCCTGCGCTCACCTCCAACTTGGCACCTACGGACGGTGGCCTCTCTGCCAGCCTGCGCCGGCAGCCTCATTGCATTCGCCAGAAGAACATCACTTCCGCTGGCATCCTCACACTGGTGGATAGGATCGGGCCATAGGCGAGTTATTCCCTGTTGCAGTGCATTAATGTTTTCAATAAAGCTGTGACCTATTTATATTCCAAGCACCTTGTCTCTTGTCTTAGTGAGGTGTAAGAGGGCAGAGTATTTATAGGGGTGGGAAGAACTGCAATGGCTTGGAAAGCAAAAAGACAGGCTAATCACCAGGGTGTCACAAAAGATGCAACTAATGCCTGAGCTCTAGATGATTCTGGGCAGGCTCCCATACCTTTAATTACTATGGCAGGAGGAATGTTAGATTTTTTTTATGTGCAAAGCTCATATTCTTTTGGGCAATTCCCGGCCCGCAGTCACCTGAGTTCTGAGTGTCTATGTTACACAAACTCTGAATTACACAAGATAATAGATATTTGAAAAGTTAAGATAATGCAGTACAGAATGGGCTTTGTTCACTCTTCAAACAATTATAGTTGAGCTTAAATTTTTTATGATACTCAATTATTCATGATAATACTTATACTCTGCTACTAAATGTACTGTTGTAAATTCTATGATAGTAATCGTAATGTAAGATCTCCCTGCAATGAAGTATTGGGAGAGCTTAAAGAGATAGCACTGTCTCTTTAAGCTTCCCCCAAAGTATTAGGAAGAGCACAGCATCTTTTTTTAATGGAGAATACAATCCTGAATACAGCAACAGGGTTATTTCAGACTAAATGGCTTGAGGAATGTAGCCATAGAGTGGTTCCCCCCCCCATGAAAATAGCAGACATGAACATCAGTTATATCAGAGGCCTATATAAGTTGCCAAGCCTGACACAGTCATGTATCGTCATCTACCCACTAAATACTCAACAAACCACGTGGTTTTGCTGCCTGCTTAGTTTGTTACTGGCTTTTGAAACACATGTAATATGCACATAGGAGAAAAACTATGGGCTGGGATCGTGTGTAGTAGCCAATGTCAGAGCTATGTAATTTGTCAGAGAAAGGAAAATGGAGAAGAGGGTGAAGGTGCAATTTTTTTTACTTATTAAACATCAAAAAGGGGGTTCAAACTGGGCCTAAATGAAATAAGTCACTCATCATTAGGGCTATCATATTTTCCCCCACCTCCAACCGGGACCCCCCCCAGTCAATTAATTAATTAAATAATTAAAATTTTAAAATTAAAAAATAAAATTAATAAAAAATAACTTTAAAACTAAAGGGGGTGCAAAGCGTGCCCAAATTTTTAATTATTTAATTTTTCATAAAAATAAATAAACTTACCCCATCCATCATTGCCGTCCGTGCTGCTCCTCGTCCTCGCGCTGCTCGATGCGTCCGGAGGCTCGTGCGGCACGGAGCAAGCATGGAGCCGGTGAGGGAGCGGGCAAATGACAGCCTGCTTCCCGTGCCATGCGAGCCTGCCGGAGGCTTGCGCGGCACGGGCAGCAGGCTGTCGTTGGCCTGCTCCCTCGCCAGCTCCATGCCGGTGAGAGAGCGGTCGGACGACACCCGGTCGTCACCGCCGCCTTCTTTATGAAAAACGTACCTGGGTGCCGGCATCATCTTGGATCCATCTTGCATCTTGCGAGATTTCGCGATCCAAGATGATACTGGCACCCGGGTAAGTTTTACAAAAAGAAGATGGCGGCGGCGCTGCCATTCGCCCCGTAAAACCGGACCGGGACTTTTCCGAAAATGGAGGCCATTTTCCGGGACTGTCCTGGTTTTTTTCGGGACGTCTGGCAGCCCTACATCATGTATAATTCTAGTCCAGTGTGAATTCTATGACTAACAGCAGTCATATACAGTGGAGCCAGTGGCGTCCTATAATGGGGGTATCTGGTGCGCTGCACCCCAGGTGCCGAGTGGGCACGGTGCTTCTGGGGGGCACAGCAGCCAGGCCACGGAACTTTCGAAGGCTCCAAGGCCGGGGCGCGTCACCCAGGCTACCGGAGGGCGAGGCTCCGAGGCCAGGACAAGGCCTCAGAGCGACCGCCCAGTTCGGCAGTCCAGGGCTTTCTGAGAAGGCCCAATGCGTCGACGCGGCTTTTATTTGTTTTTTCGCGCATGCGCAGAACCTTTCTGAGGGCAAACAGGCACTGCTCTAGCATTTATACAGCATTTTCATGGATGTAGTGGAAGAAGATCCAGAAGACCCAGGACTGCGTGGGTGGAGGCACACCTAGGGCTTTAGGACTTTGGATTGCAGCCCCCAGCTGTAATCCATGATGGACTAATGAAGACAAAGGAGTATAAAAGCAGCAGCAGTAGGAGCAGGAGGAAGCCTCGCCAGCTCACCACGGGGATACGCTGCCAGATTTCCGAGTGACGACAGGACGCTGCTGCCTAGGACCAGGAGGAGGACTGCACGTTGGACTTCTGGAAGGACGATGGCCAGCTGGAGGACGCTGAGCCGACAGGGAAAGGAAGAAGCCAGCCTGCTGCCTGCCTGGACCGGACGCCAGCTGAAAGAGCCCGGGTTGGAGAGTGACTTGTTGGGAGAAGGAAGACAGCAGGGGCTGTCTCTGTGGACTGAGTCACAAAGGGATTGCTTGGATTTTTTGGGAGGTAGACTTGTTTCTGTTCTGGGATAATTTACGTGTTAGAGATAAGGATGCTGTAAAGCAATAAATTTTGGTTAATTGTCCAGAGGAGTTCAGCTTTCGTTTTTACACACAGCTTTGTGGCTATTTGAGAGGGAAGAGGTGTTTTTCAGTCGAAGCGGGCATTTAAAGGGAACAAACTTGCTCCTAGAAGGAGAAGTTGGGTTTGGGCAAGACATTTGGGTCCCCAGAGTGGGGTGATTCCCAAGCAAGACAATGGATTATTCATTTTCAAATTATGTATTACTTTCTGTGCACGATATTGAGTAGACATTTAAAATTATTCTCAAAGTAATCTGGAACAGTTAAGATATCTAACACTATACCTTTCTTGTTCAAATGCTGTCCTTCAGCCCCTTAGGCGTGTGACTGAATATCAGAGTCCACCTTTGCTCCATTGAAGGCAATAAAAGTTTTCAGTTTTAAAAACAGCTTTGTAACTCACAGAAGATTTTGTATGAGAAGCACTGGATGTAAAACAGCATTTTTTTAACGACAACATTGGTAGCAAGAGCAGGGGTACCAAGTAAGTTTAGGGTAAGGCAAACCCAGGGTCTGAAATGAACACTTGTCTACTTGCATTGTACATAATGATGCATGTTGGGAAAAGAGTACTTTTGCCTCCAACATACAATTTCAGGAGTGTCAGCCGCTAAAGAACAATTTTCCAATCTTTTCACGCTGTTTTCCTCCAACCTTGTGATTATGGTGTGGTTTGGATTTGGGTTTTTCAATAACTCCACTCCAGGTGGCGAACTATAGGGGGTCACTCTTTAAACAGGCTTGTCTATGTCTGTCATATATCGCATTCTCTTTTGGGAATCCTTATAGACAGGCTGTTTTTAACTCATTGTTAAAAGCATTTTTCTTTGCCATTGGTGGTTGGACAACAGTGGGTTAAACCACTGAACCATGAGCTGTTGTTCGAAACGTCGGCAGTTCGAATCCGCGACGGGGTGAGCTCTCGTTGCTTGGCCAGCTCCTGCCAACCTAGCAGTTCCAAAGCATGTTAATGCGAGCAGATAAATAGGTACCGCTTGCGGGAAGGTAAACAGCGCTCCGTGTTCCAGCCGCATGCTACTTGCTGCAGCAAGGAGAATCATGCCGGCCACATGACCACGGAGGCGTCTTCGGACAACGCTGGCTCTTTGGCTTTGAAATGGGGATGAGCACCACACCCTAGAGTCGGACACGACTGGACTTAATTTTCAGGGGTCACCTTTACCTTTTTGATCTTAGATTATGAGGAGGGGGTGACACACAGCTTTGGAACATAGCCAGACCTCCTCTGATAGCCAGAACCAGACCTCCTCTTTTTGTCAGAAATATGCTGCATCTGCCCAGTGAATCATTATAAACTGGTAGGTTAAAACTCCATGGAAGGAAGGATAGCATCACAGGGCAGTATAGCAGACGTCTAAAGAAAGGGAGGAGAATTAGGTATCCCAAAATGAGAAGCCACAAAAAAGGGAAGTATAAAAGCCCCACTGAAACATATAATATAAAATTCCTCTGCACAATATCTTTAAAGATGATATATTGAATACTAGTATTTTGGTGAATAAGAGCTTGTGCTTTATGCTCTTTGATAGACATTTGGAGTTCAGTTATTAGCAGTTTTATTGGACTACCTGACCACTTGTCTGATATTCTTGTCTGATATTCTTACTTTTCGTACATACAGAAAATATACATATTTTTCATGGTTTTTTTGAAAAAAAATATTCATGCACTTTTTTGTGGCTTCTTTATTGTTTATCAGGTGCACTAGCCTGCTGTCCAAATTGGTACCTATTTGGATTGATTATTCTGCTTTGTGTTGATCTTCACAATTCAACTTTATTTGCATGACTGCTTCGTACAAATTTTATGTATTTCTTATGGTTTGTATCCTGCCTTAACACTTAGCTACTAGTGGTGATGACAGATATTCCTTGTCTTCCCACAGTTGTGCCATGCTCAAATGTGTAACAGTCCTGAATTTATATTGTTTTGTAAAATAGCATTGCTTCCCACTTCTCATGCAATTTCAGAGAGAAGATGGGAAGTACATACTAAGCCACCTATAATAAAAGAACTACTACTCATGGGACTTCAGCACATCAGAGTGAGGTTATGGAATTATACGATGCTCCATCCTATGTACTGTATCCCAGTGGGAAGCTTACTAGGTAAGGAAAATGGTCTCTAACCTCCTCTTCGACTAGTGGCGTTGCTAGCCCTAAATCTATAGGGGGCACCCCTCGAATTGGCCCCCCTCCCTTTCACCGGGGGGCGCCAAATCCTCGCTTTATTTATTCCCCCCCCGGTGCAGCAGAATCCCCCCGGGCACCGCTTTCCCCGCACTTATCTTTTTTGGGCGCGCGCGGGGGTTACCAGCCAGCTGGGCGCGGGGCGAGGTGAAGAAGCGCTACGCTGCAAAAGCAGCGACTCAGGCCGGTGCTCGGACCCCCGCGTGCGAGGCCCCAAGGCAGCTGCTGCATCCTGGACTGAGACAAGACCGGCCGCCCCCAAATTGCTGGCGCCCTAGGGCCGCGTCGTGCCCGGGGCCCAGGGCCACAGGGCCCCCCATGTTATGACGCCGCTGTCTTCGACATGCTTGTTTTCTTTGGGCAGGGGGTACTTTTGTGGAGGACACTGCCTCCTGTGTCTCAAGATGTTCTGCCATTCTGCTTTTCTGCTCCATATTATCCCCCCCCCCGTGGATTTTATTGTTTTTAAATTTGTTTATGTATGGTTATGTTTTGTTTAAACTTATTATATGTATTTTATTTCAAACTATGTATTTTAATCTTTGTTGTAAGCCACCTTGGGCATTTGCCTTTGGCATAGGAAAAGGCGGGATATAATTTTTTTAAATAAATAAATAATATACTTTCTAGGAAGGCTGTACTGTGTATGTTTTGTTTTCTGAATTTGGCTCTGGGACTGCAATCCTATACACACTTACCAGAGAGTAAGGCCCACTGAACTCAATGGGCCTTACTTCTGAGTAGACACGTTGGAATAGATTGTGCTGCAAGACATTTTTTCTAAAATGCAAATGAACTGTTGAACAGCAGTTACCGGTAAATACTACTGCTGTTGCTACTATTATCTATACTAGGGATGTGAAACATACCGGTAAGGCCCACGGGCTGTATATGGCCTGTGAAACCTCTGTAAACAATTGGACTCTCCCAGTGCTGCCCTTTCAGCACTACCGCTTCTGCCAAGGCATTGGGAGGGAGAGGCCTCAGAAGGCAAGGAACAGTACGAGGGAAGAGGCAGACCAAGAGGGATGAGGAAGGAAGCTGTCAAGGTGCTGCGGGAGCCCAATTATCATGTGGGTTGCCCTTTCAGAAGGGCTGCTTCTGCCGAGGCATCACTTTGCAGAGCACCTCTCAGCTGCTGAGCTGCAAAGTGATGCCTCAGCAGTAGCAGTGCTGCTGAAAGGGTGACTTGGGTGATAATTGGGCTCTTCCATATCTTGAAAATATGATCGCTTGCATATTTTCTCTTCTGTCATTTGCAGCTCATGACTTCCTAAGTGAGAACAAAGTGCTTATTTCTGGTCATCACCTGCTTCATGACGCCGGTTCCTGCTTAATGACATCACTTCTGGCACTTCTGGCAAGCGCCATGGATGCTATTTGACCTGCTGTATCCATTATTTCATCAAAGAAGCTATAACATAGCAGTCTCTGAAGGAGGGAGGAGCAATCCTGCCTTTGGTAGTTCTGCTGCATAGTACAAGGCCCTCAGAATGCAGATCTCTCAGTTAGCAGCATGCCCAAATGCTGTTCTTTTGTAGCAAAGAACTGCAGTGAGCTTCTTGAGCGTCTCCGGACTGTGGCTTGGCTCAGCTCAGAAGCCTTCTCATGCCGCCCTCATTTAATAACATTTTCTAATTAATAATTGAAACAACATTTCAGCGAGTTGCCACAGTGGCAGGCATCTCTAATTCTGCCAATAAAGTATTTAATACTATCACTCATAATGGAACAACCTAATAAAGCTCCCATTTATTTGAAACAAATAAGTATTATTTTAATTGGCAAGGCTCTCGGCTGCGATGCAGCATCTCTGGAAGGCAGGCATTGAGCTTCACGTCAGCTCCAGCGCAGCAAGCCACTAGCAGTTACTTTCTGAATGTATGAAAACTAATGAGCTTTTTAAAGGAATGCCATAAAAATCACAGCCTTTTGTATCTCATGTGTGTGGCTTGAAAAACGTAGTGACGACTTTCCCAGAAGGGAAATATATATCTGAAATCACCAAATGGGAAATAGATGAACAATGCTACAGAGCTACAAATCTGAACCACTTTCTTCCATTTTGGAAGATATTTATTCTCTTGCTGCTGGGCAGAATAGTCAACAGATGTAGTCTATGGATCAGGGGAATACTTGTACATTTCAAAAAATACTACCCTATGTTGTACTGACACAACTTTGAAATCTATAGATCTGCATGTGGGATGCACAAAATGCCCTGTACACATGTATTTCTTTTGTTCAATTCCTTGTACTCTCATAGCTTGTCAGTGAAAGCCAATAGGGAATTCTGGGAGTGGATGGGAGTTGAGCATCCAGGCACAGTTCTGGCCCAAGACAGTTTACTGCCTAAAGCCTTTCTCTTTCATTCTGAAAAAATTACACTCCACCCCCTCCTTCCTTCCTTCCTTCCTTCCATCCATCCATCCATTCTCCTTTTTCTATCAAATCTTCAGCCCCCTCCTTTAATCTTTTTAGGTGAGCCAATGTGAAATTAATTAAGAATTCTATTTGGTTCTCTCTATGCATATGTGGCCAGCGGGTGGCGCAGTGGGTTAAACCACTGAACAATGAGCTGTTGATCGAAAGGTCGGCAGTTCGAATCCGCGACAGGGTGAGCTCTCGTTGCTTGGCCAGCTCCTGCCAACCTAGCAGTTCCAAAGCATGTTAATGTGAGTAGATAAATAGGTACCGCTTGCGGGAAGGTAAACAGCGCTCCGTGTTCCAGCCGCATGCTACGCGCTGCAGCAAGGAAAGTCATGCCGGCCACATGACCATGGAGGCGTCTTCGGGCAATGCTGGCTCTTCGGCTTTGAAATGGGGATGAGCACCACACCCTAGAATTGGACACGACTGGACTTAATTGTCAGGGGTCACCTTTACCTTTACCTTATGCATATTTGCAGTGCAATCCTATGCATGTCTATTCAGACATATGGCTCGCTGAGTACAATGAGACTTTCTCCAAAGTGAGTGTGTGCAGGATAGCAGCCTCAGGGTTCCTAAAAAGCACATGTGGAAGGCAGCATTTCATGGTTCAGTTGCACAACCACGTGCGGAAGATACTGCTTGACAATGAAGCTAACATTTTACCCTCACCAATGAGTGTTTTGCAGTGTGAGAGGGAACCCATCATGCAGCATGTTGTGGAATATGATGTGGAATGTATTCTGCAACATGTGGCGAACACACAAGGCCTAGTCAGGATTCCATTCAGATGTCTGTGCGACACTTGTGCTATCGCTTCCATGTGCACAAGCCCCCTTATGCAAGTGGAAGGATAAAACAGGATGCAGCCCATACTAAATAAGTTCACTTCCAGGTCCCCTCAAATCCACTCCCCGAAGTAGCCCATTTCACCCTGTTTCATGGCACGGTAGGCCCTGGCCAGGCAGCAAGACTGGGCATGGTTCCAGTCCCCCAGATTGAGTGGGTTTTTACACAGCTATTGGAGGATAGGGGTAGGAGTTACTAGAGCTCTGTGCATCTCCCCTCCAGGTGTCTTATGCCTGTCCTCCCTCTCTTACATGTCGTCTTCTGGACATGCAAGGGATCATTCCAATTGATGTCTTACTCAGTGCTAGTGCTTATTTTCATGTTTAGAATGTTATGGTTAGACCCATAACCACGGCAGTTATTTATTTGTCTTCCAGCATAAAGCCTAAGCAAGCACCTTATCATTCTTCTCTCATTTCCTTATCACACAGTGTAAGGGGACAGAAGCATACCAATCAATCAGGCCTCTGTGGTTTTGGGTCTCCACATGGAGTGCCTGTGTCCCAGGATGCTACTGTATAGGTGTATACAGCATAATAACACGGTATAGTTGGTATACATCAAGGAGCTCAGGTGATCTCTTGTCCATGAACTCTGTCATTCCAGACCCACTTAGTGTTGGCAGCTGAACCATATCCAGTGCTTTCAATCAAACTGTTATTATCTTGAATTAATTGCCTGATGGAAGGGAAGGGAGAATGGCTGATCCTCTCATATATGCAGAGGAGATTACTAACCTGCTAAACGTATGAACCAGGCCCATGATATTGCCTCCATCACCTCCAATTCTATGTCTTTGGATGTTGGCTTTCAGAACTGCAGCAGAACTTGAGATGAAAGGATTGTGTACATCACCAAACATTCTCTCAATGAATGAACCACCTCCATTCCTGTTTCTAATCAAGCAGAAGAATGCCGAACAGTTAGTTTATTTTCAAGGATTCTCACTACTGTGAAGCAACTCTGCTCTTCTCATAAAAGTTAAGCTGTGATCTGAAAGTCCCAACAGAGTCCTAAATATGCTGATGATGAACTCACTGATCTTTTCAAGCCGATTTTTAACCTATATTTAGATCATTGTTTCAGGTTCCTGCTCTATGAAATTTTTATACTGTAATTGTGAGACAATGCCTGGTGTTATAAAACACATATCCATTCTCCCAGCTACTATCCCATACTGCAAATTCTGAAACATGAGGCAGTTTTTCACAATTACAATGTAAATTTTTAATATGACACAGTGCAGGAGAACACGGAGGGAAAAAAAAAAGAGATCTAAGTATGGAAACTAAATCTGCTTGAAGTAAAGGACAAAGTGAGTTATTCAGTAATGGCGCAATCCTGTGTAAACTTTGCACTGGGTTGCGCAGTAAGACAGGCTGCTGGGGTTAAATGCCAGGTCACATAGACTGAGGAACTAAGCCTGGGCAACTGTGATATATGGGGCCAGCCAGGTTGCTATTGGTTCCTCAGGTCACATACCTTGGCTGAAGAAATGCAGTAGTGATTCTGGCCATTTTGTGGGCAGCGCTGTATTGCAGCAGAGAGCAACAGGTTCATACCTTCCTCTGCCTCTGGAGTTTGGCTCAGGGACTAAGATGCCTGAACTCTCCTGTCAAGGTACCTTGTTTAAGACCCCTGGTGCATTATTGTAAGCAGCGGCATAACTACCTCATTCAGCGCCTGGCTCGAGAAGGGGTTTGAGCACCCAAAGGGATGTTTTGCACCCCCTGCCCGCCCCGCCCCCCTGAGGCGTCCAGTTCCCCCTACTCTGCTAACTGCTAAGAGAGTCGTTGTCGTCGTGATCAATGGCTGTTCTGAGCTGTGCTTTCTCAAACAAGACGCGACTGCAGACAAAGCGATCCAGGTGCTCGAGGAGTGGAGTGGACTATTTCGCTCCCTCCCCTTCACACACGCAGCCTGATGGCTCTGCTGTGTGTGCGGAGTAAGCCCGCTCATTAAGGAGCTGACAATTCAATTCGTGGGGCGGAGTTCGCTCCTTATCTGCATTCAAAGCCCACATTTATTCGCAAAGCGCTGCAGCAGAACCCGAGCAAGCGTCTGAAAACCACGAGTCTTCCAGAAACACTTGCAAACTCTCTTGGACTCCCCGCCCCCCGCCCGCATCTCTCTCGTGGCACTTTCAAACTTGGGTTTGTTTGCACCAAAGAGCAAAGGCTGCAAGCCCCAAACGCAGCCTGCAAGCAAGCCCAAACCCCAGACCCGCAGTGTGCGCCTGTCCATAAACTTCTTCAGAACAGCAGCAGGCAGCAGCTGAGAGCTGCGCTGCCTGTCAGCTGCTGAGAGCTTGGCAGGTGCTGCAGGGCGGGCGGTGCAGCGGCGCCCGGTTCCGGTGAGCCACGCGCCGCTGCTCCCGCTGCACCCGGTTCGGTGGGGCGCCTGGTTCACTTGAACCACGCGCTCCACCGTCCTCATGCTGTTGATTTTAAGACTGCTTAGGCTCACAATTATTGTGCGTGACGGTTCATGTCACATCTAGTTTGGCCCTAAGGTATGTATTCTCCAGCTCATAACTCTCCCATTCAACTGGATTTCCTCAAACCCCACCCCAATTTGTGCTGTTGTATTCAGCATCATGTCTACTTCCTAACAAAGCAGATGCTGCTGCAGTACTGACTATTGGGGTGTAACTGCCCCCGTTGGCGCCTGGAGCAATGGGGGGGTGGCGCCCCTGTAATTGAATATCGCCACGGCTGAAGGCTGCGGCGCGCTCCGGAGGGGGGGCGGCGCGCTCCAGGAGGAGGAGGCGACCCCCCCTCAATCGGGAGAACCGGCTCAGGGAGGTCTTCCCCGGCCGGCTGCCCGGGGCCTTCTAAGGAAGGCCCGCTGCGAGAACGGTATTTACCGTTTTTGCGCATGCTCAGGTGCATGCTCAGACTGTTACTGAGGGAAAAAGGGCAGCCTTTCTCCCTCAGTAACAGTCTGAACATGTGCAAAAAGAACGTTATAAATACCGTTCTCGCGCGGGCCTTCCAGGAGGCCCCGGGCAACCAGCCGGGGAAGACGTCCCCGAGCCGGCTCTCCCGATTGAGGGGGCGGTCGGACTCGAGGGTGGGGCGCCGGGCGGGGCGCCCTTCGGGCGATGGCGCCTGGAGCCGGTGCTCCGCTTGCTCCGCCCTAGTTTTGCCTCTGCTTATGGCTGCCACAATTAAAAGGGAAACAAAGTTTACTCAGACAAGTCTCTGAGTAGACATGCAGTCAGAGGATATGATGCTGAATATCCTCACAAACAATGCTTACATACCGTCTTTATCAATGCACTGATTTTGGAGATGACAAGGGGCAAAAAAGGAAGAATCACACACAAAGTTCTTACAACTGGCATACATGTCCATATCTTTATCATTACATTATCTTCTCATGAGTTGTGGCCTCCTCCTCCCCTCGTCAAGCTCCCATATTTTGGTTTTTAGCACTAAGAACAATGAAACTCCAAAGCTAATGAGCTAAACTCCAGAGCTAATTAGGCCTATCTCAGGATACTTTCTTTCTTGTTAGTGACTCCAGATGGTTTCTCTTGCTGATAAAGGTTTAGTTTATTGCTGCATCTCCTCCTCCTCTCAACTCATTCTGTTTTGCCCCTGAAAATTGTACCTATACCAACTTAAAAATGAGTGATAGTTTGTTTTATGCGAAAGATAGAAAAATAGCATGAGAAGGCCTCACGGGAGACAGAATGGGTTCACAGAGGTAGATTTGATTCATTTTGGGATGTGGTGGACACGGCAAGCCCCGAAAGGGTAAATGTGCTTACTGTGTTTTGTTAGTCGAGCTCCAAGAACCATGACAGAAAAAAACAGTTACATTTTTTAAAAAGCTACAAAACCTCATGTGCAGATCCAAAGGCGAGTGTCCCTTTCACTGTATCAAGGTGACTTTCAAGTGTGGCTTTTGATCTTCCTGAATAAGTTTGGACTTTGATTATTGTTGAACTTGAACCTGAATTGAATTTTGTTATTCCTCATGGGACATGTTAGAAGTCCTGTTGCTTGGCTATGAGGAGGAATGTTTGTTTGTTTAAATATGGACGTTTCTATATTCTGCTCATCGGTGATATTTTAGAAGGATGGCTTTATTAAAAAAAACCAATTTGGCTAGATATTTCTTTTCACATTTTTTTCTCTTCATAAAGCTGAATAGTTGAAAATGGTAGGAAACAGAAATATTTAATAGATACTATCAATTTAGTGCGTAAAGATGCCCGTGAAAATCTGGGTGAGGGGGTATAACTCTTACATTGGGCTGTGTCCATATCCACAGCAGATCTCCAAGGTGAACAGTCTCTGGCATGTTAGAAAAGATGATATCAATATTTATATTATACAGTAATACCTCCCATAATGTGGGGATACTTTCCAGAAAGTTGTGTTGTGCAAAATAGTGCTATATACATATTTATTGGCGTATAAGACGCACTTTTTTGTCTAAATTTGTGACCCAAAATAGTAGGGTGCGTCTTATACGCCAATACTAAAAAAAATCCCTCCTCCCCCCTGCCCGTTTTAAAGCATTTTTGGGCTTACCCGTTTTTTCCAGGAGCCTGAGAGCTCCCTTGTGCTTTCTTCCCTGACTAATCTATCCGATCTACAGCTGTTTTTTGGGTTTAATTTATGCACGTGCATGAGTTGAGCTTCTCAGCAGCCAGCAGAGGGCGCTGTGCTCAGTTCAGTTCAGCTGAGCTGCAGAGGGCCTAGTGTTGCTGCAGAGGGCCTAGTCTTGGATGCAGAATGAATGCAGCTTTGGTAAGCTTCTGAACTGGGCCTAGTTGGGAGGCTTAGGTGGGGTGGGGGAAAAGAGTTGAGTCTGGGGTTTTTGTATTTGGGATTTCTGTTGTTTAAGAGTTGGTAAGAGTTGAGTCTGGGGGTGGTAAGGTGGTAAGAGTTGAGTCTGGGGTTTTTGTATTTGGGATTTCTGTTGTTTAAGAGTTAGTAAAAGTTGAGTCTGGGGTGGTAAGGTGGTAAGAGTTGAGTCTGGGTTTTTTTTGTACTTTTATGTTTTTTACTTTGGAAACTGTGCATGGGTGGGTTGGCGGGAAAAGAGTTGAGTCTGGGTTTTTTTTTTACTTGGGATTTATGTTCTGGTGCATTTTGTTCATGTGTCTTATTGCTGTGTGTTTTAAAAGAGATCCTGGTATTTTTGTGCAATTTATGTAAATTAGCTAATTAAGCAGCCAAGCGGTAAGTGGCCAAGTGGCCCAAAAATGCTTTAAATGTTTTCTTCTTGAAACCCAGGGCCAAAAGGAAGGTGCGTCTTATACGCCGGTGCATTTTATACGCCGATAAATACGGTAGGTAACGTAATTAAATATACGGTAGGAAACTGGTGCTGACTGGACCTCTGCTTATCAGAATGCACTGCTCCCATTGGCTAAAATAGATGTCAGTCATCTTGGGACGAAGAGCATTGTAACAAATCAGCGGTCAAAGAAGCAGCATTATGGGAGGTATTACTGTAATCTAATTAACGTCAGAGCTTTTGTGCCTTGAATATAATATTCAAGCCTCTTAAAGCCTCTAGTGGCTTCCTACTACAGCACTGACAATTTTTTTTTACCGTAGTTAAGGAACATATGCATTTCCTATTATCAAGTAATTATAATTTTCATTTGAAATAAATCTTCCGGGGAATTAAGGCCAAAAAATTGTATTCAAAGTTTTCTTCAATCTTTTTCCATGTGCCATTGAGCTTCCCTCCGGGCAGATAACGCTTCAGTATTAGTAAAACATGCTGCTAAATCTTGAGTTTGTTTAAGATATTGCTTTAATGTCTAATTCCTTGGTGTGTTGGAGTCTAAAAGCTATGCCTATATTTGTTTTTCTAGTTTACTTTTCAAAGGGTGCTCACTGATGTATGTAGAGGAGTGGAGGAAACAGAACATTGTTAAAAAACCCACAAAAACTCTTATTTCATACTTCTTCAGATAAATCTACCTTTTAATAAAGACCACGTCCTCTCACATGAACCTACCTGAATACTGTACAGAGATTTTAAGTTGGATCTTTGCTCGGTGTCCTGCTTCTATCAGAGGTGCAGTTGGCAGTGTCCTAGGACAGGGCCTGTTTGGTGGTGATACGTAGGATGTGGAATGGTCTCCCAATGGAGGCTTGACAGATATCTTCATTTGGCAAACAGACCACCTGGCAAAACCTTTACTGTTCAGGCAGGCATTTGCTTGCTGGCAGCTTTATTATTGGTTGGTGCTGTTGTGTTGCTATTTAGTGTTTATTTAATTTGTATTTTAAATGATTGATTGCTGTGTTATTTTGATTTTTTTTTAATAAGCAAGCCCCATGCTTACTTCTGAGTAGACATGTCTAGGATTGTGCTCTAAGGGTTTAACAAACTACACATGCCCACATTTCTTCTCCTAAAGGTCTAGGCACTGTGTCCCGGTTTGGATCTGATAAGGCTACCTTGCCCTGACAAGGGAACAGGAAGATCAATGTATTAATATTTCTCTGAAGGGCTTGTATACAATGGTAACGAGACCAACATAAACCTAGACAGGTATACCAGGCTAAGAGAGACATGTGAAATAATCAATTTGATGGGTAGTGAAAATGCATCAGACTTGGGTGAAGAGCTTTCAGATGCAGTAGCTTTCTTCCAGAATTACCAATTAGCGCAATTCTTCCAGCCTGCCTAAATTGCTGTATGTTCAATGCTTCCTGTGACAGTCTTTTTGGCAGGCTTGTGCTGTATTTGGAGTTGGATCATTAGATAAGACATTTCTCATCACTCTTATTGATGCCCATTCTCCTTTTGAGGAGCTGTCATCCTGGAGCACAATTTTATTTTGGTGACAATTGAGTGGGAAAACCTTTGTGTTTCACCTCAGCACATTTTTATATAACTGTAGCTCTGAAGCCAGCAACCCACATCTTAGATTTCTCCCTCCTTCCCATTAATGGGTCAGCTCACATGAAGCTTATGATTATTTTGAGTGTCTGCATCCTTGGCATACAGAATGTAATCATGCCTTTTTTTTTCTTTTTCATTGTGATGGTCTTTTAAAGCTAAAAGAAATTTAACAAGTTATCTGAGGACCTGTTTACACATTATACAGTAGTTACCTCGTGAAGGTTACTTTAAATTGCTCCATGTAGCAGTTCTTGTTGCATGGGCATTCATTCACATGCAGCAGTTCACTAAATGGATTGGGGAAATTTTGTTCACACCAATGCAAATGTTTAAAAACAAACTGTCGTGATGTTGTGGAGGACATGTGAATGGTTAGCCACAATGTCTTACCACATGGTGGTGTCAATTGGAACATGGCACCTTTTCAGTCACCCCTATGCTGTTTGCGCCAGTGCTTTGGACACACTCGGCCGCAACGCACCATTTACAGTGGCACTGTGTTATTTACAACAGCAGAATGTGAGTTCTGCCATCGTGAAGAGCCCATGGGACTGGGTCGTCAGTCTCACCCTTCTTTGACTTTACTTATGGAGCAATCCTCCGTAAGTATCTACCTGCAGAGCGGAGGTGGAGGGTGTCATAAAAGCACTGTAAAGCATGCTTACGGCACCCGGAGAGTAAGGCCCGCCAGCACAGAGGCTGGCAGGCCTCTCTCTGCTGTGCACCTGACCCTGCAGCCACTGGAGCAGCAGGTAATGGTTGCACCGGTGGGTGCAGGTGGAGGGTGGACTGGATGGCGAGGGAGGGTGGCTGTTGGGCCATTGGGCAAGCTGGCCCGGGAGGGGGCGGGGATATTGACGGCAAGTGCCGATATTGACGGCAGCGCGATATCCTGCTCCCATTCCCTGCCACCTCGGATATACGTCGGCTTGAGAGCCAATGTACATCCACGGGGGCCCATCGGGCCCGGGCAGCCCTACACCGGGGGAAGGGGATGAATGTTCCCTTCTCCAGAGGAGTCCCCGGGCTGCACCAGAGGCCGGGAAGGGCTGAGGATCCTGTGATCAGCCCTATGGGCTGGTTGTGGATCCTTATGCAGGATCGGGCTGTTAGTCCAGTATCAGGTTGAGGGGTGCCTTACTCCTCTCTGATACCCAAGGAGGTGGCGAGAACTTGACCACACACAGATGCTCTCGGGCAGCCCAGTCCAGCCTAAGGCCTCAGTGGCACAATTCAGTCACAAAAGCAGCCTAAGTGCCTTAGGCTGAAGTTAGGACTGAATTGTGCCGTTGAGGCCGAATTTGTGCTGCAATTGTGACAGACATAGGACGGGTTAAGGAAAGTTGACCAATTCCGTCCTAAGTTTGGCCTAAAAGTGGGCGTGTCGGGGGAGTGACGGGGGCGGTTACGAATTTGGTTCCAGGTCCAGACACTGGAGAGCTCCGACACGCCCCCTCAAGCACAGCTACGGAACAAAATTTAGGTCGACAAAAAAGGTGGACTCAAATTTGAGGAGACCCATAGGAGCCATTTTACCTTACACACTCCAGCCCTCTCCTGAAAAGTTCTAACACCCTACTCCTGAGTTATGCCTGAGTTAGGACGGAATAGCTGTGGCATAACTCTGGACATGGACACAGATAGTTACCCTATCTGAAGCCAGCCGCACCCAGCCTCTTTCCCACAAAAGCCCAGCCCCAGGCCTCCATTCTTTCTCTGAGCACGTGGCATGGGGTCCTGTCCCCCAGCAGCCACAAAGTGGGACTTTGTTGGTGGAGGGCAAAATTCACAAACACCCCACTTCTCTCTTCTCCTCTCTGCCCCCCTCTAGGGCAGAGAGGGCTGTTCAGGCTGTGGCCAAACTGTTTATAGCTGTGCCTGGGCAGCTGTCTCCTTGCAAGCATTTGCTAACCCATGTCTTTCTCCCAGCCTCTCCCCCCCCCCCCACAGGCAACAACACTAGCAGGTAAGAGCTGGGTCTGGGATGGCATGTGTTATGATTTCTGCCTGTTCATGCCAATATATGTTTGACTTTAGCCTGTTCATGCCTATATGTAGGACTTCTGTCTGTGTAAGCCATACCGTAGGACTTCTGCCTGTGTTTGCCATAATGTTGGACTTCTGCCTTTTCATGCCAATATGTATGACTTCTGCCTGTGTTCGCCTTTATGTAGTACTTCTGCCTGTCAGCACACATATATATGATAGCTGCCTCTTTACCAATGTGTCCTCTGATAGCTGCCCGTTGCCATGTGAGCAGACAAATATGTGTTTGTGTAAATGTGACTTGCCTGTTAACAAAGGTGTGTTTACTAACCTGCAGCCTTGCCCCCATAGGGTCTACAACAGGTCAGTTATGATGTGCTAGCCATGTATGTAGTTGTGCTGTGTTTTCTCTCCTTCACTGTTGTCCTTTGCAGGATCATGCCCTTCTGACGTCCAGGTAAGCTCCTCACACTGTGACAAGCTCGTTATACCTAGCAGCTGTGTAATCTGATCTCTCCCTGCAGGCTTTTGCAACTGACACACTGGCTTGTCTTCAATGGCGACTGCTACCACACACCAGCTGACATGTAACTCCCCCTTGTTTTTTGTCTCCCCAGGAACGTCCACTACCACCTACCTTCCTGGGAGCACCCCTGGGGCTCCAGGCAGGGTGCCCCACTGTCGTCTGCCTCGATGCTGCCAGAGGTCAGGGTGCCAGCCCTGCAACCCTCCTCAGCTGCTGGTGCTGCTGCTCCACCTCCCTGGCTGTCCTACTTGTTGTCCCTCCCCTTTCTATGGAGCAGGCTGTGGTTCCACAGGGGAAGAGCCTGCATCTCCAGGTCCATGGGGCACGTGTGCTGCTGCTGCTTTCAGATTGGCTGCTGTGACTACTCCTGGCAGCCTCGCCTGGCCATCTCTGCTACCGTTCCAGAACAATAAAGATGCCCCTCGGGCAGAGCCCCCTTGTGCCCAATGTTACACAAGCATTGCCCCACACACAGAGAGACAGCGCCCAGCACACAAGCCCCTGCATGAATCCCATCCAGGGACTGCCACTTCCTTCCCAGGGAGACCACAGCAGGGGGGCTGCCAGACCCACAGGGCTCAGAGGGAGTGGGGAGTTGGGGGGCCTCTCAGGCAGGCAAACACTGACAGGCGACATGGCGCCCATACTGGATCCGCTCGCGTCCGCCAGGTCCGTGAAGAGCCCTTTCGGCAACCGGGGCTCTCACCCGCCCACGGTCCACCCGTCAACGGCGTCCGTTCCGCCCACGGTCCGCCCGTCAATGGTGTCCGTTCCGCCCAAGGTCCGTCTGCATAAGAGGCGCCCATTCCTGCATTGCCTTCATCTGCGAAGTGACCCCTGTGTCCCTATTGGTCTCTGCAGACCCCTCTCCCTGTATCCCTCTCCCACCAGACTTGTTGTCTGTCTGTTTCTGACCCACCCGTGTCCCTCCCCAGCACCCCCTGTCCGCCTGCCTGTGTGTCTGCCTCCCCTCCCACTCCCTGATGATGGAAGCTGGCCACCCCCCACCCTGCTGGAGCGCCTGCCGCGAGGCGCCAACGTCGCCCCATCTGGGGGTGTGATGAGCTGCGTGAGCCCTTCCTGCTCGCAGCAGACAGGCCCAAGGCATCTCTCAGTCTTGGCCGGGGCACAGAGCAGAAGGCACGCTGGGATGCCTTCTTTGTGGGCATAGCCACGGCCCTGGAGGCCCAGGGCTTCAGGCAGCGCACGGGCAAGTCATGTCAGAGGCGGTTCCAGCCATCATGAGACCCCCTTGTGTGTGACGTTCCCACCCCCCTCCTTCCCTTCTCTTTCCCGCTCCCGCCCATGAATCCCACGTGCAGCCTCAACGTAGCATGGGGGTGGCAACACCTGTTGCAGGTAGGAGGGCTGTGGCACTCCCCCTGCAGCAGGTGGCTAATGCACAGGGTGCCCTGGGGCAGCTGGCACTGGCACAACCTCTGCCCTTCAGCTGACTGTCGCACGCCCAGTGCCTGCAGGCCCACCTGTGGCTGCCCATCTGCTGCAAACACTGCAGCAGCTGTGGTAGGTGCACACAGACGAGCTCAGGAGGGGGCTCTTCGCTTCCACAAGACTGACACCTCACCACAGGAGCCTGCCTGCCTCTGTGGTAAGTTTTGCCTCGATCCTGGGCTGGTGCTGGCCCACTGCTCTTGCCTCCTGCCTACCTCAGGCATAGTTGCAGCCTAACTCAGCCCTATCTTAGGCCACAGTTATGCCACACTTGGGCCTCAGTTGTGCCTGACTTGTGCTGGACCGAGCCCTGAGAGAGCTGGCTGGGGACTATTTTCTTTGGGAAACCAGGTGAAGAAGACACAGAATACTGTAAGTCCAAAGTAACCAGGCTTAGGGGGTGACTGGAAATCACGTTGTTACTAAAGAAGTGTGCTCCAGTGTGTGAATGACTTTTCTAAGGTTACCCCGAGGGTTGAATAAGTGCTGCCTTGAGTGCTCCACTTATTCAGAGGGAAGGCATTATAATTTAAATAAACAGCTAAAATATGAACATTTTTTCTCTCAGACAATTCAATGCTCTATTTATATACTGCACCACATCTGTTCTAACACTGGCTGGTTCAGTGTTATGACTGTGCTCCCATTAGCCCCTCTACAGCACCCTGGGCCTCTGAGCCAATGTGCTATTTGTGAAAACTGGTTCCTTCACATAAAGGCTATTCACACAGCTAACATGATATATATGTAATTGTGCCAACTAAGAATAGGCCCACCACAATCCTGCAAATAATAGCCGCCACATAGACAGGCTCCACATGGAGGCATCATGTTTCATATAAGTGGCACTAGGTAAATACTACCAGGTTCCAAGCTCAATGTCAGCTGCTTGCACAGGTGAGGCACTTGCATGGGGGAAGCGCTGTTAGTCTGAACCAAGCTATAAAATATAGCTTGATATTAATAAAGGTTTGGGTTTCAAAATAGGCAGTTTTCCTTCTTTGAGAATTTTAATGGAAAGGTGGGGTGGAAATATTTTAATAATCATAAAAATTTACTTTGCTCTATTCTGTAACTACAGGTCAAGGTTATAACTATTCCTAACCTAGTTTTCTTCCTATCAGCTCAAGTGTCATGCAGAGTGCTTTTAGATCTTACAGTATTTTATAAAGAGACTGTGGAGTACTTTTTTTTAAAAAAAAAATCTCTCTGTCACAGATGAGAAAATAGAAGCAGAAAGATGCTGTGCGATTTGATCAAAGTCACAGAGTGAATCATTGACAGCAAAGTGAACAGGTCTCCTGGTAGAACCAGATCGCTAAAGCACATGTCCTCTGAGAGATAGATCCTATAATTGGATCAACCTGGGGGATCTCTTATGGCTTCACAGCCGAATGGAGTGGGTGCTGTCAAGAAACTCCATCTAACGGAGTCGTGCTTTCAGAGTTTTCATCATCTTTGCTTATTCCCCACTTTCCATTATTTTTGCAGTGTTTTCAAATAATTACATTTTAGTAAATGCAAACAATCTTGAATTCAGAAATTACTGTTAAAGTACACACAATCCTGTTCATTAGCACTCAGTTGTTTTGCAGAGCCTCAAATGCTCTTTTTCTTTATAATGATGTAATTTGAATCTCAATTTTGTCTAGAATAGGAGTGGGTTCTTCAAAGGAAAAATAATAGTTCAGTGAGAAATCTGAAAATGCCGATGGGACAAACCAAAAGGGGCATCGCTCAGTGGTACGAAAATAGAAGTTTCCAGGATCAGTCTAGGGATTCAAAAAATCTCGAGTACCTGGGTGCTGCTGCAGTAGTGACCGGAACCCCCTGTAGATGTCCCCCACCGCCCACCCATGCTGGCAAGGTGCCTCTCCATGTTTTGACAGTTTCTATATAGTTTTAAAATTAAAGAATCATGCTCCAAACCAGGTAAGGAGCTTTTTCTGCATTTCACTTGTTGGATCAGGAATGACAGGAGAGTTACAGGAGAAATTACAGGATGCCATTTATCCACAGTGAGCACATTGTTTTCAATAGGATGCACATCCAAATGTGCCTCCTCATTGTCATTCCGATGCAGTATGTAGTAACATGTAAATATCTTTTTTTTAAAAATGACTAAAGCTGGATCAGGGCAATGGAATTTTTTTTATTAAATACCATATAAAATGTATCAAACCTGTATATGACTCTAAGACATTCGCAGAGTAGGATGATAGCATCATTCTACAAATGTCGTTCTTATAAGCACATTTCACTGGTATTGGTGTCTTGCAGAATGGCAGCATCAGAAACACTCACATGGGAAAGGCCAGTGTGATGCAATGGTTAGAGAGCTGGCGTGGTGAGAGATGTAGTGGTTAGAGCTGATTCATATTCCTAACTAGCTACAAGGCTTAGCCCTAGCCAGTCGCTGCCCCTCAGCCTAACCTATCTCACGGGCTTGTTGTGAGGATAAAGTGGGACACTATGTGCACAGACTGCATTGGTGCCCTGAGCTCCTTGGAAGGACTGCTCAGTGGTCCAGGACATGCTTTGCATGCAGAAGGTCCTAGGTTTAATCCCTGATGGGGCTGGGAGAGACCCCTGACTAAAACGTTGGAGACCCACTGGTACTCAGTGTAGATAATACTGAGCTGAATGGACCGGTGACTTGACTGCAGATAAGGCACCTTCATACACTCATTGGAGGAAGGGCGGATAAAAATCTGAGAGACAGATTGGCAGGCAGCGAACACAGACTCAATCAGAGGCTTGTTAAGCACTCCAGTTGTCTTTATTTTATAAGGTAGTTCTGTTTGCTTTGCTCTTTACTGGATTTGAAGCTGCAATGTCTGAAGACAGCTCTGCTTGCCTCTTTACCAGACTGAGCACACATTATTATGCAAGAAAAGATTCTGGATGTACAAAGAATTGCCTGTGTCCCAGGGCGTAACAAAACAAGCCTTCAGCCCTTTTACCGTGACTGTAATTATCTTTTAAGCTCACTTTTGTTTCAAGGTAGTGTTTTTACTTCTCGGCAGGCTCGCAATGACAACAGCTCTTTAACTCTCACACATCTGCTCCCCGCCGCCTCCTTTTTCTGAGGCCTTCCTCATAAAAAGCTGAGAGAGATAACATAGAGAGAAGATGGCCTGTCAGGAAAATTGATGGTGGGAAGGACAGTCTGCTTTTCCATTTCACCAAGCTCCCGGAAAACAAAGTGCCTGGTCAGTTACTTAAACATTTTCTGCTTTTCTGGTGTTTGAGAGTGTTTTGTGCAAAGTGAATCAAATTAATTACGTGCAGCGCTCTGCTGCTACAGAGCGAGATGGTAAATCCACTCAAGCGGGGATCAATATGAAGCGGGGCCGCAAGTGCAGAGCTCTGTGTTTAAACGCTTCAAAGTTCAATCAAAGAATCTTTGCAAGAAGAAACATGTTTCCTTCCTGCAGTTTTCAGACAAAGTGAAGCTTACAGAAAGTCAGGCTTTGGTTCCAAAACTGTTTGCCGCTTAACTACAGAGCAGCTGGTGCTGCTTGTAGAAGACTCATTGAAGTTGGCACCTCTCTCGCTCGGGCTAGATAAGCAGCTTTTGCTACACTTTCCAGATAAACCATCAGGGAGCACCCTAACGATCTGAAACAAGGAAACCTTCAAATGGGTTTCCTTTTGGACATGCTGTTTTCTGGGGGTGGTTCTTTTCCTTTGTTTTGCTAAGAGCACTTCCCTCCCCCGCTATGCTCTCTAGAGTTTGCTTGCATAATATTTTCAAGTTCCTCTGCTCTAGCACCACTCATGTTTTGGCATTGCTTCCTTGTCACTCTTTGCTGAATAGGACTTGATCTTCTACTGTCTTCACTGATGCCTCTGTTAATATTAACGCCTATATCCTCATATGTGAACGTCACTGGAAATAGCCAGGGCTGATGGTGCACAAAGTCCCCCCATCCTACTGATATGAAGTGGGGCCCCACTGAAGAAAAGGGCTTCGGCCAAAAAGTGTCTTTGTGGTAGGTCTGCTTAATTGTCAGGGGTCACCTTTACCTTTATGTGGAAGTGAGCAAAGCATGCTCATTTAGATGGGTTGCGGCCATTCCAGGGATAAAAATATGAAGTCTTTCCAAAATGAAACAATCCTAAAACCTTTACAGAAACGTTCCTTTCAGTCTGCACAGTTGTTTAAAGTGGCATATTTTGCCTTCTGCAATAGCACATCTGGCTAGTGAAAAAGTTGTAGCTAACGAGAAGTCTTGGTATCTCAGTGAGATAATCTCACTCACCATGCAGTTTATCCTTTAAATCAAAATTTAAAAGGCAGCAAAACGTAAGAAATAGTGAATTCTCATGGCTCAATTGTACTAGAGGCATTATTCCCCTTGAGTTCACTGAATGTGGGGAGGGCCCTACCCCCTGACACTGATGTGCCTATTGGCTGCATATTCCACATTTTGTGCAAGGGGGACATGGCTATATTCACCAGAGAAATAGGAACCCCAATAACCCAGGGTTCTTGCTTCCATGGTATATGCACCTTGTGTACAAGAACAATGAACACATCTGGGGTGTGGCTAATGAGCATGTTATCATCAGGGGGGTGGTGGTGGAACCCGAAGGTGCAGTTATGCCCCTCTCCCAATATACAGTGATTGCAAGGAGGATAACTTGAGGATTGTCTATTATCTTTTGAGGTTGTATCATTGTACAAATTGGGTCTCTATGTAGAGTGTCTTCAGGTGGAATATCTTGCACCATACTAAATTAGGTGAATGGTGGCTCCTGTACTATGGAAATTGGATTGCTGTATGGCAGGGGGTCTCTACCTGTGGTACGAGTACCCCTAGGGGTACGCGGACCATCAGGCGGGGGTACCTAAGAGGCTTCCCCTTATCAGCTAAGATCAGCTGATTGTCGGCAACTAGAGGATTTTTATTTTATTTTTTAAAAAATTGCCCTGCCCCCAAGCTTTCCCCCTTCTGTCTCTCTGATTTTGTGTTGGGCCTAATTGATTAATCCAATTAATTAGCAATTAATTAGCAGGGGGTACTTCAGAAAATTGGACCGTGATACAGGGTACCCGGTCCTCCAAAGGTTGCGAACCCCTGCTGTATGGCATACTTATTATTTTAAAAATATTTATATACAACTTGTCAACAACAAGGTCACAAAATGGTTTACATAGCAAAAGGAATGAAAAAATGGATCCCTGTCTCGGATGATTCACAGTTAAAAACACACACATAAAAGAAACACCAGCAAATAATCATTGGAAAAGTTGCTATGCTGGGGTGAATAGTGACTGTTGCTGTCCCCCTGCTAAATGTAAGAGACCACCACTTAAAAGGTGCCTCCTAACCCAGTTAACAAGGCAGCCTTGTTAACTGGGTTAGGAGTTACCTTTTAAGTGGTGGTCTCTTACATTTAGCAGGGGAAATCTGAACTGAGCCACAGAATGAAAGATAATGGTTTCATCTGCACTGATTGTAGTGATCTTTTTTTGATTGGACTAAAGATCCCAAGTAAATTGTTATGCACTGAATGGGAGTTTTGTTGGAGTGGAATATTAATTTGATAGTATGTTAGGCAAGACATTTGTCTCCTGTGTTCATGTTGAAAAAGCATAAGCTAGGTGAAAAATAACAGCTGGAGAAGAGCCTTTATTACTCTTGGTGTAGAAATGTTAGTCAGTCAGTGATTATATTTTCCACTTGATAATCTGAACATTTAAAATTGCTATCATCACTCATTAGACAATTGTACAATTGTCAGAGCCAAACAGGGAGGGATAAGCTTATCCTGCAGTGTGTATTGCTTATCACACAATGACTATATCATGAGCAATGGAACTAAGTGGAGAGATTCAGGATCCAGGAGGGAAGTAGTTAGAAAAGAGAACAAGAAGCCTGGGGGAAGAGGTCTTGGGGTAGAGTTACTCCCTTACTGCAGAATGCTAAGGGTATAGTTAGAACTCACTAAAAGTTGTCATTGTTCCAGTAAAGTCATTAGAGGGGGTAAGATAATGGTAAAAGTCCAAGATACTGGACAAACTAATACAGCTCATTCTTGTAAGGTTGATTTTTTTTCTTTGCACCTCCAAAATATTTGCCTATATCTCTTATTAAATATCTATTCATATATTAAATATTTCTTATTAACGTTAGAATAAGAGATACACCCAAAATAATATCCTGGGCTCCAGAGACTTTTCCAGCTGTTGCTGCCTTCCCGGCCTAATAATTATTAGGGCCTATTTATTAAACTGTAGTCATATCTTAAAATGTTGGTGCGTAGCATAAATAAGCTGTGCATGTCATTCCTCCTCTCTAATCTGCTTCATCTTGGGAAGCATGTGATAACATATTTTCCCCTATAGATACTTAGTTAGGCCAGAACTCTGAGTCCTAATTATCTAAAAACTGCAGGCAATTTGTTAGAAGCAAGCAAGTTGATAAATTATTACAGCAGAATGTTACGGTTGTCAACATCTAACACAGCTTTCACATCTCCCCCTCTTCCTTCACTTGTAGGTTTTTGTTTTATTAGGAATCTTTTTAATTGCAGTGGTGGATGATGAGGGGATTCACTGGTTGCTTGCTGCTGGGGGGTGATTGAGGAGGGAGGGGCATTTCCACCCACACCTTCTGGGGGCAGGGAAGGCAGGGTTGCTGGCTGCATCCAGGTTGTGCACGGGCACAATTTCTGCGGGCTGCTGAATGTGCTTGCCATGTGCTTGCACAGTGTTGGCTTGGCTGTAGCACCCTTGCCTGCCATATCCCAGCCCCTGAAAGTAAGGAATTCTGCTCCTCTCCCAACCACTTTGCAGCAGCAGGAGGTGATTTTGTCCAGGAAACCACCTCATTGGCTCTCACTGTTTGACAGTTAGGTTGTCTAATTAATACTGATTGTTAGGGGCAAATAGCATAGCATGCCACTTTTATTGTGGAGAAACTGCAGGTGCGTGTTTGTGTGTGGCTTTAGCACTTTGCCTTCACTGTAGTTCTGTTCCAGATCTTGTGTGTAATCCACCCGTGTACTCGTTACAGTTGGAAAAAAGCTTCACTTGGCTTTTGACTGAAGCTAGTTTTCTCCTGCAAATAGCATGGATGGAGGGGCCTGCAATTTCAATTGCAGCTGCAGAGTGCTAAGGACCCCCACTGCAAAGTGCTAAGGACCCCCACTGCTGTTTCCCTACATCTCAAACGCCCACTGTGCTGTTTTCTTTGAAGAAGCAAAAACATGGGCCGAAGACACATATTAAATGTCAAGTACCTGTATAACACCCTCACTCTGGTAGCCCGCAAAGCCCACAGCCAGAGGATGTGGCGGTATTTCGTTGTGCATGCTGAGCATGGCCTTTCCCCGGTTTATACTCTCCTTTGCTGTGATCCCAGTTTGTATGTATTACTTTCAAATTTTCTGTTTTTATCACTGCTTAATTTCCATATGTGAGGGATTAAAAAAGGAGAGAACCTTAAATCATAGATAGAATTTCTTTCTTAAATCTTCGCTTTAGTATGGCAGAAATGTTAATATGCTCACATGAAGGTGCAATCAGTCAGCTGTTATTTAAAGGTTTCTTAACATTTAGCACTAGAGATATTTAAGCACTAAGGATTTTCCTGCTTCACTTGGGGAAAAATTAATAAAAAGCTCTGAAGAAAGTCGTGCAGTGAAGTTGGAGGCATTCTCCTAGTTTGACTGAAAGTCATGGGCCTCACAGGAGACGTATAAGGTATAAAAGGCTGCAGTAAAGGTTATGAAATAATCCTGTCTCCCTCTGCCCCTCTCTATACCAAAGTGTTAATTTCAAGTAGACATTTCCTGTCGTCAGGCAGAGTAAGTCATCTGTCCTCATCATTAGACTCCTGTGAAATCTCTCACTGGCTCCAGTCATGCATCAGCTCTCCATGGAGCAGAACTTCTCTCCGAATCCTGCTGCTCAAAAGCTCTTTTTGTTGTAGGGACAATATCTTCCCAACCTCTTCTCTTTGTTCTGTAACTGCTACTTACATGCTCAGAGGCTGGTTTCAAAGCCTTTTCTTAGAACAACAAACGCGTAGTTATTACAGTATCTTTTTGCGTGTGTGGGGAATCCAAACACCTTTTCCCAAGGAAGTGCTTCTGTTGTGAAAATATTATAATTGGATGGTTAAGAAGTTGCAGGATGAGTAGCATGTATGTAATTCAACTTCTGGGTGCCTACAGACAATCATTTACCGCGTGTGTGTGTGTGTGTGTGTGTGTGTGTGTGTGTGTGTGTGTGTGTGTGTGTGTGTGTGTGAGAGAGAGAGAGAGAGAGAGAGAGAGAGAGAGAGACGGCTTGGTAAGGTGCTTGGCAAGTCCATGCAGACAGTCCTTTAGCCCACATTCATTTACATATTCTTCTGCACATCTGCATTTGATGTGTAGTAACATTTAGGACTGAGTTGAATATCCATTACTGAAAACTCTGGCACAGAAGAAGGTTTCTGGGAGTGTACTTTTCCTCTGTACTCTGCCTGCCAAATGTCTACTTTTTGCCCCAGTTTGCAGTTCCACTCAACTAGTGCTATGGTGCTATTGTTTTCTTTGAAAATAATCTTTCTTTTATAAGAAAAAATGGTTATGTAATGATATCAAGTATTCCTAAGCAAAGGATGACCTGGTTTGTAAGAAAAAATGTCCCCTAAACACAATGGTCAAGAAGAGCATTGCAGACGGGCCATAGGTGAGTGGGAGAGCACATGCTTTGTATATAGAAGGTCTCAAGTTTAATTCCTTTATCTCTATGGTAGGAAAGTTGCTCTGTCTGAAACCCTGGAGAACCATTACCAGTCAGTGTGGACAGCTGAGCTAGACAGACAATAGCCTGACAGTATAAGGCAGTTTTCTACATACCTATAGTCATAGATTGATAAGATCTATGAAGATATTGCTCATGATAGTGCTCTTCCCATGCACCAGCGAGGTGAAGCATGCACCTGAATGTTGTTGGGTAGGGGGAGAAATGTGATTTTACAACCACCTAGTGAACACTTTCACCTCTCTTTGCTGAGAGCTGGGGCATTTTTTTATGGCATGATAAAGCTTACATGAAAAATGATCTCCCTATTTCAGCTCTGTAATAGAATGTTATAGAATCCAGCTCTGCTATTTGTCAGGATGATACAGATGACCAAGCTACCACAGGATGAAGTGCCCACCGCCCTGGGATAGCTTGGACATCTGTATGGGCTCTCTGTCTCATCCTGACAAATAGTAGAGGTGGCTTTGGCTCTGAGCAAATTTTGGATTGTTTTACAGTGCAATCCTGTGTAAAGATGTGCGGCTGGTCTAAACGGCTGGCCACCACATCCTGAGCCCATTCCGGGCTGCCCCGGCACTGCTAGGCTGCACCTTGGGAGAAGGGGACGTTTATCCCCTTCCTTGGGTGTAGGCATGTCCGGGGTCTATGGGCTTCCTTGGATGCACGCACATCTGGAGAGGCGGTGTAAGGACGTTGCGGGCTGGGAAGGGGCTTAGGATATCGCCGCCAAGATCCCCGCCCCCCTCCCAGCCCAGGCCGGTTAATGGCCCCCCTCCCTCGCCACCCATGCCTGCCCTCCTGCTAACCGGCACAGGACGTACCTGCGGTGGCTGGTGTGGACTCAGTTCCGCAGCCTAGTAGGTGGTGCCGGCCTCTGCGCTGGTGCCACTTACTCCTGAGTCATCGCCAATGCGCTTTATGGCATGCTTGCAATGCTTTAGGCTGGCAGAGCAGGAGCTCCGCCGGTCTAAAGTTAGGCAGGATTGCACTGCCCATTGATTAGAAGCCCAGTCCTATTATGACTCCAACAATGCAACAACGAATGCTGCACAAACACCACCACAACTGAAAGGCACATACGTGGCAGTCGCCCTCGACTGAATGACGCTGCACAGACTTCCTCGAGACTCACCTGCGACTGAAAATTCATCTGCCAAGCCCATACCCAGACATCAGCCCCACCCCTCTGGAAGCAAGTGCACACACGGGCCAGCTACCTCACCTTGCAGTTTCCAGACTCCCACTGGTCACTGTGGCAGGTAGGTTGTCAGCTTTCCTTGGGGTGCACACAACGTCCTCACCTGTGGGACAGCTGCCTGTGGGGAGCAAGACGAAACAGAGAGAGTTAACAAGGAATAGACTGTGGCCTCAGTCACACCTATTCCCTGGTTTGGGATGCATGCTTGGTGTTTGTAAGGGAGAGTGGTGCCACTAGAGAGTCTTCCTCCTGCAGTGCTGTCCTGTAGGGGGCAAGAGCATGGTGATTTGGAACATTACACTTCCCTCTCTGGGGTGCTGCCCTCTGAGGAGGCCCTCTGAGGAGGATCATTGTCCACCCCCCTGTGGTAATGCTGCAGTCTTGCAAAACAAGATTTGGTCAGCATGTGCAATGGTTGGAGTCCTGGGCATTCCCTGAGGGGGAGAGGATGCACCCTGCTCTCAACCATGGTGGTGGGGAGGGGTGGCTGGGCCACTATGTGGTGGGGAACCTTTGGTCCATGCTGGACCACTGTGTCTGTGCTGGGCTCTGTGCTTATTTTCCCTGGTGGTGGTGGTGGGGTAGATGTTCTGGTGTGGGGTTTGTGGGTAGGGTTCTCCTGGGGTGTTCTCCTGGCGTGGGGTGTCATGCAATGAGAGTTCTGAGCAGACAATTGTTAACAAAGTTGACCAAGTGTTAGCACAGTGTCTACCCATGTCTGTTGTGAGCCCAGCAGGTTGTTTATGTGAAGTGCTCCATTTGTGCACTAAGTGCTCTTTCCCCAAAGTTCCCATCACTCATCAGGATTCATTGTGTGTACTTGAGGTGTGCATGGCATGGAACCAGAGAGAGAGAGAGAGAGAGAGAGAGAGAGAGAGAGAGAGAGAGAGAGAGAGAGAGCCCCATGTTGTGCATCTTGTGATCTGAGCTGTGGACTCCCTTTCAGAGGTTATATACTGGGGTTGATGTGCTGAGGTTGTGCCAAGTGTAGTCCGTATCCTTATGCTTCATCATGGGGGAGTGAGTGGGGCAGGGGGTGACAGGAATTGGACTTATCTGTTGTTTTTTCCTTTTCCCATGTTTCCTTATGGGTTTCGTCTTACTTGCACCAGCTCTGTTGTTGGTATATTGTTTCTCTGGCGATGGGGACATGTCTGTTGTCTGAAGGAGGGTCAGCATCTGGCTCCTCTGTTGATTCCTCCATGACCCTCCCACATCTCACCCCATCCCCGCTAACCCTTTTAACTGGACAAGGTCTGCTAACTGGATAAAGAGGCACCTTTTAAAGTGGTGTCCTCTTATATTTACCAGGTGGAGAGTAACTGTCCCACTTCACCCCAACATGGTATTTTTTTCCAGTGGCTGTTACTGGTGTCTCCTCTACATCTTCTTTTAGATTGTGAGCCCTTTGGGGACAAGATACCACTTATTGGTTTATTTTGGTATGTAAACCGCTTTGTGAATGACTTTTTGTTGAAAAGTTCTTCTTCTTCTTCTCCTCCTCCTCCTCCTCCTTCTTCATCATCATCATCATCATCATCATCATCATCATCATCATCATCATCATCATCATCATCATCATCTCCCCATTTTGGCCTCTCACTCTGAGTGACATTTGAGTTATGCTGGTCTGGCATTTTTCTCATGTTGCACTGGTATCCGTGGCATATCCATTGGTGGACAGACTTCTACGTCATCACTCATCAGGGCTGTCATTGTGCTGGTGTATGTGGAGATATGCCAGTGTGTCTTGAGGACTGGATTGGTCCTTAAATGAATCAGTTTTTGAAAATGGTCATCTAGTCCAACATCCTGTTCAAAGGGAGTTTGAGTCGAAATCAGAGTCGAAAAATCAGAAAAAGTTCAAAAAGGTCAAAGTAGTCCAGCCTTCTGTTCAAAGGGAGTTCTCTTTCAAGAGAATTCAGTGTGGTCCCAATATTGTTATCCCAAAGCCAGACAGCTAGAAACACAGTATCTGCACATATATACTTAAATCCTGTGCTGTGTTTCCAATAATTGTATGAGAGTCCAGAGGAAATGTAATATCTTGCCTGGCTGAAGTGCTAAATCCAACGTCATGAGCCAGTTGGAAGATGTAAAAGAAAGAGTTTCATATCAGGAAAACTTTATTGGCTAGACATCCCTGAGGCAATAATCTTCAAAACAAATTTGTGGCTTCCACTTGTTTTCTATCTGGTGCAATGCAGAATATCTCACGTTCATTACATAGCACTCAGGGTGCTTGCTAGTCTGCAAAGTTAAGTTCAGAATGATATCCCTTCAACTCACTGTCGCACGTTGCAGTGTTGTTGTTGTTGTTCAGTCGTTAAGTCGTGTCCGACCCTTCGTGATCCCATGAACCATATCCCGCCAGGCCTTCCTGTCCTCCACTATCTTCCTGAGTTCACTCATTTTCATGTTCGTTGCATACGTTGCAGTAGCATGCTTTTAAAATAATTATGACAGTTATAAGGTGAAATGTAGATGTGAGGAAAATTGTCTCTTGGCAGCTACCTCATCACTAGATCATTAAATGACTAAGTAGATGGTACTCATTTTGAACACCTGCAACAATGAATCCTATTTGGCCTCTCCCAAGTCTTCATTAAATGGTTGAAACAACAATGTCTGTGTCATAAGCAGAGGACTTAAAAAAAGGGGGGGGGACACAATAGCACCAGTGTTGCTTTTTTTGATTTAAACATTCATAAGCTAAAAATATTCCTATTTTTCTCCTGGCTGGTGAGAAAAGCATTGTACAGTACTTTCAGTGAAATTTATAACAGGGTACTGAAGGATGTGTGAACCATAGATCTCCAGTAGAATACAGTATAATCCCATGTGCCAAAAAACACTCTTTCTTGAATAATAATTACTTTCCCTAACTGCTTGTTTTAGCTGTAAGTTTTAAGTTTTAGAAAATGTATTAGGAGATCAGCTGAACTTGCCACTATTAAAAACTATTCCATCAAACCAGATTTACTCAACACAAGACATAAAGAATTGTGGACATTAAACTCTAATTTACATTTCCACCAGTCTTCCAAATTGCAGTTTCATATTCCAGGGATTCTTTATTCTTCATAACCCCCTCCCCAAAGGAACTCGTGGCATCTTAAAGCCCAAGAAAATTATAGTAGCATAAGCTTTTGTGGCCTATAGCCCACTTTATCAGATGTATGACATGTGGCCTCTGTTGGCAGATATAGAAAAGGAGAAAAAAATTGTAAACAGTGAGGTGAAATGGCCAGAAAATTGAAGAGGTATATTCCATGACAATTATATGTTAAATGTATGTGTGAGATAAACACATAGTCAATTCACAACTGCAGTAATTGGTGATAACAAGATCTTCCTAGATTTTCTAAGTCTCCTTAATTCAGTCCTGAATGAATAGTATCAAATATCTTGATTCATTCTAAATTGGCAGCATCATGCTGGTCTCCCTTTGAATTTTCTTCATTGACGAATGGTGATTTTCAGATTAGTTCATTAGAGTGCCCTGGGAAATCGAAATTTTCCCATTAGAGTGCCCTGGGAAATCGAAATTTACCCATTATCCCTTCATTGGTGACACACAAAAAGGACACAAAATGGTGAACTGTCTCTTTCCCTGAGGAATAAACAATTAAGCATCTTCAAACATTGATAAATAGGATTGACATGAGCCAACACTGCTCATTCACATGCACACATGTGTTCCTACACGTGTCATGCACACACATAGAATAATGCAAATCAAACCAAATTGGGGGAATTAGCAATACTTCTAAAGCGAGAGGTCAAATGCAGTTTCGGGATCATTGACATGGGTGAGTGGTGCAAACAACCTCAAAGTGCCTCAGAATTAGGCTACCAGTAACCACGAGACTGAGCTTGTCAAAAGAAGACAGAGTTTATTAAAGAATATAGGCAAACTTTAATTTTTTAATTTGTTAATTTATTATACAGCAAACTTTCAGTTACTTTGCTTAGGAGATCAATTACAGAGTTTTAAAATGGTTGCAAGTGAAAGAAATACAGTCCCCCCCCCCACTGACGTCGCTGGATGTGGGGCGGAAAGCTAAGTTCTGCAGCTTTCCGCCCCACCATTACTCTCCGGTACGAGGCGCCCCACCCCCTTGTCATAGGAGCCCGTCAGCGGAGAGAAAGCAACACGCAGGGACTCTCCTGCACGTTGCTTTCTCTCCGCTGACGGGCTCGTATGACGAGGGGGCGGGGCGCCTCGTACCAGAGAGTAACGGTGGGGCGGAAAGCTGCAGAACTTAGCTTTCCGCCCCACCTCCAGCGACGCCAGTGCCTCCCGCCATATCTGCGACTTCAGCATCGGCGGATTTGTCTCACCGCGGATGCTTCACGGATATTGGAGCCAACCCTAAAACATTTTTTTAAAAGAAAAGGTTAAAAAGCGGTTTGCTTACCTATTTGCTTCAAACTGCTGCGTGTTCTTCCTTATACAAGTTGAAATCACACTCCGGGACGATTTAGGCCTTCCCTTTGGTGCTGCCTACTCTCTGGGTCTCCTTAATGGATCATTGCTCCTTCATGGATCATTGCCTTGTCGTGGCGAAGGGGCTTGCGTAACTCAATGAAGCCATGAGCTATGCCGTGCAGGGACACCCAAGACGGACAGGTCGTAGCAGAGAGTTCTGACTAAAAGTGATCCACTGGAGAAGGAAATGGCAACCCACTCCAGTAACCTTGCCAAGAAAATCCCATGAACAGTACCAAAAGGCTAAAAGATATGACGCCGGAAGATGAGCCCCTCAGGTTGGAAGGTGTCCAATATGCTACTGAGGAAGAGCGGAGGACTATTCCAAGTAGACCCAGAAAGAGTGAAGCGGTTGGGCCAAAGCCAATAGGATGTCCAACTGTGGATGTGTCTGAGGTTGAAAGGAAAATCCAGTGCTGCAAGGAGCAATACTGCTTAGGAACATGGAATGTGAGGTCTATGAATCAAGGCAAGCTGGATGTGGTCAAAAATGAGATGTTAAGATTGAACATTGACATCTTGGGAATCAGTGAACTAAAATGGACGGGCATGGGCGAATTTAAGTCAGGTGACCATCATATCTACTACTGTGGGCATGAATCCCTTAGAAGAAATGGAGTAGCCCTCATAGTCAATAAAAGAGTGGGAAAGGCAGTACTGGGGTGCAACCTCAAAAACGACAGAATGATTTCAGTTCGAATCCAAGGCAAACCATTCAACATTACAGTAATCCAAGTGTATGCCCCAACCACTGATGCCGAAGAAGATGAAGTTGACCGGTTCTATGAAGACCTACAACACCTTCTAGAACTAGCACCCAAAAAAGATGTCCTTTACATCATAGGAGACTGGAATGCTAAAGTAGGAAATCAAGAAATAAACGGAACAACAGGCAAGTTTGGCCTTGGAGCGCAAAATGAAGCAGGGCAAAGGCTAACGGAGTTCTGTCAAGAGAACACGCTGGTCATAGCAAACACTCTTTTCCAACAACACAAGAGGCGACTCTACACCTGGACATCACCAGATGGTCAATACCGAAACCAGATAGATTATGTGCTTTGCAGCCAAAGATGGAGAAGCTCTATACAGTCAGTAAAAACAAGACCTGGAGCTGACTGTGGCTCAGATCATGAGCTTCTTATTGCAAAATTCAGGCTTAAACTGAAGAATGTAGGGAACACCACTAGACCAGTCAGATATGACCTAAACCATATCCCTTATGAGTATACAGTGGAGGTGAAGAATAGATTTAGGGCATTAGACCTGGTAGACAGAGTGCCTGAAGAACTATGGACGGAAGTTCGTAACATTGTACAGGAGGCAGCAACGAAAACCATCCCAAAGAAAAAGAAATGCAAGAAAGCAAAGTGGCTGTCAGATGAGGCTTTACAAATAGCTGTGGAAAGAAGGAATGCGAAAAGCAAAGGTGAAAGGGAAAGATATAAACAACTGAATGCAGATTTCCAGAGAATAGCAAGGAGAGATAAGAAGGCCTTCTTAAATGAACAATGCAAGGAAATCGAGGAAAACAACAGAATGGGGAGGACTAGAGATCTCTTCAAGAAAATTGGAGATAACAAAGGAACGTTTTGTGCAAAGATGGGCATGATAAAGGACAAAAAGGCAGAGACCTAACAGAAGCAGAAGAGATTAAGAAGAGATGGCAAGAATACACAGAAGAACTATACAAGAAAGATCTTAATGTTCCTGATGACCACGCTGGTGTGGTCACTGACCCAGAGCCGGACATCCTAGAGAGTGAAGTCAAGTGGGCCTTAGGTAGCATTACTAACAACAAAGCTAGTGGAGATGATAATATCCCAGCTGAGCTACTTAAAATCCTAAATGATGATGCTGTGAAAGATGCCGAAGAATAGATGCTTTCGAACTGTGGTGCTGGAGAAGACTCCTGAGAGTCCCTTGGACTGCTAGGAGGTCAAATCAGTCAATCCTAAATGAAATCAACCCTGACTGTTCCCTGGAAGGACAGGTACTGAAGCTGAAACTCAAATATTTTGGCCACCTAATGCGAAGAGAGGACTCTCTGGAGAAGACTCTGATGCTGGGAAAGATTGAAGGCAAAAGGAGAAGGGGAAGGCAAAGGATGAGATGGTTAGACAGCATCACCGATGCAACGAACATGAAAATGAGCGAACTCAGGAAGATAGTGGAGGACAGGAAGGCCTGGTGGGATATGGTTCATGGGATCACGAAGGGTGGGACACGACTTAACGACTGAACAACAACAACAACTCTCTGGGTGTCACAACAGGCTTTATGACACGTTTGCGACACCCTACACTGGTGCTGCGGTCGCAGTGCCATGCTGTCCAAGCATAGGATTATGCTGAAAATGCTTACACCTTAATTGCAAGGACAGATTAGTTCAGAGTAAATTCCCTAAAATTTGTGGGGATCCCATTTCAGTACCAATCTGAGCTTCAATTCTCCAATCTGAGCTATTCTTCTCTAGTTGGAACAATTGTGGTTACATTTTTTCTCTTTACTTTTTTTTTTAAAAAATAGTTGACTAGAATTGTGACTGGGAGGAATTTCATTATACATATTAGACGTGACTTGGGTAAATATTCATCTTTATTGTGTTTATCCTCACCCAATATCCTAGAACTGGAGATTTCCACCTCCCTAAACCAGTAGAACTGTCACTTAACACCTTGTTGCATACTGTTGGGAAACGTGAACATCATTGACATAAAGTGATTTTGTATTCAATGACTTTACATTTTATGCTGTGTATATATCATTGGCTTGCTGGAGAAGACTACACACAAAGATCTCGGTCACTAAATCAAACAGAACTGGAGGTAATGGGTGTCCATATAATATACCACATTTAAGGGGAAATTGTTCAAAATTGCCATTTGCCAGCACTTCACATTCTAGCAATTTTATAAATAACTTCTGCCCAACCTCAAAATGAGGAGGTATTCCTTATCGAATGAATACAGCCAGTAGAAAATTCCATTTCCCATTGTTGGTTGCTTTTTGTGCAACCCATTCTAGAACAGCAGGTGTTCTGTCTTTGGTTTTGGTTAAGGGAATTAATTATCTAATAAATCAATCATCTGATATGATTGAATTCCTGTTTTCCAATCATGAACGGGATTTAGGGCGCAATCCAAACCTACTTAGGCCGCCGTTGTAACCAGCGGCCCAGCGAAAACGGGAGGCCCCAGAACGGAAAGGGGATTCAAATCCCCTCCAAAAGGGGAATGCAAAGGGGATTTGAATCCCCTTTCCGTTCTGGGGCTTCCCGTTTTCACTGGGCTGCTGGTTACAACGGCGGCCTAAGTAGGTTTGGATTGCGCCCTTAGATTATTGTCTAAAGTCTAAACTGAAATTTGCAATCATTCCATTAGTGTGTCTGTGAATTTTGAATATTTTAGAATCATGATGGCCCTATAATTAACACACTCAATGTGCACTCTTATTTATTTAGAAGATTTATACTTCACCATTGAGTCAAATTACTATCTCCCAGGCAGTGTACCACACATTAAAGGAATATGCAAAAACTACCCAGCTCCTTTGTTCCCATGGCAGGTGTTAGAGTCAGAATGTCCTTCCCTGCACTTCTGTAGTCTCAAGTTATGTCTTGGAGCTGGAGTTTTGGGGGACGGCACCATGCAGCTGCTCATTCACTGTCCGGAGCCAATCTAGTCTTCTTCTTGCTTTGATGGTCTTACTGGGACAAAGAATTTACATCCTTGCTTCTCTGGCCAGTGGCAGAGTGTCCTTCTCAACTTCTGCAGTCTCAGAGCATATAATATTAGGGAAAATATTTATTATTCATACATTCTATCCTTATAGGGGCTAACTGAGGGACCAGAATATCAGAAGGTGTTTTGCCATTCAGTTGCAAAGTCATCTGGTGCAGGGCTTTCCCTTTTTTTTTTTAATTGTGTCTTGCATCTTCCCCTCTAATAAGAAACTTGATTGCCCTGTGTTGACTAGTAAGGCAACAAAACAGACCATCCATAGAGAAAATAGGGGTTTCTCCATATTTCAGGGGAGCTCCAGAAAATATTACTTTGAATAAAACACACACATCTTCCCCAAAAATCTATGTACATGCACAAAGCTCTCCCATAAAAATAATATACAGTACTAAAAACAATAATGGTTAAAAGCCTTGACAGTGATGAAAGCAAAGATGGGTTCCTCTATCAACAATGAAACATATATCTCTGCTGACATTTTAATTGTATTGCTTTTATCTCTAAATAAGTATATGTAGTATGCACATGGGCTTGGAGTTGTTTAATATAAGAGTGAACCATGTACAGGCTTGTTCTCCCCCTGTTTTCAGGACATTTGCTGTATGCAGGTTACAACCAATTTCTGTTTAGCTGAGTTGACTATATCCATTTCATATTTTTGCCCATGTATTTGTCTGAGAAGCTCTGGAGAGGGGGCAGCTGCGTAAGCATCTCCTGTGCTTCTAGTTGAGTTCTAGTTGAGTTCTGTTGTTGGGTTCTGCTTTTCTTCTTATGAGCTGTGTGTGCAATTAGTCTCCCTCTAATGTATGCTTTAAAAGTATCTCCTAGCATGGCTCAAGATGGGACTGAGGGCGAATTAATTTCAAAGAACTCCCTGATCTCATTTTCCATTTGTGTCCTAAAGACCTCATCTTTCAAAAGGGAGACATTTAATTTCCAAATTGGTCTAGAGGGAGATTCTTGTGCCAACGTCAATACCAATTGTACTGGTACATGATCTGATATATCTAGGGGGGCAATTCTGCATTCCTTAGTTGCCTTCCGGAGGACACTAGACACCAGGCAATAGTCTAGCCACAAAGAGTAGTTACGTGCTGAAGAGGGAAAGGAATCGTCTCTTTCTCTGGGATGTCGGGTAACTTCTGGAGTAGCCTCTAGATATTACAGTGGCTGCTCCCTGCAATATATTCCTTGATTCATTCTCTCATGTGGATTTCAATTCTGTTTGAGCTGTTTTCCAATCTATTAAAAAGGCCTAGGATCTCAATCCAATCGCCCCTTTTAATACATGTATCCAGTGTTAATAGTACAAAAGAAAATTGACAGCCCAATCCTATGTGGGCCTGCTGCCCACAGAACGTGTGTTCCCCTGGTGGCAACTGCCTTACAGCAGTCATAAAAAAGCACTCTAGCAGTGTATGAACTCACGTGCTGCAGGAGCACCAGCGGAAAGGCCCTTCCCACACCCTCCAGAGGATCGCTAGCCGAGGCAGGTAGGATGGCGGAGAAGGTGGGACAAGGTGGGGAGAGGGTGGAATGAGGTGGCGACAGAGGTAGGGGTAGGGCAGAGCAGGGTAACGATGGGGTGGGGGAAGTGTAGATCGGGTCCAGGAAGGGGCAGGTTCAGTGGTAGCTGCCAAATCCTAGCCCCTTCCCGGACCTGATCCCATAGCACAAGTCTATGTGGACTTGCACCAACAAATTTGCTAGCACAGGTCTGAGTAGACCCCTCTGTGCTCTGGAGGCTTACTCCTGGGTAAGGCAATGATTGTTCCCTTATCCAGATGAGACCTCCCCAACTCCTCCCCCCCCCCCACAGGATGTAGCAGTAGCTACGTGTGCAGTCTTTTGTGGAAAAATACTATCAGAAAGATCTGAATGGGTTCTTCATGGAGAATTATGTTCTGGGTGTTCTTTGGTATGTAAGTTCAATGATATAGTGGCTTATTCTTGTTGAAAGTGATAATCTATTCTATTCCCAGGTTTAAGCATTGCAAATCCTGACGTTTTCCCTTCTGTTCACAGAAATGATGAATGACTTGGGTTCTCTGCTTCCATGGAAGAGCAAGAAGGGTAGGTGTTGGAGTACCATACAGCCATTGTACACCATGTTGAAGCGGGGTGAGTGGTGAAGCATGGCACCATGCAAACAATGAAATATTAGCGCTCTGGAGTCTGCCAATTTTGAGAAGGGCATAGACTGGCAGAATACTTTTCTGGCTCTCTTTCAATAGACATATGCATGGCTTTGGAGTGACAGCTTCAACACAAGGGGGAGCATCTGATAAGAGTTGTAAGTGTGCATACAGAAGGAAAGTGCATTCTATAACATAATTTACTTGATTTATACAGACTGCAGAATTCAATCGGTATTGGGGCAGGATCTTTATTTCATTGATGTTTAGAACACAGATCACACACATGTATCCCTGCTTGGCTATAAAAGGTGATGCTGAAAAGATAGCGCTGAAAAAGAACTTGTATGTGCTGTATCCAGTACTTCTTTGAAAGTAAAACAACAAGCTATGAAAAAACTCACACAGTTGGCAGGAGGGCATCAACATATCTTCCAAGAGACCTTCTGGAGTTGCTTATCATTCCTAGGAATTTATAAACGAGTATTGACACATGCATTGCCAAAGCATTCTTGACACGAATAACTCCCCTGGTCAGTTGGACAACTTTGAATAATTCAAAAATATTGTTTCCTTTGGGGGGGGCATGTGTTTGTTTAGAAGTGATGGATCAAGTCAAGTTGAAGGCATTCATTCAAACGCCAAAGCTTCAGTTCTCTGAGGAGACAACTGGACAGATTTCAAATCCAACAGATATGCGCAACAGCCCAAACATATTTTCTTTTGTGCAACATTTCTGGCAAAAGCAATGAAAGGAAGAAGCACAACAGGAAAAGTGAGCAGCCTCTGAGGCACTAATCAAATACAAAAATTGACGAGGAAATATGAGAAGGGATAGGTTGGCGTATCTCACAATATCTGCCAAACACAGAACATTTATCATGTTGTATTAGTGGTGAGTTGTCTGTGAACAGAACAATTCCACATGCCCAGTTTCAAATATGGCTTTCATCAGTACTCTAAAAATTGAGGTATATATCACAGTGGGGGACCTTGTGCAAACATATGCAAATCATTGCACTGAGGGCCAGACTAAAGGGCTGGCCGCTGTATCCTAAGCCCATTCCAGGCTGCCCTGGGGCTGCCTGGGTGCACCTCGGGAGAAGGGGACCTTCATCCCCTTCCCCAGGTGTAAGCAAACCTGGGGCCTATGGGCCTCCTCGGATGCATGCCAGCTCCAGAGCTGGTGTACATCCGGAGAGGCGGTGTAATGCTGGCGCGGCCTGGGAAAGGGCTTAGGATATCGCTGTTTGGAGCCCTCTTGTTTTCAGTTTGCAGCCTGTTTACAACCTTGTTAGTTTATTTATTTATTCATTTTATTTATTTATTTATTTATATACCAGTTTTCTAAAAATTAAAAGCGGTGTACAACATAAAAACGAAACACTAATACAAGAATTAAAACCCATTTTAAAAAATCCACAATTAAAATTAATTATTAAAATAAAATTACAATTAAAAAAACATGATACAGAGCAGCATTAACAGTAAAAACAGGCATATAGCAGCAACAGGGAAAGAAAAATAAATAAATAAAAGGGTCCCAGTTAGCTCCTAGGTGGTTCCTCCCTCCTCAAATGCCAGACGAAACAAATAGGTCTTTAACCCACACCAAAAGCCATGAAGCGAGGGGATTGTTCTCAATTCCTCTGGCAACCAGTTCCAGAGGTGTGGTGCCACAATAGAGAAGAACCTACATCTTGCCGCCATCAGTTAGCTCTGTTAGTTGTTTGCTCTGCTATCAGCCTTGTTTACTATCAGCATTGTTTGCACCCTCCTTGTTTGCAGTTTGCATTTTTCTTGTTTGCAGCCTCCTTAGTTCAATTTCTAATTCAAAGAATTTCATGAACCCCTGTTTTACACTCGACTTATCTATGAGTCATAGCAAATTTCATGAACTTTGGCTCAAAACATGCCCTTGACTTGTCCACAAGATCGACGTATACGCGAGTATATATGGTGTGGCAAATTTAAAATAAAGTGAAATGATAGAATGAAATTAATTGGCAAGCAGGATAGGGAGACACCCAGTATAATAAGGAGATGTGGACTGGAGGTTGAGCTGTCGCTTTGCCTGAAAAAGTGTAGTGGAAATCACGGAAGATCGGCGAGGAGTTAGTGGTGTTAGCAGTGGTCCCTTGTTTTGACAGTTCTGGGGAGGAAGGGGTTAAAACAGGGGTGGCCAACCTTCCACCATTAGGACTACTGTGTTCTTAAGAGTTGTGTAGAAGACGGAATCATGGCAGCTGCAAGTGCTGATGGTGCTGCTAAAGCAGCCGCACCTGCTGAAATGCCCGCACCTATGCAACCGTTTAAAGGGCCAGCGTTCAAGTTGAAAGGTTGGCCACCACTGGGTTAAAAGATTGCCTATTTGACAGGACTGGACAGCAAGGGGTTAACACCCAGGGCTGCATGGGTGGAAGCAGCACACCTGCAAGCAATTGGGCATGGCCCACAGGTGTTGCTACTAATTGGGATGAAGCTGGGACTTTGAGTGCAGTGGGTGTGGCTCGCAGCTGCACTCAATTAGCACTGATTGGAACTTTCACAGCTGTGGGCAATAATGAGGGCATTGATTGTAAGCCCACAGCTGTAACCAGTAGAGAGTTGATGGGAACTAACAGTATAAAAGCCGCAGCAGTAGGAGCAGGAAGGAGCCTCGCCACGGGGACATGCTGCCAGATTGCCGAGCAACAACGACAACTCTGCTTCAGATGGGGATACTCTGCCAGACTGACTGCTCACCTGGATGGACTATCCACCTGGATTGACTGGTATTGGGGGACACTCTGCCTGACTGGAAGGTTGGAGAGACCTGGATTGATTAGACTTTTTGCTACAAGGCTCTTTGCTGGATGGGAGAAAGGCAACAAGGAGATACTACCGCCGTGAAGTAACGAGCTGGACTTTTCTACAGAGACGGACTCTCGTTAGCTAAGTAGAATCTTATCTGCTCGAGAAGGGCTAATGGACATTGTTTATTGCTGGGAAAGTAATAAATCTTGTAAATAGTTTCCTTGAATTTCAGTGTTTTCTTTTGACACACAATTGCAATTTAAAGGAGAAAGGAGCCAACTTTGCCTAAAGTGGACTATTGGAGCTAATATTAAAAGGGAATACTAGTTTGCTCCCCCAGGAGCAAAGTTTGGGGTGCAACAGTTGGGACACAACAAAAAGCTAAGCAGGATCGGCTGCATGGATGGGAGATCTAAAGGCTGCTGGTATATCTGTGTGAAGGAGTGGAGTGTGGAGGAGTCACCTGGCAAAGATGCAGCTGGCATCTTTGATAAACTGGCCTGAAGCTTGGTTGCAGCTGCCTATGAGAGGCTTGGAAAGTGCAAGAGCCACCTGCCAGGATGATGACTGCACTATGAAGGGAAACATCTGGAGAAATGGAGGTTCTATGAGATTTTCTCATGTAATAATAATAGAATCTCATCGAAAAATGAATTTATGTTCAGCCTGCCTATGTAAACTGCCTTGACAGTGCAATCCTGCCCAACTATAGGGCGGCGGAGCTAGCACTCTGCTGCCCTAAGCTGTCGCAAATGTGCCGTAAGTCACGTTCATGACGAATTCTAGAGTAAGGGCCGCCGGCGCTAGGCCAGCAGCCCTTACTCTGCCGCTGGATCTCCATGCGGCCGCCGGAGGACGGTAAGGGATCCCCGACAGCCGCATGGGTGGTCCGGGTGGCAAGGGAGGGGGGGCATTGACTGTGCTGGCCTGGGAGGGGGTGGGGATGATGTCTGCCATATCCTCGTCCCCTTCTTGCCAACGCGGCCGTTACACGGTCTCCTTCGACTTCTGTCAGCTAAATAGCTGGCGGAAATCCGAGGAGGCCCATCGGGCCTTCACCGGTTTACACCAGGGGAAGGTTGTAAACCGGTTTACAGTTACACCGGTTTACGTCCCCTTCCCCTGAGTGGACCTCCGGGCCACTGCAGAGTGTCCCGTAATGGGGATAGGATCTGGTGGGTGGCCCTGGGCCGCCCGCCGGACAGTTAGGTAGGATTGCACCATGAGTCTATTGAGATAGGCGGTATATAAATGTAATAAATAAATATCACACATTGTAGCTGATATTACAAAGCGTGAATAAATAGGGGGATATTTCTTCTTATAACTAGAGCAATCCAAGATCAACAAATGTTAGTGGCAATATTAAAAAATGCAAATGCAAGTTTCTTTAGGAATCCACTGAAATAGTTCTGAAAACTTTATAGGAATCAATAATTGCAAAGCAAGCCTTTCTACTTAATAACCCCAGTCATGTCAAGTTAAATCAACGCCAGCTTGGCAACAGCAGTGAACCTAAAAGAACCCCAGTGAGAGGTTGTTTAAAATAATTAGGAAATCTGTTTTTCCTTCATTCAAAATCAAATATGTTTAAAATGAAATTGTGGTAGGAAAAAAATGCTTGATAATTATGTCCCATATTAAGCAACTGGAACAATATTGATTTAAATCAAGAACAAACATTTCATAGCCAACTTCATACCCTGGGAGTAGACTCTATATAGAGTTAACTCAGACTAAGTGAAAATAATAAAGCATTTGCATAATTGTATTCTGGAGATTGTTTTTGCTCAGTCTGCTGAAATCTCCTGAAAGACAAGGAAGCAAAGCTCACTGAACCACTATTCCCAGTCTTACCCCCTTCATCTGCAACAAATTACATTAATACAAGTGATAAGCACAAGAAATATTGTCTGCTGTGCATTAGTATTAATTATGCTTGTAGCCATCTTTTTCTTATCAGACATGATAATACCAGAAAATGCTAATACATGAAATGGTTTCTACTGGTTCACTGTGCATTTGTTTGTTTCAAATGCTGTCACAGTGGAATGTAAATTCAGAGTTGTGTAATGGAAATGAAAGTTTCAGTAGTCCCAAGCTGGAACTGTAATGGTTTACTTTATTTTCTTTATTTTAGTGCATGGCACAATCTCAAAAAAATAAAAATCTGCATTTTTCCTCAGCGGTAAAACTTCAGGAGAGCACAGAAATGGAACACATACCAGATTTATTAACGAGTTGCAACTGAAGCCACAGCTACAAGTAACAAATGACACATAGATGTGTGTGTGTGTGTATATCTGTCTGTCTGTCTGTCTGTCTGTCTGTCTGTGTACACACAAATGTTGCGAGCAGATGGAGTTTTTCCTCCCATCCAGATGACTGAAATGGCTAAATATTTTAACAGAATTCTTTATTATATAAATGATCTTCATTTTGGCTCCAAGCCTGTCTACTCTGGCATGGAATCTTAGGCTTTAACCTTGTACAGTTCTAGTAATGGACTCTACTTCCATTTGAAACACAGGGAGCAACTACATGGGCCAATTCTAAGAGTTTTCTGGGCTCTGATGTGCTTGTCCAGGAATTCCAGCCTCTACAAGTGCCTGTGCTTAATAGCCATGCATTGATATTGTGCCCATTTACATTACATTTATGAGCTGAATATGAGCAGAGAAATGAATGGTTCCAATGCAAGGAACTCCACACTGCTGTCATTTGTTTTGTTTTTTTGTTTCATGTGTTTCCTGCTTGATGCTTACCAAAAGCATGTAAAAATCCTTTGCAGACATGTTCTGTTGTCTCCCTTTCCCACCTTGGGAAACCCAGGGCCTCTGAGAGGAATTTTATCAGGGAGTACAAAGTTTCTTTTGGGCCCCTTCTCAAAGGGGGAGGGGTCAAATGGGGCAGGGGGGCAACAGCCGGAAAAGTCTCTGGAGCCTAGGTCTACCAGTCTTCCTGATGTGGCAGCCAGATCTACCTTCCCAGTAGACCTGCCCTCCCAGTTGGCCTGGCCTCTGCCTTTCACTCTCCATGAGGTCAGCTGAAATCCCAGGAAATTTCTGGGCCCCCTCTTTTGGCACCTGGCCCCCCATTTTGACCCTCGGCTTGGGTACAATTTATCCCCTTTACCCACCTCTCATGGGCCCTGGGAAAACCTGCTATTATGGCCCCCTGTTGCCATAATAAAAGGTAGTGGTAGTAGTTGCAGTGAAGTGACCTTTTAGAAGAGACATCAACTCAGTACAGCCAAGAATGTCGCCAGGTTAAGGTCTCATTCTCCCATTATGTTTGTGAATTATTGCCAGAATATACTGTACACTCTGGAATCTCTGTGGCATCACTGTGGCCAATAGTATCGGATACACCAGCATTAATATAGACTGAACTTTCTAAAACAGGACTATACTGTACCACGTACACAGGGGCTGGGTAGGCACAATAGACAAATACTTGCTCTCTTGCCTGGAGGAGGCATCACTGATTGTACCGACAGTTGCTGCTCCTGCAAAGCTCCCAAACAAATGGAATGGAGAAGAGCAGAAATGTGCTGGGTGGGGATTGACCCATTCCCTCCCAGTAATGCTGGCTTTATTTGAGTGTATGCATCCAAAGGGAACAGAGGAAGAGCTGGCTACATCTCTGAGCTGAGCCATCACTTACCTCCTCCCGCTGCTTACACTTCAAGCACAGCCATTTCCTTTCCCTCACAGTAGACTCTTGTGAATTCACCACCTCTGTACACTGTAGATGTGGTACTGGATTGGCTTCGTCCATTTATTGATAACTTTGCATCACGTATAGTATGATCCCTCCAGTGCAGTGTTTCACAGCTGTATGAGAAGCAATTGTTTAGCTGGGCAGCAGCATCTCTGCTGGCAATAGCAGGAAGCTTATTTGTTTTCTTTTTCCATCTCCAAATGGCCAAGTTATGCTGAAATGCCAGATTATAAAAATCATGAAGCAGGAAAAGAGTCTGAAAATGATATAAAAGTTGCTTCTTTGTCTATAATTCTATTCCTTGTACGATTTGCTGGTGTCGTTTGTGTATTTTAGTACTGCATTTTATAGATGATTTTTTTTAGTATTTTGTCATTTGTTTATTGATTTTTTATTTTTGTAAGTCATTTTAGATGCTTTTAAGAAGAGATGTGGGATAATAATGAATAATACATGTTTCATTTATTTTAACATTTATGTACTGCCTTTTTCTCCAAGAAAAACCAAAACTGGTTTGCAATGTAATGAAAAAATACATTCAGAAACCATGTTTAATCTATGCTGTATGTAGGCCATGCATGACTCAGCTTGTGGGACAGTTCACATGGTCATATTAATTTGGTGAAGCCAGTGTACATTACAATTTTAGCACATTGACAAGTTCACATACTATGATTCATTTTGTCATAAAAAATATTTGAAATGTGGGGATAAATAGGTCTGAGGATACCTATTAATTAATGGCCAGGCGGCCAGAGAGGTAATTAAAAATATTGTTACTTACCTCTCCCGGGCTGTCTGGTCACCCCCACCATTGCATGTAGCTCTCACTGAAGCAGCACAGCTGCATAGTGGAAACTGATGCAGCAGCACCAACCTGTGAGTTGTGGCAGCGGCCTGGCTCCTCCCAACAGCAGGTCGCAATTGCAGCCACTGTAAAGCGCCAAATGCCAGTGGAACATGGGTTCTGGCAGTGTAAGGTAAGCATAGGATTGGGCCTTTAGATTGGCAGGAGAGTTACTAACTCTGTTCTAACTCTGAGTTAGAACAGACAAAAGGAAATATTTCTTTACCCAGCAAGTAATGGATCTGGGCAATCCCTTGACACAGGATGTTATGATGGCATTGGCACCTGCCCTACATGTCTTTAAAATCTTCCAGATTTATGGAGTAAAAGTCCATCATAGGTTACAAGTCATGATGACTGTAGACAACCTCCAGGTTTTAGAGGTAGCCTATCTCTGAATGCCAGATGCAAGGGAGAGGCAACAAAATACAGGTATCTTGTCTTGTGTGCTCCCAGAAGCATCTGTTGGGCCACTGTGAGAACTAGGAAGCTGGAATAGATGGGCCCTTGGCCTGATCCAGCAGAGTTCTTATATTGTTACAGCGCAATCCAACTTAACTTTTGTGCCGGTGTAACCAGCGGCGCAGCGAGAACAGGAGGCCCCAGAATGGAAAAGGGATTCAAATCCCCTCCAAAAGAGAATTCAAAGGGAATTTGAATCCCTTTTCCGTTCTGGGGCCTCCCGTTCTCGCTGCACCGCTGGTTAAAGGTAAAGGTAAAGGTATCCCCTGACAATTAAGTCCAGTCGTGTCCGACTCTAGGGTGTGGTGCTCATCTCCATTTCAAAGCCGAAGAGCCAGCGATGTCCGAAGACGCCTCCATGGTCATGTGGCCGGCATGACTCTCCTTGCTGCAGCGCGTAGCATGCGGCTGGAATACGGAGCGCTGTTTGCCTTCCCGCAAGCGGTACCTATTTATCTACTCGCATTGACATGCTTTGGAACTGCTAGGTTGGCAGGAGCTGGCCAAGCAACGAGTGCTCACCCCATCGCGGGAATTGAACTGCCGACCTTTCGATTGACAGCTTATGGTTCAGCGGTTTAACCCGCTGCGCCACCCGCTGGCCGCTGCACCCGCTGCACCGCTGGTTACAAAAGTCCTGCACAAAAGTCAAGTCAGATTGCGCTGTCATGTTCTTATCTTCAAGGCTATTGCTCTCATACCCTGCTTGTGGGATTCTTCCCAGGGGCATCTGGTTGGCCACTGTGCTGGATTAGATGAATATCTTTTACCTGATCCAACAGGACTCTTCTTATGTTGCCATGTGGCTAATTCAAGGCTACCTTTATCCTATGGGGAACAATGTGCTTCATACAGTATATGCCTTCCACATTCCACATCTGACTGTCACATTTCCAATTGTTTTGCTGATTGGTATCATAGCAAGGATTTAAACAATTACTACCCTTGGTCATTGTACTCAAGGCAGTTGAGCCTCATTCTGAAAAGCAAACAATTTTACACGAAGTAGAAGGAACCTGATTTATTTCTACATCCTCCACAGTATCTGCGTTTTACTGCTATCAGAGCAGAAGTTTGCAAAGGTTGTGGGACATGAAATAACATCAACATGCAGCAAATGGGACCTATCTGAGACTCGTGTAACTCGGCAATAAATTTAGTGAAGGGAAAGTCATCTTAAGCCCTGACAGGAATGGATTGCTGAATCATATAGAAATAGGAGAAGAGTCTTCAGTTTGTATCTCATAATACCTTGGAGCCATACAAACGAAGTTATTGGGTAGGGATGACATTTGGAATGCAATCTGCAATCTCACATGGGGGACTTTCTGTTTTCTTGTCTCCTTGGAGTGTGTTCCAGTGTCCAGGCTGCACACAGACATTAGAATGAATTCAGTCTCGGATTCTATGTGAAAGAACTGGATGTGCTGCTAATGATATAAAGGGATTTTTTTTTTCAAAATCACATTTTCAGTTGTATTTTCCTAAACGATGAACAATCCAAGCCTAAGCATTTGTGCTGGTTCACAGCAATATATTTTAACATTTTCACCCATGTTTGTTTTTCAGTATCTAGACTACTTAGTGGGTCGAATACTGGGCAGAAAGATGGTTACTAGATGGTGGTGGCTGATGTGATGGACACTTGTGCTTAATGGTACCAAAGAATTAAAAGAACTAAAAATACTTGGAGACTGTGTGAGTGTTTGGAAACTGGGACTAAACAGATACACAGCGCAATCCTATCCAACTTACACCGGTGTAACCAGCAGTACAGCGAGAATGGAACGCCCCAGAACAGAAAGGGGATTCAAATCCTCTACAAAGGGGGATTCAAAGTGGATTTGAATCCCCTTTCTGTTCTGGGGCCTCCCATTCTTGCTGTACTGCTGGTTACACCGGTGGTGTAAGTTGGATGGGATTGCGCTGACAGAGCCTGCAACCTTTTCATAGTCCACATGTGTTCTGGATACCTGTAGACAAAGTTTATGAAAACATCGATGTCCAGCAATGAATTATGCACAAAATATAGACATGAGTGCTAGAAATGCTTATGAGTATGTGTGTTTGTGTATTTGTGTGTGTGCGCACATGCATGTGTGAAGGGATGTGCCTGTGCATACACATGTATCATGACTGACAACATAACAGTTATAGTTTCCCCATTACATATTGGTATAGAGGTGTAAGAAAGGGGGGGGGACAGAACCTACAACTAGCTATGTACAACTTGCAATTCCATTCCCATTCCTGTTTTCAAGCCTAATCAGCGCACTTGCATGGAACTCTCATGGCCGGTTTTAATTTTGATTGGTTTTGGTTGTGTTTCCATTTTTTAAAAATACTTTATCAATTATTTGCTTTATTATTTCAAGGCTCTAGGTGCTTTTGTGCATGCATTTTAGCTTTAGGTGCAATGATATATAATGCAGGATTGTAGCTTGAGATATGGACAGAAGATGGTGCAGGGGGAGGAATGGAGGAGAATCCAGAGATTACCACAACAATACATTGAGGGGCTTAAAATAACTCTGCCAGAACATTATCAGACTCTTGTTTAAACAAGACTGGTAAACAACTGGAGGTTCTGGTTCCATGTGCCCACACCTTCCCCATGAATTGCTGATACAAAGTATCCTTATGCCTGCCAATTTGGAGGATCAGATGGTCAGTGCAGCAAATACTCTGTTCAGTTTCCACACTCATGAGTTGCGCTTGCTCTCTCAAAGTAAGCAATATTCTCTTTCACGGCTAAAAATATACCCAGTGTCCATATAACAGAGCATATTGTCCAAAGATAGCACTTTTCCATTCCCCCCCCCACCAGTTCTTTTGCTATATACACTGTGAACTTTTTGTGTTGAAAGGGGGCATATTAACATTCTTAATAATCGCGTGATACTATATTACAATGAAAACATTGTAACAATGTTTGGTGCCAGCAGAAAGCAAAGATGAATTCTTATTAAATACCACCAGCTAATGATGCAGTCAAAATGCTTCAGTATTGTGCATTGTCAGTCATCTTGTCAGGAAAAAAGCTCACAGAAGTGAAGGGTCGGAAGAATGAACGTGTTCTAGCTCTGCATGAATGTTTTCTTGAGATCTGTAGTCCTCTGTCTCAGACTGTTCATAAAGGAATAAATGTAGAAAACTTACCAATATCCTGTGTGGTATGTCACAAAATCATGTCTTCAGTGACAATAATATGCTATGAATACAAGCCCGTGTTTCTGAAAGCATGAGGATGACTTTTGTGAGAAGGCTGAGCAGAGGGTATGTCCAGTTGAACTATGAGCTCCTTCATCAGAACCTGTCTCAGTTTTTATGCGGGCACCAAATGAGCCTGGAAATATAAGTTACTTTCAGCGCAATCCGACCTAACTTTTTTGCCTTTGTGACCATCGGCCCAGCGAGAACGGGAGGCCCCCGAACAGAAAAGGGATTCAAATCCCCTTTGAATTCCTCTTTTGGAGGGGATTTGAATCCCTTTTCCGTTCGGGGGCCTCCCGTTCTCGCTGGGCCGATGGTCACAAAGGCAAAAATGTTAGGTCGGATTGCGCTGTTTGAATCATAATTGAAGTTAAAGGCATAGCTATAATACTTCTACTGTAATGTTATATGATTTTTGCTTCTTTATGTCCATCCTTGATAGGTATCAAGATGATGGTTGATCTAAGAGCACTCCCTACCTTATTTTAGTCTGCTTGTTCTCAGATTCACATCACCTTGAATCTTGGGGAAGCCAAAATCACATGTTTTGATTCAGCACGATTCAGTAAGTCAGTGTCTGAGAACAGTACTGTATAGACCGATCTTCATTATCTTCTCATTTAGATGCTAACTGAAACATTGTACTTGTTTCAGTATGCATATTAGTATTTCACTGTCCCCCCCCTTCCTGATAATGAATATATTAATGCCAGGCCACCTTTATATCTCTGGAAACAAACATGTGTCAGTTTTGACTATAATTAAGCAAGAAAATGAATTTCATAATAGTCTTTAAAAGCTTCTCAAGAAGCGATGAATACTGCTTTATTTAAATGCATCACTGTGCATAAAATTTATTCAAGAGAATCCTAGCAGCTAAGATTGTGGGTTTTTTTTTCCTTATTAATGCTTTTCTATAAAGCTCAGTTAGTTGAATGGCATTCTTTGAAGTTAAATCTTTGAAAGTCTTATGAAATCCAGAGGAGTTGATATGAAGGGTCTGAAGTTGGTGGGTGAAAAGTTAGACTTTTCTTTTCATATGTGCCTTCTGATTACAATGCATACTAGCTGATGGCAATTTTAAGGAAAGGTCAGGTACTTTTTCATCTTAAAGAGTTCAGTCTCTGTGGATTTATTGAACTCAATGCAATGGCATCAAAGGGTTAAAACATCTCATGCAAAGATACAGGCAGGAAAAAATGCCAAATTGTAAGTGCTCAATGTAAGGATGCTGTCTACCGAAAACAAAATGACATTATAATAGATGCATAAGAGCAGCTTGGCATGAATATATTATGCTCTCAGAACTGTTTTCAAGCACCTTGCTGCCATAGATTTATCTGATCATGGAGCTGCCGATCTTGCTATTTGCAGCAGCAGAGTTTCAAGGTCAAAGAGAACCTTTTTATCTTGATTTCTCTTCTCCCACCTGCACACAACTTGATTAAAAATAAAACACCTGTTCTTGACAGAGCCCAGATGGGTAACCAATTTGTCTTTTAAAATGAGAATGGTCTTAAATGTCAGCACATGATTCAAACCAAACTGAACTTTTGAACATTTGAAGAGATAAGCTCACTTTCCTTCTGTGAAGATGCTGAGAAGTTTCAGTCCCTCTTCCAACTACTGTACCGCCACGCTCTTGAGGGTTCTCAAGTAGTTTCTAAAGATTTTCAAAGCTCCTGCCCATTTCCAGCTTTCATCTCTTGTGTGATAATGCCTCCCTTAGTGTGTTTATGAGCTCAATATCTCAATAGGCAATATGCACTCATTCATTCATACAGTATTAATATTCCATCTCTGTGACAAAGATGCTAGCCTAAGATTTTCCCACAGAAACACGTAATAGCACTAATCAAAAGGCATACAACACTAGTTTGAGTGCTCTTCTTCTTCTTCTTCTTCTTCTTCATCTTCATCATCATCAAGAATGGCCCAATTTCTTGGCATTTCTGCGCTAACCAGAAGCGTCGCCTGATATGGGGCGGTGGTTCGGTGGGCCCCAGGGCGTAGGGGCGCTGAGGCTCTGGGGGGGGCGCGGGCCTCCTTTAGTTTCGTTTTCGTTTTAACTTTTTTTTCATTTTTAAAAGGTTTTTAGGGGTTTTGTAGCGCTAACGGGGCTTCTAATCGTGTGTGTATGCTTTGCGCCCACTTAGCTTTCGTATAGGAGCCTCCAGCGACGATCTCCTCCAGCGACGATCTCTTCCGGGGGCGATCTGCGTTCCTCTGTTCCGGGTGCGAACTCTGTAAAGCGCCCAGCAGCACTTTACAGAGTTCACGCAGGCGCAGAACGATTGGAAACATCATCGTTCTGCGCCTGCGTGAACTCTGTAAAGCGCTGCTGGGCGCTTTACAGAGTTCGCGCCCGGGGTAGGCAGAGCAGAGGAACGATCTGCGCCCCCGGAAGAGATCATCACTGGAGGAGATCGTCGCTGGAGGCTCCTAGACAAAAGCTAAGTGGGCGCAAAACATACACACATGGTTAGAAGCCCCGTTAGCGCTACAAAACCCCTAAAAAACTTTTTTAAAAACCGAAAAAAAAGTTAAAACAAAAACGAAACTTAATTTATGCAAGTTAGTTTGGGGGGGCATCGGGGGGTCGGCCCCATTCCTAGCGACGCCACTGGCGTTAACTATAACAGCATGAATTCCGAACATCAATTTAAAAAACAAACCAAGAGAATGCTCAGTCAGTGTATGGGAAGATAGCTTGGTATATTAATGTCTAAAACAATGTTTTTTTCCCCCACAGTGAAATGCTGCCAAGCAATTTAGACCCTCTTCCTTCCTGGTCTCTATTCAGAAAAGACTCTGAGGACCTGATATCTGGGAAAGTTGTTCGCATCCAGCCTGGCAGACCTGAAAGCTGACAGCAAGAGGTGATTGGCAGTTTTGAGGGGAAATGTGAAGACGTTTCCATCCAGAAGAGGTTCCAGCTGTTAACCGATGTTGATCTGACTTCTGACTCTGATTGATAGAACCGAATGTAATGTCAACTTAAGGATGCATGGCTACTGTGCTGTAAAAAAGGATGCCCTTGAACAGGAATTTTGTGACACCATTACAGCTAACATTTGAAGGTGTTGGCTCCTCTGACTGTGAAATAACTGATGAAAAGGCCAAGCATGGATTTAATTTATCATCTTGCTAATTCCCTCCCCCCTCACACTTGTAGGTTTGCAGGCGTGTTTCAGTATATATGCCTTTCCCACTACAGAGGGAACTCATTTTTCGCTAGTAATGGCTTGTTAAAACTATCCTTTCATTTTATGTGGATCACTGGGTTTTCCTCAGCACGTTTCCTATATCATTCTGTGCATTCTACAGTCTTCGAGATATGATTCAATATGCATATTTTGACCTATAAAGCTTGAAACAGTTTAGGCCCTACGGACCTGTGACAAACTTGTCAACGTAGGGCAGAGCAGCAGCTACTGTTGCTTGGAAATGTGACTTGGCTACGCAGTGTGCTCTTTTGGACTGAGTAAACATTTATTACACTTGAATACTACTGTTCTTTACAATAGAAAGATGCCAAGTTACTTTTAATAGTTTATATGATACAAGAATACGATAATGGCTACACGGCAATAGCAATGGGCAGCCCAATCCACTGTAAGTTCTCGCGCAGCGGGGCCAGGGCAGGTTGCGCTACATCCTGCATGGGAATTTTGCGGGCTGGAGGTCTCCTCTAGGTAAGAGGATGATAGTTTGCACAGGCACAGCTCATGCTGTGCCGGTGCAGGGATAGCGCAGGATTACACTGTATGTGCGCTACAACCAGAGGCGTAACAAGGGTGGAGCGAAGGCAAGTAGTTCTGCAAGACTCCGTTACACTGGAGTCAGCGGCCCCTCCCCCTTGCTGTTGGAGCCATTCTGGCAGCAAAGGCAACACGCAGGACACTCCCCTGTTGCTGCTGGAATAGCTCCAACAGCAGGAGGGACCGCTGACTCCAGTGTAATGGAGTCTTGCAGAACTACTTGCCTCCGCTCCACCCTTGTTTCACCTCTGGCTACGACCCAGTAGTTTCAATGAGTTCAAGACCATTTGTAAGTCTGTGTTGAATTTCTGCCCTTGAAGACATTTTAAGTCTAATGAAGGTAGTTTTCACACACATTCGCTGCGGCCTTTTGGTTTCAGGGGAGAGAATGTATATTCAGATCATTGTCACTATACTTAGAATGTATGTCTATCTTCATTTCATTGTTTGGTGTTGGTGAGGTTTAATTACTCATGCTTGAAAATTAAATTACACAGATTATGCCTTAAAATACTTGCAGTGAGTAGTTTACACCAACGAGAATGGCAACACTGCAGCATCATGCTATTCATGGGAAACAGTGTAGCTTTCTGGACAGCCAATACTTTTCTGGATGAACATGGCATTTGAATAAAAAGAAGCACCAAGCAATCATTATTTTCATGCTGTGAGGAGAGAGATGAATTGGTGGTGTCCCCCCCCCCTTCCATAAGCTCTTATGACATGGCAGTTGTTAGGCCAGAGTATGTTACAAAAACAGATGGCAGTTACGCTGCCACGACAGTGATATTGCTGCACCATTGCAAGGTGATATAGGTCAGTATATAAATGTTTAGGTTTCAGAAGGAAAGACAGAGTCTAACTTCTTTGTGTTACAGGCAATAATTTCCCAAGTGCTGGCTGTATTTGTTTGTAGTGCAGCAAAAACAAGGAGTCTTGTGGCACCTTAAAGACCAACAACTTTGTTGTAGCATAAACTTTAATGGATTCCATTAAATGAAAGTCCTAGTAGACAAGTGTGTGTGTGTGTGTGTGTGTGTGTGTGTGTGTGTGTGTGTGTGTGTGTGTGTGTGTGTGTGTGTGTGTGTATTGGGGGGAATAGATTTTTTTTTAAAAAAAATAGCACTGTCAAATACAAGAATAGGCAATGGGCTCTATTCAAAGATGACCATATAGATACAGAAAATAATGGCTGCTTCTTGTTGAGAAAAGCTTATGTTGCAATATATACAACAATAAGCCCTCTTAAGAAATTATATTGCATGGATGCTGTCCACCTGATGGGGGAGGGGAAGCAAGAGCAGGTCATCACACGCCGCCCCCACACTGATGTGCTTCTGAAGCTCCGCCCCCGTTCTGCCTGCGTGGAGTGTTTGTCTGCAGTAACAGATACTCTCCATAGGGAGAGATCATGGCTAATAGCCATTGGCATTCTCCCTGGGCTAGTTGTAGAAAAAAAACCTGACTGAATGAAGACAGAGCTAGATTTATTGGTGCACAATGGTTTTTAATTTTCTATTTGGGGGCTGTGCTTGAAGGATTCATACAATGAGCCTAGCCACAACACAATAATTTTATATCTCCATTGTAACCTATTGGATTTGGACAGTTTTGACCTCCCATTTCCCCTTTTCACTGGGACACTTTCACTATTTCCCCCTTTCACGGTTTCCTCATGTCATTGGGACACTAGGGAGTGCTATAGCAAGAAATAAGATGTGGAGTGGGGTGGGAAGGAAATGTCACTCTGCACTCCCTTTGCCCTTCAATTTCTTTTTGGAGAATTCAGTGGCTAACAGCCCAATCCTATCCTTGCACTATGCCAACGTACTGCGAGGTCTGTTGGTACAGTAGCCTCTCCGCCAGTCTGCACTGCATTGCCACCAGTGCGGCAGCCAGAAAGGTGCGTACCACCAGCAGCATGGTGGAAACTGGCTGCTGGCAGGATTCTGCCAGTGAAGGAGTGGGGATCAGGCTGGGACGGGGATGGATTAGGGTGGGATGGGTTGCAGTAGCACAGTGTCCGCCATATCCCAAACTCCCCTCCAAGTCATGCCCCGGCAGACCAGAAAGAGAGCTGGCATAGATCTGAGGAGTCCCATTGGGGACCATGCGATGGGTGGGAATGTAAGTAAAGGTCAGGCAAGAATTTTTCCAATCCACAAATACAGTACATGTGGCTGGTGAATAAAGGAGTTTCAAACAAAGAACAAGAAGGCTGTAGGGGAATTTTCTAGCAGCTCTGACACTGCTGAACCCACACAGGAGTTTCTGGGGAGTTAGAAGTGTCCGAACATGGGGGAAAAACAGGGTATCATCACAGTTGTCTACATGGACTTCCAGTGGCTTGTCAGGTTTCCGATGGAGACTTTCTTTCAGCTCCACCTGGAGATGCCAGGAATTGAACCTAGAACCTTCTGCATGTGAAGTGTGCGCTTCCATTGAGAGGAGTCTCCACCTTATACTCAGAGTTTCTTGACTTCCTTCCTTCTTTCAAATGATAAACTGAAGAGCCACTAGCCAGTCACCACCACTGTCCGTTACCACCACACACACAGACCGCTGCTCCTTTTCCATGCACCTAGATGTATCCAAGGTATATTGGTGCATCCTCTCACCACAAGGTATATTTGAGGGTCCTGTGGACTTCATTGCCTGCTTACTTTATGACAGGTCACTTCATCCATTTCAATGTCCTAGTGAACTAGATGTCTAGACCTGAAGCACAACCATTTGGCAAAAGGAGAATAGAATTCAGAGTTACTAAGTAGAAGGCTTGGGGAGGAGCAGTGGTGTCCCTAGGGTTCGGTGCACCCGGGGTCCTAGGAACATTGTAACCCCCCCCCTGGAGTAATGCTGTCACTCCCTGGCACCCAGGAGTGACGCTGTCACCCCCTGGGAGTGATGTCACCCTCAGGAGTGATGTCACTCCAGGGGGTGTTTTTTATGTTTTTTAAAGCGCTGGAGGAGCGGTGATAAAGATGAGCGGTGATAAAGATGAGCAGCTTCTGCTCCTCTTTGTCGCCCCCTCCGGTGCCAGCATTGCACCTCCCTTTGTCGTCGTCCCCCCTCTGATCGTGGAGGAAAGAAGCCAGAGCCAGGGGGACAACAGAGCTGGAGTGCGGGGCATGCTGACGATCGGAAAGGTGCTCAGGCAAGAAAGACATGCTGCTGTTGCTGCTGCTGTGGCTGCTGAAAGGGGCCCATTGTTGCCCCCCTCAGCCTGGGGCCTGCACCCCCCCCCCCAAGGAATGCCACTGGGCAGGAGCTACAGCTCAGTAGCTTGGGCTTTGACTGCAAAGGGGCCTAAGCTCAATCCTGGCATCTCCAGGTGGGGCAGATAAAATGTCTTGCCTGTCTTGACATTGAAGAGTCAATGTCAGCAGTCAAGAGCTACATGGACCAATGATCTGACTTGGTACAGGCTTATTGCTTCCTTGCCACAAATGTTTAGGGCACAATCCAGTTGGAGTTTTTCCTGCACAGGCCATGCTGAAATGAGCCTTACTGTGGCCTTGTATAGCTCTCATTCAGTTTCGTGGAGTTTGCATATAGACGACCTTCTCACTGGATGCTACCCTTAACCTCACATTGTCATCTACCTCCCTCACTCTTCAATAAAGTCCTGCTGATAAATGTCAAAGTCGACTCCATAAATGTATCTAAATGTTTTTTTTTAAAAAACCAGAATCATACCCTCCTACTATCTGCTATAATCTTTATGAACTGCTTGGCTTTAACAGAAGTTGGGTTGGTTTAACACGATAAGGGGAGAAGGAAGGAAGCACCGATATTTCTAAGACCTTTCTCAGGGGAATAAATGCAGTGCCCAGCAAAGAAAATAAGCACATTTTTCATGTTTACTGTTTCAGCAGAAATGAACCAAAGCACACATTTCTCCTGTTCCTTTGGGAAAGTAGCAGAATGAGAAAGGAAAAAGAAAGAGTGAGGTCAAGAGATGAGACAAATTCATGGTGCAGTCAGCCATCAGTTGCTACCATTCATTAGACAGCGTAAGGAACAACCTCATTCTCAAAGTGTCTTGAGCAATTGTTAACAGCAAGTTGGTGGTTGAATGTCTGTTTACCTCCGCAGGTGGGAAAGTGCTCCAACTTCCCTGGCCAGCTGGCTTTGCTCCATTGGTTTTCACGTTATCCTTGCTTCTTTCTTCTCTGTGGTTTTGAGACCCTCAACTCTATCTCCCCTTCCCCTAGTCCTGTATTTTCAGTTGTGTTTCCATGCAGAAACTGTCAGGTGATTGCTCAGCTCTGTATGTCCCACATTCACGTTTGATCCTTTGTTTTGTGGCCTACTAAATATGACAGACTTTCCTTATTGAAAGCTATACTGTGCTCGGCAGGCAAATAGGTCTGAAGTCTGAAGGTGCAGGTGATGACGGGAACAATGGTTGATAACATCACCAAGGCACTGAAGGCTCACTACAGCAGGAAAAAAAGTACTGATCTTGAAGTAGTCCTAAAAACAACCCTGCAAGGTAAGTCTCCCTTGTATCAACATCTATACTAGCATCTAGTCTCCCTTGTATCAGCATCCCTTGGGCCAGAGACCTGCTTGTACTATATTAATAATGATAGAATAAGTATTTTTCCCCCAGTGCAGATGGAAAGCTAAGGTTTTAAGGAAGTGATTTGCTTAAAATCACTAACAGCCCAATCCTATGCTGGCTGCCAGCGGTACTGGGCTCCATACTGTTGCAAACGTGCTGTAAAGCACGTTGCAACAGCATGGAGGCCAGTCCCACCAGTGTGGAGGCCAGTGCCTGCAGGCCTCTGCTGGCGAAAGAGCAGCACCTGCTGGGGTAGGTGAGCCCCATGCCGGGCGGCGGGGGGAAGGTGGCACGGAGGCAGGTAGGGTGTTTTGGGGCAGGGGAGGGCGAGGAGGACAGATCAGGCCCAGGAGGGGGAGCGGGCTCGGTAGAGGAGGTCTCTGCTGAATCCTATCCCCTGTCCTGGGCTTGAAAGCTCAACACAGGGCTGCTCTGAGCTGCACCGGCTATTTAGCTGGCATGCCTCCGAGTAGGCCCATAGGGGCTGCTGGGGCTCAACATGAGGTAAGGGGACAATTGTCTGCCCCGGCACTTCTGCGTCCCAGTGCGGGGCTTTGGATAGGACTGGGCTGCTAATATTATTATTATTAACAGTATTTATATACTGCTTTTCAAGAAAAAGTTTACAGACAAAATCAAATGATGAAATGGCTCCCTGTCCCAAAAGGGCTCACAATCTAAAAAAGATGCACAACACCAGCAGCAAACAGCCACCAGAAAAGACACTGTGCTGGGGTGAAAGGGGAGCAGTTGCTCTCCCCCTGCTAAATAAAAGAGGAGCACCAATTTAAAAAGTGCCTCTTGCCCAGTTAGCAGGGGTCATGGCTAGGCTTACCAGATTTCCCTGGCTGCAAACCGGGACAAAATTGGTTTGGGGGGGGGAGGGGGAACTGCCTCTGGTGCCCTCATGAGATTTTGGTGCCGCCATCTTGGATATCGCGAGATTTCGCAAGATCCAAGATGGTGCCACTGAAAAAATGTGAGTATTTTCACTTTAAAAGTGGTGGCGGCGGAGGCTTCCACCGGGCCTGGAAAGTCCGGGACCGATCCAGGACCGGAACCTGGGACGGTCCCAGGGTTTCCTGGACAGATGGTAAGCCTAGTCATGGCAATGAGTTCATGGCAGAGGTGAGACCTGAACCGGAGAAGTCTAGATTTGCAAGTCTAGATTTTGTATCATAACTTCTGTGCTATATCAGCTCACAATGTGCATGTGATGTCATTTGCTGCTCCACAGATTTCTGGAGGTTTTATTGTGCCTGTTGCAGTACATATTGGTGCAGTACAGGCTAGGTGTCCGATGGCCTATTGCTTAAACATCAGTCCCACTGAATTCAGTGATATGGACTCCCAAGTAAGTATGCATCAGATTGCAGCCTGCTTGCACAATTGTTTCACCCCAGGCTAAACTTTGTATGGATTGGTTTAAGAGTTATGTTCTCAATTCACTGTTTTGGCAGATGCCAAAAATGCACATCTTAAACGTGCTCTAAATCTGATTATAATAATTTAGACGCATATGATGGTGGTGATGGAGGAGAAATATGGTTTTCATCATTTAATGGGTTGCAGCTTAAGGGTCAAGTAAGTCATGTCCTGGTCAACTGGGGTCATTCCTCAACTGGGGTCATTTGATGGCTTCAGCTTCTCTTAAGATTTATCTCGCACACAAAATATACAGTAAATTTTCTCCTCTTTTGCTGGCAGAGATAATACGTTCACTTTTGAACCTAAGTTTATTCTGAACAGAGACTACCCCATTGCAGCAGCACATTTCATATGATTTCTTTAAACAAATAAACAAATAAAAGCCTCGTGGCTACCAGAAGAGCTGCTCTGTGTGAGAGCTGCAGTCGCTGCTGTGTGACAGACTCCACTTTGTCAACTTAAAATGAAAACAGATGGGGCTGCTGGAGAATAGAATTTAAATGTTATACTCCAAAGAAAGGCCATTGCTACTGATGGAATTATGATTACCGCGCCTAAATACTTCATACATTCATACATTAGTTCTAATACTTCATACATTACATTACACAGGTAATTTTGGTTTCTCAAGCACACGTTCTGAGCACAAAGCAAATGCAAAGTTGGGATATTTTAATTGTTTAATTTACTGTTACTTGGAGGTGTCGCTCCGGTAGGGGTGGGGCCGTAAGTGTAGAGTTGGTCTGGTTTGTAAACTTTGGTTCTGTCTCCATCTTGGATTTTTCCTTGCAGCTTCCTTTCTCACCCTCTAGTCTGCTCGGTGCAGAGCCTGGTGATTGGCAGCTCGCCAGCGACCTTGGGGAGTCGTACCATCTCTGGGACCGTTGCTTGTTAGTCCCGTTATCTACATGGGAATATGATAATGCTTTTTTCTTCCCTCATTATTTTCTGCACCTGTGAGCTGATCACGAGCAAGGAAGAGTGAAGTCATCGGTCATGGGATGACCCACCCGGCTGTACCTGATTGGTCATCTTACTTGTGTCCATCAACTGGGTTCAAATATTCTATTTAACTAACTCTTGGGGAACCGTTAGTCTCTTCTCTCTAATGCTTTTGGTTGGAGCTAGTCTCCCTGTCTCTGCGGATGCCATCCCTCAGCCCAGGCCGTGGCTGAGGGCCTTGCAACATTCTTTTTTACATCTTGGTGAGTGTTAGGATACCCAATGTATAGTGTAGGATTTATCCTTTCTTGTTTTGTGCTTATGTTTTCAATCTGGTTCGTTATGCCAAATATGCTAGCAGTTTTGCTGCTCACGTATGTTCTTTCCATGCTTATTTTGCATAGTCTCAAATAAACCACCATTTATTTAACCTGGTGTGGTTCTTGGGAATGTGGGGGAACTAAGTCCAGACGCTTAACCTGAAGCCATAAACGCTACCATTTCTGTATTTGCTCTGAGGCTCTCCGGGGAGGCTGAGGCCTGGAGAAGTCAAGAGGTTTTCTCAGCCTGGTGGCACCTTTCCTCACTGTCTCTATTTTAGAGCAGTTGTGTTCCTTCTCCTGGTTTAGGAGTGCACAGGGAATTGGGACCTGTCTGGTGGCGTGGCCGTGCTTTGAGCCACTCCAGAGGGTTGCAAGTTCCCTGGGAGAGTGAGTAGCTGCCCTGCCAGTGCATGTCTGGAGGGAGCTGCTCACTACAGTAAGTATTGCTCCGTCCTAGTCCCTTTACCGAGCGAGCAGGAGGCGGCCCCGCCCCCTCACTGTCGGAGCCATTCCCGTGCGGAGAAAGCAGCAGGCAAGAGACCCTGCCTGCTGCTTTCTCCGCAGGGGAAAGGCTCTGACAGTGAGGGGGCGGGGCCGCCTCCTGCTCGCTCGGTAAAGGGACTAGGACGGAGCAATACTTATGGCCCCACCCCTACCGGAGCGACACCTTTGCTGTTACTGACCTTGTCTTGTGCTCTAAGGATACTTGGGACACAATCCTATCTATGAGATAGGCTGTCACAGAGGACTGTGCGTTATCCCAGGGTGTCATGAACCCCACAGTAAGGGGTAAAGCCCCAGTGTCTCCAATGGGTCTCCTTGGATCCACGGCAGCTATTTAGCTTGCATAAGTCCGGGAGGCCCATGTAGGGACAGAAAGCCCGCAAAGGGGGATAGGATTTGGCATGCACTGCTTCTGCCAATCCCTCCCCCATCCCAGGTCTGATCCGCCTCGCCCTGCCCCCCACCCTATTACACCCCTGTAATGACCTCCCCTGCCCCAGCGCTACTTCGGGTGACCTTTACCTGCTCCAGCGCGCATTGGGGCCTGCACCGACACAAGCTGTCCTGTCAGTGCTGCTTACTCACAGGGTGTCACAAACACTTAGTGGCATCACTCGAGGAGGGGCAGAACGGTAAGTTCCGCACTGTGCTAACCTCCATTTACTCTCCCGGCATGAGGCGGCCCTGCCCCCTCACCATTTGAGCCATTCAGTGTGGCGAAGGCAATGCACAGAGAGTCTACTGCGCGTTGCCTTCGCTGCACTGAATGGTTCTGACAGCGAGGGGGCGGGGCCGCCTCGTGCTGGGGAGTAAACGGAGGTTAGCACAGTCCAGAACTTACCGTTCCGCCGCACCTCAAGCAACGCCAGTGGTCCCACTGCACCAGCAGGCGATAGAATTGGGCTGTAAATAAGGCATATATTCCTACATATGTGTGGGTGTGGCAGGAAGTTGCAAAGCACTATGGTTTAACCCCCTGCACTGAAGACATATCTGTGACCCCCCCCCCAGCATCTCTTGATTAAACCTCTGGGGGGGGGGATGCTGAGAATGGGCAGGGCCATAATAAATGAGTCTAGAAGTGCCAGCATGCAAACAAATGAGTGAGAGGTATGGAAACTTTTACTGGGCAAATTGAGAAAGGGTGCTATTTAGTAGGAATAGACACAGAGGTTGAATGGTGTGACTCCATCGTTTCAAATTGGAGGCTCCTATGGGTGGAAGACAGGCAGTTGAATGCATAGGAGGAGGGAAATGATGAGACTTGTGCCCAGCCTAATCATGTGGAAGCTTGTTTGCCTTTAATGAGAGAGCAGCCATTGTGTGAAGAGAAAGCAACAGATCACACACACTGACAGTTCATACAGCACAATGCAGTATGGGGTCACCTTCTCACATTTCTATAGCAAACTGGCAGTCTAGATGCACCCTAAGACAGAGGGTGTGTTCATGTGCATGTGCATGCGTGTGTACATGTGTGCACGTGGTTCAGTCTTGTTCAAAAAGTGTGTTTCATCCTGACATATATCGTATTCTGTTCCTCTTTTTTTAACCTTTAAGCATTTCATATCGCTTCTATTAAGGCTGGTTGTTTTTGTACTTTCTCTTGTCTGAAAAGGCTTATTTTTCCCCCTACGTTTTTTTTTTTTTACATGACTCTTACATCTTCCTGGATGTAATGGCCAAACTAGACAAAGTGAGTGCTTCCAAAAATGGAAGCTGTACTGTATGCCTAGTTCCCACCCACCCTAACCCCCTATAACTTCTAATAGAACATAGCTTGTGCTCTGCTGTCATAACATTCTTTCTCTCCCTGGCCTCTACTGGAAGCAGCCAATGATAAGAGTAGAAAACATGCATTATTGTGACCACAATGTTCTACTAGACATTTCAGAGGGCGAGGAGAATGTGTGGCTGCTTTTTGGCAGCAACTACAAATTTAGAATGATCTCTACGTGGATCTTGACTCATTGCTCTTCATGCCTGGCTGTTCCACTTGAGTAGCAAAACCACATTCATTTCATAGGTCATTGTTTCCTTGCTTTTCAGTGTCACATTAAAAAAAGAACCCCACCGTGTCTCATATTAGTAGTGTTACCAAAATTGCCTTTGTTATGGGGAATAGCTTTAAATATGGCAATTTGGTATGTGCAGAGATCTTGAGACCTGTGTGTACCAGAGTTGGGCTTCCAGAATTCCGTTTAAATAATATTGAGCTCACAACCCATTTCAAAAAGCCTCACGGCAACAAGCATTTTTAAATCTTTTGGCAACAGTTCTCATTTTAAAAGGACACTGGGCAACAGTAGCAATACTCAGGACCAAACTACATATGACATTAAGCATATTGAATCTCTCCATTTTTTCCCCTCTTTAAAATAGCAGATCCCAATCTATAGCCCAATTCTGTGTAGGCTGCGGCAGCCGGCCTAAAGGGCTGACCGCTGCATACTCTCGAGTTCTCGGGCTGCCCCAGGGCAGCCTGGGAACAACTTTGGAGAAGGGGATGATCATCCCCTTCCCCCCGTGTAAGTGGCGGGAGGCTGGGCCTCCTCGAATGTAGGCGAGCTCCAGAGCTTGTGTACATTCTTCAAAGAAGTAGGCAATACAGGTTTGTGTACATTCATGCTGCCTGTGCCGGCGTACCTGGGGCCTGGAGGGAGCTCAGGATACTGGGGATCTTGGCCCCCGGTATCCCTGCCCCCTCCAGGCCCCAGGCGGCCTATGGCCACCCTCCCTTGCCACCCAGTCTGCCCTCCCCCCGCCCCTGCCCCAATCTGCCTAGGACTTACCGAGTCTGGCTGCCGGAGGACCTGGGAGATGGCGGGGCAAGCAGTGCCAGCTGCAGTGCTGGGGCTGCTTGCTCTCCGGGTGTCGCGCAAGTGCTTTACAGCACTTGCACTGCCATGGGGCCAGCGGCGGAACGTTGGTGGAGCGCGTGGAGCAGGAGCTCCAGGCACTCGGGGCGGGAGGGCACGATCAGGGGAACTCACCAAAGCGCCGGATCGGCCCTCCCTCCCTCCCTGGAGCCCGTTCAGCTCCGAAATAAGCGGTAAATGGGCGGGGGGCATGTTGACATCATGCGAGGGGCGCGTTGACATCATGCGCGCAGGCCATGCCCCTGCACGCCCGGCACCGGGCGCGCGCCCATCATCTCTGCACAGGGCTCGACTTACTCAGGATTGCGCCGCTAGACTGAGACTATAGCACAGGTGGAGCAAGGCCAACCCATTGCACCTGGACTGTGTCCATTTGTCCTCAATGTGTAACTGCAGCAAATCCCACCTTTGGGGGCCAATCAGTGGCGTAACTAGGGTGGTTTGAGTGGCACCACCTGCTGTGGGGGCGCCGGCCTCGAGTCGGACTCGAGAGACTTGAGTCGGACTCGAGAGACTCGTGTCCGGGAATTGAGTGACTCGCGAGGCGGCGAATTGCGACTCGTGAGTCACTCGTCACTGAAGGAAGGGGCAGTCAGGGGTCAGCAGCGGCGCCACGTCACACGCACACGACGCGCGCGCGCGCACACACACACACACACACACACACACTCACTTCCGCTGCCGGCTGCCCAGGCGCGACGTGGCCGGCGGCGCTTGAACTGAAGAAGAACAGAACAAAGAACATGAAGCACGCACGCTGTGGAAAGGAGGTAAGCCGGCTGGTTTCGGGAAAGCGGAAGCGTTGAAAGCCGCCTGCGTCTCGGCGCTTCCTGCTCAGCCTGTCCAGTCCCTGTGGTGAAGGGCTTTCTTGGCGAGGATGCGGGGGGGCAGGGGGCGCCCGGAGCAGGGTCCCTGAGGGGTGCCCCCCAAAAAATCGCGTGAAAGTTCCCTAGGGGCACCAAATCCCCCCCACCGAACCAGGTCCCAAAAAGTCTTGTTACGCCACTGGGGCCAATAGTCACTTTGGGGATGAATTTTTAGCAGGAAAATGATGCAGAAGCTGCTATTTTACTGGGAGAGTATAGAACAGAGGTGGCCAACCATTCAACATGACTGCTCCTGGCCCTTTAATGGTTGTATAGGTGAGGGCATTTCAGCAGGTGCAGCTGCTTTAGCAGCACCATCAGCACTTGCAGCTGCCAAGATTCTGTCTTCTACACAACTCTTAAGAATGCAGAGGCCCTAATGGTGGAAGGTTGGCCATTCCGGTATAGAACAATGTATAGTACTATAGAACAATGACAATACATGCATTTATTAACAAGCAATATATCACTCTTAAATCCAGTCCTCAAGAAACAAAACGATCAGGACTGAATTGCCAAATGAATTTTGTCCTAACTGTTTTTGTTAGTGACTTCTTGTGACAAAAAGGGGGACAGGATGTGCAGAACTAAACTTATTCAACTCTTTTTGCTTCCCTTGACGTCCCTCAGATATTCAACCTGGGCAATTTCCAAATTCTCATTGAAATTTTACTTTAGGGGCAGTTGGGTGGCAGCTTTACAAAAACAGTCTCATGTCCTTAAACCGAAATGCAGACTGCCGCCATGGCTACATGAGAGCTGGCTAATAAGCCTTCCAATCACGCGCGGGTTGTTCACAAGTATAAATCTGCTTTCGTGATGTCTCTCAGCACACCATACCTTGACAGTAATTTATACACACTTCATCCCTCAAGCTGCTGAACCTTTCCTATAAAATATGTACAATGTAGCTCTTAGCATACAAGATTTTTATATGAAGGAGCTCTTCAAGAAAATTATTACAATCCAACTCTATAAAATCAGCTCCCGTCAGTGTATCCAACTTTCCCTGACCCTCTAGCAAGACAAAGGAACAAACCCCAGGATGAAGCGATGTAGATGAAGAGGTGGGGTTATGCAGGCAGGCACAAACCTGACTCTGTTTTTGGAAGAGGGAGCTGGTTCAGCTTTCATCCCAATGAATTCCACAGGAACACCTATTATTCACTTCCCCCATATAAGTGAACTGATGCTATTCACTCCTACGATAAAAGCAATTGGGTGCACTTGGAGACATTAGCCACATGCAGACATGATCTATTCTGTGGGTGCTGTGCCCAGGTGCAGCATCCCAAGAGTGTGCTGGGAAGTCCCACCCCTCTGCCTAAACAGGGGCTGCATGGAGCATCTGAGAACATCTTGTCATATACAAGCTATGCAGCCACACACAACACCCCCATAATAATAATGGGCTGGTAGCATATATGAGCTAAAATGACGGACCACCTCCTCATCCCTCCTGTTTTCTCCTGCCCTGTGAGATCTTCTGCTCTGTGTTCCCTTGCTGTTTGGAGAAAAAAAAGGTGATGAAGAGCAGGAATTCGTTGTCATGGCTCCTGCATTTTGAAATGAACTGCCCAGAGAAGCTTGTGTGTCTGGCACTTTGCGAAGCTTCCGAAGTTTGATAAAAACCCTGAGTTGGATCCTAAGTGATCCTTGTGCAAACAGGAAGCACCACCATTTCCCTAAGACAGGGGCAATTTTTGCTGATCCTCCCTTCCCTCTGCAGCCCTTGGCACTCCATATCATTCTGTTCTGGCAGGTCTTTGAATCTCAGGAATGAGGTTTTGGAGGTGCAGTGGGCTGCTGTGCTGCTTCCATGATCTCCTGTTTTGGAAAGCTTTTAGAAAGTGGTGGGAGGAGGAGTGGCGGATTTGGGGTAACCCTCACCCTGAGTCTGCTGCTGCCTCCTTCCATCCAACTGGGGAGGCAAGCCACATTGATCTGCCCTGCTCACTATATACGAGCAAGAATTGGATCACCCCCTTCCCTCCCTGCACTTGGTCCTCACACGGGGTTTACAGTTTAAAGGAAACATGTCCATTTAAATGCCATGTGAGGGTAGAGTGCATTGTTGCCTCCTCCCATCTCCATACTCACAAGCTGTTTAAAGTTTTAAGGGACATGTTCCCTTGAACCCCCCTGTGTGGAATCAAGAGTGGGCAGGAGGTGAGAAGCTTTTTTTTTGGGGGGGGGGTCCATACTCCCTCCAGTGCTGCTGGAAGAAGATGGAGTGGGTTAGACTGCCATGCTCCAGATCACCTCTCCCCACCTCCTTGGTGCTTACAAAGCACCAGGTGGGCAGGGCAGGTGATTTGGAACCCACCCCACTTCCCTTTAGTTTACTTACCAGGACTGCAGCATGTAGATTCCCTGCTCCGCAACGCTTCTGTTTGATAGGAATGGAAGCAGTGCAGGCTGGGCATCGAGATTACACCGCTTCCTTTCGTATCAAACAGAAGCAGCATGCAGCAGGGAAGACGGCACACTGCAATCCTGGTAGGTTAAGGGAAGGGGGGAAGGGGTGCGCCTGTTCGTTCACCCATGCTCCTGCCCTCTCCCACATCCATGGATATGTGTGCAAAGGTGACTTTTGGGGGAGGGGAATTGATGTGGGGGGGCATGCTGCCTCAGGCACTAGGAGTTCTTGGGCTAGCCCTGTTTTATAAGGTTCCCTCCACATCTGCACATAATACATATAATGGGAAGAACTGAACCCTACGTGATTTTATGTTGGTGGTGCTGCTAACTGAAATGAGATCCTATTGCTGCCTAGTCCAGTAGGATATAAATTTTAAAATATAGTCTAGAAGTGTTATTTATACAGCACTTCAAGTTTCTTTGGTGTTTAGCAAATGAATAATAATAATAATAATAATAATAATAATAATAATAATAATAATAATAATAATAATATTTTATATCATCAGAACCTCGCAATTGGGGCATTTTCCTTTAAGCTGAATATTGTGGTAGCCTTTCATTTAACTGAAATAGCTAAAGGCAGAAGGAAGCCAGTAATAAAAATGTTTTATTTGAATGCTGCTGTAAGGCATGAATACAGACTAGAGATAAATTTGAATGGGAGAAAAGCAGCTGTGATTAGAGATTCCCGTTATAAATGTGGTCGACAAACATTCATTTTTTTATTATTATTTTTTACTTTTCCAAAGTCCATTCATTTTTCACGTTGGAATCAGGCCATTTGCCAGACAATTGGCTGGGGGAAATTCTCACTGGAAAAAATATATCAGCTTCATACCTCTTTTCACTTTTACATTCAAACTGTCAAGGGCTCATTATATTTTTCAAATTGCCCAAACATTCATAAGATCATGTAATAGAGATCTGTTACATCTTAATACAGATCTGTTACCACCTTGTCAACACTTTGATTAAAGGGTGATACAATGGTGTCCTTCATCCAGTGAAAATCTAAGGCATTGAAGAGCTAGGAATGGCTCAGAAGTTCATTATGGTTGTCACCCTGAAATGCAAACGGTGATATTATCTTTGCTGTTACCTTTGGCATAATTGGTGTGTGTGTGTGTGTGTGTGTGTGTGTGTGTGTGTGTGTGTGTGTGTGTGTGTGTGTGTGTGTGTGTGTGAGAGAGAGAGAGAGAGAGGTTAGTGAGAGTCATCTTCTGCTGGTGGAATGTTTTATGGATCCAGTTGAATAAACAATTTCTTTACAATGCTGCTTAGACAATTCATGTGATAATCTCCAAAGATGGAAGAATCTGGGTCAAAATGGATGTGGCATGGGAATTCTACACTTAAAACTCCTAATACAGTGTATTTTTCTCTCCTTGCCCCCAAAAGCAACTGCCTATGTGTTTGTGTAATTTGGATTGGGGTTGGGGGTCTTTGTGCATGCGCGAAAATCCGAAAAATACTCGGATGGACGCGCTGCCTGGGCCTTCTTTCAGAAGGCCCTGGAGTGCCGACGGGGTCAGACGCTCCAAGGCCGGCTCCCGGGCCGGCCTCGGAGCGTCCGGAGGGCGACGCGGGGGGGGGGAGCCGGGTCGCCCCCCACGCACCGCGATATCATAGTGTCACTAGGGTGACACGCACCCCCTGCCCCAGGGTGACGCTTGTCCTAGTGACGCTACTGATTCAAGGGATAGAAGTTACATACTGAGCAATGAGTCTGCACTGGGATGAAAGCCAGAAAAGTAGTGTAATGCCATTAATCTAGGTCCTCTTCTCTTGCCTTCCTAATTTGATAGACTACTAAACTATTTTTGACAGGAAATCTGGTGAATTCGTTTGTTTACATGGTGTGCTATTAAGTGTGCAAATTTGCAACCTTTGGAAGACCTGTTTGCATAGTTTGGCGGCCTGCAAGAAGCAAGCAAAGGATGGGTGAAAATAGATAGAAGAGTTGTAAGCTAAGCCAAATTGCTAAATATCAAACCCTCAAAGTTATAGCTGGGAGTTTTTACACCCTCCAACTTGGAATTTAAACTATGAGAACACTGAAATGTGTTCATCTGGACTGAAGCAAGGATTCCTTATGCGTGGACAGGGATTGAACTGAAATGAGAAAAGATACCGGAGAGACCCCTAGCAACATCTTTTTAACATTTGATCATTTTTTTCCTGCGGTTTTGTTGCCTCAGGCAGCATGCCGCTTTAATTTTACCTTAACCATTTGAATTGCTGCACCCTGGGCAAGAGCCCAAACTGTATCAATGCTAGATAGTGGTTGGTTTCTCTTGAAACGGTGCTTGTCCTAAACCAGCCTCTTCTAGGCTTCTGGCTCACCAATTCCAACAGAGCAACTGCACAGCCAGTGGCTTGATGATTGCAGGTTTGGTTTCATCAAAAGATGTCTTGCTAATCTGAACAAGGAAAAGAGAAATAAAGCTACCTGCGGAGTTGTACAATAAAGCAATGACAAGAAAGAAATAGCACTAATTTGACAATGCACTGACAGGATTATCATGCAATTAACAAAATGGGGAAAAAAGCTCCAGCTTGTTACATTGAATTGGTTGTGCTGAAGTGGCAGTTGCTGGAGGTGAAAGCAGAAACTTATGCAACTCCCTCCGATGAATAGCAACTCCATTGCTCTGACTGTCCTCATTTATTCACTTTTCCAACAGCTGAGTGCTACATGTGGTGTGAAAATCTCTTGGCACCCATTTCCCCCCCTCAAAGCCTTTCATACTACACTGCTTAAGAATTAACAGAAATACTGGCGCTAGTTACAATAGCTCCTTGCACAGGTGTCAGCTGGGCTGAGTTAAGCTGTTCTGTTTGCTAAAACCTGAGCTACATCTGCTAGCAACACCGGTGCCAGGTTGCTGAAGGCCCTGTGGCAAAGCCCTGCATTGAGTTCCCATGGCACCCTCTGCCTGCCTCCGATGCTGCATTGGGTCACAGGTACTGAGGCTTTCAGGGGTTGGCCTGGAAAGATGTGTGCTCTGATGGGTGTAGAATTTCAGAAAATGCCCAGCTTGGTCTACCCTTGCTGCCACCCTTGCATGATGCTAGTATAAGTAAACCCAGTGCCAGTGGTTGGCATGGTTGGGCATCTGCCATGGCCCAAACACTCAAAAACCAACAGCCCAATCCTACTTAAACTTCCTCACTCTGATGCAGTGGCACCAGCATGGGCATCCTGTGGGGGAGTTTAGCAGGCGGAAAGTCTCCTCAGGGTAAGGGGGCATTTGTCCCCTTGCCCCAGGGAAAGCCCCAGCCTGCACAATGGGTCAACTCAGACCTGCACCAGCGATATTGCTGGCACAGGTCCGTGTTGATCTGTGTCAGCGGATCAGGCCTAGGAAGGAGAATAGGATACAGCGCATGCTGGTGCTGCAGATCCCGCCCCTTCCAGAACCCGATCCGCCCCACCCCATTTCTACCCTCCCCCGCCCCATCCCAATCTGCTCCCAATGCCACACTTACCTGCATCATCCACTGCTTCATGGTGTTGCTTCATCCACTGGCACCGCTGCTTTCAGGTGCGCCATCACAAAGTGCTTTACAGCACTTTTTCGACAGCTAGCGCACACTCTGCTGGCACAAGTACTCAATAGGATTGGGCCAAAAGAGTGAAGTACACTGGTTCAAAAACATTATATAACATCTGGCAAGGAAAGGATTTCAACCCTGACTGTTCCCTGGAAGGACAGATACTAAGGCTGAAACTCAAATATTTTGGCCACCTAATGCAAAGGGAGGACTCTCTGGAGACGACTCTGATGCTGGGAAAAATTGAAGGCAAAAGGAGAAGGGGAAGGCAAAGGATGAGATGGTTAGACAGCATCACCGATGCAACGAACATGAAAATGAGCGAACTCAGGAAGATAGTGGAGGACAGGAAGGCCTGGCGGGATATGGTTCATGGGATCACGAAGGGTCGGACACGACTTAACGACTGAACAACAACAAGGAAAGGATTAAACGGTTCCATCTCCTGCTGGGCCCCTACTCAACCTGTAGCCATCTGAAGTTGCTTTGCCTGATAAAAGCAAGTCCTTGGAAAAACCATCATGGAATTACACGCAACACACAGTTCTGCCCTTTGCGTAGACTCTTAAAGGAAAACCTGACATTTTGACATTAAAGCCTCTATAATAACCGGTGGTGAATTGTGCACCAGGTTCTTGATGGGTTGTAGGCCACTGAAAGCTATGTTCCAAATAAATAAATTAGCCTTTAAGGTGCTACAAAACTCTTTGTTGTGTTTGCTGCTGTGGTGGACTAGCATAGCTACCTTGGAGGCACGTTGTTGGCGCTCAACTTTGGACTACAATTCCGTGCTCAGTTATCAACAGGACTATTAACTTTGGAGTGACTTAGAACCCTTCAGAATGTTCTCAAAAGTGCTCCTCACCATGCAGGGAGGCAAAGTGTGATATTGAACTTGGATTTCCATCACATTTACAGTTTATGGCACCAGCAGTTTGGCCCCTCTGCTGTGCTCTCTCTTTAGCCCTGTCAACTGGAGGTGAAATGAAAAACAATGCATGATATTGTGTGTTCACAATCATCACTTCACTACCTGGAATGCCCCACTATGCAGAGGGGAAAAGCTCCTCCTGTGTGGATACCTGGATAGCCCCTTATCACTGGGTCTGGGACCACAACCAGCGCAGGCAAGTTCCCAAATGCTAAAACTGGCAAGGTTTTATATTAAAAATCTGATTGAATTAAATTTAGTGAATTTAACATACAAATAGATTGTTAGAAACTCTTCTATTAATTATTTCTATGGCACCTTCTGTTGCTTTCCTTTCTGTTCCACCCCCCATCACTTTGTCTTTTCCTTTTGCATTGTCTCCTACATGTACTCTCACGTTTTATTGCTCTCATTTATTACTTTCTGTCCTTGGACTGTTTCATTTAATTGGTTCCCTCCCAGGGGTTGAGAAACTTGGTCCTCCACCTCCTCTGTCAAGCAGAATTGCCTCTCTTAAAAACTGAGCCTCAACCATTTAAGTATATAAACATCTTTTCCCCCTATGAGCATATAATAGGAGTGAAAAGCAATGTTGGCTAAAACTTGGGGCAAGTTTATTTTTCTCTGCATTATTTTTTGATTACAGAAATTAATGCGTGCTGTTTCCTTTTGAAAAGTGCCAAGGCTTGCATGTAATGTGCTGTGGATATGTGTACGTATCGTCAATTTTCAAATAAATCAGTGATATGTACCAATTTCAAAAATACTGATTAAGAGATGTGCCTGATATCTAAAACATATTTGAGAAGCTGTGGCTCTTGACTAGGGTTCCCAGCACTTGTAGAAAAGTTAATATCTAATTTCTTGAAATAAAATAAATGTTGGTTGCTGTGCAGGACCCAGGGGAGGAAGCATAGCAAGTCCTGGAACAGAGACAGGCATTGAGCTCGGTGTCATTTGGTGGATCTGGGACAGAGTTTAGTGCAGTGCTTCCCAAACTGGGAGGTGTGGCTCCCCACCAGCCAGGGGAGCCGCGGAGTGCCACGGAATCCTCTCGGAAAACAGTGCAATGCCAACTGGCAGGCATCAACATAATGTAATGGGGAGCTGCGGCCAATGGTCGCCAACGGTCAAGGGAGTCGTGGGTAGAAAAACTTTGCGAAACAAACACTGGCCTAATGGTTTGAGGGGAGGGAAGAGAAAATACGGTAAAACAACTGAAGGGGGGGCGCTTTTCCCCTTGCTTTGCTGGGAAGTGGTCTGAAAGAAACAATAAAAAATGAATAAGCAAAGCCTGGCCTGGCTTGTAAGCCTGACCTATATGTGGTTGAGGCACTTGTAAGCCTGGCCTATATGTGGTTGAAGTCTTGCTTTATTCCTTCTGGAGCCTAGAAGATGGAAACATTGGGAATGAACAAAGCACCTTTTGGGGAGGGGGGAAATTTAGAAAGGCCAGTTGCCTATACCTACAATAGGTCAGAGAAACTGATCTTAACACAGCAACTGGAGAACTTGGGATGGATTTGGACTGACTATCTAATTTCTAGGGCTTAACTGTATTAACAGTCTCAAACATCTCTCTCTCTCTCTCTCTCTCTCTCTCTCTCTCTCTCTCTCACACACACACACACACACACACACACACACACACACACACACACACACACGGTAACCTGTACGTTATGATACAAAAGCCAGAAAAAAAATCTAAATGACTTTCACAGAAGTGAATGACTGTTCACAAGCAGCGAGTGGTCTCCTGGGACGAAGTGCCTCATTGGGACAAAGTGTCAAGGTAAGAGAAGACACAGCGAGTTGAGCAGATGTGCGAGTTGAGCAGCAGGGCGAGGAAGCCAGGCCCCAAACACTGCCTGACACTTCCCTTGAGGAGAGGAGAGCTCCAACTACATTAAGTTTCCTAAACTTAGATAAACCCATAACTTACACACAAAAGCTATGCAGTCAGACAGCCAGCAGCAGGGTGGGGGCTATCCAGTGTTTTGCACTGAGTGTCACATGTATGACTATATGCCTTTTGGGCATAAGTCATGGGTGTGTGCTCGGTGCAAAGATCTCCAGGCTCTCAGGGAACGAGTTCGCTCCCTTGGGGACATGCACTAAAATTGAGTGGAGGGAGAGTTAGAATGGACAAAAGAAAATATTTCTTCACCCAGTGTGTAATTCATCTGTGGAACTCCTTGCCACAGGATGTGGTGATGGAACCTGGCCTAGATGCCTTTAAAAGGGGTTTGGCTAGATTCATGGAGGAAAACACCATCACAGGTTACAAGCCGTAAATAACCTCCTGGCTTTAGAAGTAGGTTTTCTCTGTGCCAGGTGCAAGGGAGTGACAACAGGAAATGGGTATCTTGTTGTCTGTGTGCTCTCGGAGGCATCTGGTGGGGCCACTGTGAGATACAGGAAGCTGGACTAAATGGGCCTTTGGCCTGATCCAGCAGGGCTCTTCTTATGTTCTTATGTTCTTAAATGTATAGTTTTGGATCAGAGCACAAAATTAACTTCATTACCCTTTTCTGAGAAAGGATTCCTCATGCAGGAACTGTCCCCGAACCATTATTCCATATGGTAAAGTGTTGCCACATGAGGAAGATAACATCTTACTTATAAATAGCAGATCTTCAGTGTGGTTATTATTTGATTTTTTTTTAAATCTACGATCGACACTATACATGAAAACAAAACTCTCTTTTACAGGGTTCTGTCTGCACCAACTGTTCTTGTTTACCAGGACTGCCCCCCATTTCTGGTACCTTTCACTTGTCAAACACACTCCCTATTTTGTTCTTGTTTTGTCTTCTGAAGTGATGTTTGTGATGCTTTTTGTAAAATGTTAGTAGTGTGTACAACATAACATTCTTCAGGTTTCAGCTCCCTCTCAGCAGTGCCAGCTTGACATGGAGCTGAATAAGCCTCAGGTGGTGAAGGGGTGTGTCTGTGTGATTTGCATAGCCTTGACTAGCCATCATCAGCTGGTCCAGCCTCCACCCAGGACTCCCCTAACCCAACTGGGTGTCAGGACTCTACTGGCCACCACTGCTTGTCTCCATCCCTGTTCCTTGGATTAAAAAAAACAAAACAAAAAACGGCAAGCAGAACGGAGCAGAAGGCTGGAGCCTCCCACTCAATTCTCCTCTGTGCTTCATTTTCCATTCTGTTCCCATCTTCCCTTTTAAAATCCAGGAAGTAGAAGTATGAAAAAGAAGAGCAGTAATGCTATCAGGCCACCAGGCCAGGGATGTGTGTGTGCTGTTGGAAGAGGGAAGGGGCACGTGCACATGTTGGAGGAGGGGAGGAGGAGTGCTTGTGACTGCAAGGGGGCATTTGGCACAGCAAGAAGCTGGGCAGCAAGGGTGCCATTTGAGCAGACACTGCCTTTTCCTGGGTCTCTAAATATTTGAGTTTCAGCCTTAGTACCTGTCCTTCCAGGGAACAGTCAGGGTTGATTTCATTTAGGATTGACTGATTTGATCTCCTAGCAGTCCAAGGGACTCTCAGGAGTCTTCTCCAGCACCACAGTTCAAAAGCATCTATTCTTCGGCGCTCAGCCTTCCTTATGGTCCAACTCTCGCAACCATACATTGCTACTGGGAACACCATCGCCCTGAGTATGCGAACTTTTGTTGGCATGGTGATATCTCTGCTTTTTATTATGCTATCTAAATTTGCCATAGCTTTCCTTCCGTATCAAACAATCACTCCCTTACTCGGGGTAAGCCTTTGTGGCGTGGATGGGCCTACTCAGACCTGCACTAGCTAAATAGCTGGTGCAGGTCCGTGTGGACCCATGCCGCAGGTTTGGGTCTGGGAAGGGGGTTAGGATTTGATGGCTACCACCATTGAACCCACCCCCTTCCCAGATCTGCTCTGCCCATCTAAGATGTGTGACATGGGGGACTCTATTGGGTATGAAGGGAACAAGTACAGCAGCTCATGACATGACTCAATGGAATGGCATGAAATGAGGAGGAAGGTAAAGTTAAAGATACAGCCATCGATAGCTTTGCTGGTGGAGGTAAGAAGAGTATTGTAACTTGGAAGGTGAGTAAAAAGAACAAAAAGGAATGTAATGTACACAGTAATCCTGTTCATAACTGGGCCCTGAACATCAGCAGTTTCTAGGTAGAAAGAGACAGAGGAATTCTTGACAATAAAAAGAGGTGTATAATGGCACAAACGAGAAGAGTGCAGGCCGGCAGCCAGGCCGCCATCCACCAGTGCAAGGTAAGGTGGCACTGGGTGGTGGGAGGAACAGGGGAGCTTCTGGGCAAGGTGGGGGAGTGGAGGAATGAGGGAGGGTGGGTTCGGCGGCATGGGTGCAAGGGCAAAATCACTGGTGCAGGACCAAGGAGTCTCAGAGGGACAGTGGAAGCTCTCCCCAGGGCAAATAAACAAAAGTTCACTTACCCTGAGGAGACCTCTGCAACTCCCTCCCCCCCCCCAGAAGATGCAGCATGTGTGTCCTTGGTGTGGCTGCAATGGGGGGGGGGTTAATTAGAATTTGGCTTTAACTGTGGTTAATTTAGCTATGATGAGGGGGGGTTGTTGCTGCTGCAGCAGAATCCTTTTCAACAAGAGACCCAATGAAGATGCTGTCTAATCCTGATTCCTGCAAGTCTGGCAAAGAGGCAATGGGTTGAAAAATACATAGTCAGAGACCCCTAATATAAGGTCAGTGCTAAAAGACAGTAAGAAAAGGGACAAATTGCATATAGAACATTTGCTGCTAGGAAACAAGGCTCTGAAATTAAACATAAACGCTGAGCATTTAAACTGAAATTGTGCTTCAGATAAGGCATAATGTCAGTACTGGGAGGGCTAAGAGATTGCCGTCTAGGTTGCATGGAGCTTGTCTAATTCACTATTCAGCATGAACCAGAACCCATGTCAGGGAAAGGAGATGAGTGAGTCCCAGGAGAAGGCGAAGAGGAGTAGCACCTAGTGGTTAGTGTGTTCAAACCCCTTCCTGCTCCCTGCTTTCCCTTTACTGGATCAGCAACTGAATGGGCAAAAAGCCTTGGTAGTTTGTATCCACTGTCAGCATCCCAGGCTACAGAGACCAGGCAGAGGAAGGCCATCTTCGAAAAAACCCTCCCAGGATAACACTGAACCCCAGAGGTTCTAATTAGAAATCAAACCCACAGTAGCATCTGCGCAGTAAAGAAATGTGACAACCCACTGAATTACCCATGAATATTGACTAGGAAGACAAAGGGTTAAAACATAACTAGTTTGTTAAAAGTAATTAAACAAAATGGGGAAAGGTGGGTAGTAAACGTATAAGGGTCTTGGAGGAAGCTGATTATCTGAATCCATTCCAGTCTGGCTTCAGGCCGGGGTTCGGGACAGAGACGGCCTTGGTCGCATTGGTGGATGACCTGCGCCGGGGACTGGACAGGGGGAGTGCGTCCCTGTTGGTCCTGCTGGACCTCTGGGCGGCATTTGACACCATTGACCATGGTGTCCTTCTGGGTCGGTTGGCTGGGTTGGGGCTTGAAGGCACCGTTCTGAGGTGGTTCCGCTCCTTCCTGGCTGATAGATCCCAGAAGGTGGTGCTGGGGGATGCTTGTTCAGCACCCTTGCCCTTGAGGTGTGGGGTACCGCAAGGGTCAATTCTATCCCCCATGCTGTTTAACATCTATATGAAGCCGCTGGGAGAGGTCATCCGGGGGTTTGGGGTAGGGAGTCATCAGTATGCTGATGACACCCAGCTTTTTCTCTCCTTTCCACCCAACTCCAAGGGGGCGGTCGATGTCCTGAATCGTTGTCTGGAGGCAGTTGGGAGCTGGATGGGAGCAAACAAGCTGAAATTAAATCCTGATAAGACAGAGGTTCTTTTGGTCCAGAAGTCTACGACTCAGGTACTGGATCATCGTCCTGCTCTGAATGGGGTTGTACTCCCTCTGAAGGAGCAGGTCCGCAGCTTGGGGGTTCTCCTGGATGCGCAGCTGCTCCTGGATTCCCAGGGGGCGGCTGTGGCCAGGGGGGCTTTTGCCCAGCTTCGGCTGGTGCGCCAGCTGCGACCATGCTTGGATCGTGCAGACCTGGCCACAGTGACCCATTCCCTAGTGACATCTAGACTAGATTACTGCAATGCGCTCTACGTGGGGCTGCCTTTGAAGACTGTTCGGAAACTGCAACTAGTGCAGAATGCGGCGGCCCGAGTGGTTGCCGGGGCTTGTCGGTTCGACTCAGTCAGACCGCTGCTTCGGCGGCTACACTGGCTGCCGGTTCGTTTCCGGGCACAATTCAAAGTGCTAGTTTTGACTTTTAAAGCCCTTAATGGCTCGGGTCCAGGGTATTTGAGGGACCGCCTCCTTCCTTATAATCCGACCCGCACTCTGAGGTCATCAGGGGGAGCCCTGTTAACCGTGCCGCCATTGACGGAGGTGAGGGGGATGGCGGCGCGGAATAGGGCCTTCTCGGCTGTGGCGCTCCAATTATGGAATTCCCTCCCCCTGGAATTAAGAACGGCTCCCTCTTTAGAGACCTTTCGGCGGGGCCTTAAGACATTTTTATTTAGACTAGCATTCGATGTCTGACATGGTGGGCTGACTTTTAACTTTTAACCTTGAACAAATGGCTTTTAATAACTGTAACTAGAGGTGACCCACTGGGGTTGTTTGTTTTAATTGTTTTAATTGTTTTAATTGTTTTAAATTGTTAATTATTTTAATGTATATGTTATTTTAATGTTGTAAGCCGCTTTGAGTGCCCTTGCCGGGAGAAAGGCGGCATATAAATTCTTTAAATAAATAAATAAATAAATAAATAAATAAATAAATAAATAAGCAAGCTGATGGAAAATGCCTGAGCTTTGCTGGAAAACACAACAAAAAGGTCATTAACATCCAGCAGATGGACTGGGTGGTGCTCAAAAAGCTCAATCCGCATAGCCCCTCAATGCCTCGCTACTGGGAAGTTGCAAACTGGCTGTAATAGCAAACCAGAAAACAACAACACGTAATTTCTTAATGCAAACCTAGCTAGATGGTCCCGAGCTTAAGCTACTTACATTGTTGAAGGAAGACCCAATTCTTGCAATTGAGCTCCCAACGAATGGGTCACTCAGCGACTGGCAGAGAATAACACAGACTACATGTGGGCTGGTGAATATGTTGCTTTGCTTGGATGATGTCAACAAATCACCTGATTGGAAGAGTGGAACCTATCTGGTATATGGATAAGGGGCTGCTCCTTGTGATTAAATAACTCAAAGAAAATATGAGAACAAAATGGAGGAACACAATCACAAAACATTTTGTTCCCTTCAGAAACTCATTATGTACACTAAACGCCATTATTGTGGAGCAAACATAAAAGTGTCTGTTTAAGTATCACTCTGTCTACATCTTCCCAAGCTGTGTCTGACAGTTTGATCATGCATTGCTGAAACTGTCTGTGCCTCTTATTGTAGCACTTCTTGATGATGCCTGCTGTGGTTTCTAGTCAGTTAGATGTCTAGTCTCCAGGAGCAACAGCAACAAGCCTTGCGGCACCTTGTTATGGCACCACAATATTCAGCACCGTGAGTGGGAGAGAAAGTGAGCAAACCCCACCTGGGTCTGCCTACGTTGGACATTCCCCTCCTGTGGTCCTTCCTACTGCCAACAAGTAGACATGTATCATTTTATACAGCTGCATCAACTAATCACTGCCAATATCCCATCCTCCTTCCCGGTCTCGATCCAACTTCCCAGCGCCACTCGGACTTGTGCCAGCAAATTGCTGGTGCGTTGAACAAATGTTCCCTTACACAAAGGAGACCTCCAGGACTGCCCCCTTGCAGGACTCAGAGTGTGGCATGGCTGCAATGGGGGGTGGGTGGGTAGATAGGATTGGGCTGCCCATCAATTGAATATAAATTGGTGTTAGGCTCTGTCTAAGAATGAATTTATTTCACTGTGGAAGTATGCAATACCTTTTCCTGTGTTCAGTAACAATCGTATACAAATTAAAATTCTGCAAACTGGTGCATACTAATATGTAGTAGAGAGTGGGCTAGTTGAATATAATTGACATGATTTATTTTATTTTGTTATTTTAGTTATTGAAATGTGGCCAATGATTTATACAAGGAATAAGTTGGTTATCTCCAATTTATTCCAATATGAAATAAAGCTGTAATCAATTTAATTGTATGATGTTTTTATAGTATCTTGGAAAATATATGCCTGCATACAAAATTTATGAAAAAGAAGGTCTGAACAACTATTCAAACTATTCAAAAGTAGGGTGAGACGTGTCCAGCTGTTCTAGTGGCTGACGATATGCCATAAATTCCACTGAGTCCAATGGAACAACTGTATCTATATTTTTCTGGATACAACATTCATATTACAGAATCCAGTGAATGTGTAAATAGGTTTCTGCTGTGCACAAACACCAACAGCCTGCCACAGAGATGCAAATAAACATGTGCAGTCTTCTTTCTATGAGGATGTTTCAGCCTATCATCCTACCCAGCCTTCCTTCAACCCCCCCTCTGAAGACTGGGGTACTCTCCAGAGTGGCTTTTCCAAGGGGCTGCCACCAGAAAGGTAAATTGGCACATAGTGTTTTGCCAACTCACATAGATTTCTTTGGACCCCAGACCATGTCTCCTATGTGAATGTGATGATTCTTGTATAGCTCCCATAAGAATCCCCAGGGAACCACCTGCCTATATATAATAGGCAATGTGTCTCTGCAGATGTATACATTGCCTTCTTCTGTTCCCACAGCTCACTGCTTTGGGATGCTGGTCTTTTAATTAAATCCGAGCTTAGTCAGGGTGCAGCTAATACCTTGCAACATTGTGGTCCCCATAAGTACTGTAAGAAGAGTTTAGCCCAATTGTCTCATAACTGGAAGATGATGTTGAAATGCATTATCGCTGCTCAGGGGAATAAATGTTGCTCATGTAATTCACTCTTAAAAGCCCACTGTCAAAGACTAAACCTTACAATAACCTTAACCTTGGCTTATTGAAATATAATAGTCGAAAGAAGCTGTCAAGAGAAATAAGTGTATACTTTTTGCATACATAATATTTTGTCACACATAACAACCCTCGGTAGGCCAGTAGAAAGATAAGCCCTTCAAAAACTGCTCATAATTGCTTTAAATATACTCAGTTGCACTGTATGTTCTCCAGTGTTAAAATGTGCAGAGGTGCCATGATGATTTCTGAAACCTCCTAGCAGTTAATCTAAGTGTTGCTTATTGATGCCCGTTCTAAAAAACTAGCTGTCACAAAGAATTTCCAATTATATTTTCTCTTGACCTCCACATTTGTGTGTGCCCTATAATTAACATAATAAATACTAGTAGGGGAAAATGCACAATTGAAAGGTTCCTGCATGGAAATTCTCAACAATAATTCTAGTCTTCATACAAATAGGCACCACACATTCAGAATGTCTATTGATGTCTTAAATATGAGTTTCTTATATTGTACAAATTAAAAAAGACCAGCTTTCTCACTTACTTGTGGTTTTATAACACTGCACATGTGGCTAAAGGCCCAAGTTTAACAATACAAGTATTTATATGTAAAAACTGTGACAATATATCAAGTCTAATCAGTCACAAAAGAGTCTGGTTGGTTGAGAGGACTGATGGCTGGATTAGCCTGCCTTAGTTCAAATGGCATCATTTATAGGTTTCATTTACTTTATTGGGTTTCATAGAACATTTAATGTCTGTTTTAAATGCATTCTTATGCACCAAAGATCTTTGGGGTCCTGTACCTATACAGCTCCCATTCATTTCAGTGAAGCTTGTGTGGGACCATTTCCAGAGGGATTGTACTCCAGGCTTAGCAATCATAGGCTTGGATACAAAGATGTGCAAGTGAGATTCTGTTCGTATAATGCGCTGGATCTTTTCCACCTCTCTCCTTCCACTGCAGTATCAGAGGGCATCTGAAGAACTCTCTTGAGGCTCAGGTGACCATCTGGAATACTGTGGGGTGGGTAACGGAGGGAGGGCTGCAACAGAAGGGGGAACTGGCAGAAATTGAGGGGACACATTTGGTTTTGGGGGGGAGACAAGATGAGCACACTGGCTCCCACAGATGATGTGTACATGAAACACTGTCCCTCCCTATGTTCAGTGTGTGCCTAAAGCAACAAACATTTATTGCAGGGGCAGATCCTCCCAGTTACAGTCACCCCTGGAATGTTCCAAGGGATGATCTCCTGCCATGATTGGTATTTGTTTCTGCAGTCAAATAGTGATGATGGAAAGAGCACTGGAAGGAGCTTCATTTGTCCATCACCAGTAGGGTGAGGCTTGTGAAGAGGGCGAATGTCTTCTCAGATTCCAATGGTATTTCAGCTTCTTTATTAACTAGTGTTTTCCGTTAAGATAGTGGTGTCCCATTAAGAGTAGATTTTAACAAAGGGGAAAGGGAAGGAAGGGAAAACTCCTCCATAGTCCCTCCAATGTGTGAATGGAATGCTGTCCACACATCTTTGGATCCAAGAAAGATGTTCCCTATAGCTTCGTGTAGAGTAGACCATTTCACACGCTCAAAGTGGGTTCATATACAAAGTGGGTTCATATACAATAAGATTTTTCTTTTTAAAGGGATTGTTTATCTTGATGCCATTTCCATCAAAAAGGTGCCACCTATACAGATTTTGAATGCTCTTGAGATAAATCAAACTGATATGCCTCTCTTTCATTTTTTCAAAGCAATGAAAAATGCTTGACTGTTCAAGTTTACCGAAACCAACAGGCTGTGTAACTCACCCAAATTTAAATACATGTTTTGGTTAATATTAAAATATCAAACCAAATAATCAAAACACTGCAGCAGTACCCATCCCCCCTTTTGGGGATACTGCTCCCATTGTCTTGATCCAAATACAGGAAATAAGGAAGGAGATAAAAAGAAGGGCAGCAAGAGAGAGGGGACAGAGAGGACACACCATATGCCACTGCCCTTCCCCATTGCTTCGTTTTCCTGCTCCCTAGGTTCAAAAAGGAAGAAGGGATGTAGCAAGAGAGGAGGATTGTGGGCTTGAGTGTTGGAGAGCGCTAGCCAATTCCATGCTCGGGATCATTAAAAAAGGGATTGAGAATAAAACGGCCAATATCATTATGCCTTTGTAAAAATCGACGGTAAGGCCACACCTGGAGTATTGTGTCCAGTTCTGGTCACCACACCTCAAAAAGGATATAGTTGAATTGGAAAAGGTGCAGAAAAGAGCGACCAAAATTACTCCCTTATGAGGAAACGCTACAGCATTTGGGGCTTTTCAGCCTAGAAAAAAGGCGTCTGAGGGGGGACATGATTGAGACGTATAAAATTATGCATGGGATGGAGAGAGTGGATAGAGGGAAATTATTCTCCCTCTCACACAACACCAGAACCAGGGGACATGCACTAAAATTGAGTGGAGGGAGAGTTAGAACAGACAAAAGAAAATTTTTCTTTACCCAGCGTGTAATTCATCTGTAGAACTCCTTGCCACAGGATGTGGTGATGGCACCTGGCCTAGGTGCCTTTAAAGGGGTTTGGACAGATTCATGGAGGAAAAGACCATCACAGGTTACAAGCCATAAGCAACCTCCTGGTTTTAGAAGTCTCTGTGCCAGATGCAGGGGAGTGGCAGCAGGAAACAGGTTATCTTGTTGGCTGTGTGCTCCCTGAGGCATCTGGTGGAGTCACTGTGTGATACAGGAAGCTGGACTAGATGGGCCTTTGGCCTGATCCAGCAGGACTCTTCTTATGTTCTTATGAGACTCCTCTTCGCCTCCATGCATTCTTTTCCACTTGTTTCTCATGAGCAGAAGAGGCAGACGGATGAAGATGAGCACCATCTTACAGCCCAGTCCTATCCCCTTCCCCCACTGGCAGAAATAGCATTGCGCTGGCAGAGGCTGCTTTACATCAGTCACAAGTAGGCCCGCTGGCGGGGAGACTGGAGCATCCTCCCATGCACTGGTGGACGCACAGAGACCCACCAGAGCAGATAAGTCAGCTCAGGGGATTGGAGGGAGGTGGGGTGGAGGTTGAATGGGGTGGGCGGAATGGGGCAGGGGCTGGGAGGAGGGCAGATCAGACCCAGGAAGGGGTGGGATCAGTGACGGCAGCGCATGCTGAATCCCGACCTCTTTCCTGGGCCTGATCTGCCTTTCCAGGTCAACGTGAACTTGCGCCAGTGATCGAGCTGATGCATATCCAGGTTGACCCATGGAAGCTGCTAGGGCTTACCCTGGGGCAAGGGGACAAATGTCCCCTTACCCCCTAGGAGACCTCCAGGAGCCAACCCCAACCCCCCGTGAGATATAGCAGTAACTGTGCTGGCGCATCACCGTGCAGGGATTTAGATAGGATTGGGCTGTTAGTTGGCCTCATGGATGAGCCAGCCTCCCCTTCTGAGAGCACAATTCTGGAAATGCATTGCTAAAAGCCATCGCGAACGTGCCATAAAGCACGTTCACGACGACTCAGGAGTAAGGGAGGCCGGCGCAAGGTCAGCCTCCCTCACTCCGGCGGCAGATCTCCATGCGGATGGCGACGGAAGGTAAGAGCTCTGTCGCCGGCCGCATGGGCAGTCCAGCCGGGCAACAGAGGGGGCCCATTGGACTAGCCAGCCCGGACTAGCCAGCCCGGAAGGGGGTGGGGGATGGCGTTGGCCATATCCCCGTCCCCACCGGGCCGGCTACACCATTACATGGCCTCATCTACTTGTCTCATCTACTTGAAATCTACTTGAAATCTACTGGCCTCATCTACTTGAAATCCGAGTAGACCTCTGGCCCGGCGGCAGAACAGCTGCCCGGACTCAGGATCCCATGGGCTGCCCTGGGCCGCTGGCCAGATCCTTAGGATTCCGCTGCCCAAGGGGGGGGGAAGGGAGCCACAAGAGATGTCTAGAAATGAAAATAACAATAAGTAATAATAAATTCAGGATTCAAATTGCTCTATAGTTTCAGACCAGACAGCAGAGATTTTGTGCTAGCAGAATGCCTGTAAGTTCCAGAGAAGAGTCACCTAATTTTAACTGAACTCCACTAGAGTATTCTGGCCAAATGGATGAAGAAATGGCAAAACTAAGATTGCAGGCAGCCCACATCTACTGTGTATAACAAGATTTATTAGTCAGCAAAGAGTCTCCCAAGAGAAGCGATGGAATCCCTGCTGCCTGGCTTCTTTCTAATTAGGTTGGACAAAGTGCTATTAAATGGGCAAGAGGGACTAGTGCTGCCCTGGCAGGCACCAGCAGATCGCAGATAGCTCAGTCCTTCCTTTTTCCATCTTCCAGGAAACCTGATGACATTTTCCTCAAATAATCCAGCTAACGTAATTTGCTGTTTGCCAGTGTTATTATCTATTATCTTTTGCTGAACAGTGTTTTAGGCTCTTTTTGCTTGTCAGTCGTTAAATGACATACACACAAGGATAACAGAACATTGCCATTAAATCCCCTATTCCACCCTGATGATAAATAGCTTGACTCTGAGATGGCGGCTACAGTTCTTCTTACATGCTTGGTTCATGGAGGATTGTGGTACATTATGAATTTTCGACCTGCTTTTTCTGTGAATAAGAAATCAGGAGAATTGCAATTAGGAGAGACATGTGCTGCAGGCTTTTACTGTACAGTATTTTGAGTCCCTCCTAGCCGCAGGCCCTTACTTTGCACTTTGGAATAAAACAACGAGGAATAAAACCCTAACCCCTTCTCCTTTTCTCCATCCTGCCAACTTCTTATCATGGATTAAGTTTGGATAACATGGATTAAGATGAGTTGGACCTTGGATCTGTGTATGCATCTTTCAGCCCAATCCTATCCCCTGCCATGCTATAACATGCAACCATGCCAAAAAAAAAGAATATGCTGCATGCTACGGTGTGTGTATAGGGGGGGGCGGGAGACTTGAAGGCAAACAAAAGATAAGTAAAAACATGTTTACTTATTTCTGCATAGGCCTACAGGCCACCCAAATGGCTGGTGCATGTCTGAGGAAAGCAAAAGGGAGGTTTTGGAAAGAGGGGATAAAATCTGACTTGCGCAAAAATCACCAGATCCACCACTCCCTCCCCCTCCTTACCCCACAGTTCCTCCTTCCACATGCCCCATCACTTCGCCCCTGCCCTCCCTGTCCCATGTGCTGGCTTACCTGCATCAGAGCACAATCCCACCAAAGTTTAAAACGGCTGAGCAAGCGCTCCACCGTTCCACGCCATCACAAATGTTCAGTAAAGCACACTTGTGATGACTTTTGAGTAAGGGTGGCCAGCGCGGAGGCCAGCCGCCCTCACTCCACCGCCGGATCGTCCCCACAGCCACCAGATACAGGTAAGTGCAGCACCGGTGGGCATGGGAGTGGTCCTGATGGCAAGAGAGGGGGGCCATTGGCTGAGCTGGCCTGGGGGGGGCAGGTATGGTAGCTGCCATATCCCTGACCCGTTCTCGGGCCGGCATGGCCTTTACACGGCCTCCTTGGACTTGCACCAGCTAAATAGCTGGCGGAAATCCAAGGAGGCCCATTGGGGCCTCCCCGCGTTACACCAGGGGAAGGGGACAAATGTCCCCTTCCCCCGAGTAGACCTCTGGGCCAATCCCGGAATGGGGATAGGATCTGGTGGGCAGTCTGGACCGCCTGTCAGATAATTAGGCAGGATTGCGCTGCCAGAGCAGATCACCGCTGCTGCTGCTGCTGCTGCTGCTGCTGCTGCTGCTTTGGAATGGCAGTATGAAAATGGCTGTTGTCAGCATGTTCTGCAGGTTGTCGGAGTCCTCTTTACAACATTGGGACAGTATCCCATTGCTGTAAGTTGGGGGATAGGATTGGGCTGCTAGTGTGCCACAGACTAGAGTAGCCTGGAAGCCAAAATGCTCCAAACTTCTGCTCCATTCCTCTCTTCCTTTTTGAATCCAGTGAATGTAGGAGGGGTGGCAGAGACAATGGCTTTGCTGTCAAGCATTTTTTTGGGGGGGAGGGCACATTTTGTGCATCTCCTGAGGTGCCAGGAGGTTTTGGGCCCTACATTCATGTGCACTTAATGCTCGGAAATTAGTCAGAATGTTAACCCCCGCCCCCCAACATTTCTAGTACAGTAATACATAAATATTTACTACCTGAAGTTGAGGACATCAACTACCATTTATTTATTGGTGTTATGTTTGTGCTCAAATATCTTACCCGAACAGAAGGAACTATGCATATTTCTACAGACAGATGGAATAGAGCTGTGCTGCTCACACTGTTTCTGATACAGTTTGAATAAGCCACAATTCTGATCTGTTTGCTGAACTCTGATTGGGAATCTTCTCTCATTTCAAGGTGTTTTCGGGTATCAATTCATGCCTAGGTTTGACTGCAAATACAGACAGACTGCAAATACGGACAAGTGTATGGTGCAAAGTGTTGGAGAAGAATGTATTTAGCTTCCACTGACGTTCAGCTGTACTGATTCTGGTGACACTTTTAAACCTGAGTATTTATAGAACTTTTCAGTTGCACCAATTAGAGGTTGGAACCCCTCTGTTTGGAATGGTGCACTAAGTTTGTGCATACAATAAGTGCCTTACATTTCTGAGAACCATGGTGATGAGCAAATCTCAGTACAGCAGAAGAAAGTCAATCATGCACAAAACAGACTTATTTATTACCATGAGCTGTCGATTGAAAGGTCGGCAGTTCGAATCCACGATGGGGTGAGCTCTCGTTGCTTGGCCAGCTCCTGCCAACCTAGCAGTTCCAAAGCATGTTAATGCGAGTAGATAAATAGGTACCGCTTGCGGGAAGGTAAACAGCGCTCCGTGTTCCAGCGGCATGCTACTCACTGCAGCAAGGAGAGTCATGCCGGCCACATGACCACAGAGCCGTCTTCGGACAACGCTGGCTCTTCGGCTTTGAAATGGGGATGAGCACCACACCCTAGAGTTGGACATGACTAGACTTAATTGTCAGGGGTCACCTTTACCTTTTAGCCATCACTAGTTAGGTAGTAGGCCACATGGAACTTTAGAGGCTGATAATCAGTTTAAGAAAACTTTAGTTAACAGACAATAAATAGTAATGGCTTTGATTGTGTGAAAGCTCATATCTTATTCCAGGAGAAATGACTTGGATCCAGAGAACAGGGCTTTCCCACTATCCTGGAGCCCCCAGAATCCCCCCAAAAGCCAGTCCTGAACAGGGACATGTGGTGCGGGCGCGGCAGGTGAGGCAAGCCCACCCCCTTGTAGCTAACAGGAAGGAGCTGCAGCCTAACCATGGCTAGGGGCGCCCTGTCGTCCATGGAAAAGCACCGCACTGCTTACACCCAAGGATGCTCTCCTTATACCCAAGAAAGTGCTTTTCTGTGTCATGCGAGGGGGCGGGGTTACCTCACCCGTGACATCAGCACCGCACGTCCCTGGTGCACACTACCCGCTTACTTGGGTGCAAGCGGGTAGCATATGGCTTTTTTTCTGTGAACTACAAGGGGGTGGTGTCGCCTCACCTGCTGCACCCACAACTGCACCGCCGCACATCCCTGGCCCTGAGGATTAGGAATAGTGCGGGATATGCTACAGGCAGGGCTGCCAATGAAGGGGGAGTTGGTGGAAACCATGCCCCTTTGTGCAAGCAGATGTTCTGGTTGCACAAATGCTAGCTTGGATCCATCCCAGTTTGTGTGAGTTCAGCAGGCTAACAGCACATGAACATAAATAGCTAATACTTAACTTGCAGACTAGATCACCAGGCCATGGTAGCTGAATATAATGGAGAGGGCCATGTCAGTATAGATAGATCACATCCTTGGCATGCATCAGTCCCAGATGCAATCCCTGGCATCTCCACTGAATGCATTTCAGGTAGCAGGACTGGGAAAGTCCTCAGCCTTGGCTCCTAGAGTGCTGCTGCTAGCAGTCAACATAGACAATACTTGGCTAGACAGACCAAATATCTCAGTATCAGGCAGCTTCAAATGGCAAAACACCAACTTGACTGAGAATGCTACAAATCCCCCTCCTCTAGCTGGGTTTTTTTTTTTTTTTTTTTGCCACCAACAGAAACAAGCATAAGAAGATAAGAAGAGCCCTGCTGGATTAGGCCAAAGGCCCATCTAGTCCAGCTTCCTGTACCTCACAGTGGCCTGGTCTCCTTTTGTTGTGACTGAAGGAGGTTTCATGTGACCAGGTGCCATGGGAGTGGGTGGGTGGGTGGGAGGCAGCAGCAGCCGCACCTTTGTTTTTGTCCCCCTCCAGCGGTGCCAGAGAAAGAAGTGGGCTCTCAGAAAGTGGGAAGAAGACCAGGGAGTTGCTTGAAGCAGGTTGGTGGGTGGCAGACGGAGAAGGGCAGAGGCAGAGGCAGGCTGTGGGGCACTGATGGTCAGTTCTTTACTCTCCCCCTCAACTTGCTGCTCAAAACAGCCACTTCAGTCAGCCTCCTGGTTGGACCAGCCCTGACTGAGACCAATGAAGAAGACTGACCTGGAAACCTTCTTAACTGCCAGGGAGCATTGCCTGGCCCACTCCATCATATCTCCCTGCAGTTCCCTCTCTGGGCCAGAGCTCAGTGGTGTCCAAAAGATGGAATCCCTGGCTCAGGACCAGCTTTGGGGAGCCCTCGGGTATAAGCCCAGCTTTGGGGAACCCTCGGGTTATAAGCCCTCGGGTATAACCATTAACATGCAGTGTCAGCTACAGGGAAGAGACAAAAGGAAGTCCTCCTTTATCCCACTGGCATGAAAGAGAACTCTCCTCTGTTTTCTGCCTGGTTTCTAGGTAGGGGACAGAAGCACTGGTGTCACTGCAGGGGGGGCGGAGCTCTAAGTTCCGCCGTGGTACTTCGACCCTCCGTTACATGGGAGAACGAAGCGCCCCACCCCCTCGCTTTTGGAGCCATTCGGAGCGTTGCTTTAACCGATTTGAATGGTTCCGAAAGCGAGGGGGCGGGGCGCTTCATTCTCCCGTGTAACGGAGGGTTGGACTGCAGCGGAACTTAGAGCTCCACCCCCCCCTGCAGTGACGCCAGTGGACAGAAGAAAGTTCTCCTTTGCATCACCACTGCAGCAGTGATGTGAAGTGGAGTCAAGTCTGTGGTGGCTGCTCCTTTCTTCCACCCATCACCTGGTAAGTGTCCCATGACTTACTGTGCAATGGGAGGGAAGGAACAGAGGCAATGGACAGTCCTCTTCCCAGGTGCCGGCCTTTTAAAAAAAAATTAAAATGCCCTGCCTCCAACACTGCCTCATAGGAATTTTAAAATGACTACTGCTGGTAAGGTAAAAGGACCTCTGTGGCTGTTGCTCCTCCCCATCATAAGGTAAGTCATGGGATGCTTAGGAGGGAAAAGCAGTGGCTCACAGATAGGTGGCGCTGGCACATGACTGCACATGGGTGACCAGGCTCTCCCTTTAGAACCCATTACATTCTCAAGTTCAAACATGGTAAAGTTAGTGACTGGCCATAGCACGATACTCTTACAATGGTAAGAAAGGTGGGGTTACAAGGGAATGGTGATGTGCTGATAAACGTCACCTGTACTGATGAACAGCAACCCATCACAGCATGGTCAGACCAACCATAAGCAGCTACTACAGTACATGGCACTTTCTCAACCTGTGTGTGAAAGCACCAAAAGGAAATCACATGAAATCATCGTGAACACCTTTCATCCTGGTTGTCAAAAGTTGTGAAGATTAAGACGTAAGCCTCACAAGCACTCATGTGAATTAGCCTTTCCTGCTGCCTTGCCAATAGTTTGGGGTTTTTCAAGAGAAGTGCTGTTTCAAGGAGTTTGACTGCAGCAGCTGAAATGGTTGTTTGTTATCAAAAGTAATGATATATTAAAAAAAACACACGCTGCCATGAACACTATTATCCTGACTTGATGATTAAGCAAATGACTTTTGAAACTGCTTTTCTCATGTCAGTTCCTTGAATACCCTTTTGATTTTGTTTGCAATTGTAAATCATCATCAATCTTGCCCTGAAGTACTTGTTTCAAGTGCTTGAAGAGAAACTGCAATCTTTTCCAAGCCGTTTTAATAAAAGTGTTGCATATGTTTAAAGCAGGATGGATCCATTGGTTTGGCTGGCTCTTAAACTGTGAAATCACCAAAGTGGGAAGTCTTGCATAAATTAAATCTTAATTTGCATAGATCTTGTAGTGAAAGTTTGCCTTACATTTCCTTAATAACTTGAAGAAATCTAAAGAATGTTTCAGTTTTTGCTGTTAGGAAATTCTTCTTTTTGGTGCTCACTGACTCACCATCTGTCTGCATCACTGGAGGAACATCTAAAACATTGGGATATCAGCAGTTTTGGTACACATGAGCATTTTTACACCTGTTCATTGATGATGGAGTGACATGGGATATGCACAGTTGTATCCAGTATCCTCAGCAGAAGGATTAAATTCTGAACAGGTGCTGCATTGTAAACAGTGGTAGTTCGCTATTTGGTAGTGGTGAAATGCAAAGATTGCCCAGATAATGTCCATTTCTCTTCCCCCTGAGAGATGGAGGGGAGGGGGGGTCCTATAAGGCTGGACAATGTGGTTTGGGGGCAGGGGTTGAAGTCTGAGCTGGAGGGCTCAGAGAGGAGCTCTTCCTGGATCTCAGTTGATTGTGGACACGTGTTTGAACTTTCTGCTTCTCTTTCCTAAGTAGGATTGCATGAGTGAAGACCTCAGGAAGCCAAACAGGTGTTTTGATTGCCAGTTCTGGTCCACTGTCAATAATGGTCCAGGGACTGACAAGGGGGATGTGGAACTGGGGTGAGGGATCACATACCTTTGGATCCCCCAATATCTCAGTCTTCTTGGCTACTCATTATGCTCCTGTGCATATTTTTATTTCTTTTTTATTTTTAATAAAGAGGATCCTAATGTCCTTAGGGCTGAGTTTTTATGATAATGGAATCATAGTTGTTCTTCACAAATGAAATTATGTACTGTAGACATTACATTTAGTTCTGTTGCTTAACGCTATTCAGAAGAATGTATTTACGACCAAAGCTATTTTTTTAATAACATTATATAACATTAATCAATAGTTCCTTTTCTCTCATAAGGACATTTTTCAAAAAGAAATGATTGGTAAGCTTCTGTCAGGGGTAGGTGATTACTTAAAAATTAAAATTAAAAATAAAATATTCAGTTCTTCATTTATCTGGATATTTCGGGGGTGTGTGTGTGTGTGTGTGTTATACCAGCAGCTGTAATGCAATACTGTAGCTTAATAAATTCAAAGAAAATGCCTGCATGAAGAAAGAGATAAAAATAACAAATTAAATGGTTCAGTGAATGCCTAGTTCTGGAAATATTTATAATTGTATAGCACTTGAAAACTGTGATAGATTTTTAAATTATAGGACAGGTTGAACAGAGATTCTCATCTAACCATGCAATGCCATAATCAGTGATGTTCGTGTTAAATTTCCCAAATTTTAAAAATTAATCACCAGCATAAAATCAGAGAAGGGGAAAACAGAAAGTGTGCATTCAGTTGAGTAAATTGGAAGTTACTGCGTGAAAGAAAATGGAAATGACAATTAAAATATGTGTCTTAACTAGGCACTTTGATTTCCCCAATAAGTGCAATCAATCAAACTATATCGGTCAGGATTTTCTTTTTAAACACCATTTGCTATAACACACATAGAATTTAAATGCAAAAGTTGAAGGGGTTGACCAAATTTCTTTGTTCATAGAATTTATACCCTGCTTTTCACTGCAAACAAACCTCAAGGGGGTTAAGAACAATCAATATAACACCATCAAATACAAGAACATTCAATGTACCAAGAACAAGTGATGAAAGCAACAAAGCCAGCAGAGAAAGCAGCAGCTCAGATACCATGAAATGCTTGAAAGAACAGGATGGACGGGTGCATTCAAAAATCACAAAGATGGTGCCAGGTCAACATGTCTAGGAAATGAAGTCCATAGTTTTGGGCACTCTTCCCTCCTGAGTTCAGAAGGTGGGTTGCCTAGGCAAGGTCCTCGGAAGAAGACACTAATTGGTGGGCATATTCATGTAGGAGAAGGTAGTGTCCCTTTATAACCAGGCCCTAGCCCTTTGCATTCACTTCAGTGTAGACCTAACGACCCCATCACTAAAAAGTCTGCTTCTTTCCTTTTGGGTCTTCCCTTTTACTCTGAGCATTCTTGTGCATAGCTGAAGGCGTTAGAATTCCCTTCTGGTGGCATATGGCTTCCTTACCGTCCAGAAACCCCTCCTGCAGTCACAGACTCGTTCACTAGCTCATCCATGTGATGCTCTGCAGTGTTGCCAGAATATCAGTTTTGAATCCTTGTCTCAGCACTGCAGAACATGTGATTTTGTTCAAACCATGATGAGGCATGTAGAAGAAACTTCAACAATACTGTCTTTTTTGAGCCACCGTTATAAGCATTAACCTCTTCACCTCACACAGTAGCGTAGCTATTGGGGGTGGCAGCATGGTAAGTGCTGCATGGCGCTACACGGTGGTGCAAAGTGGCCCCTCCTACTTGCTGTCAGAGCCATTCTGCTGTGCCGCCCCCCCCTCTAGCTACGCTACTGACCTCACAAATGTGTTTGGAGCAGCACAGCTGCCATGCTCTCCTCAGTGATTTCCCCTTTACATCCCATGTATATCATTTCCCACTTATACCCGACCTAGTTGAGCATGCAGTGTTTCCCCCTTCTCTGCTTTCTTCTCCTCCTGGCACCTATTGGGTTGAAAAAACACTCCACTTTCCCAATGGCATGAACAAAGGAAGGAAGCACTCCATCCACCTAGACAAACTGGAAGAGAAAGGGAAAGGGAAGGAAGAGAAAGGGAAGGAAGCCTCCTTCTCTATACATCACTGGTGTAGTTGCTGCCACCAGGAAGGGAGGAAGGCAATTTTTGATATGTAATGCTACTCCCCTTCCCCTTTTATCACATCTGGTCTTTTTGAACAATAGACTTCTTTTCCTGCATTCCAATCCTGAGAGTCATCCCACCAGTTGATAGGTTCAGTTATACCTATTAAATCAAACTTATCTTCACACACTAGAACAATGATTTTCAACCGCTGTGCCGGAGCACATTTGTGTGCCGCAAATGCTCTGATATTCCTGCCCCCTCCCTGGCCTGGCCAGTCAATCACCCCCTCCCACGCCACCCCGGTCCTCCCTCCCTGCGCCCTCCCGCCGCCCGGCGCTGGACTTACCTGTGTCCGTGGTGTGAGCGGTTTAACACCGCAATTCTGTCCAACTTACACCATCGGTGTAACCAGCGGTGCAGCGAGAACGGGAGCACCTAGAATGGAAAGGGGATTCAAATCCCCCTTTGGAGGGGATTTGAATCCTTTTTCCATTCTGGGGTCTCCCGTTCTCGCTGCACCGCTGATTACGCCAGTGGTGTAAGTTGGATAGGATTGCGCTGTAATTATGTTTAATTAGGTCTATTTTTTCTTTCCTTGGGGTCTGTTATCCAGTGTCTCTGGATCTTTTGTTGTGGTCATATCATTCAATCTATTTTTCCCTTGCAGCCTGATTCTAGACATGTTTCTTGGAAGTAAGTCCTACTGCGCTCAGTAGGAGTTATCTTTGGTAAGTCTGCATGGGGATGCAGTCCCTAAGAATGAATACAAAGGATCAGGTGCCAAGTTGCAACTTACTGAAGTGCACCACCACAGTGCCCTCCCCCATTATATTGTTTGTAAGTGCTTACTTGTTGCATATCCCCACAAGGAATGGCCACTTTTACATATGAATAGCAAAGCACCTGCCATTATTATGGTATTTGTGTACTTTCTCCCATAGAAGTGAATGTGAGTCATTGACTATTATGTGATGTTATGTAATGTGTGAATATACAGTCACCAATGTGGTGTAGTCTATTGGATCTCAACCTGTGGGTTCTCAACCTGTGGTAGGCTTACCCCTGGGGGTACTCGAACCGACAGGTGGGGATACCAACTTGCTGTGTCTTATCAGCTGCAATCAGCTGTGAGTTGGCATAGCTTTTAGTTTTTTAAATTTAAACTCCTGACCCGACTCACAGCTGACTCACAGCTGATAAGGCACAGACTCTTACCCTCTGCCAAATCTCTATATAACCCCCTTTCTAGCATTTACATCCAAGTGAGGGTGACTCTGACTAAATAGTCCCTAATTTCTTACTGAAAAGAGAAACATAATTGACAGTGAACAGAAGAGATTCTTGTGCAACAGAACCATCCCTTCTTTCCCTCCAGACTATGTTCCCAAAAGGTTTTGAGTGGAATGTAAACTACGGTAAGTGCTTTCCTACAGTTTATATGCTGGGTTTTAGAATATATTGTTTCTTCCATTTAAAGAAGACAGCTCTTATGGCAGATTGAGCTGGTTCTCTGTCTTCTTAAAGAAGCTAAAAAGGAATTGCCTTGGTTTGTTTTTAGATGGGAGACCTGTGGTGATATTTTCTTTAAAAATAAAAAAGGGATAAATGGCAAAAATGGGAAAAGGGGGGATGGCTAACAATGTAAGCTGAGTAATTTTAATGATTAAATTTTATATTTTAATAATTAATTAAATTAATTAATCAATGCTAATTAATTAATTGGCACAGGGGTACTTCAAAAAAATTGACCGTGCCAGGGGATACACTTAGTGAAAAAGGTTGAGAACCCCTGATCTAAAATGAGGTGATTTCCTGCATTTAATTTCAAGTTCAGCCATAAAGAACCCTGGGTAGTCTTGGGCAAGTCAAGATATCTCAGCATAGCCTAACCTTACATGATTGTTGTGAGAATAAAATGGGGCAATCCCATGCATGCCAACCAGAAGCCATTGGATGAAGGGTGAGATATAACTGTGATAAATCAAATAATGTCTTTAGCAGTTTGTGGCCTACAGAAAAAATACATTCTCAGCTGTCCAGTGCATAGCTAAACTGTTATGCAATATGCTTTGGGTTTGCCCCAGAAGAGATATGGATCAATGTAATTAATGGTGTGAAATGTTGATCAAAAAAGTATTTGAGGGTTACATTTGAAAACTACTCATGCTCCCAACCAACCATGCCATGTGTAACAGAGATAACACACTGCACCACTCAAACACCATCTGGTAGATACTCTGGGAAGGGAAAGTCTAAGTTTGAATTACATTTGATATGTTAGCTATGATGGAAGCCTAGAGCTCCTGTTGTTTACTCAGGGAGAAAATGGAAGGGAGGAAAAGTTAATGGATGTTTTAGATTAAATCTGAACAAAAGCTGTTATTGCCACCGGCTACTGTTAGGAAAATTGAGCACAGGGGACTTGTAAAAATGGAATGAAATACACAACACAAGTTTCAGCAGATAACCATAAATCCAAGGCTAAGTTCTAATCAGCTAATGACACCTTATGCTAACTAAACCTGCATTTGCCCTGGCTTTCGGTGTCCGCCCCTTGAAAATAAAGAATCTCTCTCTCTCTCTCTCTCTCTCTCTCTCTCTCTCTCTCTCTCTCTCTCTGTGTGTGTGTGAGAGAGAGAGAGAGAGAGAGAGGGACATGTGCAAATTGTATCTCCTATAGCACATACTTGATGGTCAACAAATGAATAAATTTAATAACAGCGACAAAAGTGGTTAGGGCTGAGCTGAAAGTAAAATTTTTTTTAATATTCTCGGCAGAGCTGAAAAGATTTCTCTTTTTTGGAATATTTTATAACAGTTTTGCAAAAAATATGTTCACTTACTCATTTAAGGTGCCTCAACTTGTAATTCTCACTTGACCTCAGTGGCCAAATCTTATTGGATGGTTAATATCATGATGCCATCATATTCACAATGTGACCAGCCATGTGACTAATCTCAGAAAAAGGATAAAGCAGCCTGTGAATAACTGCTGAGAAAGGAGCAAAAATCTATGAAAACAATGGTACAAATTATGTTAAAAAAAAAAAAGGAAGGGGATAGCTAATGGAGATGCAGGCACACCAAAATGGCTCATACTGCATCCTGTGGGGCAGTCCTGGAGGTTTCCTCTGGGTAGGAGAATATTTGTTCCCTTACCTGGGGGTAAGTCTCCATGTTGCAGAGGAGTCTACTCGGACCCATACCAGTGAAATTGCTGGGCACAGATCCATGTGGACCTGGGCTGCGGGATCAGGTCTGGGAAAGGGGCTTGGATTTGGTGGCCACCACTGCTGCCGAACCCGCCCCCTTCCTGAACCCGATCTGCCCATCCCCGCCTCCATCCCCTCCCTGTTCCATCCTTGTCCACCCGCCCCTACCTACTTACCATCATTGGCGGGCTGTCCAGAGCTGTCACTGTGTGGAAGGTTGCTGCAGTCTCTCTGCCAGTGCTCCGGCAGCGTGCGGCTTCGTGTGCTGTCTGAGGTTGTTTTGTGACTGCCGTAAGGCAGTATCCCCTGGTGGAATGCTCATTCCGCCAGTGGAAGATCCCAATCTGTGTGTGTTTTCAGGAGAAATTTTCATCCCATCAAAATGGTTAATTTTGACCTGAACGTTGAAGTACAGAATTTTCAGGAAAGCCGTAGTAGCACTGTGAACTTTATGCATTTATTGATTTGTTAATTCAATCACATTACTTGGCTCCTCCCATGGTTACAGCCTGGCTGCCTATATTTCTTGTTCACAAATACATGTAGATTAATAAAACACTGCAGGCAATGAACACATTCCGGCAGATTTAAAGGCGCTTTTTTGGAGTAGTTCCATCTTCCCCTCTGTGTGTGAGAGATCAGAATCTTGGTCCAAATGTTGCAAGCTGGCTGAGAAGCTTTGTTCCCTAATGTGATGAAAACTGTCAGGTAGCAAAGGAGATTTGTCAATTCCCAGGATGACAACTCTGCTAGCTAGCAACTATCAGAACTTGTTTTCTTCAATTATCTCCAGTGTTTCTCCCCTCATATTTTGATCTTCAGACAGGAAAATAAATCTTGCCTCTTTGATAACAAGCAACAAAACATCAAAAGGATGCCGGTTACATTTTCCTATTGTTTGTGTTTTGCTGCTGTGCCAAATAAAAGATTGGGTGTGATTTGAGGGGGAAATTGCAGTGGCGTCCCTCCAACTCCTACATTACCAGCAAAGTTAACTAGGTTAAAAACTGAGTTCCAATAAATCTTGGTTTGCTCCTCTTAGAAGATGTTTCCTTTCAGTACAAATGCATGCAGGATACCCACCAGCCCCTCCATAGCTGAAAAGTCAAATTCTGTGAGTAATTCTGCCCCTATTTGCTATTACAAGTTTGCCCCTTTTTATACCCAGACAGCCCAATTCTATCGTCTCCCCTCCAGGGCCATGCAGTCCTGGGGGGGGGGGGGGGATATGGCACGCAATGCAGCCGCCAATCCTGCCCCCTCCTGGGCCTGATCTGCCACCCTCCCCTCCCCCACCCTGCTATGCTCCCTCCCTGCCCTCCCGCCCTCCCCCGTGCTGCTCGGAGTGGTATTCATCCGCTCCACAGTGCAGTCCGCTGGGCTCAGTGCTGTGGAGATGGTGCAGGCCTTCCCGCTAGTACTGGCAACACTCTGTGTGTCACAATGTGCTTTACAATGCATTTGCGACATCCAGCACCAGCACTCAGATCGCAGCGCTGTGCCAACAATCCATAGGATTTCACTCTGATACACTGATGAAAGGGTACAGTTTTCTGAGTTCTTGGAATGACAAGTTTCATGAAATATGATGATATTGTCACAATGTAACAATATATTGAATGCACAGCCTATGTAGTTGGTAGTTAAATAGGCACAATGTTGGTGGCAATATCGGATAAATTTATAGTACATTGTATTACATGGCTTACATGGAAAAATGACAGAGGAGTGAGATAAGTAAGGACCAGGGTGACCTAGGTCAACATTCCTACTCAACATTCATACTCAACTGTGAGGCTCAGCCCCACCCTGCAGAGATGGACCACTCATGCAGGGCTGAGCAGGACTTCTGAGTGGTTCTGACATGTCTGGCAAAGACATCATTACTGGGCACTGTGGAACTGATGGCAGCCAAAGACAGGGGGCAGTTAAGAGAGAGCGGGGGGGTCCCCACCCCTAGGGGGCAAGAACTCTCATAGAGCGTGGTTACCGCTGCTGTCCAGTCCGACACCCTGGATGCAGCCCTCAGTGAGGTCAACTACGGGCTGAAGAGTAGGCATATGAATGTGGACTGTGCTCATTGTATCCACTGTCTTGTTCAAATACCCCCCCCCCTTGAAACATACAGATGCTCTTGTGTTGTTCCTCAGCCATAGGAAATCCCAGGTATGTCATACTCCAATCTGTATGATGTGGATCTTCTGCCCTTGGGAAGAAGTCGATGGTTGCAGAGGTAGTGATATCAACAATGAACTCTTTGAATGACCTTGGACATGTCATACTTTCACCATCTCAGTCCTTCATATGTATAATGGGGGGGGGGGGAATCAATGACCTGCCTTATGTCCCTATTGTAAGAATGCTCTATGCAGAAATGTTCCTCACTGTCATTAGAAGAATACCTGCTAAAAGATACAAATTCAGTAATGTGGTGGATTACGTTTTTCCAGACTGCTGTAAGGAAACGTGCAGTGGACTCTCCAGATGCAAGGGTGATAAGTCTGCTTTTTCTTGCACAGCCCTGATTTTAGTTTACGCTCCAGCAACAGCACAGTGTATCATAGTATATAATGATTATGTCAGAAGTATTCTCTAAGAAGTGATCCAGTTTATTGCACAAGATGGAGCCAGATGGTTATTGCAAATAACATTTACAGGATTACATCCACAACGTTTTTATCATGATCGGAATGTGTATAAGGCAGTTATAGCTTGGAGATTGTGAAAGCTCGGCTGAAATGAATAGATGATATACAGCACCAGGACTGGCTGGATTGCATCCATATCTTCCTCCACATACAATGGCAATGTAATTCCTGTGGTGTCAAAGCATTTATCGCCCTGATCAAGCTAAACTTATTTCTGAAGTTGTGATTAACAGCCCAGTCCTATTCTCCTCCAGCCCATAGCACGCATTGTCGCTCCTGGAGTGCACACTGCATGCTCTCTCTCTCTCTCTCTCTCTCTCTCTCTCTCTGTGTGTGTGTGTGTGTGTGTGTGTGTGTGTGTGTGTGTGTGTGTGTGTGTGTGACACCAGATGACCCAGTAGAGGCAAGTAAAACTTTTCCTTTCTTACCTCCCTGTAGGCCTGCCCGGCCTGCAATGGGTCTCTTTTGACCTATGCCAGCTATTTTGCTGATGTAAGTTGAAGGAGTCTTAGGGGATGTTTTGGGGTGGGGAAAGGGCGATGGGATCTCTGTGTGAGCTGCTGCCACCAAGATCCTCCCCCTCCCACCTCCTGCCTGGGCTGGCCTGCTCCCTGCCACGAATGACCTCCAAACCACCCCCGCCACTGACCTACCTGCTCCAGTGAGGCACCTGGGAGCAGCTATTGCGCATGTGGGCCCTCTGACCATTTGTGCTGGGGTCCCCAGAAGCAATGGCAGTGTGGATTTTGCGCTAGTGTCCCAGGCTTTGCAGTGGTGGATCCTGTGCATGCACAGTGGTGGATCATGATATTGTGCTGTAAGTCACATTGGGCTGATATTGGGCTGATATTGGGCTGTAAGTCACATTGGAAACTAATGGAATAAGGTAGTAGCAACTAATCAAGCACCACTGTTTTCAATGGGACTTAGTAATGATTAACGTTAACTGGAATAGGGTCATATATTTTGGATAAAATTCAAAATCTGCTGATGTTGATGTTTAATTCTTCTGGATTATTATTATGAATATTTGTACACTGTTTTTAATGCATAATTCTGAAGACGGTTCCCTGTCCCAAAGTGGCATACAATCCAAAAAACAAACAAGCAAGGGAGACACCAGCAAATAATAGCCACTGGAAGAGATGAATAGGGACCATAGCTCTCACCCTGCTAAATATCAGATAAGATCATTTAAACGGAGCCTCTTTGCCTTTGGGTGGAAATCGTATTGACTGGGAATTGAAAATACAACAAACATTGCATTTGAGCATAAATATATCTGCCAAGGTAGCATCTGACCATGACTTCTGTCATCCATGTGACTTTCTCTGCACATTTTTCTAAAAGGCATTCAGCAAGGTGGAATCACTTGTGATTTTCATGGGACTCTTTAAAGGGTTCGTTCTGAAATTTCGTGCCCCTGGTGTTGGGCCAAGGATTCCTGGTGGCTTACATGCATGAACTACTGGAAGTAATAAAAAGTTTGAAAGTAATTATAACCAGAGCCATTCATTCCATGCAGCTTTTCTGTCTCTAATAAGGCACCTTTGAACTGCCTGTCAGCACGGTGCAATTGTCGCCAGCAAGGTCAGGCTGCTCTCTGTCCCTTCCACTTCCTTGCCCTAACTGCCTAGCCATCCGGCAAATGTGCTCAAGGGAGGCTGTCAACTACAGCCATTTGCACAGGGGATGAGTACCTGTTGTGAATCTTGCTCAAGCCAAAAATATTCTGGTTTTGGCCATCCCAAGCTACATTTCCTTTTTCTCCCAGGGAAGTAGAGAGATGAAGAGGGAGAACGGTAGATAGGGCATTGCTCTGTTGAAAGGATGGGGAAGGAATGGGGGAAATGTACCCTCACGACCAGAGAGACTGAGAGAGGGAGATGGGTCTGTTGAAGATAACGTGTGATTTTTGAAGTTGTGATCCTGTGCACTCAGCCCCATTAAATTCAACAGGTCTGAGTCCCAGAGAAGCATGCACAGGATTGCAGACTTAGCCCCATTAGTCCTTGTAGGACTTTGTTGACGCCTTTGGGGATTTCATTTTTGGGTAATCTAAAGGCAACCTGGCAGCAAGACCAGATAATTGTATAATCCAATGTTACTGTCAAAAGATCAAATCACATCATCTGATCTGTACAAAACAAGACAGTATTTGGGGCACTAGAGAGAGCTGCAACTGGAGACAGAATGTTAGGTGGTGAAATGGGCTTTTGTTACATGGCCAAGAACAAATCCTCAATTTGGATTGTTGTTCATGCCCCTGATAGACACATTAGGAAATAATTTTCTCCTGGAAAGTTTATTAGTCAATTGCATATTAACCTTTTCCTTTTGTCCTTTGCCTGAAAAAGGTGGCTTTTCACCTGGATTGTTTTACTAAACTATTCTTCCTTATCTCTGATTTGAGTATCTCTTCTTTGGGCAATTTGTTTGGTTCAGCTCCTTGTTTGTAGCACACTATCAGCTAAATGATATGAGGGATTCTGTAGGGGAACATAAGAAGAGCCCTGCAGGATCAGGTCAAGGCAGTGGCATTCCTACACCCCCTGTGGGGGGGGGAGCGCGATATGACACCCCACGTGACTCAACAAGCCATGCCCCCTGGGGCCGTGATATCATTTTCTGTGCGTCACCGCCGAATTTCGGCACGGCACAACCCCCCCCCCCCAGCACTTTTCAACGCATTTTGGAGCCAAATGGCTCCAGGGCGGGTGGGCAGATCTCGCCGGCGGAGCAACGAAAAAGAAGAAAAAAGCAGCGGAGGGGGCGACCTGGTGGCAACGACTCTGGAGGCAAGTACACCCCCACTGCCGCATGGCACCCTGCTCCCCTGGAGCCCCTGCCCCCCCTAACAATGCCTCTGGGTCAAGGTCCCATCTAGACCAGCATCCTGTACCTCACAGTGGCACACCATGTGCCTCAGGGAGCACACAAGACAACATGATACTGGTGCCACTCCCTTGCATCTGGCATGCAGAGATAGGCTACCTCTAAAACCCAGAGGCTTCATACAGTCATCGTGACTTGTAACCTGTGATGGACTTTCCTTCCATAAATCGTCCAATCTCCTTTTAACGGCATCTAGGCCAGGTTCCATTACCACGCTCTGTGGCAAGGAGTTCCACAGATTATGTGTGGGGTAAAGAAATATTTCCTTTTGTACGATCTGACTCTTCCGCCAGCCAATTTTAGTGGATGATCTCTGGTTCTGGCATTCTGCCAGAAGGAAAATAATTATTTTCTGCTGATATCCTGTCCCCCTTCTCAGACTTGATCTGCCTTCTTGGGTCCACTATATAGCTGGTGCAGGTCTGAGTAGACCCATTGGGGCGATGAGAAGTTACCCCCGGGCAAGGGAACAGATGTTCCCTTATCTGGAGGAGACTTCCAGAATCTGAAACTCCCTTGTGGGATGCAGCTTGCACCCATTGGGTTGGATTGGGCTGTATGTGCCAAGCTGATGTTACAGTCACAGGAAGAGGGACAGGAAAAAATATGGCAGCCTAGGACTGTCCCATGCAAAAAAATAATATTCCAGGCTGTTGTAGATTTTGTTTCTTTCCCCGTTTCCATTCCCTCTGGTGGCATTCATCTGTAGATTTTATTTACTGAACTATGCAATTGCATTATTTCTTCTGGTAGAAAATAGCCTTGCTTAGTATGTAATCACAAGTTGTGCCAAGCATAATGGCCAATGGCAGCAAAGGGAGAAAGAAGGAAGAGCAAAACATTGTATGGTAACCAGGATGATGGAGTTCAAAGTTAACTCAGGATGACTCCCAACATGTTATTGACTCTTGTTCAGTTTTAGCTGGAACGGTTGCTCTTTGCAAAGTGACACAGCTTGAATCTTGTGAACACAACACTGGTTGGCAGCAATGACACTGATCCCCAGATGCTTTCAGTATAGTTGCTGCAGGGAAGCAGATGCTTAAATTACCTTCAGCTGAGCACTAACCTTAGAGTAAGATTTTAGTGAAGACAAAATTCAAATTTCCTCATATGACTGAAAGCTGGGCTTATCTCCAACCGGGACAGAGTGCTAGACCTTTAGGAGAAGAAATGTGGACAGGTGTAGCTTGTTAAACCTCAGAGCACAATCCTAGGCATGTCTACTCAGAAGCAAGCCCCACTGAACACAATGGGGCTTGCTTCTGAGTAGACATGCCTAGGATTGTGCTCTAAGGTTTAACAAGCTACACCTGTCCACATTCCTTCTCCTAAAGGTCTAGCACTCTGTCCCGGTTGGAGATCTGGTAAGCCTACTGATAGCTCTCACCCCAAATTGCTCTCCATACTTCTGTAATTTATGGCCCAATCCTATATTTTACGACAGCAGGACTAGCGTCTCGCTGGCGTAAAACACCCTGAAATGGCGTGAAGATTGTGCCGCTGCCAGGCCACTGCCACAAGGTGACTACAGCGGTAGACTCTGGACATCACCAGGGCAGGTAGGCTGGCACGGGTGTGGTGGTTTGAAGGAGCAGAAGATGGTTCTTAAAGTATTGAGAGCCCAATCCATATAGCGCTTTAAAGGTAATGACCAGTCCCTTAAATTGAACCAGAAATGGATGGGAAGCCAGTGCAGTTCCTGCAGGACGGGAATAACATGTGTCTCCCTGCATGGCCCCCATCAGCAATCCGGTCACAGCGTTCCAGACTATTTGCAGTTTCTGAATACTTTCCAAGGGCCATCCCACAAACAGCACATTGCAGTAGTCCAGTCAAGAAATGACCAAGTCATGAGTGACTATGGTGGCCAGATCTGCTTTCTCAAGAAAGGGCCACAGCTGATGCACCAGCCAGAGCTGGGCTAAAGTGCACCTTGCCACAGCTGCCACCAGCTCCTCTTGGAATAGGGCTTGGTCCAGGAGCCCACTCAAGCTGCACACCTGCTGTTTCAGAGAAAGAGTGACTCCGTGTAGAACAGGCGGAACACCCATCCCTGCATCAGCTCTCCTTCCAGGAAAGTGGAGCAACTCCTGCGTAATGCAAAGGATCCAAGGTACCATGGGCTACACCTGGGGTGTACGAATTCCATGCAGGTGTGATCAGGTTTACATTGGGACCACTATGAGAAGCATCAGTACCAGAGTTAAAGAGCATGAACGACAAGAGCATGAAAGTCTGCTGTGGCAGAACAGGTTCTAAAAACTGGGCACTGTATGCGATTTGAATCTATGCAGGTACTCTCCACCACCAACAGATCTTACCATCAGTGTGAGGCTATCGAGATCCAGAAGCATAAAAACAACATGAACAGGAAAGAAGAAACACTGAGCATTAGTAACAGCTGGTTGCCTGCATTGAAAAACACCAAGATTCGCAGCTTTAATAACATTCTGGCGGGCAAGTAACCATCCTGCAACCTTTTTGGGACTATGCTACTTTAAGACCAACAGCTGCGATCGTGCAGTTAATTGCCAATTCTGCTTCCTTTTCAGAGCAGTATTCACAGTGTGTGGTTTGTGCTGCATACTGCCTTTGACATGCTGCGTTGACATGCAAGTTGTGGGAGCCCCTGGTATCCCCCGTCCTTCAGCAGCCAATGTAAATGTTGTTTTCTTGGAGCAAAAGCTGACGTGATGCCAGAGATCTGATTTGGAAAGGTATCTGTACCTGTCATCCCCCCCCCCTGTGGTAATAACACAGCTAATAACTAAGAAGTTCTGAGTTGAAAAAGATGAATAGGAGGAAAGACCAGCTCTGCCCTCCCACCCACCTGACTGTGCTGTCTTTTAAATCTTCTTCTTCCTGCAGCTGGACAGGGAATTAGCAGGATCTGGGTTGCTCCTGGTGTCATCACATACAGCTGTGTACTAAGGCCAAGCTGCATATTAATTTAAGCATGTAGTTCAGCTGTACATCAGGGTTTCTACCAGGGCCTAGGGCCAAAAAGGGGGCCCGGAGCAAAAAAGGGGGCCCAGGAGCCAAATTCACATGAATGATGGGAAGGGGCCCAAAAGAAACTTTGTACCCCTGATAAACTTCCTCTGAGTGGCCCTGCTGTACATGCTGCTTTAAAAAAAAAAAAGGAATTGGGTGGAGCCATTGGGGCTGTGTTGGGGGGGGAGGGGAACTTTGTCCCTTGGGAGTTTCCCTCCCTGGGGGACAATAGCAGCCAAGGAGGGGTGTGTGATTCAGATCAGACCATGAGAAGGGAACGGGGATGGGGTGAAGCCTTCCCCATCACACCGTCCTAATCCTGATTGCTCCTCATGGCTACTATTTACCCTAGAAAAAACTAACACGCAGAGTCAAGCTACACATTTAATATAATGTATCGTTTGGCCCTGAGTCTGTGAGCCATTAAGTTCAGGAACTTATCTTTTTATACTCTGAAAAATGCCAGGAACATTGATGGAGGTGTGCAAATGATAGGCTTACCAGATCTCCAACCTGGACAGAGTGCTAGACCTTTAGGAGAAGAAGGAATGTGGACAGGTGTAGCTTGTTAAACCTTACAGCACACTCCTAGGCATGTCTACTCAGAAGCAAGCCCCATTGTGTTCAGTGGGGCTTGCTTCTGAGTAGACATGCCTAGGATTGTGCTCTAAAGCTTAACAAGCTACACCTGCCCACATTCCTTCTCCTAAAGGTCTAGCACTCTGTCCCGGTTGGAGATCTGGTAAGCCTAGCAAATGACAAACCTCTGTTGTTCTTTTCTCTCATGCATTTGTGTCCTAAATACCAGCATTATTGAAGAAAAAAGAATCACATTAGTAAATGTGATTCTTTTGTCTGCATTGATAGGCCTCCTTTACCAACTTTTGTCACATATCTCCCTTGATCCTTCCTTTGCAAGTCTGGCTTTGTAGCATTTGAAAAGGTTAGTAGCTAGGCTTTACATTTTATTTTTCAGCTTTAACTTGTTTAGTAAGCTTATTCTTATTTCTGTAGAAAAGCTGTTTTTGAGCATTGTGGAGTCCAGATTTTGTCTCAAAGAAGCAAACTCCATTACTAAAGTAGTTTGTTATATTTAGGCTCTTTGTGTGGGCTTTCTGCAAACTGTTGGTCTTGATCCAGACAACTTTTGCACATTCTGTTGATGCTGTGCTTCAGAATAGATGGAGTTTGCTTGGTAAAGTTGTCTAGTAAGTACTTATGTAAGGTGTTGCATTCCTCACTTTCTTCACTTATCAAGAGCTTGAAAAATGAGATGGCCTTCAATTTATGAACTAGCAACTGGTTTGCTATCTTTCAAGAGAGGAGTTGAATCACTCTCCCATGCTGTGCCAGTTATAAATTCTCTTTTCATTTTCTTGTCAAAAAGAAACAATAGCTTCAAAAAGAAAACAACTCAGACAAACAACAATTGCAAATCTAAAACACTGGGCAGAACACGACAATGTTCAACCGTGCTGTTAAATGAACTCGGGCCCTTTCAGATCACTGCAGGCTGCTTCTGAGGCTGTTTTCATGCAATACAATCAACGAACCACTCAGAAGATTTGTACGAAGAAAGTGATGATGCCCTAAAAACGGGAAACTATGAAATGTCCAGCAATTGGGGGAATTGTCGTGCTTGTGATTTTGGTAGTGGATCCTACACTTTCCTCCCATATTATGTTTAACTTACTTTGAATTTCTTCACCATAATTTACAATTGCTAAGCAAATGTTATATTTAGGGATGTGGGAGCCCCTCCAGCTTGCCCCTCCCCAAATAAATAGGGCTTTTTGAATGCTCCAGTCTAGTACTGGGTTTTTTTTTAGCATTTGATATGAACATTGTTATTTCATAGACTTCAACTATTTTAACTACTAGTATTTTCCTACTGGTACCCATTCCTTGCCAGTCACTCCACCTGCCAGTCCCTCCACCAAAAAAAGATGTTACCTAGGAAAAGATGGGAGGGGGAAAGAAGTAATGATAGCAGGTTTGTCAGTCCCCTATCCCTGGCAGGAACTGACACTCCGCAAGTCATTTGAACTACGGGTGAAACTCTGTGGCACTTCTCCTGTGTTTAAAGAACCATCTGCTTCCAGTTACTACCTTCCATAAGGAATGGCAGGAAAAGGATGGGTATGGTTTAGTACCTCATTTCAGATCAGGCCTAGTTCAAAGATGGCTGGACCCAACTTGAAATGGAGTCAGCCTATTCAAGTGATAGCTAGGGTGTGTGAGAGCTTGCATGTTGAGCTCTCCCTTTTTAAACCGTGCCCCATCACTAGTTGCATTTTTCAATAGTATAGGTTTCTACCTGCTAATATTTTAGCAGCTTCCTCTGCCCTACTTGCAGATGCAGTGGAGTGGGCAGGGCACAGAATCCTCAGGCTGTTCTTTTGTGTGTGTGAATCACAGTGCCAAGGGACTAACACAAGGGAGTGTTGCACTTGAGTATGCTCAGCGGCAGCACACACAAAGAAAACCAAACCAGTCAGGTATATCTTAAAAGCTTGTGCAGATTAAGCATCCCTGAAATCTCCAAAGCTGATTTTACAGGGGGAACTAAAAACATGAACTGGGGGGAAATGCCATGCCTCTTTGCTCCAACATGCTGCCTGCCACCCCCATTATTTCAGCCTCTTAGTTCTGGACTGAGTTCAGTGTGAAAATGTACTGGTTCATAGGAGAGGTGGTATGCCAAGTCTACACCAGGTTGCTTCTGTAACACCATGCAGATCAGAGCAGTAAAGGATCTGGAGGTTATTAAGTCTTTTTTAATTTTATTTGAGGGCCAGATTATAAAGATTGTGCATGTGTGCGCGCACACACACACTCACACACACACACTTGCTATTTATGGTGCCATTGTCACCATTTTCCTTATTCTCTCTAATTCCAGTGAAATATTTTTTTTAGCTTTTATCTGTTGTTTGTATGACCTGAATCCCGTGGAAGATGATTCTCTCCTGTTACATCCAGTGAAAGAATTTTTGTGGTTAACTGTGTGGTGCTCCCAAATGCCCAATGTTGTTGTTTCTTGGGGGGGGGGGGAGGAAGTGAAACGAGGTAAATGAAATAACTAAAGGGAATGAATAGACAGCTAAGCTATTTATATCCTTTGAAGGTTAAACAGTCCTCTTATCAGAGTACTTTGACATATGGTACTACGTAGGTAACGTACATAATCTGAGATATTAAGAAGCTGCTTGATCCTTGCTGAAAGGCAGATGATAATGAATGGCTGCCAAAAGTTCCACTTTCACTGCTGAAGCCACTTCAGAAAATAGCAGTTTTCAAAGAAATATATGATAGGTCAAAGCACCATGAGGCAGATTTCAAAAATAAATATTAAGACTGTATTTTAAAGCCTCAATCTTTGGGATTGCTGTCGTAAATATGAATACGGGCTTTTGATCAACACTTCTGTGTGTGCCTTGGGAATTACGCATGTTTACATCTGTTGTTTTTAAGGTGCTATACTTTACAGCAGGGGTTCTCAGCCAGTGGTATGCATACCAGTCGTGGTACGCGGACTGTGGGAGGTGGTACGCAGGCCCCTGGCTGCCACGCTAGAGCCCTGGAAATGGCAGCACGAGCTCTGCAGAGCCCGAGCGCGTGGATTTCCAGGGCTGGAAAAGCCCCTTCCGCCCGTTCTTGTCCCTTAACCTCTGATTTCAGACCTCCGACACCGCTGAAAATCCAGAAGTAAGTGGCAATGACATCATCACCACTTACTTCCAGTGGTACTCAGCATGACAGCGGCCACGGAGGTGGCACGCCACACCGAAGGGGTTGAGAACCCCTGGTTTACAATGCTTCTATGTACTACTCTGGGGTACAGAAATGTAACTGGAACAAACTGTATTTTAAAAATTAGACCAAAGAATTTGTTTCCTTTCCTAAGTATTTGAATCCAGATTAAGAACATCAGCTATATTCAGAAAATCCATTCCTGTTGTTGTGGGATGCATGACACCGCAGCCACATAGCTCTGAGTTACTAAACCCTGAATGTATGAATGACAAATACTGATTGATTCGTGCATGAGTCTGAACATGCCCCACACCTCTCTGAACTATGAATGAGAAATATGCACATTGAATGAAACGCTCACATTTTGAGCACGTGATAAGTGCCTGTGAACTCATGATGCTGGAGCCCATTAGAAAGCCAATACAACAACCAAGACAGTTCATATTTAGATAAGAATATGGTGCATTCCAGTATTCTCTAGTGATGAAGGAGGTCTCCCTGCACACACACTGCTTGGGTAGGGCGAAAATATCCACATGCTAATCCTCACACCACAAATATCCACATGCTAATTTTCACACCACACTGGAGCCCAGTCATACATACTGAGCCTGTACACAAACAGACTTAAGCATGTATGGAAAAATCCTAACCAACCTCCTATGCTGGGATGCAGTGGTGCTGGGGCAAGCTCCGGGCTCTATGGTAGCTCTATGGGCTACTTGGATCTGCACCAGCTAAATGACCAGTGCAAATCGTGACAGCTCCGTGTTGGGCTTTCAAGCCTGGGAAGAGGGATAGGCCTCCATTGAGCCCGCCCCCCCTCCTGGGCCTGATCCTCCCTCCTCCCCACCCTCCCCCATCTTGAAACGTCCCTCCCCACCCCATTCCACCCGCCCCTTTGCAGCCTGGCAGGAATTGACCTGCTCCGACAGGGGCTCCCCATGGATCTGGCACCGGCAGGCCAGTGCAGGCATTTCCGCTGGCGCCACGAGTCTCCGTGCTGCTGCAACGACCCTTCTAGCACATTTGCAACAGCATGCATGCTCGTCCCGCAGGAGGAGGCCGACATAGGATTGAGCTGGTAGTCTCTGCTCAGCTGTGGTCCAGCTTCTCACTGCCTTCTACATGCTCATAGCCCCCCCCCCAACACATTGCACAAAACAGCGCTAGATTTTATTTATTTATTTTTCACATTTTTATATTGTTCTTCCCCCAGGGAGCTCAGGGTGGTGTACAAAGTTCCTTCCCTCCTTTTGTCCTCACAACAACCCTGTGAGGTAGGTGAGGCTGACAGATAGTCATTGGCCCAAGGTCACCCATGAAGCTTTGTGGCTGAGCGGGGATTTGAAGCTGGATCTCCCTGGTCTAAGTTGAACTCCAGAACCACCATACCATCCTGTTGGATTCTTTTTTTTTTTTTTTGCCTGAGGATTGGGCTGCCCATGTTGTTTCAGTATCATGACAGACTTGATATTTTATCTGGGCAAAATAGCATTAGCATTCACTTGCATCTTCAAGTCAAATCCCTCTGCTTCAGTGAAGACCAGAGGTCTAGTAACTTCCATACATCTATTTATATTTATTTGGCTTGAGTTATGAACCCTTATGAGGTGTTTGTTTTGGAACACATTTTATAAGTCTCTTGCTGTGAGTTAAAGAACAGAGCTGTAAACCTCTGTGGAGAGCAGAATAAAACGAGCTCTGGCATTTTAACCTGCTGCAGCCCCTGCGCAGGAGCCTATAGTGTGTGCTTGGATCTTATTTGGGATGGAAATTCATGGCGTGTGTTGATGACCTTGCCCTTTGTTTATAGGAGACATCCTTAAAATGGGCAGCTGTTTGCATCGAGATTTACTTGTGTTATCGTGGGGGCAGTGAGAGGCAGGGTGGGCCACTTCACTTTAGCTGAGACAGCATAATAACCCTAAATCTGTTTAGTGTAGTAGAACCATGCTGGTGCTAAGGCTGGCCCAAGCCAAAATGCCTCTCAGTCCAATCCTATCCAAATTGCCCCGCCGGTGGAATGCATGTTCTGCCAGCGGAAGCATCAGGATCCAGGTGGAAAGGGGGTTTTCTGGGTTGAGAGGGGGCAGAAAGGTAGGCAGAACGAGGCAGGAGGGGATGGGCTCAGTGGCACTCATATGCAGCCACATCCTACTTCCCTTCCCTCTCCCTTTTCCTCTCCCTTACTCTCCTTGGTTCTATTCCAGCAAAATAGCTGGCACAGAACCAAGGTGACCCATCAGGAAAGCAGCGGCTTTCTCCAAGGAAGGGGACAAAAGAACTGATTACGTCAGTGGTACACAGGAAACTGCCACACACTGCATCAGACCATTGGTTTTATCTAATGGAGTATTGAGAACAGATGTGTTGGTTCAGACAATTTGGGCCTAAGAGAGGAGGTGATTTGTATAAGTACCATCTCTGAAGTCAGTTCACACACAGAACCAGCACTTATTTTCTCCATGTGCTCATATGTCACACATGTGCTCATATGCACAACTGCATGAAGAATGTTTAGTATGAACATGCGAATTATGTAAAGACAGATGTGGCCATTTTGGTGCTCGTCTTCATGCTTATCCTTGATCAAGTTGCCTTCTTCATGGCCAGGCTGTAGCGATCCCTGTGTAAGCACTAGTTCATGCTAAGGGTTCTTGCACGCAGTCATATATCTGACTGCTTGTTGAAAATGAGCTGTCTTGTGATAAGTATCTCGTAGGTGTCATTGTAGGTGGCAGCTGAGTATTTTGTCTACAGTAGGAGAGAGTCAGCGGGTGGCGCAGTGGGTTAAACCACTGAACCATGAGCTGTCGATCGAAAGGTCGGCAGTTTGAATCCGTGTGACAGCTCCTGCCAACCTAGCAGTTTGAAAGCAAGAAATTGCAAGTAGATTAATAGGTACCGTGTCAGCGGGACGGTAACAGCGTTCCATGCGCCTCGGTGTTGAGTCATGCCAGCCACATGGCCATGGAAACGTCTTCGGACAGTGCTGACTCTTCGGCTTTGAAACGGAGATGAGCACCGCTCCCTAGAGTCAGACATGACTGGACTTAATTGTCAAGGGATACCTTTACCTTTTACAGGAGAGAGTAAGCAATTGTCTCCCAGTATATTATACTGTGTACAAACAAGCCTTCTTCAAAATGCTTTGTGTTCCTTCAGAGTCACAGGTTTCGACCTGCTTGTTTTGCAGCTTAAACTAGAAAAATGTAGGAACATTGGTAGGTGGCAAAGCCTATCTAGCAGATGCTGACTTTAGGGCCACAGGTTGAGAATAAATGACTGCAGAAATGAAAAACAAGAGGCAGATCAATGGAGCAGCAGAGGAAGGTAAACTTGGAAATAAACTCATCCTTGTGTGTACCCTGCTTCCCATAAAGCTTGTGGCAAGACCTCCCTTGTCATCTATACCACATTGCTTCGCTACCTAAGGCTAAGAGATGCTTCTCAGAACACAAGACAGCTTGTTTTCAACAAGCAGCTGAGTATATGACGGCAGGCAAGAAACCTCGGCAGAAACTGCTGCTTACACAAAGATACCACCACAGCCTCATAAGGTGACGGCGTTCAGATTGGCTTCAACATGTGCCTGGAGCTCACAGAATGTAAAATGCAATTGCTCTGGTTCAGCTGCAGTAGATGTGACTATGGCTGGCTCCACAAATACAGAAGGATGTGATGGTAAAATGGAGTATGTATGATTGGCAGTAAGCAAGGCTGCAGAAAGCACACAACAATATAATCCAAACATTACGTATAAAATGCATGTTATATATTAAACTTGAATTTTGATATAGGCCCATTAGATAAGCAAAAGTCTAGTGTACGTTTTGCCTGTAGATTAGTTTACAACCAATGCTTACTAACCTGTTTACATGATGTTTTACCAATGTGTTCCTGTGTCTTCTAGCAAAACTTCTGCCTTGGGCATCTAAAATGGTCTGTGCGATTCAGCACTCAAAATTGAATAGAAAGTAGTGTGCTTTCAGAATGGCCTTTCTCGTTGGGATTCACAACGGCTGCTTTTGGTAGAATGGACAATACCATGCCAGCCCGCAGGTGGGGAACACCACTTTGGACTGATTCTCCATTTTAAAAACACGGTGAACACAGGAAAGAAGCACAACAGGGAGAAAGGTTCTAGCCCAGCCCCATTGTGCTATGCTGCTTTTCTATTTGCATGGAGCTAATATTAATTAGCTCCTGCCAACCTAGCAGTTCCAAAGCATGTCAATGCGAGTAGATAAATAGGTATCGCTTGTGGGAAGGTAAACAGCGCTCCGTGTTCCAGCTGCATACTACGCGCTGCGGCAAGGAGAGTCATGCCGGTCACATGACCACGGAGGAGTCTTCGGACAACACTGGCTCTTCGGCTTTGAAATGGGGATGAGCACCACACCCTAGAGACGGACACGGCTGGACTTAATTGTCAGGGGTCACCTTTACCTTTACCTATGGTTCATTTCAGACATTCCCATTTGATATGATATGAGACCACTGCCATACTTGTGACCTAGTGAGGATTATGTAGAGGTGCCATCTATTTGAACTGGTGCCTCTGTACTGGGGTTATACACATTGGTACTGCAATTTGCATCACCGTAGTACTCTTTCTTGACCTGGGCCACAGAATAAGAGATTGAGCCTTGAACATTATATCTAGCACTGAGGTTTTGATCATTCCATACTTCAACCATTTATTGTCACCAGAGGCGTCACTGTAGCGTGGCGAGCGGGGCAGAGCGCCCCAGGGTGACGCGCTCAGAGGAGCTTTGAAATGGGGATGAACACCACACCCTAGAGTCAGACACGACTGGACTTAATTGTCAGGGGTCACCTTTACCTTTAATATTAATTAACACAGGGAAGTGTTCAAATATTGTGATCGCCTGCCTGCAGTCTGAAGTGGTTCAGTCCATTCTACAGACTCAGATTCTATTGTCCTGTTCTGCTGTATAGGAAGATTCGTCCCATGTCCCATTGTCATCAGTGAAACAAGTTAACAATGACTTACCTAAGCCCCTTTGCTTTTAATGGGATATACAGTAGTCATGATGATTCACTATAGCTGGATTTGGTTTTCTTCTTAAAAAGATGACCAGGACAGGGTTCATATGCTCATTTTCAACTGCAGCCTATGAACAGCAGTAGTTAGCCTTCCACCTCATCATGAAGAGTAGAATTAAGAGATCAGATGTCTCAATGACTGTACAATGTTTGCAGTCATTCTTTTAATTCGGGGGGGGGGGCATTTTTGAAGGCCAACTGGCCTGCCACCAGTGATGTAGACTTGAGTCTATTGACTCAGATTTGAGTCGGACTCAAGTCGCGTCACTGACTTGACTTGGATTTGACTCGGCAATTGTAAAAGACTCGAAAGACTCAACTCGAGACTTGAAGCCTTTTACGACAAGTTGAATTTTATTCAGGTTTAAACCCATTTCCCCATTAAATAGATAGGGACTCGTGACTTGCAACTAAAGACTCGGGACATGGGGCAAAGACTTGAGACTTGACTCAGAACGTGGACCCAGAGACTTGGGACTTGACTCGAGACTTGGAGTCAGAGACTTGATCCACATCCCTGCCTGCCACAGTGAACTCCAGTCTGGTATCTGGTCATTGTTGCCTGCTTCTTTGCTCCATGTTGCTGTCACAACCTACTACCTTCCATGTCATACTCCAGGGCCCCCTTTTAACACAGCTGTTAACCTCCCTTCTTTATTAAGACTGAAAGCCACAAATCTATAACTAGCTTTTAATAATGTCTTTGCTAGTAAGTCACTGAATGACTAGTCACCGAAGCTGCTAAAGGGTATTTGGGAGGAAGATCTCTGCAACACAATCCCTTTTCTGTTTACCGCTTCCCACATTTCCAGATGGCTGCTAAGTAGAGATGCTAACGAGAGATTCTGAAATTCTCACCCCACCTGGGAGGGGGCGGAGATATTGGCACTGGGTTGCGTTGATATCCACCGCCCCGTCCCAGGCCGGGCCGGCCTTACGCAGCCTCCCTGGATGCGCGCTAACTCCAGAGCTGGCGTGCATCCGAGGAGGCCCATCAGGGCTTGCCGCTCTTATACTGGGGGAAGGGGACAAACGTCCCCTTCCCCTGAGGTGAGCCCAGGCTGCGCCAGCGTGGCCCACATTCTGCCTAGGATGCAGCGGCCTTTAGGCCGGCTGCTGCATCTTAGGCAGGATCGGGCTGCCCATCATGTATGTTGCTCCTATTTTACTCCTGGTCTGGTGCAGTTAAATAACGCAAATACGTACAATACTCTTGCGTGTAGGTGACCTTCTGATTTTCTGGAAAGCTCTGAATATTCCAGTTGCATCTTCTTAGGAAGGCAGGCTTCTTAGGAGTTACTAAGCACAGTTCACCACTGTCGCTCAAGGGTAATTATCCTGCTGATATCCTCCGCGGATAAGGTTGTTTCTGCTTCCACATCCAGCTGCAGTGGAATGTTATCAATGGCTGAATAAATGAAGCACCCAAGTGAATGCTGAACCCATTTAAATCAATCCCAAATATAAATCTTGATGGGAGAGGCACTATCGTAAATTTAAAATTTGTTTCATTTTCCTGTTGTAATAAATATTGTTTAAATATATGCCTCGATATCTACATGTCAGCCTATGAAGGAAAGACTGCATTATCCCTTGTAAACTTGCCATAAACAGCGTCTGCTCAAACTACATGTATTATAAATGATTCATGATATTCAATCAGAGAAAGCAGGCAAGGCAATCAGGCTGGGGAGAACAGTCGGATGTAACCACGAAAGGGGAAAAAATAATAACCAGTCTCCATCAGAAATACAGATTAACTCCTACTTTCCTCCCTTAATAGACCGAGGGAGTGATTTCGCTCATTGAAATCAATGGGAGTCTTTCCACTGATTAAAGTGGGAATTGAACTGTGCAGTCTGGGCTCTTACGTGTGTGGTCGCTGTTCTAAAAAGTAACTGGCTTCTGTAGCAACATGTGTAAGGAAAAAAACACATATCTTCATCGATGCACAGGAAGATATCAGAGTAGAGGAGGAGCCCAGCCCTTAGCATGCTGGCAGCTTTGTTATTGTCAGGAGCAAGAATCACTAGAGTACAATTTGATGATGATGATGTGCTTGTGCTGCCCCACTTCCTGGAGTGGGAAGAAGCTCTCTGGCAGGACACGATGGGTTTTGGCTATCTGGAGACCTGTGGTGTCTTTGTAATATTTGCTCCCTTTACAAATGCTGGCTGAATGTTGGAATCGAGTTAGGTAGCTCATTCTTGCAGACAAAAAAACAGGTTGCATCCCCAGCTGGCAGCTCTAGGCCGGCTTTCATCTCTCTCTCTCTCTCTCTCTCTCTCTCTCTCTCTCTCTCTCTCTCTCTCTCTCTCATAGATCAAATCCTAGTCTCTGAATACGCTGCTGAAAAAACAGCCAGCCATGCTACTTTTGTTCTTTTGACTGACCACTTGTGGTGGTAGGGGGGAGGAATCACCTTAAGTCCCTCCCCTCAGGTACAGGTTACTTGAGATCCATGAAGCCTCTCAATCTCCTAGGATGTTTTCCATTAAAAAACATCTTGGACTATTCCTAGCTCTGGCCGCCCGCCAGACCAAGGAGCATATCAGAGGAAGCATATAATGTTTTGCATTCCTGAACTCCTTTCTTTAATTTCAGTAGCATGCTTTCTACAAGTCTGTTGGAGAATAAGATGCACCTGACTTTATATCCCACAAACTAAAATGTATGTGAGGCACAACTGTATGCACAATCTCATTGTCAGGCATGCCATTTGGAGCACTGTTTAAAGAGGGGCACCATGGTGACTCAATGGTTAAGAAGCTGAACTGCAGACCAGAAGGTAGGCAGGTCAGCAGTTTGAGACCCAAGTGCCGCGTGACGGTGTGAGCTACCATCTTCGGCCCCAGCTCCTGCCAGCCTAGCAGTTTGAAAGCAAGAAATTGCAAGTAGAGTAATAGGTACCACTTCAGTGGGAAGGTAACAGCGTTCTGTGCACCTCGGTGTTGAGTCATGCTGGCCACATGACCTTCGAAACGTCTTCAGACAGCGCTGGCTCTTTGGCTTTGAGATGAGCACCGCCCCTAGAGTTGGTAACAACTGGCTTCCGAGCGAGGGGAACCATTACCATACCACACAGTTGCTTGGGACATATAGTGCAGAAGCTCATCGGGAGGGAGTGACATGTGCCTTCTGTTATGGACTTAATCGAAAATGCTTATATTGGGGGGGGGGGAGACCTCAGCTGTACACAATACACAAACTGAAGATGTCCATATTTCAAAGATCATTTTATGAGATGTTGTTCTTTAGAGCTTACCCTCCAAAGATAATGCCTAACTTGAAATATTAATAGACTTTTTAGTTGGTTTATGCCAGGAAATACTGGTGCCAGGTTGCAAAGGCATGTACTACTGGACCCCCAGTGGCACTTCCCTCCACCAGTACCAAGGGTTCTGGGGTTGACCTGGCCTGGTGCGCCCTTTGATGGGCCTGGGCCTGTGGACAGTACTTGAACAGTGACCTCTGACACCACCCTGATGCCACTTTAGAGTAAGCCAAGGTACGGTTTGCTTTGTGGAAGGAAAGGAGAACTGAACGTATGAAAGTCTTTGTATTTTGGAATATTTCAAATTGTATCAGAATCTGCCTGGAGCAGATCCAACCCAAGTTCTACTGATGCCTGGACCTCTGTACACCCTGGACAGCTCCTGGTAGACTTCACTCTATCCTTCTGTTTAAACCAAAAGCTGTGCAGACCTTGTTTACTTTGAGACTTCTCTGCATCTTCCATAAATAATCACATAGGGGAAGCAATTCCCCCCTGCCTTGAAGGTTCCCTGTCAGTTGCAACGCTGCCATCAAGTGACAGGCTCAGCTGCAGGGAATGCCTCCTCCCCCCCCCCCCGGCATAGCCCAGAATCCTCGACATGGCCCATCAAATTGATGGGCACTTTGCTAGTGAGAAATAATGATGAGCTAATCATACAGTATATATGGATGTAGGTCATATGAGTAGATAGACTGCTAGCCTGTTGGAAATGCTTATGTAATGCCTGGTCTGGCTCCGGAGTCTAGATGAAATGTGTCTAGAGCAGGCTAAAGACTCCTACAGGAAGCTCGCTTCCTGACAGCTCCCACCAGAGTGTGGGCACTTGTAAATGGTAACACTGAAATTATTTTTTTTTAATGAGAATTACTTTTGCCACTTCATAATACTTACAAGTGTGGTCTGGAAAATGATATAATTATTCAGTGATGTAGTGAGATGTACCGAGATGTGACAAACTCAGTGACACAGGAGTGCCCCACAACGGGCAAAGTTTGCCTGGCAAATGCTTGTCCTTATTTTTTTTCCTTTCACGTTCACTTAAATTGATCTTTCCACTACTTTGGAAAAGGAGGGTGTTCGCCAAATAATATGTGCAGAAGTCATATGTGTCTCTATATGTATTTTCACACAAACACACACACACACACACACACACACACACACACACACACACACACACACACACACACACACACACACCTTCTGTAAAGAGCAGAACATTTCACAAACAATATGAAAATGATATGATATAATTATTCAGTGATGTAGTGAGATGTACCAAGATGTACCCTGAGATGTACCTCTCCTTCTGAGGGGAGAGAAATGGTGCTTTGGTAATCTGTTCATGTACACATATCCAAGCCCCTGCACTTGTTCCTCCTTGCTAGCCAGATGCAGGACTGAGGGCCAAGCTACCCATTACATAGGGCACGTGCTTGACCCAGACCTGCTTGTTTTTATTCGCTAAATAATAGCTATCAGTGGCACCTGGACAATGGCCTTGGGGAGAGGTGGCTTTAACCCACTGACCCCAGCATGGTCCCAGCCCAGATTCCCATACACAGCTGCTTATTTGCACTGACAGGGCAATGGAAGCCCCTGGCTTTTATGCCAATGGGAGCTTCCCTCATGGGGCTGATAGCCATGAAGGATGGTGACCCAGATCAAGAGAACCATGGCAAGAGCAAAGCCCCCCCCCCTTCCTACACCAAAGTTCCAAACTGGCATCAGGGTAGTGTCAGAGGTCACCTAGGTGAGTACTGTCCAAGACTCCACCTTGGCTGCTAGTTAGGGAAGAAAACAAGCATGTTCTTGCAGTAATGTCATTTGGCCATCAAAAACCTATTTCTCCTCTGCTAGCTATGTTCTAGACTGACAAACTGTTACCATCAGCCCCTGCCCAAGCAGGTGGGGTTATACATCAGTCAGTACAGCCCCTCCCCATATCTGCTGATTTGACATCCACGGATTCACTTATCTGCAGATGCTGAATCCCCTCCGCACCCCCTTGCATGCGCATGTGCATGACTCCCCCAGCTGTTACCTTTGATGTTGCAACGTTCGTGTCTTGCTTAAACAAACGCGATAAGCAGCCTCCTGCTGCTTATTGCATGGAAGTAGTGCTAGAGCTGCTCAGCAAGGTTAACAGGAAGCATTTTCCTGCTTCCTGTTAACCTTGCTGAGCCTCTAGCATTTAGCCTCTGTCTATTTTTGTGTAATAAGCAGCAGGAGGCTGCTTATCACTTTTGTTTAAGCAAGACACGAACGTTGCAACATCACAGCCGGGGGGGGGGCACAGAGAACCGTGGATATAGCGTTCGCTCCTATCCATGGTTTTCACGTAACCGTGGGGGGCCCCTGGAACTTATGCCCCGCATATACGGGGGCCCAACTGTAGTTACCAGCTTTTAAAGGTAATCCGTTATTATTAAGCAAGCATGTTCAACCAGAAAACTATATAAAAGCCTTAAGATATTTTTTTTTACAATGCATATCTATGCAAGTGTGCAACTGATTTAATGTGAAGTTCCTCACTGCTTGGGGGAATTTAAAATCTGCTTTGCATGTGGTGCTAAGAACTGCTACTAGGGAGCAGAAGTCAAAAACGTAGCTGCATGCAGTGAACTCACCATGTGGGTTCCCTGGATCAAGGCCAATGTCTCTAACAGCCAATGAGTCTGAATATTTGCAGAATGCAAATGCAGGTCAAAGAGTATTCATCACTGGCATTTTTGGATGGCTTTGCTGTGTCTTACCTCCTTTCAATATGCGATAATATTTGGCAGACTGTAATTGAACCAGCCCCTCCAAAATAAAACTCTCTGTAGAATATAGAGTCTGCCAACTCTCATGGACATATTTATAGGTATATGCATTCATATTATGCGGGTGGCGCCAGCGGGTGGCGCAGTGGGTTAAACCGCTGAACAGCGCTCCGTGTTCCAGCCGCATACTATGCGCTGCGGCAAGGAGAGTCATGTCGGCCACATGACCACGGAGACGTCTTCGGACAACACTGGCTCTTCGTCTTTGAAATGGGGATGAGCACCACACCCTAGAGTCGGACACGACTGGACTTAATTGTCAGGGGTCACCTTTACCTTTATTATGCAAGTACATACTTGTGATACAGACAAAAATGATTTTTTTTTACATTGAATATATGGTGGGAAAGAATTGTAGAACCAGTAGACAGAACTAGAAGAACTGCTGCTATGTGTTGTATTACCTAGCTGCATTAATAATAATAATATACAGTATTTACATACTGCCTTCCTTGGTCATTGGATTTCTCCTCCAACTTTAATTCAAGGCGGTGTATATGGGCAGGCTTTCTAAACCTCAAGGGGTTTTTACAACGTAATAATGGTCTAATCTTTCGTAAAACTCTTCATTCTAGATGTTGCTTTCACAGTCCCACCCCCCTCTCTCTGTGGCGTTCGCCTCACCACGCTTCAGCTGACAGGCAACCTTGACTCTCATCAAGTGCAGCTGCAGTTCCACTCCGCCACAGAGGCTCTGCAACTTATCAGCTCGGCGTGCTGGCAGCTTTTGTACCCTGTACTCATACTGTTACAGTATTGTACTCCTTTCCCTTACATACTGTACTCTATTTCTTTTGCTGCCCTACCTGAGAATCATCCGTGTGCGACGGTTCCTGTGATAATGATCAGGAAAATTAAGAACTTTAGAATTGCTTTTGTTGGTCTGTCTAACCTACTGTAACGTTCTGTATGCAGCAGGAACCAACCATCATGTTTCCATTCTTGGAAAGCCTGGAAACCATTCCTGGAAAGTTTGCCCCCCCCCCCCAGATGCAAGTAGCCTCCTCCTTTGCTTATTCCCAGCCAATGGTAAGTGCTGGGGCTGGGAGGTATGACATGGTTAATCAGTCCAGGAGGCTAGGTTCTGCTCCTTTAGAATGTATTGTATTGCTAAAAGAGGCTCCCCACCAGGAGGTAACAACAAACTATTTGGGTTGTGTCACCCTCAGCCTATTAGAGTCCCTTGGAGGGTGCTGTGGCCCGGGAAACACTCGCCTCTAGAGTCCTGCAATGCCTACAGCTCTCAAGTGGAAGCCGTCCAGTCCCAGCTGGCCATGGGCATCCAGGGAAACCTCAAGGCTTGATTAGCTTGGAGGAGCAGCCGATCCACTGGATCATCTGCCTCAAGGAACCTTGGCTGCCGGGTGTGTGAGTGTCCATATAAAAGGTTATAAAAGATGGTCGCCTTGGTCTTCTCCTAAGGGTGATATCTCTCCATGCTCTTTCTTCTACACCTCAGACTTAACCTGGGGCCCATCAGGGGTTAGATAGCCCTTCCGCCTCTCCCTGGTCTGTGCTTGCAACTCCTGCCTCTTCCCCAGCACTCTTCTTTTCCTGTCCTTCCTTCAGGCTTCCTTCTTCTTCCCTCTCTTCTCAAGGAACTTGGAATCACTCTTCTGAACTTCCTGTTCCTCTGCCTTCCTCCTCTCTTTGCTCATCCCCTTCTATGCTTCACTTTTTCTCTCCCCTCCATTTCTCTGCCTCTGCCTGGCTGGCTCCAGCCCCTCTTCTTGTCCCTGTTTCTCACTCTTTTGTTTTCTCCCCTGCCCTGCTTGCCCCGGCTTCCTTTCAAGGCTGGTGCTGGCTCCCAGCTGCCAGCCATCTCAGCTGATGACCAGTGAGGGAGTGAGCCCCACGTGGGAGGCTCACAGTGGTGATGTCACTGTCACATGTCTCCAGGGCAACTCACAGTAAGCCTCAGCAGCACAAGGCTCATGGGGTACCAGTGCAAGTGATAGCTGGTCACACAAGTACTATGCAGCTCTGCAGTTCTGCTGTATGAAAAAAAGGACTTGATTCAACTAGTTCTTGTTTAGCAAGACCCTTCACACGTTATAGTGAAAGCACAAAGGAGGGAGTGATATTCCTTACTCCTGCTGGGCCCACCCTCACCCCAGCCCCATAAGCTGTGAAAGTGCCTGTAGGGGATCTGCTTCTTCAAGGACTCCTGATTGCACATATGGAGCCTGTGCTATAACCTTTTACAGGTTATGCCAAACATGGGGGGGGGGGGGGGGGAGGAAGGCATGCTCTATGCATGATTGAGACGTATAAAATTATGCATGATTGAGGCGTAAAAGTTATGCATGATTAAGACGTATAAAATTATGCCTGGGATGGAGAGAGTGGATAGAGGAAAGTTCTTCTCCCTCTCTCACAACAAGCGACATGTACTAAAATTGAGTGGAGGGAGAGTTAGAACGGACAAAATAAAATATTTCTTCACCCAACGTGTAATTCATCTGTGGAACTCCTTGCCACAGGATGTGGTGATGGCACCTGGCCTAGATGCCTTTAAAAGGGGGTTGATGAATTACATGGATAGATTCATGGAGGAAAGGTCCATCACAGGATCTCTCCAAACTGGGAGAATGGGCAGCAAAATGGCAGATGCGCTTCAATGTAAGTAAGTGCAAAGTGATGCACATTGGGGCAAGAAACCATAATTTCACATATACGCTAATGGGTACTGAGTTGTCTGTGATGGATCAAGAGAGAGATCTTGGGGTGCTGGTGGACAGGTCGATGAAAGTGTCGACCCAGTGTGCGGCGGCTGTTAAGAAGGCCAATTCCATGCTTGGGATCATTAAAAAAGGGATTGAGAATAAAACGGCTAGTATCATTATGCCTTTGTACAAATCGATGGTAAGGCCACACCTGGAGTATTGTGTCCAGTTCTGGTCACCACACCTCAAAAAGGATATAGTTGAATTGGAAAAGGTGCAGAAAAGAGCGACCAGAATGATTCGTGGGCCTGAGCACCTCCCTTATGAGGAAAGGCTACAGCGTCTGGGGCTTTTCAGCCTAGAAAAAAGGCGCCTGAGGGGGGACATGATTGAGACTTATAAAATTATGCATGGAATGGAGAGAGTGGATAGAGGGAAATTCTTCTCCCTCTCGCACAACACCAGAACCAGGGGACATGCACTAAAATTGAGTGGAGGGAGAGTTAGAACGGACAAAAGAAAATATTTCTTTACCCAGCGTGTAATTCATCTGTGGAACTCCTTGCCACAGGATGTGGTGATGGCACCTGGCCTAGATGCCTTTAAAAGGGGTTTGGACAGATTCATGGAGGAAAAGACCATCACAGGTTACAAGCCATAAGCAACCTCCTGGTTTTAGAAGTGGGTTTTCTCTGTGCCAGGTGCAAGGGAGTGTCAACAGGAAACAGGTTATCTTGTTGTCTTGTGTGCTCCCTGAGGCATCTGGTGGGGCCACTGTGTGATACAGGAAGCTGGACTAGATGGGCTTTTGGCCTGATCCAGCAGGGCTCTTCTTATGGTCTTATTAGGTTACAAACCATAAGCAACATCCTGGCTTAGAAGTAGGTTTTTTCTGTATGCCCGGTGCAAGGGAGTGACAACAGGAAACAGGTATCTTGTTGCCTGTGTGCTCCCTGAGGCACCTGGTGGGGCCACTGTGAGATATAAGAAGCTGGACTAGATGGGCCTTTGGCCTGATCCAGCAGGGCTCTTCTTATGTTCTTATGTTATCACCCCTTTATTCATTTTCATTACAATGTGCAAAATGTCCTTTTATCTCTATGTGTGATGGGACTGAAAGGAATCTGAGGTAATGGAAGCAATGGTCTTCCAACTTACAGAATAGCTGCTTCTATAGGAAGCACAATTTCCAAACAGTCTAAAAACTCAGGATCTCTCATTTTTAAAAAAAACTATCCACTGATTTGGGGATAAAACAGGTCATTTTCTTGCTTGAAGTCTATGTATTCGCACCAAATAGCTGCCCAGTGATGTCGACAGCCGGCCCTGGGTCATTTCATGTATGATGATAAGGTCACAGAGGACTTGCAATCTGGAAAATGTTTGAGCTCTGTGATTTTCCTCTGAAATGATTTTCCTCTGAAGAACTCATTCTGGTCTGACTTCTAGAATTGACTCATGCTGATAAACGTGGATGCAAGAGCACCATGTGGAAATGTCTACTACAGGCACTTTTTTAAAAAAAAAGTTTCATGTTGCACAATTATGCTTTCACTTCCTCTGCCACTTGGTATTATTATACAGTATAATTGCACTGCTTTTAAGACACACAGAAATGGACCTCTGCTGAATATCTAGTACCGGGCAGATGATTATTAGGTGTCACAACGTCTTGCTTGCAAAGATTTGCTCTGTCATTTGTTGTGGCATCTACTGAGTGCCAAGTGTATGATAAATATAATGACTTCCTTATGAGCCGACATCAGCAGCCAACCTTTCTTGCCACTTTCTTTGTGCCATGTGATGTTAGAATACATTTGCTCCCTCTGCACTTCAGCCAGCATGCCCTTCTCTTTACCCCTCCCTTCATACACATTTCCAGGTTGTTGCTGTGTGTGTCTGAAATAAATGTAACATTACATTTAACCTCTGCCACAGCCAATTTGGAGGTCAGATATACAGATATCACGGTTCAAATGTAGATGTGTCCGTTGAACTTCTGAATTAGTTTCAGCTGGAGAGTACATTTGTACAAAACGTTAGGTCCAGATGAAAAAGAGACTATAGTAATTCATTTGGACCAAGAACTCTCAAACTTTAAAACGGCTTCCTCTCTAAGAAAAATATTCTTTTGGTTTCTCTGAATTTAACTAAGAACTTCTTTGTCATAGAACAATACTCAGCAAGCAGAGAGCATATGACAAAGAAGCCCTTTTCATTGGACCGACAACCAGAAACCAATCTTTTCTTAGGGCTGAAACTGAGATGAAAATGTCTGCTTCTTCTGTTTGCTACTGTTCATTTCAAACTTTTTTTGTATGCATTGAAAAGCAAGAAAATGCAAATAGAAAAAATTGTTATCGTAAAAATGTTGATCCAGTTTTTTTACTAATTCTCAGAACTCCCTCAGTGTCTTCCCCATTAGACCTGACCTTTATTTTTCCCCCTTGAACTTCTCTTCCTGAAAGCAATGAGTAATGATTCAACTTGAACTGATTTATAGTAAAGAATTTTTCATAATATGGACTGTTTGTCAGTTGACTAAGATTAGAAACAAAAAGTGCTTTGTATAGCCTTTAAGTTCACATAGTGTTTTGTTCTAACGTATCAGAAATGTGCATTTATCTTTCAAAATATTCTACTTTATTTCAAGACATTGCCAGACACAGAAAAATCAAGAGAGAAATGAAGTAATGTCCAACAGACTGTATACATTTTGAATATTTGTAAGAGTCCAAAGCACGCACAGTCTTATATCCACCTGATATATGTCTATCAATTGATATCTTGTTCAGGCAGCGAAATCCAGCGTAAGGATCTGGTGGGAGGGCGGCCCAGGGCCGCCCGCTGGATCCCAACCCCCGCTGTTTGTCCCCTTCCCCGGGTGTAATCCAGGGCCGGCCCTATCGGCTTCCTCAGATTTCCACCAGCTAAATAGCTGGTGGAAGTAGGAGGAGGCTCTGTAACGGCTGAGCCGGCCCAGTGGAGATGGGGATATGGCCACAACTTGAAACCCTCGTCTCCCAACAAACTGTCATGCAAATGGAAATGGTAGACGTCGGAAGGTTACTCTCCTCAGATCACTTGGGATGAGTTGGTGTTGCAAAAGGATGGCTTGGATCCACTCAGGTCCACTCTTATAGTCACAAACATGGAAGTACGTTGCATTGTATTTGATGGGACTTAATTCTAAGTAGACACTCATAGCATTGCACTGTTGAACACCCTCAACAGTTCCTACAGGGACACTGCAAAGGGGGTGTTTGAAAAGTACATAAGCAGGCTAGGGGAGAACTACAAATAATTTGCATACATTATTTTTTCTTCTTCTCTGAAACATTTTGATCATAGTGACACCAGAAGGCAGCGGCAGCAGAGAATTTGATTAATTGTTCTGAGAAAACAGAGTTGAAACACATCGTTATTATAATGGCTTCTTCCCAACTAGGTTCGTGATGAAATGGGGGAATTTGATAGGATTTAATCTGCAAATCACTTTAATATATATCAAAGCACAGTTTCCTAATCTAGATACTGATTAGAATTTGCCTGATTATTTCTAATGGGAAATTCAGAAAGAAGGATTATTCAGGATGAAATGTGACGATAAATGGTTGAAGTATGGAATGATCAAAACCTCAGTGCTAGATATAATGTTCAAGGCTCAATCTCTTATTCTGTGACCCAGGTCAAGAAAGAGTACTATGGTGATGCAAATAGCAGTACCAATGTGTATAACCCCAGTACAGAGGCACCCGTTCAGATAGATGGCACCTCTACATAATCCTCACTAGGTCACAAGTATGGCAGTGGTCTCATATGATCTTGCAGGCTATCAAATGGGAATGTCTGAAATGAACCATAGGTAAATGTAAAGGTATCCCCTAACAATTAAGTCCAGTCGTGTCCGACTCTAGGGTGTGGTGCTCATCCCCATTTCAAAGCCGAAGAGCCAACGTTGTCCGAAGACTCCTCCGTGGTCATGTGGCCGGCATGACTCTCCTTGCCGCAGCGCGTGGCATGTGGCTGGAACACGGAGCGCTGTTTACCTTCCTATTTATCTACTCGCATTAACATGCTTTGGAACTGCTAGGTTGGCAGGAGCTGGCCAAGCAACGAGAGCTCACCCTGTCGCAGATTCGAACTGCCGACCTTTCGATCGACAGCTCATGGTTCAGCGGTTTAACCCACTGCGCCACCCGCTGGTCTTAAAAAATGAACCATAGTTTTCCACAAATCAAGGATTTAGGAGAGAGTTGAACCAAATGTTCATAGCCATTGAATCCACAGATAAAATTTTCTGATTATGTGAAAATGTAATTGGGGAATCAACTGTCAGATACACAGGTGTTTTTTTCCAACTTGTCAGAGTCACAAATTTCTCTAGATAATTTGTAAATGAAATATCTACCGCCACCACTGCCGCCTCAAAATATCCCAGGGTGAACAAACTGGAAAATCTCATTTTGGCTGAGCTGACAGAATCACAAGAAATATATCAGAATGTTTCATGCAACAATTGGCTTGGAACTGATTCAAGGTAGGAGAAATTAAAGGAAACAAGAACATTATGCAATAAACCTTCAAAATATTGTCAATGATGCTATGGATGTTTGGAGGCCATCCTTTGTTAGGATGATATTTTGGGCGCTCAATCCTATAGGCCTGCTGCACTGCCGGAACTCATATTCTGGTGGAGCAGCATGCTTTACGGCTATCGTGAAAGATGACATGCCATTCCATGCAGCCAGCAAGTCAGTGCGGCGGGGGGGGGGGAGGGCAGATGGGGGGTGGAATGGGGAGGGGGCAGAATGGGGAAGAGACCAGGGTGGGGAGGGGGATGTGTAAAGGTCAAGAACGGGGCAGAGTCGCAACAGTGCCAACAATGTCCTACCCCCCTTCCCAGCCTAGATCAGTGTTTCCTGGGTCCACTCAGACTTGTGCGAGCAAAATCGCTGGTGCAGGTCTGAGTAGACCCAGAAGGGCAGTGACAGCTTACCCCTGGGCAAGAGAACAAATGTTCCCTTACTTGGAGGAGACCTATAGGACTCCCCCCCCCCAGCAGGATGCAGTGCACACTCCAATGGTGAGGCTGCATCAGTGGGGGGCAGGTTAGATAGAATTGGGCTGTTAGTCAATGGAAGTTAATGAAGGGAGATGTTTTCCCAATTCATGAAAGTGTGTCTCCTCCTGCTTTTAGAGTGTGACACCCCTCAGAGCTGAGGGGAGGTGTGAAAAAACAATTCGGAGACAGATTTGGACTTCCAGAAAATGAGATGCAGAAGCACCTTAGGGTGCAGAGTCTCTCACTGGAAATTTAATGTTGTGTTGTTGGATTTGTTGTCTGTCGAAAGCATGTATCTGCCTCTACGATGTTCCACTTGTATTTGTAATACTGTAAATAAAATAAACATTACAAATACATCATGAGTCTCCAGTGCTCTCTCATCTAAGGAAAAGCAAACCCTGAAGTGTTGGCCTTTGATTTCTCATCAAGGAAAGCAGTTTGCAGTTTGAACTGAGAGAGAAAGGGAGTTCAGAGCTATGGGTTGGCTGGGGAACCAGTTTCCAAGAAATTTCCAGATTTCTCTGGAAATCTGATGCAGAGTTAGTGGCTATGCTGCCTGCTGAAAACGTAGGGAAGAGCTGAGCTGCTTTATTTTAGCAGTGGACCTGAAGAAGAGTATCCACTTGAAATGCATTGGGCCTAATAATAATGTTTTAGTTATAATAATAATAATAATAATAATTAATAATATTTCTAGCACACCTTTCAGATGTCCTCTTCTTGTGCCCCTCCCTCCTATAAGAAGAACATGCCAAAGGTCCATCTAACCGAATATCCTGTTTTCTATGCTGACCAACCAGATGCCACTGGGAAGCCTACAAACAGGAGATGAAGACACACCCTTTTCTCCCCTGCACCTGCTATTCAGAGGCACACTGTCTGGGAATGTAGCCATACAGCCATCATGACTAGTAGCCATTGTCAGACTGGTCTACTATATCTTGTCCTTCACAACAATTATGCAGAAATGGGAAATAGGTAACATTTTCTACTCCTCCCACATCTCTCAGCATCTAATGGTAATCTCTCAAGGGCATTTCAGTATCGAATTCTGGGGTAAAAAAAAATATCGATCTGCATTTCCTGTTCTATTTTATATGCTGGGGGAAAATCACTCTTGCACTAAGTCTTCAAAGGCAGATGAATAAGCTTGGTATTCTTGATAAGGTTTTTCACAGGCTAATGCTACTCATTCACAGAAATCTGTTTCTCAGTTTGAATTTTTCTATCTTTCAGTCCTGGAATCTTGCCTACTTTGTGAGTCACCTCAAATCAGGTATCTTTCCTCTGTACATGTACTTATCAAGTCTTGTCTCCATCTTCTCTTTGATAAGCTAAATTAAGATGAGCTCTTTCAGTATCTCATTCTATAAAGGTGCATTTCCAAACCCTTAAATCACTCTATAACTCTTTAGAATCCTCTCTTCTTCTAATCCTGCACAAGATTACTCTCCCATCTTGGGAGAACAATGAAGATTGCTATGCCATTTCAGAGCCGTTAATAGATATTGAGCACTCTCTTCAGTTTGTACACATTTTTACATTAAAAGCCTATCTGAACATGAAAAATCACAAACCTTTTATTTTGAAAAATATTCTGGTTTTGAGTTTGAATATTAAAAATCCAATTTGCTCTTTTTAATTAAGAATTTTAAATGAAAGAAAAAGCTTGCTGGACACTTTGCAGGACAGGAGCAGAGTTTGTTGTTGTTGTTGTTGTTGTTGTTGTTGTTTTAACGGAACAGGCATTTTGAGAGCAGTAATGAGTTGGATTACCAGAAAATGGGGTGGGATGAAATGAAATGTGGCCCTTTCAATAAGGAAGCAAGTAGAAAAATAAAGAGATAAAGAAGTAAAATTCATTACTCTCAATTAAGAGGTGATTTGGGGCAGACGGAATTATGAATTGCTGTTTAGGAATGGGAGGTGGTTGTAGGGGCAACAACATAAATGGGAGAAATGGAACAGAGATTGCAATTTTGCAACATCAACAGGAGTCCTGCCTGACTTGGCATATGATCACAGCAGCCAACACAGATGGGGCTAGATCAACAGATGGAAGCCTTAATCAAATTCTGTGGTCCAGTTGTGTTACATATCTACAGGGATCGGGTTGCCGCCGAAAGCAGTGCTGATGCCACGCTGCTGGACACCCTGGGGCAAAGCCTTGCACTCCCCCCCCCCCGGTGGCACATTTGGTGTTACCACTACCACTGGTGTTGATCTTTCAGGGATCAATCTGACCAACCCCCTGATAGTCATGGGACCAACCTGCCTGCCTGGCGTGGCCAACCCCCGATACCATCCCAGGTCAGATACCACATACTGTACCAGTGTAAGAGACTATGAGGAATGTGACCATCGATCAGTGGTAGAGTCCCAGGTTCGGTTCCTGGAGTTTCCACATAATGCTGGGAAAGACCTCTCTATTCCTCAATCCCTGGAGTGTGGCTGCCAGTCAGTGAATATATATATATATATATATATATATATATATATATATATATATATATATATATATATATATATATATATAGAGAGAGAGAGAGAGAGAGAGAGAGAGAGAGAGAGAGAGAGAGAGAGAGAGAGAGAGAGAGAGAGAGAGAGAGAGAGAGAGAGAGAGAGAGAGAGAGAGAGAGAGAGAGAGAGAGAGAGAGAGAGAGAGAGAGAGAGAGAGAGAGAGAGAGAGAGAGAGAGAGAGAGAGAGAGAGAGTTCTGTATAAGGCAGCTTTCTATATACTTATGGCACAACTATATTGCATGGCATAAGTAAGCTTCTGAAACCCTATTCACTCTGTGTACCACAGTTCCATGAAGCATAGGCAAGAATACAGTTGAGGCTAACATGTTTTTCAGACTTAACATCTAGGGTCTCTCCTGCCTGATCTCCAAATTGATTATGTCATTTTGTGGATTGGGCAAGAAGAAATGTACATTTTTAATGCCAAGATTAATCTGTATTCTCCTTGTCAAAGAAATGGTCTTTTATGAAATCCTCCTACTCATGCTCTATTAAAATGAAATAAAGCTACTCAAGGATTCTTTTTTATTTTTCACATTATCAGTTCATTTTAGTGAAGCTGCTCATAAGACATCAGAGTGGATTGTGCTTCCTGCTCCTTGGATTGTACTTTTTTTGGGGGGGGGGGGGGTTAACTATTCCTTATGAGTGAAAAACTCAGGCTTCTTTTGATCCATATTTCTGTATAAGCATTCTAGTGTTCAGCCCGAAATTTAAGTCACACTTTTCAGTACATTCCAAGTAAATGTCCACAAAAACGCAAGCTTTTGTGAATCATCCAGCTGAACTCTCACAAAGGCTCGAATATGCCCACGAAAGCATCACCTTGTCAGCATTGACAACCTGCAAAGGTTCCATAAAGGGTTGAATGAAAAAAAAATATTTACAAGTGGTTGATTCACCTGCAAAAGTTCACATTTTTGTGGGTACATCTGTGCTTGTGTCTGGATTCTGCTTGCAAACGTTCAAGCAGGGACATTTGAGCTCCCCTACTTGAATGCTTGCAACACCTCTAATCTCAGATTTTATTTTTTCTATCAAGTAGAAGCAATGAATTGTTCACATATATGTTGAATGCATGAACACCTGTGTGTTGAATGCATGAACCATGCCCCTACACATGTTCAACATATCTATGAAACAGCCTACGTGTTCATCACCCTTGAATAAGCAGGGTCCCTGGCACATATAGAGTTAAACCATATGTCATGTAGGCTTTTTCAGAGACCATGTTGAATGTATGTAGGAATGGGGTAGAGTACTCAAATGGAAGAGAAAATATCAAATATAATATATTATAGACAAGACTTTGAGTATGTGGAGCGCGGTGTTTACAGTGAGTGAGTTCATGATAGGATGCATTGAAAATCAAGACTCACAATTAAAACAAACATCACTTTTCATATGTTAGTGCATTTTAAAAGGTATGACACGTCGAAGAAGATCAGATATCACAAGGATACAACTTGCATAGTGTAGAAAGTTCCACTCTAAGTCATCGGAAATGTGCCATAAAGCATGTTTGCGATGACTCTGGAGTAAGGGCCACCAGGTAGACCATAGGCTTTGCGTGTTGAAGGTTCTTAGCAGAGGCGTCATTTGGACGGGGGCCCTGGTGCCCTGGGCCCCAGGCGCCGCTTCAAGGGGGGCGCAATTTCGCCGCATAAAGGGGGAAAAAAAGCTAAAATGTTACCTGCAGGCCTGCGTTGGAGCTGGGCCCTCCCGCCCGCCCTAGAGCTGTTTGGCTCCAGAATGGGTAACAAAACGGCAGGGGGGGTGAGTAGAGTCGCGCGGGCGCGTGAAAGTGATGTCATGCGCGTCGGCGGCCCCTGTCACGTGGGGGCGCAATTACATGGCATATCCAGTTAAAGGCTTAGGTGGTTGGAGATGGGAAATACTTCTGCTTGAGTCTCTGAAAAACTGCTGCCAGTCAAAGTTCTCAAACTAGGGGTCGCAAATGAGGGTCATGAGGATGTTTCTGAAGGTTGTGGGAACTTCTTTTAAAATTATTATTATTAATAACATGTACCAACTCCGTGGGTCACCAGAATGAGAGAAAAATTGCATTTAGGGTCAAGGTCAAAAACATTTGAGAGACATTGGGCTTGATGGATCAATGGTCTGACTCAGTATCAATCAATCAATCAATCAATCAATCAGTCAATCAATCAGTACCTTTATTGGCATGTTGACTCAGTATAAGCATGGCTCAAGCAAGCTCCACGTTACACCTCCAGCCCTGGAGAGCTTTCACTGGAAGTCAGTTTTCAGCTCCCTTTATGTGTCAAACAAAAGAAGCTGAAGAAGCATGGAGAAATATGCCCTTATTATTAGGTTCTGATTGGACTGCCTAGGGATGAATTAACACAAGCATTTAATATGGATTATTCATCACTTGTTATGCAAATGGGACTTTACTCGGGAGGTGTATTAATATGGGTTTTTAATAGCATAGTAAGAAACAACATATCCTGCTCCATAATAAAAGAGAATGTGCATGGAAAGAAGGAACTCGCAAGTAAACTACTCAAGGATAAATGATCATATGCGTTTTGGGTGAGTGAGTCCTTGTCAGCTTTACAGATAGTTTACCTTTCACTTGGACCCCGAACAATATCTCATCCAGGCATTTTTTTCTTTTTTTTTTTTTTTTGCCTTCCACAGATGGTAGTGTGTAGCAGTAATTACAGTGGTATGGATGCCAGGGGAGATGATGGTCAATGTTGTTTTGTTCTTGCTTCAAAGTGAAGGAATTAACATGATGTAGAACCAGGCTGTCAGGCTGTAGATGTTAGGCTACATTTGTTGGTCAAATGCAGAACAGACATCTCTATAGCATTGACCGGATCCAGTGAGCTGTGCAGAGAGATAAGCAGAAGTGCAGCAGAGTCCAGCAAGTTCTTGACTCACCAGTGGCTTCTTGATCTTGGACTGATGTGAGGGATCTTCTGTGATGGGATCTGAGAGAAGAGGTGAGTTGGGCAAAGTCTGAACAGCAGGCAAGAACTGCAACAAACAAAAAGTACTGTAAAGGCTAAGAGTCAGAAAAGGAGTACGTGTCAGTTGCTCAGGTACATGAGCTGACAAGTACTTCGACCAGACAAAGAACAGGATGATTCTGGTCTCTGGTGCTGTTTCCTTTCATCTTCTATTTCTTACAGCGCAATCCTGTGTAAATCTTGCACCAGTGTAACAGTAGATCCACTGGTGTAAGTGCATTTATGCCAGTGTAACTTTCCGTATGTCGACGAAAGCAGGACAGACACCAGCGTAACCCCTCTCGGAGTCACACATGTGCAGTTCGGACGCAGGACAGACGCCAGAGCAACTCCAGTGGTGCAGGGGGCATTCCAGGGGCATCTGGACACCCCCGGAATGCCCCCTGCACTGGCGGAGTTGCGTTGGCATCCGTCCTACATCATGTGCGGCGTCCGAGGGGGGTTACGCAGGTGTCCGTCCTGCGTCCGTTGGCATATGGCAAGTTACATTGGCATAAGTGCACTTACACCAGTGGATCTACTGTTACACCGGTGCAAGAGTTACACAGGATTGCGCTGCAAGTGTTTATGGAGGTAAAGCCTCATTTGTCAACCGGGAAAGGAGCCAGAGATAGGCTGATAGCATGCTTTCAAATTCAAGCCCTCTGTTGGCTGTGGGCCCCCTAGGCCAATGCCCAAACTGACCAACCTCAACCTGATGCCACCCCAAGCAAAGTGGGAGGGGCTGGGGCAGTATACGCTCTATGTGGTGTGGAAGAAACGAAGCTGCACTCTGTGGTTGGGTTACAAAGTCTGTCTGAGACACTTTTACAAACTGCACCTTACGAAGAGCCTAACAACCCAATCCTATACTTCCCCACCATGGCATGCAGTCGCGCCAAACCAGGCGGCACTGCATGCAATGATGGTGGGAGGGACAAACAGGCGGCTTGGGAGGGAAAAGGGAAAATATTTTCCCTTACCGCTCGGTAAACCTTTCAACAGCCAAAGTGTCTTCTTAGACCTGCACCAGCTCTTTAACTGGTGCAAGTCCGAGCAGACAAAGGGGGCATGTTGGCTTGTTCCAGAGGGGATAGCATCTGGTGCAAGTTGCCCGCGCCAGGTGCCACTTCCTCTCACCTCTGACGAGCCCCTGCCCCCCCATTCCATCCTGATCCTCCTATGCCCCCTCCCCATTCTGCTCATCCCTCCAACTTACCGGCATTGGCAGGGCTCCTCTTTGCTGCCACTATGCGTGGGGTCCTCCCCACTGTTGGCAACAGCGCCCTGAAATTGAGTGACTCTGTGTGCTTCCAGAAGGTGTTTTATGATTCTGTAAAGTGCGGCCAGCGGGTGGCGCAGTGGGTTAAACCGCTGAACCATGAGCTGTCGATCGAAAGGTCGGCAGATCGAATCTGCGACGGGGGTACCGCTTGCGGGAAGGTAAACAGCGCTCCGTGTTCCAGCTGCATGCTATGCGCTGCGGCAAAGAGAGTCATGCCGGCCACATGACCACGGCGGCGTCTTCGGACAACGCTGGCTCTTCGGCTTTGAAATGGGGATGAGCACCACACCCTAGAGTCGGATACGACTGGACTTAATTGTCAGGGGTCACCTTTACCTAAAGTGTGATCTACTGCTAGAACGCCAGTCCCAATGAGGGAGCACCGGTTTAGGCTTGTCAATATTAGAGTGTCAGTGCACACCTCAGTACAGGAACAATAGTCTTTTAAATGATACAGAATTATAGAATATTAGCTGTTCAAAGTATCGTTCATTAAAGTACTTCAAAATAAAAAGCAAACAAGAAAAAAAGGAAATGTTATCCAGTCTTTCTCATGATAATATAGTAAGGGCAGAATACATTTCACCTTTCTCCCCAGTGGCTTCAGATTTCACTCAGTCCTGCATGGAACATGCCCCCCAAGAAGGGGAGAATTCTTAATAATTATAATGGAAAAAGCAATTCCTTCCTTCCTCACCCACCCAAAATCACTACCAAATAGTTGAGTTAAAATACATACTACGATGTCCCTCCTAAGAGTGCAACGGAATTCATGTGGAAAATTGTCTTCCTTTTCGTCGCTTTAGATTGCTACTGCAGATATGTGACATGTGTTCCATCTACCTTAAAAGAAATATGTTCCATAGATTTGTGCAGCCTGTTTTCTGCTTCCCAAATAGTAGTGACACCTATGTTATTCTCGATGTCAGATAACAGAATTTCTCTAAGCGCAAAGATAAGGAAAGCAGAAACAGAGCATCTAGTTAAATGTTAGGGGAGATCTCTGTGAAAATCACTATGATCAACAGATAATTGCCTTCTCAAATCAAAGTGTATCATGCCTAGAAAATGGGTGCACAAGGAATATGGCAACCCAGAAGCAATCTTATTTCGCTGTAAAAGACACAAAATAGATGAAATGCTGCCTTTTGCTCTTCGACATCCAGGGTGGTTATTGTATTAATTTTTTCCAACCTCCTTGTTACTTAATTTTAGCTACTTGTCGTGAATCAACAGGGAAATAACGTTCTATACAGATGGATAATGTTTTTATTATTCCTAGTCAACCTCATCTCAAGAATTTGATATGGCCCACAAAAGCATGAAATCAACTCTGAAGAATTAAACATCCAATTAAATAATTCCCATAGTTACAACAAACATTTAAGACCACTTCTCCCATCCTGCCTTCTCCCACAGCATAGTTTAACCTTGACCAGAAAAGACACTGCAGTCCCCCAAGAACAGTTGTAAATGATACCCCAAATATATGCAAGATTCCTACAGTAATATGGGGAGTCTCTGTAGGGAGGGAATTCAAGAAAAGGCAGACCTGTAAAGTTTAAAACAAAAGGCTGGGAGTCCTGGAAATATTTAAGCCACCATTTTTAAAACAACAAATATGGGCTCTCATTTCAATGTCTGGATAAGAAATGTGCACAGTAGAAGGAATTATATTGTGACATCCCACCCTCTTCTCTAAGTAGGGTTGCCTAACCCTCCAGGATTGGCCTGGAGTTTTCAGGGATCAATATTGATGTCCAGGGGACTACTGAAAATGATCCTGGAGGTCTTCTTGTCCCAATAAGTCTGTCAATTCTATGGGGCCTTTATGACAGCAGATCCTGCAATCCACCATTGTAATGGCTGCAGAGGTGCTGTAAATGACAGGCTGCTACTGTGCATCCCATCCGCCACCGTTGGATCCAGCCCGCACCAGAGCAGATAAGGTGGCAGTGTGGGAGGGGGGGTGAGTCATGGGCGGTTCAGGAGAGGTTCAAGGCAGGAACAGAAGAGGGCAGGTGGCAGCTCAGGGGCTGGAAGGGGTGGATCTCAGTGGCAGCAGTGTGCACAGGGATCCTATCCTTGTTTTTCCAGCCCAGCACACCCCCTTCCTCTCCTCAGACTTATGCCAGGTTCAAGGAGACCAATTAGTTATTAGGCAGCCTACCGGGAGGTAAGTAAAAGATATTTTTACACAGAGAGAGATGGGGGGGGGGTGTACTGGCACAGGTGACCTGCGCAATACCCTATCACCCTCCTCACCTCTCAACTACAGTAGCCAGCAAGGACAGACTTTTGGAAATGTCATTATACTTTTTTAAAAAATAAAAGAAATCCTACTCTGACACCCTATTCTCCCATTGCCCTGCAGCCCCTCCAGCCTGGGATGCAGAGCGCACTTGGGTTGCACCTTGCAGGGCCTCTGTCCTGGAATACAGAGCACTGTTGCCAGATAGCCTCATTTTGTTCTGTGTTCTTCCTGTAGCACGAGATCAGATAAGGTGAAGCCAAGCAAGTAGTGCCAAGGTCGGAATGCTGGCAGGTGGAAAGAGCCTCCTCACCTCTGAGGTAAATCAATGACTACATAAGCATTGTCCTGGGAGTGTCTGTTCCAAAAAGTCTTGAATAGGTGCCAACTGTGGGCCAGGGCTTGGGCCTTAACCCAACAGGGTGCCTGCACTGCAAAATCAATGCCTTTTGTTGTTGTGACCCATGACTTAATCCTGTCAGGTGGGTCTTTTGGTAAGGTGAAGAGCCTATTCAGAAATACATTATACTACTTGATGACCAAGGTCAGTTTGTATAAACCTTCCCTGCCTCTCATAATTATAGCATTAATTGTACATTTCTCGGAAATAATCCAGTACAGTTAAAACATAAGTAGATTGTCAAACAAACCACAGCACAGAAAATGACAGGTTTTGCTAGCCTGGTCTCAGGCTGTGCTACTGAAATGCTCAGCTGTGAGTACCATGGCTCCATGTTTTAGTCATGCATGGATGACTCCATTGAGGCTGCTCTGCAAGAAACCATAGAGAAGATGCAGGCTTTAAAAGTGTGGGATTAATAGGTTTCGCTGGACTTGCCTGGATTTAGACTTCAGTCACATTTAAAAATATCTTTTTCAAATGTTGCCCCAAAAGTTTGGCCAATCACCTTGGAGAGCATCTGCTTGCATTTTCCAAAAGTAAGCGTAACTACACTGTTTTTAAGCAGGGGATATGTTTTCCCCTGTACCCAAGGGTACTTTCCAAGGGTACTTTACTACCAGATGTTTCTTTTCTGAGATAAAGAAATGGGCAGCCCAATACACCATAACTCCCAGCATGGCAATGCCATGGTGCCGACGTGACACCCACTACATCCTGCAGGGAGTTTTGGCCTCCGGAGGCCTCTTCAGATCAAAGGAACATTTGTTCCCTTGCCTCAGGGTAAGCCCCTGCCAGCCTGCTGGGTTTTCTTGGACCTGCACCAGTGACATCATTGGTGCAAGTCCACGTGGACCCAGGAAGGCAGATCAAGGTCGGAAAGGGGGGTTAGGTCTTGGTGTGTGCCGCCGCCGCCAAAACTGCCCCCTTTTCGGTCCCGATCTGCCCTTCTCCCTGCCCCTGTTGCCACCCTGTTTTGCCCACACCCAGCCACGTTTCCAGTCACCTTTTGCCTCCATCCCACCACCTGCATGTATTCACTGGGGCCGGTGGGCGTCTGGAGTTCTCTGGCACACGGAGCCAGCCACTCACTGCTTGCAGTGGTGGCCAGGCTGTGTGCTCCAGCATGTCATCAATTGTGACAGCAGGAAAGTGCCTAGTCTCGCCGGAAAGTACTTGTTCATGTGGTGCTAAGTGCCTTTAGGATTGGGCCATAAGATTGTTTCACATGCTCATATATGTAATGTGGTCCTTTATGGCCAATCAAACTATTTTGACTTCTTTTTGACTGTATCTCAATGACTCCAAGTAAGTCCAAAATATACTCATGTCATGTATATACAGTAATAATAATCAGTGAGACCGCTGAGGTTGAATGAGTGCATTGTAGATCAGAAGCTGTGCGTTCTTGTACCATATTGGTCCTTCTGGCTTTCCATACCAGGAAATTCCTAAGTTCGGCTATCAGGCACTGTCCTTTCACTTTCCAGTTTAGTTCAGTGTTGCTAGGGGGGCATTGCTGCTTTATTAAAAAAATGCCATTTAGTTTATTTTTATTTATTTATTTAAAAAATTTATATCCTGCCTTATCCTATGCCGAGGCAAATGCCCAAGGCGGCTTACAACAAAAATTAAAAAACATAGTTTAAAATACAGAAAAGTTTAAAACAATACATTAATTTAAAAACAATAAAATCCCCGGGGGGGGGGACAATATGGAGCACAAAAGCAGCATGGCAGAGCATCTTGAGACACAGGAGGCAGACTACAACCCATCACCCAAACGCTAGACGAAACAAAAACGTTTTGAGCCCTCGCCGAAAAGTCATGAGGGAGGGGGTGGTTCTCAGATCCCCTGGCAGGGAGTTCCACAGTTGTGGCGCCACAGCAGAGAAGGCTCGCCCACGTGTTGCCACTCCCCTAACTTGCGATAGAGGTGGTACACGCAGGAGAGCCCCCTCAGATGACCTAAGAGAGCGGGCCGGAATGTATGGGAGAAGGCGGTCCCTCAGATATCCTGGACCCAAACCATGACCCATTCCAGTTTAGCAGCCTCTGTGTACGCTTCACCTCAAAATACATAATAGGGATCACAAGGAAACTCATGGGAGGCTCCCGTCTCTCCACAGCATCCCCTTGCACCACCCCCACCCCCACCACCCCGGAAAACCTCTTCTGAGGTCCAGGGAAACATCCTGGACCTGGACCTTGGATTTTGTGGGATCATAGTGACTGCATTATTCCTTCCCATGGCAATGTCCAATGTCCAATAGGTTCAAACAAGGGCACATAGAAAATGTCTTTTCCTAACGTTTGGTTCTTGAAATCTAATTGCTCCAAAACCCATCTCTTCCTCTGTCCACTTTTGTTAGAATGTGATTCCAGCTTCTGACCACAGGGAAATTTGATTCATGACCTCTTTTCTAAGAAAATTAAAAACAGTAGTAAGAAGGAACAGAAACAGTGTTCCAAGGAGGTGAGAAAATATATATCATATACCAGGAAAAAAAAAATCTGTAAACAAGTTTGACTCCATAAGAATGCCTTTTTCATTATTGAAAATCTATTTTGTAACAAATGAGTCTGGGTGAGAATCAGTAACATTTTGGATAGGGTTTTGGAGAATAAATAACTTGATTACGTATGTTACTGAAAAGTGAGTTTCATTAAGGTCGGTTCTAATGGATGCTTCAGAGGATATTGAACAGACATTCCTGGCTCATTCTTTGTTTCCCAAGCCAAAGAACTATTAGTTGTTGTGTACTGTGTCTACTGAACAGAACACACCAACTCTTTGTTATTTGTTATTGCCTTTGGCAGTGATTCCTCCCCTCCCCTTTTTTGGCTAGTGAAATTCTGGTCAGGGAAAAAACACACACCCTCTAGCAGACAACCAGAGTATTTCTAAACAGAAAGACCAGACTGTTTGGAGCTTTTGTAATCAGTCACCTACAGAACAGGACACTGTGCTTTCTGTATAACACAGCTGGGCAATCTATTATCTAACCACTGAAATAGCACTCCCAGACCTTAGAGAGCATGTAATGGAGGAGCACAAGAAGTTAGGTCGCTGAGGAATCAGGAGAAAGAAACATCTGTGTCCCTTTTCCCTGGGATTTTAGAGAGGTCATTTCTTTTCCAAATCATAATATTCATTTAAAAAAAAAATTATGTATGTGTGTGCGCATGCATGCGCACATGTGTGCGTGTAAACAGATTCGGAAACAATTTTGAAATACTCATTCCGCGGAAGGAATCTGCTTTGATGGCTTTATGAGCAGAAATGGGTTGCTGTGATTTGGCTTATTTGTTTGTGTGGTGAACAAAGGCCACAAGGAAAGAGGCCAATCAGTTTTGCATGGGTATTGTCTACTAAATTAATGCTGATGATAGATTGACGCATTTACCATGCCAGAAGTCATGTTTGTTTATCTGTACATATTTACAGTACTTATAATAACCTAGGTAGGTACGTACATATAATCAGGATACACAGTCCCTTTAAACAAATGATAAGCATTGTAAATGTTGTACTGTATTTGGGAAGGTAATCACTTCAGTTGTAGAATGTGGCAGAATGAAAGTTCTTTAAGTTAACATTCATTTAATTGATGGAGCCAGTATGATGTAGGGCTTAGTGTGCTGGACTTGGTCCTGGGAGACCTGGCTTACAATCCCCACTGCACCACAAAGCTCACGGGCAGCGCAATCCTGCCTAAGTATCCAGCGGGCAGCCCAGGCTGCCCACCAGGTCACACACCGGATCCTATCCCCGTTCCAGAAGCAGCCTGGAGGTCTACTCGGGGGAAGGGGACATTTGTTCCCTTCCACCGGTGTAACATGGAGAGGCCCGAATGTGCTTTCTCGAATTTCCGCCAGCTATTTAACAGGTGCAAGTCTGAGGAGGCCATGTAATGGCCGAACCGGCCTGGGAAGGGGACAGGGATATGGCGGCCACCATCCCCACCCCCCGGGCCAGCTCAGCCACTGGCTCCCTCCCTCACCACCCGGACCACCCACACCCCACACTTACCTTCCATACGTGCTGCACTTACCTTCTCTGGCGGCCGCGGGGATGATCTGGCAGTGAAGTGATGGCGGCCGGCCTCCGTGCTGTCCGCCCTTACTCGAAAGTAATCGTGAACCTGCTTTACGGCACATTTGCGACGGCTAGGAATGGCGGAACACTCGCTCCGCCATTCCAAACTTCCGGTGGATTGCTCCCTCGGAGACCTTGGGTCAGTAACTAGCTCTACCTCACAGAATTGTTGTGAGGATAAAAGGGGAAGCATAAATGCTACTCTGGAACAAGGGTGGGATAAACGTTTTTGGCTTCAGTACATGTCTCCTGTTCCTCTGGGGCAACAAAAGCTGCTGCAACTAGAGAAGGAGGTTCTCCAATCGATCCACTTCTCAGAATCTAAGCACTTACTAAGTAAATGAGGTTTGCATGTACAGTATTCACTACCTCAATAATTGCCATATTTAAGACTAGGAAGCAGAATCAGTCCAGGCATGAGCTGACACCTCCCTTTTCTCTGCTCCCTTCCCCTCTCCTTGTCCAACCTGCTTTAAATGGTCTGACAGGCGAGGAGAAGGTGATGGAGTGTACACACCAATGTGTGCAAACACAAAATAAAAAGGAAAGTGCAGCAAAAAAATGGAGGTGGCTGGAAATTAGGGCATAACTTCAGGTGCCATTTCAACTTGGACTGGCCCTGCTAGCATTTTTTTTTCTCCAGATCACACTGGCTGGTAAAGTAACCAGTTTGTTTTCAATTGGAGGAAGGCATGTGATAGGAGAAAGGCATACAATTTGGTTCGCTCGGGTTATCTGGACCTATTTGCTGTTGAATTATCTTTTGGAAGTGCCCTTTCTTCCACCCTGTGGTCTGAATTGATGACTCTATTATTCTACACTCTAGAGAAACACACTCTAGAGAAACCAAGAAATTAAACCAGGCTGGAGCTCTCTATATAAGAGCAGGCTGGATTTTCAGAGCTATGGCCACTAAGCCCTATGAAACAACACAAACCGGCTGCAAATGGTGAGATAAAATACTTGGACAAAAAGATAAAATACCAGGACAAGGTGTTGTTGCTACAGAGATGGTGTAGCATTGCACCAGCACACAAGAATTCCATTATGGTGCATCTATGTAATGTTTCATGAATTCAGTAGTCCGTGACATCGGAGCTGAGCTGCAGTCCATATGACTCTGCAATCTTGGTGGAGGACATATCTGGAGTCTCCGATGTTGCTAGGTGGCATTTATCATCCAGATCACATCCACAGGTAACTATCTTATCTTACTTAAGGGTTAGCTCGTATTTGACCTTAAATTAAAAGACTTCAGGTCTCCATGGCAAGCATACATTATTTGCATGAACCACCCTACTCATCACAATGGACGGGCAGCGCAATCCAGCATAAGGATCTGGCCGGCGGCCCAGGGCTGCCCGCCAGATCCTATTCCCATTCCAGGCTGCCCTGCAGAGGCCTGGAGGTATGCTCTGTTGAGGTTTGTAGAGAAGCAAACCTAAATTTACAAACCAAATTTACTGTATCCTGGACAAGTCTGAACATGCCTGGACACGCCTGGACAAAGCAAGTAGGCAAAGATGGACAAAATAGCCAGGATCTGCTTTGTCACTCCTGCAACAGCAGAGACTGATTAGAAGCACCTGTTGTGAGGTGACGTAGGCAGCATGAGAAGTATGAGCTGAGGTAAGAGATGAGATGAACCCTCCAACCTGATTGGACAAGAGATAGCCAGCAAAGTACAGGGGGGGCGCCGTATCTGCGGGGGATACGTTCCAGCCCCCACTGCGGATACCTGAAACCGCGGAAAGGGGCGAATACCCCCTGCAGTTTTCAGAGGGGCCCCCGCCCCTCGTGGGCTGGCACCCCCCCCCGCGGGTCGGCACCCCCCCGCACCCTCCACAGCCCCCCCGGCACTTACATTAAGGAGAAACCTCCGTATTTTTCTTCGAAAGTTCCAAGTGAAGAGGTTCCTTTTAGGCCTGACCAACAAGACTTAGGTGATAGCTAGAGTTTCTGCAACCTTGCTGAGACTCTAGCTATCACCTAAGTCTTGTTGGTCAGGCCTAAAAGGAACCTCTTCACTCTGAACTTTTGAAGAAAAAAAATGGAGGTTTCTACCAAAAGTAAGTGCTTGGGGGGGCTGTGGAGGGTGTGGGGGGATTCCTCAACCGTGGATAACTGAAATCGCGGTTGAGGAATCTGTGGATATGGGGGGCCCCTGTATAAGAAAGAAGTGCCTAAATGTGGGTTCAGAGGAGAAAGTTTGGCTATCCGTATTTTGTGCTCTAATTGCTGGAGTGGAGCGCTGCCTCGTTGTACTGCTGCTTTGTAATTTTGTGAGCTTATCTTCTGAGACGCTTCATCTCTGTAAATACTTGTAAATATACGGCTTGAACTGACTTTGCCTCAGCGTGCTTCTTCAGAACGATGCTTCTCCACTATCAGCTGTGGAACTATCCAGCCTAGCAGCTCAAAAGACTCTGACATGCTCGGGGAAGGGGAAGTTCGCCCCCTTCCCCGGATGTAAACTGGGGCCGGCCCAATGGCCCTCCTCGGATTTCCGCCAGCTAAATAGCTGGCGGTAGTAAGAGGAGGCCATGTAATGGCCGAGCCGGCCCGGCGGGGACTGGGGATATGGTGGAAGCCATCCCTGCCCCCTCCCAGGACGGCTTGGCCAATGGCCCCCCTCCCTCTCCGCCCGGACTGCCCATGCAGCCGCCTATGGGGGCCTTACCTTCCTCCGGCAGCCACATGGACATCCCAGCGATGGACTGAGGGTGGCCGGCCTTGCGCCGGCCTACCTTACTCTTGAGTCATCACAAATGTACCTTGCAGCATGTTTGCAACGGCTTCCACCAACGGAACGCTTGTTCTGTCACTGTTTATTTGCGCAGGATTGCGCTCTACTTAGACTCTTCTACCAAAGTCTCTTCTAACATTTTCAGGTAAGAATATTATTTGGAGCTGTGAAAAAGGCCATAGCAAAGAAAATGCCCCATTCTGGAAACCTTTATCTATAGTGGAGTGCAGGTGGGTCCATCATAAAGCACAAATTCAAATAGAAAAGCACAAAATAGATCAATACAACCATGCCACAATGCCAAGAAACCTTTTGTTTAAGCCAATTATCTAAAAGTTGTCAGGTGGATCCCAAGAGAGGATTTTAACTCTCATGCCCTTCTGCAATAGTCAAAAAAAGTCTTCTAAAACGCATTTTACCTCCAAGAGATGCAGTCCATTTTCTAAGGGAAATATGCACCAAGGGAGCATTTCAGTTAAAGGAAAGGAGCAAATGGATACCGTATAAATCAGACCTGTTCCTTTAATTAAGAAATGTTTGTTTGTTTTTGAAAGGGCATTAAACCCGGTGCTGTTTTCAGAATGAACTGGACTTTCACACCCTTCCCAGAGTCACTTGTTTGGAATGATATTCGCTTGATTATATACAAAGGGTGATTAAGTTATAAAAGAAGATTTCCTATGATGCTCATAATGATGCTTACACAATATTGTTTCCAACAAGACTAGTTCATTATGTTTTCCAGTGTTTCATGAGAAGTCGTGGAATGATGCATGCTGCTACCACTGTAAGGACTATTAAACATATAAGGAATATTAAGCATGAACGCGTTTCAGTCCCAATTAAAATCACAGTTTATGAGTCTGATATAGTTTCTTAATAAGGGGAAAACTCATTTATTTCTTTCCTTGCAACTGGTACTGATTAGGCAGCAAAACCTGATAAATATTTTCATGTTTCTTTTTTTCTAAGAGGACTATTAAAAAGAGCAATTTCTATTGTTCCTGACAAACCAAAAAGGATTTATAATTTGATGATATGTGATATAACCGAGGACCTGCAAAGCAAGGTTATTACAGAGCAGGTTATCAGCAAAAAATGACTTACACTGTGTGTAATGGAAAATAATATAAATTTCTGAAAAGAAACATTCCTGTAGCACCTCACAAATCAAATGAAAGTTAGATGCTCTTGGGAGGATAATTCAAAAGCCTATTTTCCAACCCACAAAAGTGAGTTGTGTTGTTTACCTTTAGAGGCCAAGCTAACATTGGAGGACTGGAATTGTCACACGTGAAATACTTTTTTTTTTTTGCCCCAGTTGTTAACACAGAGGCATTTTAAACTTGTTAAAAATGATCTTTGGGTGGAAAAAGGTCATTTGCTTCTTTCTAAGGGAAGCCACCTGAACAGTTAAATGAGAGGCGGAAAAATGAAGATGTGTAACTTTTCCCAGCATGGAGATGCAGTAATGGGAAATCTTGCACCTAATGAATTTCTCCTGCTGTTCTACAGCTCTTAAAACCACAGGGCAAGTGTTAGGAAAAAGAGGCAAGCCTGGCTCCGTGATAATCTGTCTCTTCCCAAGGCACAATTTGTGAATCATGAAGCAATCAGGTGCTTAGCTTGATTCCCCTGTGAAATATCAGATTTAGTCCAATTAATCATGGCTTCTGGAATGATGTGAGGCTGCTGATAATCCTATTTAGGAGCCCTCATAGATCTATATTTCTTGTGGTCTTTTGAGACCAGTTTGTACACTTCCTTAGGCATAAGCATATCTCACCTAGTGGAAATGAGGGCAGAGACAGCCCGAGCTCAGTGCCGTGGAGAGCATCCACCTCACTTGCCCACCACCCTCACATATGAAAATGTGCAGCGGGATGGAGCAGAAGAGGAAGTGGAGGAGAGGAGAGAAGACAAGTGGACTAGACTGTCTCCTCACTACTCTACTGCACTTCCTCTGCTGCTCTCCTCTTCAAATGTGAGCAAGGTGGCAGTGGCTGTGGGGAGGTGGGGCAGGCATTCTCATGACACCTTCACCCCTCAATAATCTGCTACATGAAGCAAAAATCCCACATCACCTCATCATGAAACCATCTGTGGGTGTGAGCAGTGACGTTCCTGGGGGGGGGCGCTACTGTAAGTTGCGCACAGGTCTACTCAGCATTACACGGTGGCCCTGCCCACTTGCCATCGGAACCAGCGTGTTGCCTTCGCTACTCGGAATGCTTCTGACAGCGACCGTGTACCACTGAGTAGACCTGTGCGCAACTTACAGTACCTTCCCTCCCTCTAGGGAATGCCACTGGGTGTGAGTATGCACCCCTGTCATGCACACAAAAAATCACCTGCCATGTGAACATAACCCACAATGAAGAATTCTTCCTTTTCCTTCACCACTCAAAGAGGATCAATAGCTCAGGTTGAACTGGCTCTTGGTGGAAAAACATTGACCAACCGATCTAAATATGATGGAACCCATGTGGAGATGGTGAAACATAAGGTCATCTTAAGCATGAACTTTAATACAAACCCTCTTCCCTTGCCCTGCACGATTCCCAAGCTCTGTGGGTGCAGTGTCTACATACGAGCATGATTGGTCATAGGGATATTCTGTGCTAGTGCATATATTCTGTATACAGGGCACTGGTAAGAGGCTTAGAAGGTTAGACATGGAATGCCAACCCAGGAAAGTGTGTTTTGTGGCTTTCATTTGAAGGGTGTAACATTTAAATGAGCCCACAATGAATACTGTTTATGTCTACAATGGAGATTCCACTAACTGGTAAAATCCAGCATCTCATTTTCTACCCCCGGTGCCAGGATTCAGTGTTATGCTTTCCCCACTGCATCACATCACAGTCACCATACCTGTGTACCAGTAATGCTTGTGTTGGGTGATTGCAGCAGAAACTGCTCCTCCTGTAGGTTGTCTGCCTCAACATTTACTAGGTGGCATGTTGGGGAAACATTTGCCTAGCAGAGATGCATTGGGAAGACATTCAGCAGGCATATCTGTAATGAGTGGTGAGGGAACTGAATTTCTGCCTGGATACATTCCTCCCCAGCCTGGTGTTGAACTGAATGACCAAGGCAAAATGTGGGTACATTGTGCCTGTAAAGCCAGTATAATATACAAGGCTGTTCAAAGTCTTCTTTGCTTATATGTTGCAGAGTTAAGGTGGCTACCTTAATTTTCAATTTCCCATGCTTTTTGGAGCACAGGAGAAAACTGGAAGCACTTTAATACTTACTGATCTTAAACTGAAGGTTTCTTTTATATATATATATATATATATATATATATATATATATATATATATATATATATATATATATATATATATATATATATATATATATAAAAGGAATGGGAATTCTGATTCATTTTCAAAGTTCTGAGTATGGAGCCATATGTGGTACTGCAAATTATTAAGTAAGCCAGAATAAAATGGTGTCATCTTAGGAAACACCCCACTTCACTTACTGCTAAGTCCAGAATAAGGCTGTGTCACAACTATTCTTATAGCACAATCCTATGCATAGGTACTTGGAAGTAAGTCTCACTGTGTCTAATGGGACTCACTGACGTCGCTGGAGGTGGGGCGGAACACTAAGTCCCACACCGTGCTGACCTCCGTTACTCACCAGCACGAGGCAGCCCCGCCCCCTCGCCTTTAGAGCCATTCAGTGCGGATGGCTGAATGGCTCCGAAGGCGAGGGGGTGGGGCCGCCTCGTGCCGGTGAGTAACGGAGGTCAGCGTGGTGCGGAACATAGCATTCCGCCCCACCTCCAGCGACGCCACTGTGTCACAGCGGCTTACTCCTCAGTGAGGCTGCAGTCTTATACATACTTATCTGCAAGTACATTCCATTGAAATAAATTGGACTTCTGAGTAGAAATGCAGAGGATTGCACTGTCAGAGTGTTTGGGATTGAAGTTATAATGTTTCTTGTTTCACTATTCAAACCTGACAGTCCTAAAAACGTGGAACAAAATGTTCTGATAGAATGCCAGCAAGTCCTGCACCCACCCTGATGCACTCCTAGAGCACTGTCCCCAAAAATTCAGCATTTGTCTGTGGCAACAAAGGCTGAATGGAGGGTGAGTTTCTCCCTGCATACATACTGCAGACAAACACTGAGCATGTGTGGGTATGGGGCTTGCTGGCATGCTCTTCCCAATTCTCCACCATAAAATTGGTCTACCCAGAAGTAATGTCTGCACAGGGGGAGAGGGAGGGAGGGAGGGAGAGAGAGAGAGAGAGAGAGAGAGAGAGAGAGAGAGAGAGAGAGAGACCTTTGAAATGCATCACACAAGCTGGGTGAAAAAATAGTGAAGAACCTGATGGATCTCCTTGACAACTTTCTGACCTCAAAGAGAGGTTAAAGGAGAAGGTGTGGGTCATTGCCGTCTCCCCAGTCTGGAAGATGCGGTGGATTCTACCAGTGCAGGAACACTGGGCACCACCAGATGGGCAGCAGATGGGCAGCAGCATCACTCCCTGAGCCAGCTCCAAAGGGCCCAACTCAGGGCAACCTCCCGATACTTGTGCTTGACCTGGGCTCTTCCTGGGTTCATCACAGTGTTCTCCCATACGACACATACAACCTGAGTTGAAAAGCCTCCAGTTGGTCTTGGATAGTGCCAAAGCTCCCCCCTTGACAGTGACATTATTCTTGGGTCCCTAGTTATCTAAACTATTACAAATTTCTGAAAATACTGAACAGAATAAAGAGGTAAAAAAGGTAAAGGTATCCCCTGACAATTAAGTCCAGTCGTGTCCGACTCTAGGGTGTGGTGCTCATCCCCATTTCAAAGCCGAAGAGCCAGCGTTGTCCGAAGACGCCTCAATGGAACCCTAATCTGGTTTTCAGTCAGCATCCAAAGTCGTGAGCAGCAAATATGTACCAAGTCTATGATCAGGAACGGTTTGAATTTGCCATGTGTAAAAAAATGGGAGCGTAGTAGAATATTCCAGTTAGAGGACTCACACACCTCATTGCTATCTCAGTAGATGAATATGTTTTACAAAAGGTACATGGTTTGCATTCCCCTGAATAATGAAAAAGGAGGATGAAAATGAATGGTGTAGGACAAAGGAACTGTCAAACTGGTGAGCAGCCCAAATTGTAAAGTTGAGGCATCCAGGAACTGCTAAGTGAACGTTACATCTAAAGTCATACAACTGTAAGACTGTAATATACCTTATTAATAGAAAATTATTGAAGGATCAACCTACATGACCCCAAGTTACCCCACCCATGTTATAACCTTAGTAATTTGCTGCTTGTTAGAAGGATGCCATAGACTAGAGCATCGTTTGATGGATCCAACCTGCATCCAACCTGCAATGAGCTATTAAAAGTTGGGCTTTGCTGGAGCCCATTGTATGTTGGACCTCTTCAGATGGTGCCATTTCACAGAGAAAGCACTGATTGGGAAATGAAGAAAGAGATGTCACAGCTCAGTGGTAGAGCACATGCTTTCCAGTTCCGAGAATCTCCAGTTTAAAAAGGCTGTCAGGTAGCAGACTGGAAAAGACCGCTCTCTACCCAAAACCCTGGAGAGCCAGTGGTAGTCAGCACAAACAGTGCTAAATTAGAGAAGGACCAATGGCTTGATAGGAGAAGGCACCTTCATGTATATTTGTGTGTTTTCTGGCCATGAGTTGTCCAGTGTCTATTAACAGATAAATGTGAATATTTAAGTAGGATGTCAGGGAAATTCTGGGGCCGCCTAGGAAAAATCCCATTATTGCATGTCTGCATCATTTTCCATGGCCCTTTTCTTCACATTAAAGAGGAATTATTCCCTTACAGCCACACTTTAGATCTAGCAGACAATATTGCTGGTGGTGGGGCAGGGAGAGAGAAGGAAGAAAGTGCACAAATGCACTCCCAACCACAACTGGGTTGCCCAGTATAACTGGGACATTGGAGGCAAGTAAACCTAACCACTAGCCTCTTCATACAAGTGCCCTTCCACTGATTGCTTTCTACAGAATATTGATAGAAGTAAATACTTCTATCAATATATACCTTTTTATAAATATAAACTTCTTGTCCCCTATACTTCAGAAATCAATATTATTGAAAATATTTATATACCACTTTTCAACAAAAAGAATCACAAAGTAGTTTCATTGCAAAATCAATGAAAAGATGATTCCCTGCTCAAAAGGGCTCATTGTCTTAGAATAAAAGATACAAAAAAAGACACAAGGAAACAGCCACTCGGACAGATACTAATCTATGCTGGAGTAAGTAGAGACAGTTGCCCTCCCTCTGCCAGATATAAGAATACCATCACTTAAAAGGTATCTCTTAGCCCACTTAGCAGGGGCAATCCATATTCATTGTAATTTCTACACCTAAATACACTAGCAGCCCAAATCCTGTGAGCATTCCATGGGTGTCCGAATGCCCCTGGAATGCCCCCTGCGCCAGCGGAGTTGTAGCAGCGTCCGTACTGCGTCTGAACTGCGCATGTGCGGCGTCCGAGGGGGGTTACAACGGTGTCCATCCTGCGTCCGTCAGCGTATGGCAAGTTATTTATTTATTTAAAAAAATTATATCCCACCTTATCCTATGCCGAGGCAAATGCCCAAGGCGGCTTACAGTGGCATAAGTGCACTTACACCGGTGGATCTACTGTTACACTGGTGCAAGAGTTACACAGGATTGGGCTGTAAGTACTGTACAAAAGTAAAAGGAACAAGTGCCTGCCTGTAGGCTTACAATTTAAAAAATATCATCTTTGTTACAGCCCTTCCAACCATTTTTTTAAAATAAATGTCTTTGATATCTTTCAAAGTGAGCACACTGCATATCTTCAAATAAGAATTACAAGAAGGAGGGCCAAAGTTAGATGCTTGTAAGCCCTGTTGATTTCAGTGGCAGGCAGTTGTGTATATGCTTAATTTCTCCCTTGAAATCCATGAAATTTAAAGGTGCTTTAACCTTAGTTGTATCACACTGCATGTTATCTCACCGAGTTCAGGAAAATTTCCAGACAAATTTCAGGCTAATTGCCTGATAATTATTACAATTAAATATTTACCAGAAATCTTCTATGAAAATCCCAAGACACAGAATAAAGTTCATTACAGTGTCAGACTGAACTTTACATATCACTGTTGTCAGTTGTTGCCTTGCAGCTTGCTGTTTGGCTCCAAAGCCATCCACATGTCACATACTCCTTTCTTCGCTGACCTTTGTTGGTTTCCGCCTTGTCTTGATGGTTTCGGTACAAAGGGAGTACATGAGAACGAACACCAGCAGAGAGAATATAGGTTATTAAAATTAATGAGAACACAGTGTTGTCTTCTCATGCTCTTTTCCTCACTGCTCGCATGCCAAACAGCATGTGACCACTCCGGAGAGGACACCACTTATGCTTCACCTTCAAGGTGGGATGTGGCTTTTGAGAGCTGGAAGCCTCAAAACGTCGCTAAGGATCTTCATGACCAAACCTCATTAGAACGGAGGTAACTCTTTGTAGCTGGCCTTTGTGCTATCCTCTGCTGCTTCCAATGACATTTTCCTAGATCTGTACTTACACCTTTTGAAGACGAGAGAACTGTTCTCCTCTGGGCACACAGCCATTGCAGGCAGGTCCCTTAAGACAGAAATGTTTTAAGGACACTCAAGGCAAGCCATCCTCAATTAACCTAAGCTTTGGAATATATTATAGCTTCCATTGCCTTGCTTAAAACAGTACCACCTGTAGGAGTCAGGCACCAAAAAATAATGCTGGACAGTCCACAGGCTTGAGTCCCATGTGGGCATGGCTTCCCATTCCTTTCTCCCCTGCCCCCCCCCCTCATTTTTTATTTTCAGAATTTCCTAATACAAAAACTAATACTTCTGCTGTCAATTAGCGGTTTCCCGTGCTTTTCAGTAATGTTTCTCCCTTTAAACTGCTGACTTACTTCCCAAGGGGTAGTGACACCTAGCAGCCCATTGTGCTGAGTTGCCTTGACAAAATCCCAAGAGAGGGATGAAACGCTGGCTTGGATTTACAAGTCCTTATTGATGTGCCTGATGTTTTTGGAAGTTTTTACAGTGTGTATTCTGGATGTGTATGTGCTTTTAAACGTTTTCGGACATTTTGTGCATTTTAAAGGTTTTTTAATTCCTTTTTATCAATTTTACATGGCTTATAAACCCATATATCCTATCTCCTTGGAAATTGAAAAAGAAATGTATCACCTTTTCCCAGAAATAACTGTGTAATGATTGTGATTGATTTTTAGATTGTGAGCCCTTTTGGGAAAGGGAGCCATTTAATCATTTGATTTTGTCTGTAAACCGCTTTGTGAACTTTTTGTTGAAACACGGTATATAAATACTGTTGTTGTTGTTGTTAATAATAATGAAATTCAAAATAAATATTACTTGCAAATACACAGAAAATACACACACAGCGCAATCCTAACCAACTTAACAATACCGGTGCAGCCGCAATGCAGCCCCGAGGTAAGGGAACAAATGTTCCCACACTTTGAAGAGGCCTCCATGACTGCCCCTGCACTGCAAAATGCAGTGGGAGCCCTGTTGGCACAGCTACACCGGCGCTGGAAAGTTGGTTAGGATTGCGCTGTAAAACTGGTAAATGTGTCCCCAGCCTAGGGGTGACATCAGAGGTTAGTCAAGCCAGGCACTGGTCATAAGAACATAAGAAGAGCCCTACTGGATCAGGCCAAAGGCCCACCTAGTCCAGCTTCCTGTATCACACAGTGACCCCACCAGATGCCTCAGGGAGCACACAAGACCGCCATTCTGTGTGTGCTCAGATACACATTTAGTATATTCCCACTGGCGAATAGAAATAAAACTTGGACAGAATTTCTGGACCTCTAAGGATGTGTGTGTTGAGGGACACATTGATGCTTGGCCAGAGGCAAGAGGCTCAGCTATAGTAAGGAAGGCTGATATTTGAGAACCATTGCCTACAGGCAAAGTGGGATAAATGTATTTCTTTATTTCAATATTTGTATTCTGCATTTCAGCCATAGTGGATTTCTAAAGTGGTTCACAATGATGAGCTAAAAATGGATAACTGGAACTGCTTCTCCTTACAATAACAGACCAGGGATTCTGGGCAGTCTTGAGGGAATCTGTGATGGTGTCTTGTGGCTCCTGGCTCTGTTCTCCTGCATGGTGGTGGCAGTGGCAAAGGGAGGTGGTGCACAAGGGAACAGTTGTTTTTCCAGAGTCCCCTCCCAGTCCAACAGGTGTTTCCTGCTGCCACTAATGATGCCAGAGCAATGCTGCTCTGGGCTGATGGTGTCAATGGTTCCCAGCTCTTAGAACTCTCAGAGAACACAATGGGACTTATTTCCAAGTAAAGATGTATGCAGTTGTACTATAACGGGAGTAGATGACACACAAGTGCAAACAATTGTGCTTGTGGAGAACAAAGTGGATAAAAAGACCATTTTCTCCATCTTCCATAATACCAGGGGTCACTTGATAACACTGATTGGTAGATCAGTAGATTTAGGACAGACAAAAAACAACAAAGAAAGAATGTGGGGATTCACTTCCAAACATGTGGTGATGGTGACAGACTGGGGCAAAGTTCCACCTGTCCAGAATCACCTTCCACCCAAGGATGGAATGCACAGGGCTTGAGAGTGGCCAATTACACACTTGCTTTCAAAGGCCTAAGGTGGGAGGCAGGGAAAGAGCAGGAGAAAACTGAATCTAAGAGAGTTGGTGGTTGGTATGGAGGGAATCGGTTGTTGGCATCAAGCAGGAGTGGTGGGAGAGGTTTACCGGCAGCTCTTTGGGGGCTGTGCGAAGTCCGAAAGGCTCACAGTTGTCAAGCTGGTCTGTCACTGTATATAATTGCAGACTGGGATAGGAGTGATTTGAAGAGAGAAGAATCAAATCTTGGACAACGTTGGTAGTACTACTATGTGGGGTAGACTGAGGTCTTGCCAGACCCCGACTCCTAGGGCAGTTCTAATGCTTAACGAATACTGATAATCTCAGTGCTGTGGGAAGCTCTCTGTAAGGAGCACAAGCAAAAGCTCAGAAATACCTACCTTGAATTGTTTGCTTTCTCTGACTCACTCCAGCAGTCAAGTTGTAACCTCTTAAGCCAAAGTTATCTAAAGCCAAAATCTTTCACAGCATGAAGCTGTGAAACTGTAACATGGTGTTAAGTCTAAAGAAACAGTAACCAAATAAGTCATCCACCCCCTTTTTCCGGGGATAAATACACTTTATGTTTTATTCTTTCAGAAGCTGACCTCCTGTGTACTCTTGGAGAAAGTTTCCTGACATAATACCTAGACGGGGTTCTACACAAGCTCACAGAATAGAGCCATCAAAGCCGTATCCTATATAAAAAGTGTTACGATACCACAACACAAACGTTTTGTGTTCACCCACGCATTTTGCCCTCCTTGGAAGGTAACTTGTCACAAATGACCATCATAGATAGATTTAAAAGAGGATTAGTGTTACCTGCAGTGCTTTTTAAAACACAAGTAACATGCGCACATGGGGGGGGGAGATCCATGTGCCAACGGCGCAACTGTATAATCTGGAGGTAAAAGGAAAACAGAGGTGAGGGTGAAGGTGCACGAAATTTACTAACATGTTCAAAACAAAAAAAGAAGGGTTCGAACTGGGTTTAACTGAATTAGCCCACTCACACAATGTAGATGGGGGAATTGTTGCTAACGCAGCAATGCAGTCCTTTAAAAAGCAGTTAGAAAGAGGAGAAACAAAGAGAAGGGAGGAGAGACGAATTCCTTAGTAGATGGAGAAAGAGCAGAGCAAACGGGGGGGGGGGGTGAAGAAGGGATGTAGGTAAATTAGCTGGGCTTCCTAGAAGAACCTGGAGGAAGAAAGGGTAGGTTGGGGGGGGTCGGAAAAGAGGAGAGAAAAAGAATAGGGGTGAGAGATTAATGGGGATGACAAGTTAGGTGTTTAGGTGTTTCCAGCAGCAGGAAAAGGCTGAACCAAGGGCTACAGGCAAGGGGTGAGCCAGAGCCCACCTGCAATCTACCACGGATGCAACCTGCATCACTTCACCTAATGGATGGGCTGCCACTGCCCCTAGAGTTTCTTGTGTTGTTTGCATTTTGTGTTTATTGGAATTATATGGCTAACATGGCTCTTGAGTCTGAGGGCCCAATCCTATTCAACTTTCCAGCGCCAATGCAGTTACAATGCAGCCCCGAGGTAAGGGAACAAATGTTCGCTTACTTTGAGGAGACCTCCGTGACTGCCCCCCCCCCACCGCAGGATGCATTGGTGCTGGAAAGTTGGATAGGATTGTGCCCTGAGGGAACAGATAATTATTTTGTATTCTCAGGACTTGAACTGGTGACCTGAGATATTCTGCTAGTCTGCTACCAACCAGCTTTGGCCAAAGGAAGGCGTGTGAGGGACACATGCCACAAAGCAGGGAAATAGTCTGGATCAATAGTCCAGAGCAGTTCAGATGATACTCCCTGGCCTCTGTGAAAGCTTCAGGGTCAGGCTTGCTTGCAAGTCTGAACAACTAGGAGACTGCTTTGCTTCGCTCTGCTGGCTGTGGGTGGTCTTTGTCTTGCCCTCAGCTGAAGAGGAGTCAGGTCCGATGATATCTAGTCCAAATTCCACTTCTTAACAGTGACGGTTCTGCTGCAGATATAAATGGTGGTGGTGTCTTTATGCCCGCTCTCTCTGTGTGTACATCAGCTCAACACTGCTTTCACCGAACACACGTGACTAGGAATTCCTATCAACTGTTATACACATATGATTCCCATGCCTAGGGGGCCAGAAAAGGCTCTTCACTGTGTGCCAGATAAATGTATGCTGTTGGTATCAAAGCGATTTTCGTTAAAGCACAAAAAAAGAAAAGAAAAAAGACCCTGCCATATTCCCTCTTTGAACTCTCATTGGACAAATTGAAACAATAACAGGTGACTTCCAATCCATTCTGTCTGGCAGAACTGCTAGCTAGGAGTGAGGCGCATGACTCACTCCTGTCAAACGTAGACAATGAGAAATTGCAAAACGGGGGGGGGGGGAAGCTGCATATATTTGTTGGAATTCTAGCACAGTTTTGACTGTTAAAGAAGCTTAAAATGTATCTTGCGAGAGCCAGCTTCTGCCTTGCTACTTTGGCTTTGAAATTCCTTTTTCTGCGGCATACATTCAGCAGCACCAAAAGAGGTTTAGCTGACTTTTTGCTGCATAAATAAAATGTTAACGAAGGAATGAAAAACCAGGGAAAACTCTTAGCATCTGACATGCTTCTATGACGATATCAGCAACATATCGCCTGAGTAATGGTGTGGAACAGAAGAGAGTAAGAAGAGCCTGCTGGATCAGAGTGAAAGTCATTTGGAACATCATCCTGTTTCCCACAGTGTCCATTCTAGATGCTTTCAGGAAATCCACAGGCAAGCTGCTGTGAGAGCAAGTCCCTCACTGCCACACACCCCAAAGTCACAGGCATTCATACTACTTATGCTGTTTCTGAACACAAAGGTTCCATTTAACTATCAGTCATAGCTAAAAGCCACTCACAGAGCTCTCCTCCATGAATTTCTCTAATCCCCTTTTCATGCCATCTAAACAGGGGTGGCCTACCCATTAAGCAAGGTGATGTGGGTTAGGGCAGATTGCAGGGGGGGGGGGGGTAAGAGCAGTTGATTTGGTTGAAGTCTTCCACTGGTACTCCCTAAACCACCACCTACTGCCACTTTCCACTTAAAGTGAGCAGAAAGTGGATCACCCATCTCCTTACAGTGCTCCTCATAAGGTTTCTTAAACATGGAAGTGCAGGACCTCTGGTTTGATTTGCAGGGACCACATGAATGAAACAGCTCTTTCATTCACACAGTTCCTTTAAATTGTATGTGGAAGCCCTGTGTAGGCGGGCTCTCGAGGGGGACCCAGGTAAGGGGGTGGTAAGGGCTGCGTCTGCCCCAAAGGGCTCCTCGGGGGAGGGGTCAACCTCCAGACCGGCAATCCTCCCCAAATAGTTCCCCAGGGGAGAGGTCTACCCACCTGTAGCTGTTCAAGAAGAGGTGAGTGCGGAACGTAAAGGGGGCGCCACAGCACGCAGGAATCAGAGTTCTGGGGGTTGGACAGGTCTACCCACAGTTGTTAATAGAGTGGTCCAGGTCTACCTACAATTGAGGTAGTCGAGTATCCCAGGAAGTACAGGTCTACCCAATAGAGGATGAAGTCGTTCCCGGAGGACAGGTCTACCCAGGTCTACCCAGGGTCGTTCAGGTCCTGTACGGCCTCAGGATTTACTGGAAGGGAGGGGGTTTAGCTTCACCCGGTTCCTCACTCCAGTTGGCTGCTTCAGGGGAGTTGGGCTGTCGCTCCTGAGTACCAGCCCGATCGTCAGCCTCCTCATCACTGGCCTTCTTAGGTTTTATAATCCTGGGTAGCCCTTGGCCCCGCCTCCCTTGTTCCTTCCCCCACCCCTGGATCCACCCCCACCACGACGTCTTGCATGTTGACAGACCAGCCGGCCTCGCTGCCTGTAGCTCGAGGGGCTGGCCAGCCCCTCCCCCACCTCCTGAGCCAGCGTCGTAGCTTGTTAGGCTAGACGCGGGCTGATTGGCTTTCTTCGACGTCGGACCCAGGCCTGCAATGCCGGCGACCTCCCGCAGCGTCTCCCGGGCAACGGGTGAGTTTGCCTTCGGAGACGCGGCCGGCAGTTGTTCTTTTGGGGGTTCGCCTAAGGGTCCGGAGGTGGGAGTCTGGCCCGCTGTTTGGGGCGCAGAGTCGCCAGCCCCCTGGGCGGTCCCTAGGCCATCGGAAAGGGGGCTACCTCCGGACACCCTGCACTTCTGCTATTGAAGAAACCATGCAAGAAGCGCAGTAAGTGGCTGCATTTTTTAAAATTGTGCAGAGGACCCGAGGCAACATCAGACAGCATTCTGGGTTGCGTCACTGCTGCATCTAAGGATCAAATTGCACATTAAGCTAAATGCGCTACACAACCTAAGTTTACTTTTATTTATAAATGGCACACTAAGTGGGGGGGCATGAAACATGGTAAAATTATGGAAGAAGTAGGGGTCTTTACCTGCCGTGGTTTTGATCCTGATCATGACCTTCCATGCTATTTTTAGGTTTACTGTATTAGTAAAAATAGTACATAGTGTGTGTGTGTGTGTGTGTGTGTGTGCGCGCACACACACACACACACGCACGCACACATGTGTACATAATGTGCAGCGGCGGAACTCCGGTGGAGCACGTGGAGCAGGAGCTCCAGGTGCTCGGGCGGAAGGGCGGGCGAATTCAGAGAAGCGAGGCCAGGCGGTGGATCGGCCCGCCCACCCTCCCTGGAGCCCGTTTGGCTCCGAAATGAGAGCAGAACGGGCGGGGGGCACGTCGACGTGATGCGCGCAGGCCCCGCCCCCACGCGTCCGGGTGCCGGCAGGGCGCCTGACGTCTCTGATAATGTGCACATGCATGCGCACTATATGATGATTCTGAAGCAAATCAGCAATCACTCTAAGGAGCTTCTGGGTGAAAAAGACTTCCACTGGTTTCACAGTAATGCTCCTCCAAGTGGAGCATTACTGTGAAACCAGTGGCAGTGACAAAACATTTTGGTTTGGGCTTTGTACTACTTCATACCAATTCTTTTACTATGGAAAAATTACTATGGGCCAAGGCCAGCTAGAGATATTGGGCTGCCTGAGGTAACCCCAAAATGCTGCCTTCTGCTCTGCTGGTGCTGCCCTCCCACCTGCACACTCTACGTGGCTCCTTCCTCCGTGGCTCTTGAATCAAAATAGGAAATGCTGAACATGCTGGGATTGCTCCCAGTGTGCTTTGCATCTCCTGCTTTGTTTAAAGTGCCACATGGAGGAAGGAACAATCTTGTTTTTTTTTTCCTCCACTGGGTTAAGCAAAGGGAAATGCGGAGCATACTGGGAGTGATCCCAGCATGTTCTGCATTTCCTCTTTGATTAAAGAGAAGCAGAGAAAGGAGCCAGGTAAGTGGGCAGGATCACTGTGTTCTGATCTTTGTAGGGCAGTGACCTGCCCCCTGCCTTGTCACCTTGCTCCTTCCTCCTCTACCAGCTCTTTGAACAATGTGTTGTGTTGCTTGGTGAGGAAGGAGAAAGGTGAGGGAGTCAGATCACTGTGCTCCAAGGACTGGAGTCCAGCAATCTCACTCCTCCCTCTGTATGGGCTCTTTAAATGAAGCAGGAAATGCAGAGTGCTCTGCATGTCCTGCTTTGATTAAAGAGCCCATGCAGAGGAAGGGACAGGTAAGGAAGGTGGCTCAATTGGCAGCAGACTGGAGGGAGGTGGTGTTAGAGATGTCTAAATTTAGGTGTTAAGATATCTGAATAAGTTCTTCGCTCAGGCTGTGTCTGTCAAATGACAGACAACAATGCGATCACAATAAACAAAGGTTTAATAAAACGTCTGTGCAGAAGGGTGCAGGGAGACCAACCTCAAATCCTGCAACCCCAAATGTGAGATAAGATGCAGCTTATATAGGCTTTTAAACAAACACCAACATAAGGTTGCAACTGATATGTGCTTATATAACGTCATACAGGATACATAAATATACCTGTGAACATTATAACAACATGTGATTAAATGTTTGTGTAAGCATGTAGGCCTTGTTTATCTTTGACTTCCCTTATGTAGAGCAGGACATTGCCCTGGTCAGTTTTAAAGATAAGGCTTTTTGCAGTTAAACACAAGTCTATCTCCCACAGTGGTAAGCATCTGTTTGCCACCCTTACCCCCCAATTTGCCGCTGATATGAAAAAGGCATCATTCGCTTCATGGAAAGACCAGTCCTGCTATGGGCATATGAATAGGGTTAATGGCTAAATGGTTAATAATGACAAAGGGTGATATTATAGTACAGAGCAGTCCCATGCATGCTTCCTTGAAATTGAATGTTAAGGTGGTCACCTTAATTTCCATGCCATGTAAGCAGTAGAGACTTTGTCTGTTCAATGGTGCTTATACTCAAGAAAGTGTGCTAGGACTGCAGCCTCAATAGGATGAGATGAGAATAGTCTCCTGGGTAAGCATCTACATTCTTTGTCTCATCATCTCCACAACATCTGCCTTGGTTTATGCAGTCTCTGGGTAACACAGATGGAAGTGTCTGATACCCTCAGAGATAAATAGTCTGTGATAATAGTGTCTGCTTGGCTCTTCCCTGCTTCTCCTTTTACAGGAAAACAAGCAGCAGGGCAGCTCCAGAACATAGCAGCGTTCCTCCCATTTGTGCTCATGAAAAATTTAACTCCCATTCAAAAGAGAACCCTATGGCAGAATAAATAATAACAATGTGTCACCATTCTATAAATGAAGGTGGCACCAACTTTTCACAGCTGATGCTTCTGGAGAAGAATGTCTGTCATTCTTGTTTTTATCTTGCATCCTCAATGAGCATGTTTGTGTATCTTTTCGAGGAAAGACTTTGTTCAGTGTTGGAAGGAAATAAATGGGCTGGCATTGCGTGCTGAGAGAATGTTTTATATTTGGAAGACACCCAAAACTCTAACTCTACTTCAAAAAACCTTTCTTTGACGTTTCCATGGAAGTCAAGACAACCAAGTAAGACTCCCACACAAACAACCTTGGGGGCAGTGAAATTATAGATGATGAGAGCCTGTTGATGCTTGTCCTCTCACAGGACCTCCTGTTTCAAAGGGCTGAACTCTCTGCACCTCATGGTACATTGAACACCTCTCAACTCCCCTGGCCATGAATGAATTTCACTGAGCCTCAGTGCCTTGCAGAATAGGGCCTGCAGTCACCTTACTATTGACATTCAGCCAAATGGTTGATGACACTAGTTGTGGTGTACTGAAATGCATACCAATGACGCTCGGACAAAGGAGGCTGTGAATTGTGATTCTGAAAGGGAGCTTTGAGTGTGCTTCTCTTATTAAGAAGTTTATTTTTCTATTCGGATACCTGTTTAGGACACAGAAATGAATCCTTGCCCTGCATCACAGGGAAGGCTACTTTGCTCTCTTTTTTAGTGCATCTTTAAGCAGGGTATACAAAACCTTCCAATTGTTCTCCTGTATTATAATGCAGGCGATACAGATCTCTGGATGTACTTCATACTTATCAGCCATGTCTACCATTCCTGCCTACAAACTGTTAGAAGCACACAGCTGCAGATCAGGATTTCCTCATTGTAGTAAAGTGCCAAGAACTCCTGAACATGAATCTAGGCTCGGGAGGCAAAATGGTCTCAACCAAATGCAGTTTATCGCCACGTGTTTTTCTCTGCAAATGACCACAAGTTGATGGCTATCCATCCCTTTGCCCTTGGCCCAATACAGGTCATGGAAAGGACTTCTAGCCTGTGACCAACCCAGGGCACTTCAAATACTGGCCTGGACCTAGGAATGGCTCAAACACAAACATAACGTTTGGATACAAACGTAGTCAGAGATATACTGCCTTTGATTCCTGGAATTTCCACATAGCCATCATCATTGTTAGTCTGCGATCGACGTCTCCTATATGACTCGGCCCAGTTCCCTTTTAAAGCCCTCTTAACTAGTGACTGTCTCTGCATCCTGTGGCAGTGAATTCCATGAATTAGTTCTGCATCATGTGAAGAAGTGCTTTCCCCAGTTTGCGCATGGGACAGAAGCTTTAGAAGTGAATCTTTAGAAGAAGTGTTAGAAGTGCAGAACTCTCCCAACCTTGATGGTTTCTCAAAGAATGGTTCTTCGGCATTGTTGCTCAATGAATATGAATGCTTCATTGTTCTGAACTTTGCCTACAACACTGCGCCTACAATAACATGCAGATTACAGAGACGACCGCAGTGCACTGAAGGTTATTTGCGATGCCACTTATTCACAATTTCCAGAGCAATCTGTATATCACTGAATGGCAATAAGGTGCATACCACTTTGCCTTAAGTACAGTTTAATGACAGCGTTAAGCGACAGAGCAACAAAGGGGCATGATGACTGAGCAAACTCCAAGCTTTCAGGTGTGCATAGCTTTCAGCTATAAGAGAAATAATGTTTCACAAAGATTTATTCGCTGTGTAGTTCTCTTCATGGCTCATAAAAAGTGATGGATGAACTCAATTTTTACTTTAATTTCTTGCTGTTCAATTCAGTAATTTCTATGATATTGCGCACAATTATTAAGAATCTGGAACCATTCAACAGCCATCAGTAGCTGAGTACATCAGACCATGAGGTGTCATTTTGTTTTCACAAGGATGAAAACAAAATGAGGCAGGACAGGGTATGTGATGGGAGGAAGACGATATATATATTGAAAGCAAAATACTTCCGCATTTGCTTTATGCTTGCAGGGGTACAATCGAGAGGGAGTGAAGTTCTCGGACTTCTCCTGCGGCAGGAGCAGTGATGTCATCATCAGCAGGAGCACTCCGGTGCTGCCTTTGGAACTTTTTTATAAGAACCCTGGGGGGGGGGGAAGAAACTTCAGGCTCATCAGGAAGTAAATAAGTCCTCCTATGGTGTTGTAAATGTTGGGCTGCCATTGTGTGTACTGGAGCTGCCAGAGGCTCTGTGCGCCTGCCAGAGACAGACCCAGCCTGTGTCGGAGCAGGTAAGGGCCCAGCAGGAGCAAGTCGTGGGCAGTTTGGGCGAGGTTTGGGGGAGGATCAGGGCAGGGGGGATTTCAGGGAAGTGCAGGGGGTGGATCTTGGTGGCAGCAGTACATGCCAGGATCCTATCCACATTTCCCCAGCCCAACATGCCCTCCTTCATCTCCTCAGACGTATGACAGCAAAGTAGCTGGCGCATGTCTGAGGAGACCCATTGATGGTGGTCTACAGAGAGGTAAGTAAAAAAAATTTTTTTTTTACTAACTTCTCCCAGACTGTCTGGTCAACCCCCCCCCCCCCCGGTGCCATCTGTCAGTGTGGTTGTATAATGGAAAATGGTGGGGGATAGGATTGGGCTGTAAGAAATTTGTGTATGGTAATATGTTAATGTCTAAAAGACCTTTGTTTTCCCCAGGGCTGCCTGAGAGACGGTATGTAGCTCATGTTACATTAAGATGTTAGTCAATCCTTTATTTCCGTTTATTTTCAGGTGTGTTGGAAGCATACATATATACAAGGTGTCTCAAAAAAAATGTACACACATCTTAATGGACTCTAATTCATACATACTTCATTATAGAAAACATGCAACACTTCAGCCCAATCCCAGTCTAGCAGGACGCGGCGGCGCATGTCATTACATTGCAGTGCTTGAAAGTGGGAGACTTCAACAAACAGCGTCGCTGCTTGCAGAGGGCTAAATTGACACTGGAACTTCCTTGATATCAGAATATCTTGCTAGTGCAATTTCTGTAGAATAAGAATTGACGGTGTCTTTTCCTGTGATTTTTTTTATGAGAAAAGGTTTACTTTCTATGGACTAGGCCCAGTAACGTCAACAGAATGTGGCGGGGGGCGGGGCGGGCCGCCGGGGGGTGACGCACACAGACGTGCGCAGAAGGGGTGACACACGCACCCACGCGCGTCACCCTCCGGAGGCTCTCCGAGGCCGGGAGAAGGCCTTGGAGCGTCTGGCCCGTCTGGCGGTCCGGGGCCTTCTGAGAAGGCCCAATGCGTCGATGCATAATTTATTAGGTTTTCTGCGCCTGCGCAAAATGTTTCTGAGGGCATATGGGCAGCCCTTGCCCTCAGAAACGTTCTGCGCATGCGCAAAAAAAGCTAAACGTTTGCGTATTGACGCATTGGGCCTTCTCAGAAGGCCTCGGACTGCCGGAGGAAGAGGACGCTAGGCACCGGCAGCTGTGGGGGTGAGTCCTTGCCGCGCCGCCAAAGGCGGCCCGGAAAATTTTGGAGGGGGTGCCCGGGGGGTCACTAGGGTGATGCGCGATGTCACCCTTGGTCAGGCATGGGTGACGCGAGCGCCCAGCCCCAGGGTGACGCGCGCCCTAGTGACTGCGCTGACTAGGTCATTTAAATGCAGGCCTGCATGCAGTGCAGAGTTTGTTGTTGTTGTTGGGATTTTTTTTTTTTTTTTGCAAAATGCACATCCTTGTGCAGAAGACCTCATAAAAGGAAATGTCACTTTAAATGCAAGATATTTCTAGCTAAATGGCATTGTAATTGCTAATTTGGCAGACTTATGGTTTTAATGAAGCCAGAAGAAAGACTCTTAGTCACTGGTGTAGTTGAAAACTACAAGCTGAGAAACAAGTAATTACTTAATCTGAAATGAGATTTGTTAAACAAATCTGAATAAAATGGCCATTAAAGAGTGTTTTTCCTCCCCATTTCGACTCCCTCTATTAGCTTCTTTACATCAGCATTTTAAGTGACCCTGTATAATGACTGCATTGTTATGTCACTGTAATTATTAAGAGTGGACTGCTTCACAAAAACCCGTTTGTGTGTGCATGGGCTAATGTCCCATTGACTTGGGTTTCCAGTTTTTCTGTGTGTTTTTATCTCACCAGCAACAATCATTCAGCTGAATGACACCTTTGCCTGCCTCGTCAAATTTCAGAAACATGGCGCTAATTACAGCATTCATCATGATAGAGAGTGAAACTGCCGTCTCCCAAGTGGAAAAAAAGGACAAAAGACATTAGCTGGCCTGTGATGCTCAGCCATGCTGGAAAGTTTCCGCCAAGGGATCCATCGAAAAACTCAGGCTTACCCAAACTCTATCTTAGAAGCAAGCCACACTATTATTTTTTTTTAGTAAAGATCTAGGATTGACAGCAACTTGAAGGGCTTTTCAAATCTCTTTGGTTCCCACATCTTAGTCCACCCAACCCACCTAAGTGGGAAGCAGTGCTGTGTGAATAAGAGGACATTAGCTGTTGCCTACAACATGAGTTGAGCAGAGCGCTGCTGCTGCTGCTGCTGCTGCTGCTGCTGCTGCCAATTGTCCCTCAACACAGGGGTCAAGAGATTTGCTGCCTGATTAAACTGCACAACATTGCATTGCTAAGAGGTTAACAAAAAGGAGAAGGACTAGAGGACAAAAATATAAAGGCTTAAAATATAGGTTCCCTTGATATTTGACCTAATTGCATTCCTGCTGTTCTCCTTAACTTAATCATATTTATTCCTGGATTGTTTTCATTTAGAAGCAGATGAGAAAAAAGCATCAAGGGTATTTAGGAAGATAGAATGAAAACTGAGTCAAGATTTGAAGGACTTTTGAATGCCCTACAAGTGTTTTGTTTTGTTTCTCTCCATTTTGTATAGAGCTTAGGGATGGGCTTTCTCCCCCAGCCTCACCTCAGATTAACTTGGAAGTGATTCAAGTTTTTCTAAAAATAGTCAAAACTCAAAATCATTGTTTGAGCCAATTCAAAGTTCATAAAAGTGCCTCCCCCCATTTCCACCATCTCCATAGGTTTTCCCCACCAGCCTCCCCCCCAAACACTGCTTGTTTCCCTTCTCTATCACGTGGCAAGGGGTTGCAGGAGCTTCAGCAGCAGTATAGGCAGAGAGGAAAGAGGTTTGTCCCCACCCTCTCCATTGTCCTGCCTCCCAGCCTATTAGGGCACAAAGCCCAGGGTATCATGGGAAATGTAATTCTCCTGAGAACTACCTCTCCCATGGACCCCAAACTTTGCACCCAGTGAACCAGTACAGCATGTCAGGGAGACAGAGTAAGAGGGAGAAAACAAACCTTTTCTGATTCCAGATCCTGTTGCTTCTGCTGTCTCTGTTGCTTGGCAGGTAAGTAAAGGGGAGGGTGTTGGGGGGGGCATTTGGAGATGATGAGGGCTGGTGGGAGTGGTAAGGGATGCCAGGAATTCTCCAGCTCAGGTTTCGATTCAAACTGGCAAGCAATCTGGGAGCTTTACAAGTTTTTTTTTTTTTTTTTTGAGGCAGACAATTATAAGCTTTTAAAGTTCTTCTCCGAGTCTGACTTGGGAGGACTTTGGCAGAAACTCTATAGCAGATGCACATTGAAGCTCATCTGAGCTCTTCTCATGAACGCCTAGAAGTTCTTTACACAATTCACATCACACGTGTAGATGCTGGAATACAAAATACTGCAGGCAGCAGCATTCCACGTGACAGTCACCTTCGACTTCCAGAGATAGCCCCCACATCCCACAGAGAGTGGGTGTCAATGGGCAATTTTCACAATGGCGAGAGGTGAAAAGCGGTGACAGGATACAAGTATCTTGTTGTCTTGTGCTCCCTGAGGCATCTGGTGGGGCCACTGTGTGATACAGGAAGCTGGACTAGATGGGCCTTTGGCCTGATCCAGCAGGGCTCTTCTTATGTTCTTATCCCAAAAGTCCCCCCTCAAGGTTGGGGAATTCTCTGGAGTGGCACTCCATGAAGGACTGCCCCCAGAAAGAACTATCATGCCTTCGGTTGCACATGGAAACACTTTCATCGTGATATGTGGATCCTGGCTGGCCATCACAGTCTTGAGATACAAGATGACAAACTACTTCTTGTGCCTTTTTTCCTCCCTTACCCTTGACAATATCATGAGATTTTACAGTATTGATATTCACGGACTGTTTTGCAGTATTCTAGGACTGATCATATCATTCTTCATTACATCAAAACAACCTATAACTAATCACGACAGAGAAATGCTGATCTTAAAAGATCTAATCAATGGTGACTCCACTGATTATATCATTTGGGGGACCCGGAAGCAAAAACCCTATGGAGCCCCCAATGATGTGCTCCTGCCATCCTTTGGAAATTGTGTAAGTTTACCAGTTCCCCCCTCATGGTTCCCAGGTGCTGGGCAGCAGACAGCCATAGTTAGCAGCAGTGAAGGACTCTCACTCACTGACTTTGGTTCCTGGTTAGCTTTTCCAACTGGGAACCCATTGGGGAGACTTATTGCAAGGCAGCGGGGAACAGGAGGTAGCAGCAGGCTTCCTTTTTCTTCCCGCAGCACTATATAACAATTCCTGGCTGCCACAGCCCCCCCCCCCTTCACAGCATCAGTGGACAGAATACAAAGGAGTTGTAAAATGGCATCGGGGGAAGAAGTCAATTGCTACCTCATAATTGCCCCATAAGCAGGCCCATAAACAGAATATCAATACTGTAAAATCTGGCTTATTGGGTGTGGGGAGCAGTAGACTCTCCCTTCTCCTTGAGTTGGCTAGGCACAGATGTGGGGCTATGCATCGACATAGGCCCCCTGCATATACTTCAACAAGACCTCGCCGATGGAACTACCCCTGGATTTAATTTATGTTTTGCAACCCTCTCTCCCACAATGTTGGTGTGTCTCCCAACTAACAATGGACCTACACACTCATAACCATGGTCAGGTGCTAAAGTGGGTTTTGTTTGCATTTGTAAAAGAGCTGCAAGTTCACACTTCATGCAGGAGCAAACCAAGGTTAACCAACACCAACTCAACTGTGAGCTGAAGCCAAGTGCGGTTTCCTGAGGGGTGTGTCTTGCTGTTGTTTGTCACATTCCCGTTTTACATTATTAGCTGTACAGGTAAAACATCTCACTACACACCTGGGGAATATGACGTGTCAAGTGGCCCTGACTTGTGGTGCTTGTTTAACAGTTGAAAGAGGGAAGAACATTTCATACTGCTCTTTACATTTCATATTGCTTTTTTTGTGGCTTCATGAATCTGAACGAAACAGAGTTTATAGATGTCAGTAAGGAACCAAATCCATTGCACATCTCTGTCAACTTCCTACACAGCCAACCAATTAACAATGGCTTACCCAAATCTGGAATGCAGAAAGTCATCTCATATCTGATTTGCAGAAGGGCAAAAAAATTAAAAATAAATAAATAAAAATGCACTGCATACCGTTTGATACCTTTTTGCCACATATGTGACCAATCCTGCTGAAAGGCATGAACTCCCTCAAACTATAAAGATACATTCTTGCTTTGAGGAGGTTGTTTTTACTGGTTTTTCATTTTTAACACCCATGTGTGGTTCCCCATCCTTTTCTGAAAGCATAGATAAGCATCCTATGAGCAACTGTCCATGTGTGTGGATTTTAAAGATGTGTTCTCTGGTTGATTTTGTTATTTAAAAAAAAATAATGAAATGAATTTAAAAATTCAAATTCTGCCTAGATGATGTACATACGTTTATGCTGTTCTCCTGTGAGGTATATTTTAAAATTTATGAATTACATAGTCAAATTGAATATTGGAATAGTTAAGTTTGTACATTTGGAGTTGATCTGCACTGTATGGATGTGATTAGATGGATCTTAGCTTTGTCATGATGGAGGTTGATACATTGTACACACACACACACACACACACACACACACACACACACACACACACACACACACACACACACACACACACACACACACACACACACACACACACACACGTCCATACCCCACAGATGATATGAAACAGATTTTTCCTCCCTAGGAACTATCCTCCAGGATATATATTTTGCTGTGGGCTTGTGTGCAGAATAAAAGCACAGCAATTTATGACAAATAGTTCTGTTAATGGCTGCGCAATTATCTTAGCTTTCTTCCTAAGTGTGTTTCTGATGAAAAGTTACCAACTTCTTGCAAAGAGCAAGGCAACAGAGAGTTAAATGCATTTGCCATCAAGTTCTCTCCCCCCCCAAATATACAAAGTAATAGTTGTGAATCTATTTCTATCAAAGGCATTCTTTTGTCTGATAATTATTTTTCATTCCCTGTAAGAGGAAGGCCTGAACTAGTCTCATTAATCCATGAATATAGGCATCTAGAAATGGATTCCGTGATAGAATAAATGTGAAATAAAGTGTAGAGCAAGCAATTTAAGGCACTAGACCAAGCTGCTAGGACTCGAGCATTGGTGAATTGTTACCATTTTAACTACAATTACATAGAACGTCAGGCTGCAGCTTTACAAACTAATAAAGATAATAACAGGCTTGTAGTTTGATTCTTTTTAAAGCCCCAGTAACTTAAAGGGCAAAGCTGTGAGTTCTAATTTGAATTCATAGAATACGGTATGCAATTTCCACCCTTCCTGTTCACTGTTCTGAGATATTTAAACTATTGTGGGCTATTTTGTTACATGAGTTGGGCCTAGGAGGCTTTAGATTATAAGGAGCTATGAAACTGAAGAGCTTTTCTAAAATGTTTGTTGAAAAACAACCTTTGGCATAGAATTAGAGTTGAAAGGTATTCCAGTCAACCTTTTGTAGTACCAAGATTCGCTACTCTGAGGCAGGGTTAGCTGTTATTTGGGGTGTTCTAATCACTCGCAGGTGTGGTCTGCTCATATAGTCAACAACGGAGCATGTAAGCTAAAAGTCTGCAATGGCGGCTTCAACTTTCTTGAAGGTAGCATTCCAACACCACAGAATTTGCCACAAGATCTGAGAGGTCATTGCTCTTGCAAAATAATGAGTATGCAGGACCTCCAAGAAGAATTTTATCAGGGGGAACAAAATTTATTTTAGGCCCCTTCTCAAAGGGTCCCCCGAAATGGAGTGGGGGAAGGGTGGCAACGGGGCAGGTGAAATGGGGGCAGGGAGGGAGCAAAACAGGGCAGGGGGGAGGGCAATAATGGCTGGAAAAAAACTCTGGAGCCCAGGTCTACTAGACTTCCCAATGCAGATCCCAGAGCTACCTGTCTGGTAGACCTGGCCTCCTGGTCGGAGTCTTCCTTCCTTTTTTCCCCACAGGTTTACCCCCCTCTCATGTGCCCTGTGAGTATGTAATCCCTCTGTGAGTGACCCAAGTATCCAAACATATCAGCTGAATTACCCCTGAATCTACAGAATCCAGCAAAAAGCTAGTGGGATTCTTTGTAACTCTAGTTTTATGGGCAGGCTTGTTAAGAGTTAAGAAAACAGCCAGAGATAACATCTAAATAACTCTTAAACTCACATAGGTTAGACAGCCAAACTTCCCCTCTCTAGAGCCACACCCCAAAGGTTCACCTGTCAGTTTTAATGAGAGGCAATAATAGGACCAGCAGTGAAATTATCCAGACGTATCCCTTTCCAGGCTATCTTTATGTGACACGCTTCCAAATCTGGCCTTCTGCACTGCCTTCACCAACTGCTTGCAATTATCTACTCTGCTCCTGATCTGAGCACCACCCTGCAGTTCCCAGTTCTCACCACCATTGTACTTGCTACTTACTGGAATGCAGAGCTTGGTACATTCAGCGGCGGAACCACGGTGGAGCTCATGGAGCAGGAGCTCCAGGCGCTCGGGCGGGAGGGAGGGCGCGCTCGGGGGAACTCACCAAAGCGAAGGCAGGCGGCGGATCGGCCCTCCCGCCCTCCCTGGAGCCCGTTCGGCTCCGAAATGAGAGCAAACCGGGCGGGGGGGGCGCGTCGACGTGACGCGTGCAGGCCCCACCCCCACGCATCCGGGCGCTGGCAGGGTGCCTGTTGTTTCTGGGTACATTCCACACTCGATTCTGCTCTCGTGTATGACATTCCACTTTTGTTTAGCCTCTTGTTGTTGTTCAGTCGTTAAGTCGTGTCCGACCCTTTGTGATCCCATGAACCATATCCCGCCAGGCCTTCCTGTCGTCCACTATCTTCCTGAGTTCGCTCATTTTCATGTTCGTTGCATCGGTGATGCTGTCTAACCATCTCATCCTTTGCCTTCCCCTTCTCCTTTTGCCTTCAATTTTTCCCAGCATCAGAGTCTTCTCCAGAGAGTCCTCTCTTCGCATTAGGTGGCCAAAATATTTGAGTTTCAGCCTTAGTATCTGTCCTTCCAGGGAACAGTCAGGGTTGATTTCATTTAGGATTGACTGATTTGATCTCCTAGCAGTCCAAGGGACTCTCAGGAGTCTTCTCCAGCACCACAGTTCAAAAGCATCTATTCTTCGGCACTCAGCCTTCCTTATGGTCCAACTCTCGCAACCATACATTGCTACTGGGAACACCATCGCCCTGACTATGCGAACTTTTGTTGGCATGGTGATATCTCTGCTTTTTATTATGCTGTCTAAGTTTGCCATAGCTTTCCTTCCAAGGAGTAAGTGTCTTTTAATTTCATGGCTGCTGTCTCCGTTTGCAGTGATCTTGGAGCCCAAAAAAGTAAAATCTGTTACTGCTTCCATTTCTGTCCCTTCTATTTGCCAGGAATTGATGGGCCCAGATGCCATGATCTTAGTTTTATTAATGTTGAGTTTCAAGCCAACTTTTGCACTCTCCTCTTTCACCCTCATCAAAAGGCTCTTTAGTTCTTCTTCACTTTCTGCCATTAGGGTGGTATCGTCTGCATATCTGAGGTTGTTGATATTTCTCCCGGCAATCTTGATTCCGGCTTGTGATTCATTCAGCCCTGCATTTCTCATAATGTACTCTGCATATAAGTTAAATAGGCAGGGTGACAATATACAGCCTTGCCATACTCCCTTCCCAATTTTGAACCAGTCGGTTGTTCCATGGTCGGTCCGAACTGTTGCTTCTTGACTTGAGAAATACAGGTTTCTCAGGAGACAGGTAAGGTGGTCTGGTACCACCTTTAAGAATTTGCCACAGTTTGTTGTGATCCACACAATCAAAGGCTTTTGCGTAGTCAATGAAGCAGAAGTAGGTGGTTTTTTGGAACTCTCGGGCTTTCTCCATGATCCAGCGCATGTTGGCAATTTGATCTCTAGTTCCTCTGCCTCTTCGAAACCCAGCTTGTACGTCCGGTAGTTCTCGGTCCACGTACTGCTGAAGCCTAGCTTGTAGGATTTTGAGCATAACCTTGCTAGCATGTGAAATGAGTGCAATTGTTCGATAGTTTGAGCACTCTTTGGCACTGCCCTTCTTTGGAATTGGAACGTAAACTGACCTTTTCCAATCCTTTGGCCACGGCTGAGTTTTCCAAATTTGTTGGCATATTGAGTGCAGCACTTTCACAGCATCATCATTTAGGATTTTAAGTAGCTCAGCTGGGATATTATCATCTCCACTAGCTTTGTTGTTAGTGATGCTACCTAAGGCCCACTTGACTTCACTCTCTAGGATGTCCGGCTCTGGGTCAGTGACCACACCAGCGTGGTCATCGGGAACATTAAGATCTTTCTTGTATAGTTCTTCTGTGTATTCTTGCCATCTCTTCTTAATCTCTTCTGCTTCTGTTAGGTCTCTGCCTTTTTTGTCCTTTATCATGCCCATCTTTGCACAAAACGTTCCCTTGATATCTCCAATTTTCTTGAAGAGATCTCTAGTCCTCCCCATTCTGTTGTTTTCCTCGATTTCCTTGCATTGTTCATTTAAGAAGGCCTTCTTATCTCTCCTTGCTATTCTCTGGAAATCTGCATTCAGTTGTTTATATCTTTCCCTTTCACCTTTGCTTTTCGCATTCCTTATTTCCACAGCTATTTGTAAAGCCTCATCTGACAGCCACTTTGCTTTCTTGCATTTCTTTTTCTTTGGGATGGTTTTAGTTGCTGCCTCCTGTACAATGTTACAAACTTCCGTCCATAGTTCTTCAGGCACTCTGTCTACCAGGTCTAATGCCCTAAATCTATTCTTCACCTCCACTGTATACTCATAAGGGATATGGTTTAGGTCATATCTGACTGGTCTAGTGGTGTTCCCTACATTCTTCAGTTTAAGCCTGAATGTTGCAATAAGAAGCTCATGATCTGAGCCACAGTCAGCTCCAGGTCTTGTTTTTACTGACTGTATAGAGCTTCTCCATCTTCTATCTTCCAAAGCACATAATCTATCTGGTTTCGGTATTGACCATCTGGTGATGTCCATGTGTAGAGTCACCTCTTGTGTTGTTGGAAAAGAGTGTTTGCTATGACCAGCGTGTTCTCTTGACAGAACTCTGTTAGCCTTTGCCCTGCTTCATTTTGTGCTCCAAGGCCAAACTTGCCTGTTGTTCCGTTTATTTCTTGATTTCCTACTTTAGCATTCCAGTCTCCTATGATGTAAAGGACATCTTTTTTGGGTGCTAGTTCTAGAAGGTGTTGTAGGTCTTCATAGAACCGGTCAACTTCATCTTCTTCGGCATCAGTGGTTGGGGCATACACTTGGATTACTGTAATGTTGAATGGTTTGCCTTGGATTCGAACTGAAATCATTCTATCGTTTTTGAGGTTGCACCCCAGTACTGCCTTTCCCACTCTTTTATTGACTATGAGGGCTACTCCATTTCTTCAAAGGGATTCATGCCCACAGTAGTAGATATGATGGTCACCTGACTTAAATTCGCCCATGCCCATCCATTTTAGTTCGCTGATTCCCAAGATGTCAATATTCAATCTTATCATCTCATTTTTGACCACATCCAGCTTGCCTTGATTCATAGACCTCACATTCCATGTTCCTAAGCAGTATTGCTCCTTGCAGCATTGGATTTTCCTTTCAACCTCAGACACATCCACAGTTGGACGTCCTATTGGCTCTGGCCCAACCGCTTCACTCTTTCTGGGTCTACTTGGAATAGTCCTCCGCTCTTCCTCAGAGTTTAGCCTCTAGACTCTGACAACTGCACAGCTAAATTAAAGAAAATGGTGGGAGAGTTTGAAGGCCAGAAGGCCATGGATAGGCTTACCAGATCTCCAACCGGGACAAAGTGTTAGACCTTTAGGAGAAGGAATGTGGGCAGGTGTAGCTTGTTAAACCTTAGAGCACAATCCTAGGCATGTCTACTCAGAAGCAAGCCCCACTGTACACAATGGACTTACTTCTGAGTAGACATGCCTAGGATTGTGCTCTAAGGTTTAACAAGCTACACCTGCCCACATTCCTTCTCCTAAAGGTCTAGCACTCTGTCCCGGTTGGAGATCTGGTAAGCTTAGCCATGGAAGCCATTGCCCCTTTCTCCTACTACTAAGCACATTGCATCCTAGCTGTGAAGATGATCCATACATTTGTGTTGGGCATTCTATGGCACACAGGAGATCCGAAAGGGCCTGATAATACCTTTGAACATTATATTTCACAGCCCTATCTTAACAGCCAACAGTAATTCAGAGCCCAGTCTTATCCATGTGAGATGCTGGCAGATCATGCAACCCAACAGCAAACTATGCAGGCCACCATCACTGCAGCCACCCCAATGAACTGCAGCTCACAGCTGATGGTGCAGCAACCCTGCACCAATAATGGATGGCTGCTGACCAGCTGTTGGCATAGGTAAGGTGGTGGTGGTGGCGGTTCAGGTTGGGTGGGTCAGGGGTGGGATGGGACAGATCTCAGTGGCTTCTGCAAGATCTGGAGCCCCCATCTCAGGTCTGACGTTCCCCCTATGGCAGTTCAGATGCATGCTAGCAAAATAGCTGGCGTAGATATGAGTAGGCCCATAGGGGACCAAGAAGCAACGGAGGAGGTAAGTACAGGTGTGTCCCCCTTAATGACGGATCGCTTAATGATGATCCGCATATAGGACAGAGGTTCCCAAAGTGTAAACAATGAATTAAAGCTACAGTACTGTGTTTTAAATGCAAAAAAAAAAAGTCGTCTTTAACTCTCTGTGTTTGTGTATGTGTTTCTACCTCCATTGACAGGTAGAAATCTTGTTATGCTTTGTGTTACACTCATAATGTACACTGTGTTTGCCATTCATTCCCTATTACAACTCCACTGTGTTACATTGCATTACACTGTACTGTTTTACACGTTATACCACAATCGGCCACTAGATGGTGCTGAAGACTCGCTTAATGACGGTTTCACTATATGACGGGTTTTCCAGAACGTATCCCCATTGTTAAGCGGGGGGCACCTGTACAATTTTTCTTACCTCTCCCAGCTAGCCTGGTCCCCTGTTGGCCCACAGGATACAGAGGAGGCTATGTCAGCATTCCTGCATTGTGCAGGCCAGCCCTGGATAGGATTGGACCGTCTGTCTCTTCTTTATGCAGTTTCAATAACTTTTTTGAACAACTTACTCCAGTGTCCAACATTTCCAGCTATACAATCTGAATCTGTCCTACTTGTCGCTGAATTTTTCCTCCCAGTTTTTCTTCTTCTGGCTTCTTACTCTTCTTGAGAACTATTAAGCCACCTGTCAATCTCCTTTTCTCTATGCTTGTCATTCATTCCTCATATTTGTTGTTTTTAGCTTGTTAGTATTTTTCTGAAACCTGTCCAAAGCTAGATATAGATTATATTTAGCTAGTGCCATATTTTCTAGTCCCAGAAAAAGTAGTACATGAAGTGCTATAGAATGAAGGTTCATCGATTATACAGGCTACTTGCTGGTATATTGCAGGGGCGGCCAAACTTGCTTAATGAAAGAGCCACATACCTAATCTTTAGATGTTTGAGAGCTGCAAAATTTAAGAAGCATTTAAATTCTTAAATATATTTACTCACCATGAACATTAAACCTACGTTTTAATCCAGTGGACTCTCAGTTTTTACCTGGTAAATAATTATAAAACTTGAAAATTTCTTATTTGCCTTTTATTTTAATTGTGATGCAAAAAGGAGCTCAACCAACATTTTTCCGAGATCCGTGATTATATGTCAAAGAGCCGCATGTGGCTCAGAAGCCGCAGTTTGGCCACCCCTGGTATATTGTAATATATACTTGTGTGTACAAGTGTACGTGTGGGTTCTAAAAATGAAGTTTGGTTATTATGGTGAAAATAATCCACTAACAGCGCAATCCTATGTAACCTTGCACCGGTGTAACAGTAGTGTACTTATGCCAGTGTAATTGCACTTAACACCGGTGCATCTGCTGCTACACCGGTGCATCTGCTGTTTCACCGGTGCAAGGTTACACAGGATTGCACTGTAAACATTTTTTCTGATTGTGAAGTTGTCTTATACTAATTTCAATGCCAACATTGTTGACCATGTTTAATGAAATAAATAGATAAATAAATAAATAACAGTCTAACGTTATTACTCTAATAACAAGACTAATGTTGCACTTATCCCTTGAAGACATACACCTGTTGGCTGAGTCTCAGCACTGGCAAATAATGCAAGGCTGTTAAAGCATTTTCTTTTTGTAATTAATTAACAGCACAACCCTATATACTCAAAAGTAAGTCCCATTAAGTTCAATGAGACCTACTTTCAGGTAAGTATTCATAAGATTTCAACCTTAGGGCTTAATGGGAGTAAACCCCAGTGAATTCAATGAGGAGGCATGCCTAGAATTGCATTATTGTTAGTCTCCTACTTTACTATATGCCAAACAGGTTTTGGTGAGCCTAGTATGTTTTCAGACTTCCAGGCATTTTTGAGACTCAAATGGAAGTTGAGATGGAGAAACCCTCACTTTCTAGTTCTTCTATTTGGACTAACTGGGTGCTTTATAACTTTGCCACAGCCCTGTCTGCAGGGCTGATATTGCAGACCTAATGATACAGTATTTGCAGATCTGTTAAAATATGGTACTGCAGTGCTACATATGTTCTCTTCCCCCCCCCCCCCCCCGGAATACTTACACCCAAACTCCCAATTGCTTTTGGAATGCAGAAGATCCAAAGTGCTGGGGTCCAACTAAGGCAAGCTCTGAACGAGAAATCCTCAGATAAATGTACCAGTAAGTGCATTCATGCACAGATGGTGCACATACACAGTTCTGGACTGTGGCTTTAGTCATCTACCGCTTCCTCTGGCTGCATTAGAATGAAGTCTGATATTCAAAAAGGTTGTTTTTCAAATGCAATTTTCAGTGCCATTTGCAGCCATCACCCTCCTGTCTCAGTGAAGTTGACAGTTGCCTTTAAAGAACAAACAGACTCTTTTTGAAAGCTGATCTTTCAGGCGGAGTGTTTCAGCCAAGTGTCTGTCATTTGCTCGCCATGCTGGTTGTTGACATTTACCCATGTGCGGCAATATTTAATTTTGAATTTTTGTACTTTGATGTCAAATCCCCATGACAGTAGCCTGTCATTTTTCAGCCCCATTCCAGCTGGTGGTTGCTGCTGGTGTTCTGTTCTGTCCTTAGCCACCTGGGTTGTTTACTGTTGCTGCTGTGTGGCTAAATTTTCCGTGTTGGGCTTGCTGTTTATCCCACAAACGGGATCCTGTGGAACCTGTAAGGCTTCTCACTTCTTAGGGAACAATAAGGATGAACGGCCCGGCCCAATCCTATCCCACTTTCCAGTGGCGTTCTTACTATGGGGGAGCTGGTGTGCTGCGCCCCAGGCGCCGAGTGGGCACGGTGCTTCCGGGGGGCATGGCAGCTTGGGCTTGGGGCTGCGCGGCGGAGCCCGGCGGCCAAGCCCCCGGGAAGCAGCGCGCCCACTCGGCGTGTCACCGGCTTCTGGAGGCTCCGCTCCGAAGCCAGGACAAGCCCTCCTCATTGTGACCGCCCAGTTCGGCGGTCAAGGGCTTTGTGAGCCGGCCGAACACGTCGCCGGCTTTTATTTGGGTTTTCTGCACATGCGCAGAACCTTTCTGAGGGCAAACTATGTAACTCCTGTCAATGTTTTGTGACTTACAGTCCCATCCTCTTCGTACACATTTACTTTTATGTGTAGAGAGGAGGGCGCTTGAATCAGCATTTCCATTGAAGTAGGGTACTGTTTACATGGGCCAGCGGGTGGCGCAGTGGGTTAAACCGCTGAACCATGAGCTGTTGATCGAAAGGTCGGCAGTTCGAATCCGCGACGGGGTGAGCTCTCATTGCTTGGCCAGCTCCTGCCAACCTAGCAGTTCCAAAGCATGTTAATGCAAGTAGAAAAATAGGTACCGCTTGCGGGAAGGTAAACAGTGCTCCGTGTTCCAGCCGCATGCCACGCGGTGCGGCAAGGAGAGTCATGCCGGCCACATGACCACGGAGGCGTCTTCGGACAACGCTGGCTCTTCAGCTTTGAAATGGGGATGAGCGCCACACCCTAGAGTCGGACACGACTGGACTTAATTGTCCGGGGTCACCTTTACCTTTAACAGGCAATGCATTTATTTACGAGTTTCTTTGCTGTTTTATTTGACTGCTGGTATGTGTGTTTTCATTAAACTGATATAGTTAAATAAATAAAAATAATGAGTGTTCTTATTTTTATCTGTCACTGAATAATGATATATTTGTAAAGGGGCACAAACAATGCTTTGCATCAATGGAGTGAAATCCTGTGCCCTACTTGCCAGGAAGCCTGCTCGACTCCTTCTTTGCCTGTGCAGGTTTATCTCTCTGGCTACTATGGACCATGAAGACCCATGGAATTATTTGCAATGGGACTCAAAGTGCCCTTGTCTCCCTGCTCCATGCACAGTGGCTCCAGCAAGGGAGCTATATGCACAATAACAGTAAATGGACCCTGCATGTGAAAAGAATGGAAGTTCCCACAACAATGCAATATAGCTGTTATTTGAACTGCAAAGCCTTACACGTGCATGCTGGTGTGGCATCCAGAGATACCAACAAGCACAATTAATGCATCTGAATACACATCTGTCCATGGAGGTGGAGATCACTGCAAACAGAATAAAATTAGGCCCCTATGCAAAGACAATCCCTCCAGTGTTCCCCCAGGGAATCACATCAAATGAAATGACAATTCTACTCAGCCACAACCCTGTCAAAATGCTACAGTGGGATGTTTACAAATGACACTTGAAAGGATAGTATTTTTTTCCCCCTAAGGAAGGAACAATCTTGGTAGAAGAAGGTTTTACGGGTATCGCGGTCATTATAATTCCAAAAACAGCGCTTCACAGCTGATCAAAAATAATGACAGTTTTATCCGGAACCTGTCCAGATAAACAAAATTACTTAAAATCAGAAGACTGAAGACTTGAGGAACCCGACGTTTCGTGTCTTCATCTAGACACTTCCTCTGGGGTAATTTTCCAAAGCAATTTGGAGATGTTACAATGGCGAGCGTCTTGTTCCGATCTTATTTTTATTTTCAAAAGCGCGGGAAGCAGCTAACTGAAGCGGCAAGATTCAAACCAGCAACTCTAGTGTAACAAAGTGTGATCCTGCAAGTGCTTAATGCAACAGACTTTCTCTTGGGGCTGAAGCCATACTAGTTGTCATTATGGTAACATATATGTCCCAAATAAAATAAAACTTTTGACTGTGGTTGCTAAAAATGCTTTTATCTGTTTTTTGTCTGTTTTATTATTGGGAGCCAAATTCGATTTGCCATGGTTAATTCCTGTTGCCTGTTAAGCAAATTCTGGGGAGATCTCTTACTTATTTCCAGAGCCTCCAGATGTTTTAATATGCTCAATTTATTTTCACTCCTTAAAGCACAAGTGTCTTTGAAATGAATAGAATGTCCTGTAGACAAGGCATGCTCGGCCAAAGCGGAAAGTTGAGGATGTTCCAATCTAACAGATCTTTCATGTTCCTTCAATCGGGTTGTTATAGATCTTTGTGTTTGTCCGATATATTCTTTCCCACATGTGCCACATGGAACACAATAAATTCCAGGATTTGACAATATTGGTCTCTTGTCTTTGGGATTTTTAAGCAGTTGTTCAATTTTTCTTGTTGGTTTGAAGATGGTTTTTATATCTCCTTGTTTGAGGACTCTGGCGATCTTATCAGTAACTCCCTTTATGAAAGGCAAGCATGTCCATGTTTTTCCTTTCTTATCACTTTCTGCTACATTATCCGTATTAATTGTATTGGTGTTATTTGTCCCTTCTCTTTCTTTTTTAATTTTGTTCTGTTGAGTTAGCCAACCTTTGTTGATTTGTGCCTCAGGATATCCATTAGATCTCAGGGTATCAAACACTATTTCTTTTTCTTTCTTTATAGCTTCAGTATCACAAATTTTGATCGCCCTATATGCTAGGGTGTTGATAACCGCACATTTTTGTGCGGGATGGTGATTTGAGCCGTAATTAAGATATCTGCCCGTATTAGTGGGTTTCCTGTAGACTGCCAGGCTAAAGTCCAAATCCTCCCTCCTAGTCACTAATACGTCTAGAAAGGCTAAAGAGCCATTATTTTCTCTTTCTAAAGTGAACTGAATTTCCCTGCAGAAACTGTTAATATGTGTAAGAAATTTTTGTAATTCTATTTCCCCATGGGACCAAATGCAAAAAATATCATCGACGTATCGCCACCAGATGTCCGGTTTTAACTGGGCCGTCTGGAGTACTTGTTGTTCTAGATATTCCATGAACAGATTGGCCACTAGGGGGCTCAGGGGATTTCCCATTGCCACCCCGTCTTTCTGTTCATAGTACGTCCCTTCCCACACAAAATATGTGGATGTCAGACAGTGTTTGAATAATGGTACTAGTTCCCTAGGGATAGTCAATTCCTCTATTAGTCTTAACACTTCTCTCAGAGGCACCTTGGTGAATAAGGATACCACGTCAAAACTAACCAGTAAGGCACTAGGAGCTAATTTAATCCATTGTAATTTTTCAATGAAGTGATATGAATTTTTTATATATGTAGGAGTATTCCCTATAAGTGGCTGCAGGATTCCTGCTAAGTGTTTGGACAAGCCGTACGTTGGTGCTCCAACATTGCTCACTATTGGTCTCAGAGGCACTTTGTCCTTATGTATTTTTGGAAGACCATATAAACGAGGTGGTAAGGCTTCAGATTTGGTTAATTTATTTATTATTTCTATTTTAAAATTAGCATTCTTTATTAAAAAATTTGTTTCTTTTAAAATCTTTTTTGTTGGATCTCGCTTGAGAATGTGGTATGTTTCAGGATCTAAAAGATCCCTAATCTTTTGTTTATAGTCCTCATCATCTAATATTATAGTAGCATTCCCTTTGTCAGCTGGCAAAATTACAATGTCTGGCTTGTTATTCAGTTGTTTAATAGCTAATCTCTCTAAGTTACTAATATTGCTTTTGGGTATTTTTGCTTTCAGTAGTATATTAGCTACTTGTATTCTTAGAGCTTCCGCTGATTCTTTTTCAAAGCCTGTCAAAGCAGCCTCCACATTGGCAATGATTTGTTCATTGGGAATGGAGCAGGGTGTTACAGCAAAATTGCCTCCTTTTAACAGGACTGATTCTTGTGCTGATGTTAACTTATGCTTTGATAAATTAATAACTGTTTTATTTTTTACCAGTTGTTTTACTGGTATTTTTGCTTTATTTATTAAAGCCTCAAATTTATTGATATGTTTATTCTTAATGATCCTATTCTGTTGCTCTAAAAAATTCCATGAGATACTATCCCAGGTTTGCCAATCCATACTGTCTAGCAAGTTACTCATTAATAAATGCAGTTCATAAATACTCCGTTCCATATTCACCAACTCAGTTCTTGTCTTTTGAATCTGTTCTCTAAGCAAGGCTTGCTCCATACGATTGTAGATGTTCTCCGTTTTTCGTCTTTTAACCTTGCGATGATGTTTCAAAAAGATCGGTGTTACTTCCGCGTCTCTGCATCGTAGTAAGAAAGTGAGAGTATTCTTTCTTTTGATCTTCCGTAGACGCCAACTATCCAATTCCTTTAGTTTCCGCAGTGCTACCTCCCCGTAAAGGAGCTTTATTTTTGAACGAAAGCTATTATAACCAGCGACAATCTTGGTAGAAGAAGGTTTTACGGGTATCGCGGTCATTATAATTCCAAAAACAGCGCTTCACAGCTGATCAAAAATAATGACAGTTTTATCCGGAACCTGTCCAGATAAACAAAATTACTTAAAATCAGAAGACTGAAGACTTGAGGAACCCGACGTTTCGTGTCTTCATCTAGACACTTCCTCTGGGGTAATTTTCCAAAGCCATTTGGAGATGTTACAATGGCGAGCGTCTTGTTCCGATCTTATTTTTATTTTCAAAAGCGCGGGAAGCAGCTAACTGAAGCGGCAAGATTCAAACCAGCAACTCTAGTGTAACAAAGTGTGATCCTGCAAGTGCTTAATGCAACAGACTTTCTCTTGGGGCTGAAGCCATACTAGTTGTCATTATGGTAACATATATGTCCCAAATAAAATAAAACTTTTGACTGTGGTTGCTAAAAATGCTTTTATCTGTTTTTTGTCTGTTTTATTATTGGGAGCCAAATTCGATTTGCCATGGTTAATTCCTGTTGCCTGTTAAGCAAATTCTGGGGAGATCTCTTACTTATTTCCTAGTGCCTTACTGGTTAGTTTTGACGTGGTATCCTTATTCACCAAGGTGCCTCTGAGAGAAGTGTTAAGACTAATAGAGGAATTGACTATCCCTAGGGAACTAGTACCATTATTCAAACACTGTCTGACATCCACATATTTTGTGTGGGAAGGGACGTACTATGAACAGAAAGACGGGGTGGCAATGGGAAATCCCCTGAGCCCCCTAGTGGCCAATCTGTTCATGGAATATCTAGAACAACAAGTACTCCAGACGGCCCAGTTAAAACCGGACATCTGGTGGCGATACGTCGATGATATTTTTTGCATTTGGTCCCATGGGGAAATAGAATTACAAAAATTTCTTACACATATTAACAGTTTCTGCAGGGAAATTCAGTTCACTTTAGAAAGAGAAAATAATGGCTCTTTAGCCTTTCTAGACGTATTAGTGACTAGGAGGGAGGATTTGGACTTTAGCCTGGCAGTCTACAGGAAACCCACTAATACGGGCAGATATCTTAATTACGGCTCAAATCACCATCCCGCACAAAAATGTGCGGTTATCAACACCCTAGCATATAGGGCGATCAAAATTTGTGATACTGAAGCTATAAAGAAAGAAAAAGAAATAGTGTTTGATACCCTGAGATCTAATGGATATCCTGAGGCACAAATCAACAAAGGTTGGCTAACTCAACAGAACAAAATTAAAAAAGAAAGAGAAGGGACAAATAACACCAATACAATTAATACGGATAATGTAGCAGAAAGTGATAAGAAAGGAAAAACATGGACATGCTTGCCTTTCATAAAGGGAGTTACTGATAAGATCGCCAGAGTCCTCAAACAAGGAGATATAAAAACCATCTTCAAACCAACAAGAAAAATTGAACAACTGCTTAAAAATCCCAAAGACAAGAGACCAATATTGTCAAATCCTGGAATTTATTGTGTTCCATGTGGCACATGTGGGAAAGAATATATCGGACAAACACAAAGATCTATAACAACCCGATTGAAGGAACATGAAAGATCTGTTAGATTGGAACATCCTCAACTTTCCGCTTTGGCCGAGCATGCCTTGTCTACAGGACATTCTATTCATTTCAAAGACACTTGTGCTTTAAGGAGTGAAAATAAATTGAGCATATTAAAACATCTGGAGGCTCTGGAAATAAGTAAGAGATCTCCCCAGAATTTGCTTAACAGGCAACAGGAATTAACCATGGCAAATCGAATTTGGCTCCCAATAATAAAACAGACAAAAAACAGATAAAAGCATTTTTAGCAACCACAGTCAAAAGTTTTATTTTATTTGGGACATATATGTTACCATAATGACAACTAGTATGGCTTCAGCCCCAAGAGAAAGTCTGTTGCATTAAGCACTTGCAGGATCACACTTTGTTACACTAGAGTTGCTGGTTTGAATCTTGCCGCTTCAGTTAGCTGCTTCCCGCGCTTTTGAAAATAAAAATAAGATCGGAACAAGACGCTCGCCATTGTAACATCTCCAAATTGCTTTGGAAAATTACCCCAGAGGAAGTGTCTAGATGAAGACACGAAACGTCGGGTTCCTCAAGTCTTCAGTCTTCTGATTTTAAGTAATTTTGTTTATCTGGACAGGTTCCGGATAAAACTGTCATTATTTTTGATCAGCTGTGAAGCGCTGTTTTTGGAATTATAATGACCGCGATACCCGTAAAACCTTCTTCTACCAAGATTGTCGCTGGTTATAATAGCTTTCGTTCAAAAATATAAGGAACAATCTTGTTCTGGCAAGAAATTATTTGAAATGCATTTTCTAAGTCTATTAGAGAGCTTTCCCGATTCTCAGACCTGAGAGTGGAAGGAATTACCACGCTGCCTAGCGCTTCACTTTGGTTCCTCTTCCATCTTTGCTCACTTCTATGTGTGACAAAAGGAAGAAGTATTGGTGCTTGAGACATTACCTCCTAATCAGCATCGTTCGCTGGAACGGAAGATCATTCGGCCACTACTCCGCACAACCTAAAGTGCAGGGACTTGCAGGCACAGGGAGCAAAAGGCTACAAATAACAGGCCACTTATACACAGCAGAGGAAACAAGGAAATTGCCAGCATTAAGTTAGCGAACGTCACATGCCTGGAAAAAAAAAAGATTGAAGAAAGCTGTTGAATATTTGAAGAAGAAACTTTTTTGAGGTTGAGGAGGTATGACAGGGCAGAGCGAAGCAGAGAAAGGCAGCAGGGGAGGTAAAGTGAAGAAGATCGGGCAGAAGGGCAAACAGGGATAGTCGCAAAGTATCAGGACGAGTTTAGGAAGCAAACTCCAGAGAGTGCAGAAAGTGAAAGCAGTCATTTGTAACACCATGTTGCCCAGTGTTTCCATACATTTGCAATGAGAGAGCTCATCATTTTTCTCCAGCCACTTCCCTAATCAGATGTTTGGAACAAAGAGTGCTGTCTCCATCCACCACAAAACATAATGTTCCAATCAGATCAGAGAAGGATAAATAGTTGCTGTAAGAAAGGGATCAGCTATACATAGTGACTCAAGATATTAGGCTCTACATAGTGACTCTCAAGATATTTTTTTGCGTCTCAGGGGCTCTTGGTGGAGTCCTCAGCTATCCCTTAGAAAGAAAATTAAGCTTCTAGCTCTCAAAGTTAATGACTGAGTGTGGTGTAGTGGTTTGATGTGGAGTAGGGACTTCGGGATTCCAATCCCTGCTCAACCATGATGCTTGCTGGATAGCCTTGGGCTATCTCTCAGCCTAACATACTCAGAACATAATATGGAGAGGGGGAACCTTGTGTGCTCCCCTGAAATCCTTGGGAAAAGAATGTGATAAATAGTTGGAGAACTACTTTTAGCAATGAGAGGTGAGCTCTTTTTTTTGTTTTGAGGGGCAGCGCAATCCCCCATAGATTTCCAGCGGGAGAGTGAGTGCTCCACTGCCGGAAGCCGTCGCAAACGTGCCGTAAGGAACTCTACGTGACAATTCTAGGCCGGCAGCCCTTACTCTGCCGCTGGATCTCCATGCGACCGCTGGAGGAAGGTAAGGGATAGGATCCGGCGGGCGGCCCAGGGCCGCCCGTCAGATAGTTAGGTAGGATTGTGCTCTGAGTGAGCCACCAGCTGGCTGTCAGAACAAATTCTCTGTCATCAAGACCAGGGAATGCTGCATAAATCAGTGCAACCTTGTTGGTGATCTGCACTCTTCTCTGCTGTCCTAAGTTGCCTCAAGTTCATAGTGTATCTGGAATGGACAATAAGAATCGAAACTGAAAGCAAATCCTGCAGGGCAATAACCCCATGGGTCGTCAGAAAAAAAGGTAGATGCAGATGAGTGGCTAAGCACCCTATCTGGTATCCTTACCCCAGTACATGCCTCATTAGAAGTGGCAGATGAATATCACTGCTAAAGTATCTCCGTGTTGTAAGGCTGGAGAAACATTAGTATGATCAATGAATTCAAAGCACTAACGAGCAATTTAGATGTAACCTGGCTGACTGTTAAAGCTCTATCCTTCTTCTCATCTTCATAACAAGGCTGACACCAAAAACAAGTACTATATCATGAACCTGAGAGCGTATGAGGCTCTAATTAGAAAATATGGTCCTGTAGTTCTTTCATTACGTGCCTTCAAGTGGAAGAAAGTCACACAATAGATTTTTCAGCCTTTGGCTATTATTACAAGGGGCATATTCAAATGTTATTTTTTCCAACCACAAGTATGCCAGTTAATAGCAAGATATCAAGAGCCGCAAAAACTAGGGAAAGAGCATTTTGTCTGTAGTGAAGATGCAGGCCATGGCTTGATGAGTACAGTATTTATCAGCGTATAACGTGCACGTTTTTGTCTTAAATTGTGGCCCAAAATAGTAGGGTGCGCGTTATACGCCGATGCTTCAAAATCCTCCGGACAGTTTTAAAGCATTTTCGTGGCACTTGGCCGCTTACCGTATTGTTTTTTTCATTGTTTGCCACCTCCATTCTTCGTCCTGTGGGCCGGCTGCATCGTGGCCCCACCAGGACTGCCCCTGCTCAGCAGCTCAAAGACGCTGCACCTTTGCTTCTTCTACAGGACAGACGTGAGCCTCACAGATGCTGAACGCAACTGCAAAGCTCTCTGGAAATGTCTGAGTAACTCGGATGTTTCCTGAGAGCTTGCAGTCGCGTACAGCGCTTGCCCTCACAGACACCGTACACGAATGCAAAGCTCTCCGGAAATGTCCAAGTAAAAGTCCGAGTTACTCGGACGTTTCCAGAGAGCTTGCAGTCGCATACAGCGCTTGTGCGAGCCTCAGAGACGCTGTACGCGACTGCAAAGCTCTCCGGAAACGTCCGAGTAACTCGAATGTTTACTCGGACGTTTCTGGAGAGCTTGAAGTCGCATACAGTGTCTGTGAGGCTTGCGTCTCTCCTGTGGAAGAAGCAAAGGTGCAGTGTCTTGAGCTGCTGAGAGGGGGCAGTCCCGGCGGAGCCGCGATGCAGCCGGCCCGCGGGACGAAGAGTGGAGGTGGCAAATAACAAAAACAACAATGCGGTAAGCAGCCAAGTGCCGCAAAAATGCTTTAAATTTTTTTCACCCAAACAACAGTGTTAAAAGTAAGGTGCGCGTTATACGCCAGTGCACGTTATACGTCGATAAATACGGTATATAGAATTTGACATGTCAGGCAATTCCCTGCTGATCCTGGGCTTCCAGTGTTGTACCCTCCTCTCACAGTCTTCCATCACACAGATTAGAAGCCCAGGATGATGAAAGGCTTTGTAAATGGGAGTGGCAATGCATCTCTCTAAGTGGAGGAGACAGAGACACATTGCCTCCCCCATTTTCTGCTCCTTCTCAGCTGCATTGGCTGCAATGAAGGCTGCAGGACATGTCATCAGGTGAGAATAAAGGGCAGTGACTATGTAACTCCTGTCAAAGTTTTGTGACTTACAGCCCCATCCTCTTCGTACACATTTACTTTTATGTGTAGAGAGGAGGGCACTTGAATCAGCATTTCCATTGAAGTAGGATACTGTTTACATGGGCCAGCGGGTGGCGCGGTGGGTTAAACCGCTGAACGATGAGCTGTTGATCGAAAGGTCGGCAGTTCGAATCCGCGACGGGGTGAGCTCTCGTTACTTGGCCAGCTCCTGCCAACCTAGCAGTTCCAAAGCATGTTAATGTAGTAGATAAATAGGTACCGCTTGCGGGAAGGTAAACAGCACTCCGTGTTCCAGCCGCATGCTACGTGCTGCAGCAAGGAGAGTCACGCCGGCCACATGACCACGGAGGCGTCTTTGGACAACGCTGGCTGACACAACTGGATTTAATTGTCAGGGGTCACCTTCACCTTTACCTTACTGTTTACCTGCCACACCAGACCAAGTGTCAATATGCTCTAGAGCAGTAACCAAATAAAGCTGCTACCTCAACAGGATTTCCAGAGTTACAGTCCCCTCCATTTCTTATACAATGAATGCCACTTTCTCCTACAGAAGTGACGGGATCTATGTGTGATAGTAGATACATGCACTTTTTCTAGTAATTATTATTTGCAAAAAAGTGACAACTGACGGAAAGCATCTGGACATTCCTATTGCTTTCCCACATAATCCCAATGGCTCAGACCAATTATAGCCTATCTGGATCTCATGTTATCTTTTGCAACAACCCTGAGAGATACTTAGACTGGCCCAGAGACAGTGATTTGCCTATCACCTCTATGAGAGCTGCATGACTGAACAAGGATTCTAACCAGAGCCTCCTAAACTCTATCACAGCACTTCAGGATTACAATCAAAGTAAAAGCAAAGCTCCTCCCAGTTGTCATAAGGCAGGAGAGTTGTGATTCCTTGGATACACACTGAAGAACTTTATAGAGCAACCATCCTTAATCAATAATCACCCGTTTTCTGGTTTCCAATGTGAGTATTTGAAGAATTATCATAGCACAGCATTGCCCTTATGTTCTGGGACTAATAGAAGTCATGGTGGAAATAAGTCCTGTCTCTTTAATTTCATTCCCATGCATCCCAATTTAGTTGTTCGCAGAACTGGGCTAGCTAGAGGGTTCAAACCATGAAGGTTAGGGTTGCTGAAGAGTCTTCAGCAGAGTTACATGCAGCCTTTGCCTACAATTTGGCTTTCTAAAGTTTTACCAGGCCAAGTCATTGGCTTTCTCTTTTCTTCTGCTTAGTTTAAGCCATTGGTTCCAGTGATCTCATCGGCTGGAGTCATTGCAGGTGTTCCTAGTTTGCAAGTCTGCTGATTTGCTATTTTGAGGACAGAACACTAGGGGAAATTCTCACAGTTAATCAGTGCTCCTGGGTTTACTAGTTTTCTGTGATCTTTACATGGTTCATCATGCTGCTTCTCCCAACTTTAGGGGATGTGAAGACTTGATTAGCTATTTCCACTTTAAAAAAACCCAGATATCCCACAGTGGGAGAGGGAGAAATCTGTGTTCCCTTTGTTGTAACAAATTCTTTTACTTGCCGATTTGGGGACCACCAGCAGAGCACAGAACAAGAGATCAGCAATCTCTTGAGAAACTTACATGAAAGGATAAATACTCTCCGCAAAGTAAACCAAATTGTCAGCCACAAAAGATCCTTGGATACACACCGTTTTCAAACAAGAACTCCAAAGTGTCTCTCTGAAACTAAAGGAAACCATCCAGCAGGTATGACTTGAATTTTCAGAGGTAAATTTTGAATAATATCTGCTTGTGGGATATTCAGTTCTAGCTGGTCAGTTGGTTCAGATGTTACCACTTGTGTGCTCAAATTATTTATTTGAGGAATTAAAGAGTGTAGGGTTGACTTCAGGAGGACTTGGAGTTACGAAGCCCTTTCCAGCCTTTGCCTTCCCTGAAGGAGCAGCCAGTGAAACAAGTGATATTTGGGCTAGAACGGTGCAAAGACCAGCATCAGTGAGAATTGATTTCAGAGACAGGCAAGGGAGCAACTTCAAAGTTACAAGAGATTGATTAAAGGAACACGCAGGGCCAGCCCATAGATGAGGCCAACTGAAGCCATCACCCCAGGCAGCATGTGGGGGTGGTGCCTACTTGCCTCACTGCTCCTCCTGAATCGGAAAAGGGGACAGAGGGGAAGGTGAAATGTGGAGAGGAAGAGAGTGCTGGGCTAGAACATAGGAGACTGGAAGGAGCAGAGGCTGATACACCATTAGGGAAGGAGGGGAATCATTTGGCATGGCCCTTGAGGAGTCAGCAGCTCTTGGGCCTGGGAACATGTAATTGCAAAGATATCGATCCAAGAAAGCAGTCTAATAAACCCTAACAGGTGTGTGCAAAATATTCCTAGATTGTGGTGTGACCGTGTGAACATGTATGTGCTTGTAATTGGTGCACTAGTAGGAAAGGAAGAGGGAATGGTTTTGGGGGAACAAGGATTAGGAGAACCCTCTGCTTTTATCTCCATCCTAAACTGAAGGTGGGAAAATGTGCTTGTGGCATAGCTGTATACTACGGGAAAATGAAACCAACATTGTGTGAGTGGTTTTAGCGCCATCCAAGTAAGAATTGCACACTTCTGTAACAACCACGTCTGCAAAGGATGGACCATGTGGATGGAAGACTTTGCACATATTAGCAATATGGTGCTACCCCCTAGAAGTGACAACAACCTCGCTGTAGGAGTATATAGTACATATAAAAAGGTTTTCACATGTGTACATTGCATTGTGATAGCATTGAGGAAAGAGGAGGCAATAACAATTGCTTATGAAACCAATCATGCACCACAGCTCAGAATGACCCTAATATGAAAAGAACCAAAACAGTAGGAAATCCCCCCCAAGCACAGGTGCTTTCAATTATTTATTAGGGAATTAAGTGGCTTATGCAAATTTACTGGCTTTTGAGACAGCATACATTAACACCTGGAGGACTTAATTGAATGGTCCTCCTTGTTGTAATTTACCCTTGCTATTTAGGACCAGGTGTTTCTCATAGGGGGAGGGGGGGCTATATTTGCACCTGTAAATGGAGTTAGTATCATTACTTTTCTCAACAATCTATTAGAAGATACAGTACTTCTTTGGAGAGCAGACACCTGTACAGGTGAGCTATTTCTTTTTCAGCAGGGAAATGAAGCTGAAGCCTCTGCATGCTTATTTAGAAATATGTTCCACTATGTTCAAGAGCTCTGGGTTTTTTCTTCTGAGTAGAGAATAAGCATCATATTCATATGCATGCATTACTTGGAATTTTCTGCTTTATGAATTGGCACAGGTTGTACTCTGTGGGGCTGATCTGACTATGTATGTGTTGGTCAGAATTGTATCTTTAAAAAAATCTCATAGGCCTGGTGAGACTTTTTGCAATGCCATATAAATGTTTATTTGCATGAGATTGTTTGCAGCATACACTGTTAATACACACACACACACACACACACACACCACCTTTCTTGGTCATTGGATTTCTCCTCCAACTTTAATCTGAGGCGGTGTACATGGGCAGGCTGTCCTAACCCCCCTTGGGGTTTTTTACAATATATAAATGTCCAATATTTCATGAACAGCTACTTTCCAGGTGGTATCCTTTTTACAGTCTGGCAATTCTGCTGGCTGGTGCCTCCCACACTCAACCAATGCAGCTGGAAGCTCTTATCTCTCTTCCTGGAGGTTTTTCACAGCTTTTTGCCGGCGGTGTGTCTCGAACTTATCAAGTTCACCGGTCTTCGGGCTTTGAAGGCAGCAGCTCTCCCAACTAAGCCAGACTCTTCTGACTCTTCTACTAATTCTGTTAGTATTCTTGCACATAATTGTGTTCGGCTTGTCACTTTAGCAACTTTTTAAAGGATGTTGTTGATGCTTACAACTGTGTGTGTGTGTGTGTGTGAGAGAGAGAGAGAGAGATACAGCAACAGCAACACCACTGATAAGACGATAAATTGCATTTTCATAGATTCTACCCTTAAAGAGAACCCACCTTAAATTGAGTAGGTTCCTTACCAAACAATTGACATTACCAAACAATTAACACCTGCTACTCCCCCCCATATATTATGAGTCCCAGCAAAGTATTGACTAATTGTGTCAGCAACGCTACTTGGAAGAGCTGTGCATTTCTATCGTAGGGAGGCAGCCTGGGCTTCAATTGACAAAGGAAAATAGGCTTCCAAGATTATATATCATTTTTCTTCTGTGACTGATACCTAATTGAGGAGGTATAGCACAGGCTCAGGGAAATCTGTGTTTCTTTCTTTCTGGCAGAGAATAAAAATGTAGAGAAAACATCTCAAAGAAATATGAAGTGATTGATTTTTCTGGCACACCCATATTTCTGACACCTGGCTGTATTATGGAATTGTGTCGATTAATTAGGGGCAACAACACTGGATACCAAAGTGGTCCACAGTTTCACAGCAAAAGCCCTTCTGCCTCCTTGCAAAGTCTACAGATACAAAAAAGCAAAACACGGAGTATGCGCAGTCAGTTGCCTGTGCTTTCAAAAGTACATTGGACTATGGGCTGCAATCAAGATGACCCTGTTGCAAAAAATGGAAGTAACCCGGTTCTAAACCACTGAAACATTAATCCTGGAAGCTCCTATTTGGTTACTTCTTAATGCTCTCCTGTGTGCTGCTGTCTGGAATACCTGGAATATTTCTGTCCATCTCCCCAATGTTGTTCATAAGAAAAATAATGATCTCTGTCTGCTTCTCTTAGGCTGGAAAGCTGGTTCTCCATAGCTTAATGTGAATGCAAAGCTGGTTCTTCAGTTATTGAGATGACTTGGGAAGTGTGGACGGTGGACCTTTCCCTGTTGCTGCAGAATCTCCTGTCCAGTCCAGCCTCCACTGCCTGGAAACATGACACAAAATGCTACGGATTAGATTAACTATATTCCTGCACAATTTGTTGGCAAGAGGTTGCCAATAAGTAGGCTTAGCAGATCTCTAACCGGGACAGAGTGCTAGACCTTTAGGAGAAGGAATGTGGGCAGGTGTACCTTGTTAAACTGAGAGCACAATCCTAGGCATGTCTACTAAGAAGCAAGCCCCACTGAACACAATGGGGCTTGCTTCTGAGTAGACATGCCTAGGATTCTGCTCCAAGGTTTAACGAGCTACACCTGCCCACATTCCTTCTCCTAAAGGTCTAGCACTCAGTCCCGGTTGGAGATCTGCTAAGCCTACCAATAAGGGTGCCATTCCAGATTTCAGGAGAGAACCTCCTTGAATGTAATCTATTCAGGATGAAATTCCACAAAGCACTGGAGGCTTACATCGCTTGGGTTTTTTTTTTTTAATTTTTATACCTCGTAGTAACTGCCCAAGTTGTCAAACACACCAGCAACTGAGAAGTGTAAGATCAGTGGCAGAGTGAGAGGAAGACCTTTCCCCCCAGTAAAATGAAAAACTGATTTCCAGAGTGGCTAATTTTGGAACTGAGTTTTCTTCAGGCTGCAGAGAGAAAACTGAGGCAGCACAGCCTGGATTTAAGGACTGGGGTAAGAATGGTTTGACCTCTTAATTCCCTTCGCGCTTGGCTGCTGCTGTCATCAAGGGAGTCTTGGGGCCTCGTGATATTGGTAGCAGAGAGAGAGAGAGAGAGAGAGAGAGAGAGATCCCAGCTCTTTGGGGAGCTGGAACTATGGACTTTCAGTGAAGTTTATTTTTCACTGGGCTCACAGCAAGCAGCAGGATGGATGCCAATTGGTCACCACCAAAGGAGTATTTCCAAGGCAATTGGCCCTTGAAGGCACTGCTTCAGAGAGCAACAAGGCTGGTCCTGCTTTTTCTGGGTGTCTGTTTCCCCCTGACTGAGGGCCAGGCAACATTAAGTTAAACGTGTCGTTTGGCCCTGCACGTTTGTGGGTCTTCAGTTTAAACAAGAGCTGCAAGAAGGGGTGATAGTATTTTGTTCCACGTGTGTCAACCTCTCTTTCAGTCAACACAACCGATCATCTAGGTGCCTACCCTTATGTGCCGGATGTAAAAGGATGCCATATTTGCGCATGGTAATATGTGCCTTGTCTGTTGAGGGATCAGTTTCTTGTGAAGAAGCAAAAAAATATTTATGCAATGTGCATAGCGAATGCACTGCTTCACACAATATATGAAGAAGTTGCATTATAATGATTACTACTTTTGTCAGTCGTATGGATCACATTCCTGCTCTCATTTTTACCACATGGTATCCTCTCATTAGGACATATGCTGAAAATGAGAGTGTCAGCAAATGGCATGTAAAGATGCAGAACAGAAAGTTGCAGAGATGGCAAAATAATCCCTCCCTTTGTGTAAACTAACCGCCTCAATTTGTGCTGAACCCACAGTCTGTACTCACAGCTCATCTGCTCTTGTTCAATCTACAATGCCTGTTTCCTTTTTAGAAAATGGCACCACTGAAACAAAAGAAAACACAGCTGAACCATGTGTGCTTAATTCTGACTGGCTTGGGTCATTTGGGGGTTGCTCTTTTTTCAGCATGTCCTCCCTCCAACTGAGTGACAAATCTTCAGCAGCTGGAATGAAAGACCTGCCAGCCTCTAATGTCTTCAGAAAGACTAGGTGGAGGAACCTGAAAGGCCAGGGGGTTCTGTGTAAGCCAAAATGGCACCCCCAGTTAAACCTGAATCTCAAAGACAGGGAACCCAACTTTTACAGCATGATTGGACTTGATTTATTTATTTTTCACATTTTTATACTGCCCTTCCTCCAAGGAGCTCAGAGTGGTGTACATATTTCCTCCCCTCCTTTTTGTCCTCACAACAACTCTGTGAGGTAGGTGGGGCCGAGAGATCGTGACTGGCCCAAGGTCACCCAGGAAGCTTCGTAGCTGAGCGGGGATTTGAACCTGGATCTTCCAGGTCTAAGTCCGACTCCCAAACCACTACACCATCAGGAAGAGTAATATATATTTGGCGCTGATGAGCCAGTTATACTGAACTTTCTCAGTATGAATATCCCACTGATTTCAAAGGCAGCAGCTCACTGATCCCTCTCCACAGAATCGGCTGTCTTCAGACATGAGCAGTATCTATGTCAAACCAGGAAGCAGGGATGTGGATCAAGTCTCTGGGCCCAAGTCTCATGTCAAGTCCCAAGTCTTTGCCCTCAAGTCCCAAGTTTTTGGTTGCGAGTTCCTATCTATTTAATGGGGAAAGTGGGTTTAAACCTGAATAAAATTGGACTTCTTGTAAAAGGCTCCAAGTCTCAAGTCAAGTCTTTTACAATCACCGAGTCAAGTCATTGATGCGACTTGAGTCCGACTCAAGTCCGAGTCAGTTGACTCAAGTCTACATCACTGCCAGGAAGCAATGCCGCTTGTCTCTTTTGGATAGGAGCCATGGTGCATCAGGTGTGCCACATCAAGGGGAAGCCTTTGTTCCAATCTCTCACTAGATACATGAGCATGGTTTTGTCCTGATTCTGTTCCAAATCCACTTCCTACTACTAGAGGAGATCCAATTCAGCTGTGGCACAGCACAATAAAGTTGGCACTGTGAAACGGCATAAGTGGAGCCTATTCTTGGTTAAAAAGCAGCTCCATGCTGCCCCAGTGACCCAAAATCCCCGTTGAGTTCAACCCAACTCACTCGAAAAGACCCTGACTGAAAATGTCAGCCAGAGAGGGAAAGGCAAGGCAAGATATTTCTCACCCTGATCCCCTAGGGGGCAGCATGGAGCTGCACATGTCTGTGTAATACTACTTTGTCTCCTACAGTGAAATAAACAGTTTTGCAATCTTGCCTCTCTAACCCACTTTGTATTTAAATCTAAAGTCTTTTAATTTAAGTTTAAAGACCCTGTCAACCATTTCTTCACTGATGGCATGCTGTCCTTTGAAATAATTTGTGCCAGGGTTCTGATCAATTCCATTATTTAGCCATATTTTATTTTTCCTGAGTTACAAAAGAACCTGATGATGTGTTTTGTTAGTGGAAAAGTGTTCCTTGGGAAATGAAACGATAAGTCTGGAAAAAAAGTAGTATAGAGCAGTGCTTTTTTTCTTCTTGGTGTCGCATGATGGGCGCACAGGTTTTTGTTGGCAGGGTTACAGTGGCTTCCCATGTGAGGCTTCTGTATTTCTGTGCTGCCAGAGAGTTTTCAATCCCTCCATTATATTGACTTCATATAATGTAAGGTGTGTTGAATACATGACTGTGTTTTATTGGTGGCGCATCCATCCAGATCCTATTCACGTTTATTCAGAAGTAAATTGTATTGTGCTCAATGGGGCTTATTATCCCAAGCAGTGGCGAATTTGAAGTGCAGGAGTGCACTGCAAACACCTGTTGTCATTATGCTGCACTAAGACACTATGCTGTCACTGATTTCTGCTTTGAAACTTTTTTATTTTTATTTTTATTTTTCACATTTTTATACCGCCCTTCCTCCAAGGAGCTCAGAGTGGTGTATATATTTCCTCCCCTCCTTTTTGTCCTCACAAAAACCCTGTGAGGTAGGTGGGGCTGAGAGATAGTGACTGGCCCAAGGTCACCCAGGAAGCTTCGTGGCTGAGCGGGGATTTGAACCTGGAGCTTCCAGGTCTAAGTCCGACTCCCAAACCACTACACCATCCTGGCTCCATTTATGCTTCATTTAAAGATCTAGCTCCTATTATCCCAGCTTCTTGGAGTAGATTGTAATACTGTGACTGAAAACAAATGTGTAAAAATAAATAATAGAATTTTAAAAAACCCAGTTAAATATGAAAGGTATAATACAGTGGTAGCTGATTCAGTTTACCCAAAAGTAAGTCTTCCTTTGTTCAATAGGACATTCAGCACAATCCTATCCAACTTACACCACCGGTGTATCCAGTGGGAGAGGGCAGGGCGGGAGGCTTTGGAGGGGAGATTTAAATCCCCTTTGAATCCCCCTTTGGAGGGGATTTGAATCCCCTTTCCGTTCTGGGGCCTCCCGTTCTCGCTGCACCGCTGATTGCACCGGTGGTGGAAGTTGGATAGGATTGCGCTGTTACACCCAGGTTCATTTCCACACAGGACTGTAGCCCTAATATAATATGAGCTCCATACCGACTCTCAGGGAGCCCTTGAATGACTATGCCCTTAGTCAGATTTCTAAGGTTGCCTTCTGGTTAGCCTGGTGCTTCTTTTTGGCTAAGAGGCTCCTTTAAGAAGTTTCAAAGGCAACAACCGAGCTCTCCTGCTGATGATGAAGTCCCCGAGCTCTGTTCCCCCCTGACTACACTCCTGCTCCCAAGTAAATATGCACAGGATTGAGCCTTAGCTGGGACATCTCTAGTCCTTGCACCTGTCTCCCCCCCCCCCCCACTAGGAGTGCTGACATTGTCTTTCTAAGAACACAAGGCCTGCAGGTGCATGAAGTGTCCACTTCAGGTTGGAGCAGAGGGCATGTCACTAAGCACATGGGACACTTTCCCCCCCCCCCCATTGCCAACAGTGGGAAAGCCTGATTGTGTATGTAGGGCTATACGGTTGAACATACCCTATAAGTTGCAATGTTTCGTTAGTACATTATATGTATGTTTTACACTTATTTGCTGGCTCAGTGCATGTTTTGCTGGCTCAGTGCATGTTTTATTTGCTGGCTCAGTGCATGTTTTACACTTATTTGCTGGCTCAGTGCATGTTGAACAGTGGTTCAACAAATGTCAAAGGTACAAGTTTAATCCTCTTTTTTTTTTAACCTTTAATAAAACACTGTAGCTTTTGCTATGGTGTTAATCCACAAAGCCACATGGTAGTACACTCATTTCAAAAGTGCTTTTCCACTTCTTAACAACCTCTAAATGTATTTTCTCTACCTAATGAAGTTGTACTCTGTTGAACTAACCATTAAAGCAGCCAGGACAAAATATATTGGGTTTTCTTATTAGATCAGATTTATAGAAGAGCTTATTCACTTCTGCGCTACTTCTATGTGCAAAGGTTTAGTTTCATTTAATGGCAGTAGAGGATTCAAAATGTTAATGAGTTTAAGAAAGGGTACAGTTGCTACATTAATCCCATAAAATGAGAGTAAGTAAAAATCACATTCTGATCCTCGTCCAGAAATTCTGTGAATATATCTGGGCTCTGGAGCATATACTGTACATAAGTCCACTGCCTGTAGTAGTGGTGGTGTTTCCACACATGGGGAAAGCCTGCTCACAAGGTATCAGAGATCATTTAGCTGAAGATTAGGAGGTTCATTTTATATTGGACTAATGGTAGAAATTCAGAAACAAAACGCGAACTAGACCTCTAAGTAGTTTTTTTTTCAGGAACAACAATAAATGCAGCATATATATAGTTTTTTCCCAATTGAAAGACAAAATTGTTCCTGCCATTTTGGTAGGTGAATTAGTATATCAAAAGCATTGTATCGGGGGCCGGACCAGCCCATCTGTGAGGCCAACTGAAGCAGTTGCCTCAGGCAACAGATTGTAAGGGGGCACCCATCTCCATCCACCAAATTGTCCACTGCTTCTCCCTCTCCTCCCTGGATTGGAAAAGGAAGATTGAGACAGAGGAAGAGGAAATGTGGAGGGGAGGAGAGTGCTGAGCTTGAACATTGGAAACTGGGAGGAGCAGACCAACAGCAGTCTGAGGAGACAAAGGAGGCGTGTTAAGAGGCTCCGGAAAGGAATGGAATTTGGTGTAAGTCACTTGTGCTGGGAGCTTCCCCTCCTGTCTCTGGCATGCCCCCATCCCTCCTCTCAATCCTCCCTGTTCAGCCCACCCCACAAACATACCCACATTGACAGGGCTTCCCACAGTCCAATGGTCAGTTTGGAAATTGCTTGACATGACCTATGATCAGGTGCCCAGCCCTGAAGCATAGGAAGGAGCAGAACATACGAAGAGCCTTGCTGGATCAGGCCAAAGGCTCATCTAGTCCAGCTTCCTGTATCTCACAGTGGCCCCACCAGATGCCTCAGGGAGCACACAGCCAACAAGATAAATCCTGTTTCCTGCAGTCACTCCCTTGCACATGGCATACAGAGAAAACCTACTTCTAAGCCAGGAGGTTGCTTATGGCTTGTAACCTGTGATGGACATTTCCTCCATAAATCTGTCCAATCCCCTTTTAAAGGCATCTAGGCTAGGTGCCATCACCACATCCTGTGGCAAGGAATTCCACAAACTAATTACAAGCTGGGTAAAGAAATATTTTCTTTTGTCCATTCTAACTCTCCCTCCACTCAATGTTAGTGCATGTCCCCTGGTTCTGGTGTTGTGCGAGAGGGAGAAGAATTTCCCTCTGTCCACTCTCTCCATCCCATGCATAATTTTATACGTCTCAATCATGTCCCCCCTCAGACGCCTTTTTTCTAGACTGAAGAGCCCCAAATGCTGTAGTCTTTCCTCATAAGGGAGGCGCTCCAGCCCACAAATCATTTTGGTTGCTCTTTTCTGCACCTTTTCCAATTCAACTATGTCCTTTTTGAGATGCGGCGACCAGAATTGGACACAATACTCCAGATGTGGTCTTGCCATCGATTTGTACAATGGCATCATAATATTGGCCGTTTTATTCTCAATCCCTTTTTAATGATCCCAAGAAGAAGAAGATGTCCAGAAAGAAGAGGAACAGGAAGGACTGCAGCCCACTTGAGAACTGGAAGCCAGGAGCACCCAATGCCACCTACTTTGATGTGAAAAGCACAAATGCTTTTCTGTAGCCTTATTAAGAATATATAATACACTGCTTTTCCATATCTTTGAGGAGTTAAGATGCTCGTCTTTTCAAGGTATTCTGGCTTTTTAAATTACCTGAAGCCTGCCCCTGTAGAGGAAGGCAAAAATGAGTTGCCTTGGGAATTGAGGAAGTTTCTGAGCACAATTTTGGTCTGGCATCTTTGGTCTGGCATTTGGTCTAGGCTAGGCTCTGTTCAAAGCTGGCAGAAGGGATGGACTGGGCTCTGGTCGTTTTAACAGGAGAAGATCCAAAGACCCAGTGATTGGCAGTGCCCATTTCACCCTACCGTATCCCTAACACTCATTCTGCATCTTTTTTTGCCTGACTACTACAGCATCTTTAATGCACCAACAGTCCAGTCCTGATGGAGATGGAGTGTGTATGTATGCTGTGTGGAGAGAGTGATCCTCCACCCATATTATAATCGGTTCTCTTGCCTTTTTTGCAGTTCTGGAAACTCCTGGAAGGAATGTCAGTTTAATTATCTACATTGCTCTTCAAAATGGGCCACTTAACCCTGTCACACAAAAAGATCTCTTAGCAGTAGATACTTTGTATTTCTACTGAACCGGTGACATTACCTTTTATATAATGAGCTCTGAGAACAGCTGAAATGTGCTTTCGCAATTCAGTCAAAGTTCTTTTCCTACTCCCTGTATGCTTGTTGGGGCAGGTCACTTGATTCTCCAGATACTAGTGTGGTCTGGAGTGTATTATTACGCCATCTCCCCACCATCACCGAGTGTAGCAGGGCTGTAGGATACTGCCAGTGAGCAGAAAGTCTGTGTTTGAATACTTCTGCTTAGTCATAGCATGACTAATTTATTTATTTATTTAAAGAATTTTTTTTACCCCGCCATTCTCCCGGTGAGGGCAATCAAGGCGGCTTACAATTAAAACATGTTAAAATACAATACCATAAAAAGAATTAAAACAAACAAACTCAGTGGGTCACCTTATGATTGCATTTATTAAAAGCCAGCCCACTATGTCAGCCATCGAACGCCAACCTGTATAAAAACGTCTTGAGGCCCCGCCGAAAGGTCTCTGAGGGAGCCGTTCCTAATTCCAGGGGGAGGGAATTCCATAGTTGGGGCGCCACTGCCGAGAAGGCCCAATTCCTCAACGCCACCCCCCCCTCACCTCCGTCAGTGGCGGCACGGTTAACAGGTGCACCCCTGATGACCTCAGAGTACAGAGTACGGAATAAGGAAGGAGGCGGTCCCTCAAATACCCTGGTCCCAAGCCGTAAAGGGCTTTAAAAGTCAAAACTAGCACGTTGAATTGTGCCTGAAAATGAACCGGCAGTCAGTGTAGCTGCTGAAGCAATGGCCCAACTGAGTCGAACCGACAAGCACCGGCAACCACCAGGGCAGCTGCATTCTGCTCTAGTTGCAGTTTCCAAACAGTCTTCAAAGGCAGCCCCACGTAGAGCGCATTGCAGTAATCTAATCTAGATGTCACTAGGGCATGGGTCACTGTGGCCAGGTCTGCACGATCCAAGAATGGGCACAGCTGGCGCACCAGTCAAAACTGGGCAAAAGCCCCCCTGGCCACAGCCGCCACCTACTAAGAGGTAATGAATACAAAATTGACTAAAGAACCACCCAGTGGCATAGCTAAGAAGGGGCTTGGGGGGCTATACCCCCAGGTCACAGCCATGGTTTCCTCATAAGGAAGAGCCGCGGCAATTTTTTGTGCTCCGTGGCTGCTTTTTTTGCAGGGGGAGATGCCCCAAGGACACTACAAACACACACGTGCATGACACACGGATGTAACAGCACCCCCAACCCCACAGGAGTCTCAGTGGCATCAACAACAAAAGCAAAGAACCATTAGAGACCCCTCATCCCACCCATATAAACACATACCGCCAGAGGCGTCGCGGCAGCTAAAGCTGCCTGGAGCACCTCCGTGGCGCCGCTGGGTTGGGGGCGACTGCGTGCGTGCCCGCCTTCTCCCCCGAAAGCCCTGGAGCGTCCGCCACGACCGGCGGCCAGGGCTTTCTGAAGGCAGCCGCTGCGTCATGGCCTTATTTATACTTTTTTTCCTGCACATGCGCAGAACGTTACGTTCTGCGTATGTACAGAAAAAAAAGTATAAATAAGGCCACGACGCAGCGGCTGCCTTCAGAAAGCCCTGGCCGCTGGTTGTGGCGAACGCTCCAGGGCTTTCTCGGGTTCCGAGGCCGGGCAGGCGCTCCAGGGGAATGCCGCCCGAGCTGTGGAGCCGCTGCGTCACCGGGTGGGTGCGCGCGGATGCGCGCGCTCCCCCGGAGTGCCGCCCAAGCCGTGGAGCCGCCCGGAGCCACCGCTCTGTTTGCTCCGCCCTCTGTACGCCTCTGCATACCGCTACTAGAAGCAACCTGTAGATGGCGCCAAAGACTCCCAGTTGCATTTTTTTTCAGCAGTTTAAACATGCCAGGAAGCAGCTGTCAGACCCCAGACAGATTCCCAGTTGTGTTTTTTCCCCTTTTTTCAGTGGTTTGGATGCACGCAGGAGACAGGAAGCAACTGACAGGCCACCAACAATGCTGAAAAAAGAGGTAAGGTGACACGGTCGAACTCCCTCTTCCACAGTTTTGCCACCCGTGTTGAGTTAAATCTGTGAATAAAAAAAAAAGTGGATAAAAAGGTCCGACTGTATGTTGTTTGTACAAAGTGCCCCCTTTATGCCAAGTGCCCTTTGACCATGGTTCCCATCACCAAATCCCCTTTGAGAGACCAGAAAGGTATAGCCCCATGCTGTGCATCTGAACAGTAGCTTCCCTGGCAGAGGCTTTAGTACTGGGGTTGGTTTGCTGTGATCAGCTGCCAAATGTAGTCTGTGTCCTATGCTCCATCATAGGAATGTGGGTGGGGCAGGGGTGGCAGGAGGTGCAGGTTTCTGCTGTGTTTCCATTCCCCATTTTTCTTAATGGAGTAACTCCTACTTACATTAGCTCTGTTGTTGGAGTAGTTTTTCCAGCATCGAGGGCATGCCCATTGTCTGAAGGGGTGGTGGTGTTAGGATTTGGTATATCTTGCCTTCTCCTTGTCCCTCCCATGTCTGCCCCAATCTCCTTCCTGTTTAGCTACATCAGCACAGTGGTGCAGCAGCTTCCATGGTTTGTCTGTCACCAGGATAACTTTTATGCCAGTTGGGCTGTATTTACACCAGTTGGAGTATCTCAAGAATAAAAGATGGACTATCATTTTTCTCACAAATTGAAAACGCTTTTCTCTTCTTCATGCATGAAACTATGGCCAAACATTTGGCCAAACTATGACCCCCCTCCCCTACCACCCCAGCCCACCCTGCTGCCAATTGGTGCAGCCCTTACCTGGGTCAGCCGGTGCGGGTCGTCGCGGATGGCGGAGTGAGCGCGCGCACTCTGCTGGCCTAGCTTTATACAGGATTGTGCCGTAAATTCACTCTCTTCCTTTGGGACTTGCATTTGTGCTAATTATCTTCTCCCTCCTTTTGTTTTGTCTTTGCATGACCTGCTAGGGACCAGGCACAATGTCCTAGTCAGATGAATTCAGCTCACGGGGGGGGGGGGGGAGGTACACCATCTCTGCACGAGGCAATGTTTTTCTGGTGCTTTATGCTCAGTTAAAGGTTGAGATGCATGAAAGGTTGCTGTATGAATTATCTTCAAAATTATCTGTATATCTGACAGCCACAAGCCTTGTCCTTTGAGCTGCACTTCTGAACTCTACTGTGTACTTCTGCAACTCTCTCTCTCTCTCTCTCTCTCTCTCTCTCTCTCTCTCTCTCTCTCTCTCTCTCTCTCTCTCTTAACCTTTTTGTCTACATTCTGATGAGAACCTTTAGCAATCGACTGCCAATAGAGATATGTAATACATGGCCAATGACTTCAGGCTCTCTTAGGTTCATCATGAGTGTTTGTCTTTAAACCATGTAGCCCAAAATTGGATCTAGTGATTGAGCTGTAGCTTAGACACTGCTGAGAGAAGAACATTTTTTAATAAAAATGTCAATAACCTAGAGAGGTTTCAGGGATAGCTATACTAAGGATGAAGGTGTTAGATAGCAAGATGTAAATGGAAAGCTTGAATGGTCTTTTTGACACTATCATTACGGCTGACAGCTCTCTTTAAACAGTCGCTCTAAGGCAATCCGCATACGCACTTGGATTTCACAGCCAAGGGTTCTGATCCACCTATGACTGTTTAATTAAGGACTCTTTTCCCTAACAGATTTTCCTCCTGCAAACATTGCTCTGCCAGCTTGAATTATAACCTGGTTTGACAGCAAACAATTTTAAACTGCATTTAAAGCTTGTTATTAAGCAGTTTCTAAATCAGTGTGAACAGTAAGAAAGATCACATCCGAAATAAGTACGAGAAATAAGAGAAGCTCAAGTTGTAGTAGCAAATGATGCTCACTAGGACCCAGTTCAGATGATACTTCTCCAACTGATCTCCCTTGTGCATGGTGAGGTATGTGAGAAATTGTAACTTTCCTTCCCACGCACTGCATGGTCTGCCTCTGAGGCTACTGGAAATCTACACATGGCTATAACAATAGACTAGGGCAGAGGTTCCCAAATTGGGGCATTGCAACGCCCTCACTACTTCCTTAAGGGGAGTGGAGATCTGCGGTGACGTTGACGGCGCATCCGAGATCACGCCACCACCGGCGGGGAGGGGGGGAAATGTCTTTTTCTACCTTCCTTTTCTACCTCCCCATGCCTCAGAACGGCCCTCCAACACGATTGTGATCCACTTCCGGTTTCCTTGGAAAACCTGAAATGGGTCGCAATTGGGTTGGAGGTTGGAGGGCTGTTCTGAGGTGCGGGGAGCCCTGTAGAGGGGTCCACATGCTCCCTGCACCCCTCGGAGGACCACTATACCCCTCAAGGAAGGTAGAAAAAGCCATTCCCCCTCCCGGTGGTGGCAGTGGGATCCTGGGAGAGCTTTTGCTGCTGTCAGGGGCCCCCTGCACCGACTTACAGCAGCATAAGCTCTTCCCAAGAGTTTGGGAACCTCTGGACTAGAGTAACATTCAATGAAATCTGGGCCTTCTGGCATTTAATCTTATTCACATATACCCCATTGACATGCATGACATGACATGGACAGAGTGCAGTGGCTGGGCAGTGGGGAAGGTGTACTCTTGCTCCCCACTATGTGTCAGAGGGAGGTCAGGGGGGAGTATCATCTGAACCAGATCTACAGTAGGTCTCAGATTTGTATGCAATGAGCTTATGAGATGAACAAAAGAGAGAAAATATAAGCCCTGGAGGCTCACACTGTACTAATATGAGAAATAGAAGTGACTGTCTTCCGGAACATAATCTTCCTGAAATGGCTGCAGAATCTGAAAAAAAGATCTCAGAAGTGGCAGGGGAAGCGAAGAGAGTGGCAAGAGAAAGTGACAGAGCCCTAAGTGGAGAGAAGAGGGAGAAAAGAGTGAAGCAGAGAAGGGGAAAGCGAACCTGATGCAAGAGAGGGATGGGTGTGGAGAGACTTTCGAAGCTGCTTTCCACCATGGTTGATGTTGTGAACAGTAATTCCTAGATACGATAAGGTACAAGTGCATCAATGTAACTGCATGAACATTACGGTGCTGAGAGAGGCTCCTTCTGCTGGCCACGAAAGCCTGTAAAATACTGAACAGATTCCAAGCTGAGCCAAGGAACATTTGCCCACTGCTAAATCTTGCTGAGCCTCCACCAAGGTTTTTGAATCCTGATGGCTGTCATTGAATTGGTTCAAAATTCTCTGTTGGCCATACTCGGCAATACCTATAATTGGCTTTGCTCTAAACTTTCAATATAAGGACCATTTGAACTGGGATGACAGTAGTGAAGAGCTAGGAGAAGAGGAAAGAGTCCACAACACAGAAGAGAAACCACGGTTTGTTGCCCTCTTGTAATATCCGACCCGTACTCTGAGGTCATCGGGGGGGGGCTGTTAACCGTTCCGCCATTGATGGAGGTGAGGGGGATGGAGGCACGGAATAGGGCCTTCTCGGCAGTGGCGCCCCAACTATGGAATTCCTTCCCCCTGGAATTAAGGACGGCTCCCTCTTTAGAGACCTTTCGGCGGGGCCTTAAGACGTTTTTATTTAGGTTAGCATTCGATGTCTGACATGGTGGGCTGGCTTGTTAACAAATGGCTTTTAACAAATGTAAATATAGGTGACCCACTGGGGTTGTTTGTTTTAATTGTTTTAACTATTTGTTTTTATTTATTTTAATGTATATATGTATTTTAAAGTTTTTATTGTAAGCCGCCTTGAGTGCCCTTGCTGGGAGAAAGGTGGGGTATAAATTCTTTAAATAAGTAAATAAAATAAATAATATTTCAAAACCTTGTCTGCATCTTTAACGGAAGGTAATAGTTTGTTCCTCCTCTTGTTCAGTGTGCCCGTGAGGCCCCTCAAGAAAACAAATGATGCATTTGGGGGAATGCAGTGCATAGCCCTGTTCAATAGATCATATTGTACAATCTGTTTTATCTAAAGCTGAAAGAAATTTCAAGTATTAGTGCTGTGCCCTAGTGGATTCTGTTTGCTAGCTGTCAGCGGTGTGCTTCTGCATGGGGAATCAGTTTTGCAAACATGGTCACATTGAAATATAATCCCCACTGTTTCATTGGCTACGGACGTTCCTACAAATGCCCCCCGATTTTCAATACTGCTGAATTCAGACTTCTTCAAATAAAACCTGTATTATATTGATTGATAACTGGTGTGCATGAAGTGGTATTCTTGTAATGTGAATAAGATGAATTTGTGCTTGCTTTCTGCCATCAGTACCAGCAGACTATTACATTTACTTTTGCCAATATTATTAATTTCCCCAGCAGTATTTTATCTGCAAATGTTCACAATCTAAAGGCCACCACATTCTTTTCTCAAAAGTACCAACACATATCTGGGCTTTAAAAACACATTTGCCCTTCTTTGATTTATTGCATAGGTGTGCTGCTTAGTGATATTTTCTGACATTCCTCCACACTGAGAAGTTCGTCACAGAAGCAGTTCTTTACATGCAAGCAAAAGAATTGGAGCTGGGCAAATCTGAAATACTCCCTTCAAATGGTTGTGGGAGCAAAAAATGTCACTAGGTTCAGGTCAAGACAAATTAGTGACTTCAATTCTGCTGCATTCTTAATGGCTTACAGGGACTGGGCGTGACTTCCTCCCTTTTCCTCTAGTCATTAGGGGCTTCCATTAATGGAAGCCTGCTGACAAAGGTGAGTCAGAGGGGCGGGCGGAAAGGGAGGAGGTGTGTCAGGGCAAGAAGGGGTGGCACCCACACCAGATGCTACCCCCCTTCGATAGCAGCCAACACACCCTCCTTGTCTCCACGGACCTGTGCCAGCTGGTGCAGGTCGGAGGTGACCCATTGGTAACTGAGAGACATGGAGGGGTAAGGGAAAATATTTTCCCTTTCCCTTCCCAAGCCTCCCAATCTGCCCCCTCCCATAGCATGCAACACAGCCCATTTTGGCACAGCTGCATAGGATTGGGTTCTTAAAACATGTTAACCTTTGTATTGTCTCTTCAAAGAAATTGATCAGACTGGTGCATATATGTATCTCGGACATGTGCTATTGAGGTATATTAAAATAATTTTGAGTAAGCCAGAGCTCAAAAAGTTTGTTATCCTCTGAAATCCTAGTTGTGGAAGGAGAGAAGAGAAATGCAGCATAAAAAGCATTTTTTTTAAAAAAAAAATCTGTACATTCTTGTGGAATTTTGAGCGAGGGATATCTGCCTTTCCTTTTCTCTCTTTGGTAGCTGAGCTACTCAGGGGATCCAGGCAGATAGCCCAGGTGACAGCCCAATGGTAACGAAATTCGCCCCTGCCAATGCAGCCATGCCAACGGAGCGCACACTTTTTGTATCCGGGGAGGGGGGCAGTCCGGAGGCCTCCTTGAGATAAGGGAACTTGGGCCCCTGTGACGTCCATCTCCTTTGGGTGGGCTAACGGGGGTCTTTGACTGGCGAAACGGTCACTGCAGGTAAGTGCCGGTAAGTTCCCGGGGCCCCGAGTAAATAAAGCAGAGGACTTACGTGTTGCCTTTTGAATGCTGTTTAATCGAGATAACGTCTTAACATTCATGGGGACCATGTTACGCCACAGGCCCCCGAGCGCTGTTCCCTTTAAATCACAATGACTTTCTCCTTTTCCCTTCCTCAGGTGCAGTGGGCCCGATCCATGACCCAGGGGTAGCAGTCACACCTTTCGGTAAGTATGTGGTCACTCGGGACCCAACGATTTCCCTTAGGGTCGGAGAGGGAGGTGGGCCCCCAAACTGGGGGGGGTTACCTCATGGTTGCCACACTGGTACTCTCTGTTGGCCTGTGCACATGGCCGCCAGCCATATGTGCTGGCAGCCTCGTCGCATGCGCTATTACAGCAGCACTTCTGCCGCAGCAGTGGCACTTCCACTGGTGGAATGTGCATTCCGCTGGCAGACAGCCCAGTTAGAATTGGGCTGTGAGAGAGTTAACTAGAGGGACCTGAAATCTAACTTATTTGCAAAACCAGGCATGACTAGGATCTCATAAGAGCTGGTACAAGACTGTCTTCTCTTCATCTATGTGGAATACTGATCTGGGAAATGAATGGTTTTTCATCCTATCTCTACAACTAAAGTGGAACAAAGCATGCCTGACACTTTCTCTGTTTGACTATGCAAAACGGATGCTTAGCTGTATTTGCCTTCTTCTTTCCATTTAGATTACTCTTATTATTTTCAGCTTGGCTAAAATTCTGATTGTTTTCCCACTCTCCAATTTTCTTTTAATGCATCAGAAGAATTCAAAGTAACTGAAGTATAAAGGGCTGGAGAAAAAGTACAAAATTTGGGGTGCTAAGAGTTTTCTTCTCCAATGTCCAATTTCCCCACTTTAATTTCAAAATTCAGACTTGAGGGTCCAATCCTATCCCCCACCAGCCAATAGCATGCAGTGCTGCTTGATGGAACAGGCGTTTCATGCTGGGGGGGGGAGGGCGGCGGCAACAGCCCAGGATAGAAAAGTAACCCTTTTTTCTTACCTCCCCATAGGCCACCTGGCCTCCAATGGGTCTTTTCGGACTTGCGTCAGGCCAGCTATTTTGCTGGCGTAAGTCTGAGGAGACTCTGGGAGCAGGGAAACAAAGATTCCTGTCAGAAACCCTGGAAAGCTGCTGCTGGTCTGTGTTGACCATACTGAGCTTGATAGACCGATGGTCTGACTCAGTCACAGGCAGCTTCCTAAGTCCAGTGGTTCATCTAACCTAGTGTTCCATCCTCTGACATGCTGCAGGTCTGAGGGTAAGGTCCGCAGTGCTGCTACCGCAGTGAGACTCTCTTAACTGAGAAGCCAAGAATTGAGTGTCCAACAGCCTAGGGAACATGTGCTCTGCCAATGAACAGCAAGACATTCCCCACAGCTAGGGGGTTTTCTGCATAATTACCCAAAGATGACAAAATTACATTACCCAAAGATGACAAAATTACATGGTTGGTGTGCTCTGGATTGACCAGGATTTGAGTCAGACACTTCTGATTTGCAAACTGGCACCCCTTGCGGTTAGCCACTGATGGCTGAATCCCAGCTCGGCAGCTACTTTATGGGAAAATACATCCTTGGGTTTCAACTCATGTGGGATTTGCAACCAAACATTCACTGTAATCCAGGGCTTTCTTTGTTGCAAAAAACGTGCTAGTCCCTATTCCCACACTGCCAATTATCCTTCAACTGGCTTCCTGTGTCTACATGTATCCCAGCAGCACTTGCCAGCCAAATTGACGGGAGCTTCCCCCTGAGGGTTTGCCATTCTGAATTCACTGCAGCTGCCAACTCTTCCCCTCCTCTGTGCTTGTGGAGGTGGAGGCGGTGGGGCACCGCCTCTGTTGCTGTCACCGTCTTCTCTCTCCCTCCTCCCCGGTCACTCCTTTGCTCAAGGAGATGGTTGCCCTCACTGTTGCCTCTCCTCCTGAAATGGAGAAGGGTGTGTCTGTGTGTTCACCTGCCCCTTCCTCCTTGTGTGGGGGCAGCAGCAACAATGGGGGGGGCAGCATCACATGCTATTTCCCCTTGGGTCAGGCCTGTACATGTACATGTAGGGTATCTCCTATGTGGAAGTGACTCCACCTCCTGTTAGCTTTCCTGTTTTTTGTTTGTTTGCTGAGGGATGGGGGAGTGCAGTTAAACCAATTGGGGGTTTCTGAATGGTTGAGCTTTTCAAGCATTCCAGTCAATTAGTTGGGGGGCTGTCCACTGGCTTGTGCATTACACGTTCTTTGATTATATATACAAAGATCAGAATTTTTTTTAGAGTTTTCTTGATTTGATAGAAGTACCCATTCAACATTATTTAAGAGTTACAGCATTTCACTATAGTATGGTCATTTCCATAAATGTGATCAAAATGATCCCATCATTTCAAAAGAGAGAGAGAACACATTCATGCCTAAGTCTGCACTAATCCCACAGATGTATTGGGGATAAAATGATAGCATTTCTGAGTTGTGGCACTTTCCTTTGAAAGCTTACAATGTGCATGCTTTGAAATGTATTTTCAGATTATTATTAATATTTATTATTAACATTTAATGGAACGTAGAATTATCTAGAACGTAGACACATTTTTGTGAGTTCTGTTGCAAATAATGTTTTTCCACAAAGAAGATGCTACTTTATTAAGGTGAATATGATAACAGAAAATATTGATAAGGGCTGTTGATAAGTGTTGTTCCATTTTTATTTTATTTTTCACTATTACGCAACATATGTTCCAGAAAAGCTGGGGATAAATTTACTATAGTATACTGGGTTGAAGGGAAAGAAATGTCATCTTTTTATAAAAAATAGTCCTTTCTATTGTCTTCTGCTTCAAAATAGATGTACATCATCTGCACAAATATTAAAATTTAAGAAACTCTTCCCCAGGACCCCCCCCCCCCAAAAAAAAAACAATGAAAAGAATGTTTTTCTTTTCAATTTAGGAATTGATAGTAATGTGCAGTATGCAGAGATTCTTGCCCAAAACCTACATTGTGCAAATCTCACTTCTTACAATCCTATCTACTGCCATGCTTTCCCCCAATCTCTACTTCAGGCTTGCTTCAGCCTTGTAATTACAGTATGATGCTACAATATTATGTAGTCAATCAGAATTGTCTGTGTGAGGCCAAAGGACGCCAATTGAAAATGAGGACACTATTCATATGTGGTATCCCAGCCAATCAGGGATTACAATGTGACTGGAATGATGTTGTCGTGCTGCGTCACCAATCAAATTTGGCCAGGTGATAATGTCACTACAAACGAAGCCAATTCAGACTAGTGTATGCAGTGCTTCCTGAATTGATCGATTCTTTCAAAGCCTTTTGTAATAATTCCAAAAAGGGATGGGACTTTTCAACTTGCAGAAACGTTCATGAAAAATGCCCTCCCCCATTTCATCTCAGCTCTATTTCTGAGTGAGAAAACAGGTTCATAGTAATAGATTAGAGGCAAGGTTCTGCGGCAATGTGGCTTTCTCTAATACAAAAGCCCATTGTCTCGCATGTTTCCAAACAGAAGGGACGCCCATTAATGGCAAGTGGAATATTTGTTTTCCCACCAAGATTGACACAGAGTTCTAAAGGTCAAGCACAGTCTGATACCCTATTTACCAGCTTAAGGTTCACTTTCCCACAGGGGATGGGTTTCTATGAGAACTCACCCAGCTGCCTGTCCATCAGCCAAGGGTTTTTCTTACAATGCTTTTGTGTAAAAGCTGAACTTGTTAGAAGATGATAATTAGCCGGGAACTGGAATCCTCTCCATCCTGTGTGGGCAAATGGGCCAGAGGCAAATAAGCAGAGGGTGGATTCTCCAAAGCAATCATTCTCAGCCTTAATAATTCAACATTTCATTTCCTTCCTTCCCCTCCTCTTTGCATGGATTAAGAGTGGCAAACAGAATACCATACTGTTTGCTCACCACTTCCCTTCTTCTTGTGCAACCCGTCAGCCTCCGAGTCCAAACCATCATCCAACACATGCGGAAATTGCAGAACTTCATAGAAGTGTCTGAGAAGAGCAGTGAGGGAGTATAACGACATCAGGAATCAGATGTATTTCAACACCTCAGAAGAATCTCGTTAGCTCAGTGCCTTTCCCCACACGTCTCATGGTGAGGGCTGAAAGGACATTTTCCATCCACTTGCCCATAGCTTGTGCTGTCTTGGATTTTAAACACATAACTCGCCCAATTTCTCCGTATCAAGGCATAGTACATGGCAAGTACGAAGATAATATAGCCTTTCATTCAGGCAAGACCAAAGTTGCTGAAACATAAAATCAGTTATTTCCAACTAGCTCATGTCTGGTTGAAGGAACAACTTGCACTCTTGCGGTAAAAAGGACTACCTTGTCACTCACCAAACCAAATCACCTGTTCCAACGAGAGTCACAATGGTGGTGGTAAAAGGTTGGGAGCAACTGCTGTCAAAACAGAGGGTCCAAACAGTCCCAAGAATATCTTCAAATGAATGTGACTCCGCCAAAGACTATGGGTGACAAAGGCTATTGGTGACTCCAAGAAAAGAGTGTGTGATTTTTGTGTGATTGTACTTTGGGTGGGGGGAGGGGCTACATTTTCCAGTGGTGACTGTTCACTTGGCATTTCCTGTCTGGTTTTTTGAAAGATTCTCCAGTCATGAAAGGTGAACTGCTAGTGCTTTTAAGAAAATTGATTTTTTTTTCCGACCACAACTCTTTCCAGGCCAATGAAACGGTGTGTCACTGACCCCTCTTCATAATAGCTACTAGTACTAGCTTGAATGCGATAATTGCTTTTCCTCATAGACTGACTGAGGCACCAGCCTATGAAGTATGAGGTGAAGTTCAAATGATGCAGCCTTTGTTCTTTGCCTACCTGCTTTGACTATGTAAGAAAAGAGGCCGAGAACCAAACAAGTTACGCTAGTGAATTATTTCAGGGTTGAATAGAGGGAGGAATAAATCTGCTTACTCTGCCTTTTCTTCTTCTTCTTCTTCTTCTTCTTCTTCTTCTTCTTCTTCTTTTTTTTTGCAAAATAAATACAGAGGCTGCATTAAAAAGAGCAAACGTTAATGGGCCCTTCAGTATCTTGCATAAGAGCATCTGTTCTGACCTCCTTTTCACTTAATTTTTTTTCCAGATGGGCTTCAGTTCTGTCCATGCCCTTTACGATGGTTTCTGTTACAACAAAACATATGGCAGCAAAATCCCACTTCAGCCTGCCATGTGATTTTAGCAGTGTTTGATGTTCACAGGGCTTTGTAGCCAGTAGGTTAAGATACTGAATGTGAAAGAGTAGAACTGTCATAGACATAAGAATTAACTGTCACATTACGGGTCAGCCTCGTGTGGGTTTTCCTTCTCTCTCTCTCTCCTTGAAATATATATATATATTCATTATTACTGGCAGAATGGAGATAATGAAACACATGCCATTAGAAAGTGCAGTGTGTGGGACGGGTGGGGGAATTTCCTATGCACAACACCCACAAATAATTAACTTTGGCAGGCTGGCTGACATGCCTTTGCCTCCTTCATTACACTCACTAGATTAATCAGTCTACTTATTTGTGTATTGAGAAGTGCAGCATTATTTACAACACTCCCAACTAATCAGCTTAGACATTCAGCAATATTGTAACCTTCCTGCATGTTGCATGTTATTACTTTTTGAAATCGGGAACCTAAATGCATTGCACTGAATGACTGAAATGTCTAGCACAATTGTCCAATCTATTTGTTGAACATATGCCCCTGCCTTTCAGCACTCAGAGGATTGCAAGGAAGCTTATAATCAAACAGCAAAGACTTAAAATGTCTTTTTTATAATATATATTCATTGCAAAACAATTTAGAACAGAGTGTTGAGGCCAACAATCCTATTGTATTGTGTGGTCAGGCACAATGAATTAACTGCATGCTGTCTCTTAAACACAACCCAGCACATCAATGCATAGTCTTCCTGCGGTGGTTGTCTCAAGCGGCAGATGGGGGACAGGGGGTGTCTACTGCCTGCCTCCACCTGCGCCATGCCTCTTTTTGCTCACTGAATTTTTTTAAAAAAGAAGGAGATGTAATGGAAGGGGACGTGTGTGGTGGGTTAGGGGACTTGGCATTTGACTTGGGCTGGCCTTGCCAGATGCCACTCCCACCCTTTCATCCCTTACATCTGCACAGAGTTTCCCATTATCTCAGTTAGGAGCTGTAAAGAAACTAGTTAAGTTACCAACATCTATGTGGAGCCTGAATTCAGTAGCCAAGTTTCAACAAGGCAGCACACCTCTTAAATGGTTAACTGGCTCCTAAGCAATGCAAGGCTTGCAAAGAGAGAGATTTCCTAGTCCCCTCAATGTACCACTGGAATAAACGGGACAGGCAGGCTTGCATTAGAAGAAACTTCCACACAAGGATAGCTGCTGCCACCCAGAGAGTTCTGATTCTTATACACACCGGTTGTGACACCGAAAGTAGTTGCTGACGACCACTTCCTGCGAGACATTTTGAACATGGGTGCAGACATCTGAGTATGCTGCCACTTTCCCTTCTTAAAATACATTTGAGCTAGAAGGCTTGGACCCTTGCTTGCATGCATTTTCAAGGGAAAAGCAAACGCTAATAGCTCATGCTTCCTTCATAACGGATGCCAGGAGACATGAATTTTATTCTTGGCTTTCTCTACCTAAGTACAAAATGTCTGAAAACATGACCCTTATTTGCTGACATGTCAACAACATTCCTTAGGACAGGAATGTTAGATATACTACTATAAATTATAATCGACACTAAAGGCCTTTGACTTTGCAGAACGACATCCAGTTCCACTCTGTGCCTGAGGTTAGAGCGACTCTCATTTGTGAATCTGCTGCAAGTAATTAAAGCCTCTTAATATGCAACCTCCCTAGAGCTCAATATGATCCTCATGCTATACTTTCCCTCTGGCATTGAGTGAAAATGTCTGTTAGTCCATCTATCAATCATCTCATTAATGCTTCTCTCTGCACAATTCCTGTTGCTTCTGACAGGGCCTGTGAAGTGTAAAAACAGGTTAAAAGCAGCCTAATAAAACGCTCCATTACAACCCTACCTGACTAAAGTCCCCATGCATCCCAGTCATGATCAATATTATCAGCCCCATGTAGACTCTCAATTAAATCAGAATGTGTTCAGAATGAACTTGCTAAGTCTTGGAGGGGGAACACCCAACACCAGTAAACTAGTTGCATATTATCACAAGTTTGTCATGGAAAATTTAGAAGCAAACGAAAGGCAACGCCCTTAAAAAAAAAAGTGACTCCCCAAATAAATTCCAAATTACAGTTCTAGTAATGGGGCAGAAACACTGGGCTGCTCTCCCTTATCAACAAAGAAAGAATCAAATATTCTTATAGTGAGTTCTGTCGGTGTGCTGTTGCAAAAGTGCCAGAAAGCTTTTTGCGACAGCACAGGGCCTTGCCATGCGCTGGCAGTAAGGCCAGAACTTTCCCACTGGCGCCTGCCAGAGCAGGTAAGTCCATCCGGCGCAAGGGCAGAGGGAGGATGGGGGAAGGCGGAGAGGGGGTGGATTGGGGCGGGGGAGGGTGGCACCAGGAGTGGGGGTGGACGGATCAGGACCAGAAGGGGGTGGGACTGGCAGTGGCAGCAAGCACCATATCCTTTCCCCTTTCCCAGGCCTGAGCCCCCAACATGGATCAAAGCGGACTTGTGCCAGCTCTGTAGCTGGTGCAGGTCCAAATTGGCCCATTGCATTTGCTGGGGCTTACCCCAGGGCCAGGGGGTAAATGTCCCCTTACTCTGAGGAGACCTCCAGCAGCCAAAATTCCCCCACAGGATGCAGCGTTGCCCACACCGGCACTGCTGCATCATCGCGTGGGAATTTAGTTAGTATTGGGCTCAGTGGCGTCACTAGACGCGCGTCACCCCCCCTAGGGGCGCGACGTTATAGGCGCGGGGGGAGGGGGCCACCCGGCTCCCCCCCGCATCACGTCGCCCCCCTCCGGACGCTCTGAGGCCGGCCCGGGAGCCGGCCTCGGAGCGTCCGACCCCGTCGGCGCTCCAGGGCCTTCTGAAAGAAGGCCCAGGCAGCGCGTCAATCCGGGTATTTTCTAGATTTTCGCGCATGCGCAGACCCTTTTTGAGGGCTTTTTTGCGGGGTCGGACGGGGTCGGATGCTCCGAGGCCGGCTCCCGGGCCGGCCTCGGAGCGTCCGGAGGGCGACGCGCATCACGGAGGTGACGCGCGAGGGGGTGCGCGCGTCACCCCCTGGCGGCCCGCCCCCCCGCCACGCCCCAGTGACGCCCGTGATTGGGCTGTTGGAGTATGACATTGCTTTGGTTCCTCTTATTTTTCTTAGCAATAATATTGTGGAAAGGAAACATTTTGAATAAACAGTATTCATGTCTATAGCAGCTAGAACCTTTTTATGCAAAGCACTGAAGACTCTCTACAATACCCAGAGGCGTAGCTACACCCCCAGTGGGGGGCCCACTTGCCGTGTACCCCTGTGATGACACAGGTCCTGCCCTTTTAAGGACAGGCCATCACAAGCCCCCCCTGTTTTTTGCCTTAAAAGGCCCTGGGAGGGGTGCCTGGAAGGGGGGGTAAAAGCATTGCCGGGGGGTTGCACAACGAGTTCGTGCACCACCCAGGCGGGCGGCCAGGCGCGTCCTTACTGGCTGGCCAGCAGTTTCAAAGATGCTGCTGGAGAGACTGCACCTGCGCAACCCTGCTGCAGCCTCTCTAGCTCCCTTAGGCTCGCTGGCTGAGTCCTCCAGCCAGCAAGACTAGGGAAGCTCAGAATGAACCTCCAGTCAGCAAGACAAGGTTGCACAGGCGCAGCCTCTCCAGCAGCGTCTTTGAAACTGCCGACCAGCCAGGAAGGATGCGCCTGGCCGGCCGGCGGGTGGTTGCACAAACTCCAGTAAGAAGAACACCCTGTCGTGCAACACCCCCCCCCCCGGCAATGCTTTTACCCCCTGTATGGAGCGTGAGGGTGTGTTGAGCTCCGGAGGGGGTGCACTGCCGCCGCAGCGCCACAGAAATTTGGTGGCACCGCGGCGGCAGAACACACCCTCCGGAGCTCATATACCCGGGGGCCCACCGCCCACTGCCCCCCCTAACGACGCCTCTGACAATACCCAGTATACAAGAATGGCTAGAAAGAATCCCTATGAGAAAAGGAAAGATGACAAAAATTGATACTTTTCCAGATCATTAGAATCCATTTATTATACTGTATTTCTTCAATTCTAAGACGCATGTTTTTTCCCAATTAAGCATTTCAAAAAATGGGGTGCGTCTTGGAATCAAAGGTCTCCAAAAAGCACCCCAAAATGCTATCTTCTTACTTACCGGGGCTTGGGGGAGCTTCAGGGAGGCCTGCGCGACCCTCTGCAGGCCTCCCTGATCTTCAGTTTGGCGAAATATTGTGATTTTCGGCCATTTCCGATTTTCGTGAAGGCCTCCCTGAAGCTCCCCCAAGCCCAGGTAATGAAGGAAATGGCTCTTTCTGGCGGGGCCAGAAATGCTAAGCAAAGGCACTCAGTCATTGTCAGCTGCAGTGCGGAACATGCTGGGGAGAGTTGGTGCTGAGCGAGTAGATTCAATGAAGGGAGGTGAGTCTTACAATCGGTGGATTTTTTTTTCCCTGCTGGTGGTACTGAAAGTAAAGGTGCGCCTTAGAATCGATGGCGCCTTAGACTCGAAGAAATACGGTATATTGCACTACGGATCATTTATTCATTACCAAGTTTGCAGGCTTCCACCTTGCTGGATGCTTTTTGGGGAAGTGAATGCTGGACTAAACAGACTTCTGTTGGATCGACTACAGCAGTTCTCATATGGGCAACACTCTTGGCTGACATTGCCGCTGTAGCTTCTGTTTTTCCTTGTGGCCCCCACTCTTCTCCTTTACAAAATCCTGGTTCCCCTCACAGAAACAATAATACAAACACACTGTATGCAATGTTATGAAAACTATCTGCATGGAAGTCTTGTTCCCACACCTGGGCTTGGATTCTTCTCATGAGAAACATCTGTGTTCTCCATGCAGAGCTGTGTTCTGAAAGTCCTGGCAGTTTGTGCAGGGGAAGGACTGCCTAGTTGTTGCGCATTGTTGTTTGGCCATTTGCTGTGTTTCAACTGGTGTTTTCTGTGCATGTGTGAAATGCAGGCATCATGGGCACACAGTCATGATTGGTGGCAGAGGAGTTGCCAGGGGTGCTATGGAAATCTCTGTTGGTTTTACAGTGCTGCTGCTACTTCTGCTGGGTGCATACAGGATTGTGGCTTAGCTATACCAGCGATAGCTTCGCTTAGCGCCTACGTTTTTTTCCACTACTTCAGTTTTGTAAAACACTTTGTGAACTCTTGTTGAAAAGTGGTATATAAATATTCTTATTGTTCAGAATAATGTTAATATATTATAATAGTGAGACCACAGGAACGGTCGGTTAATCTATGGGAATTTTTCAGGTTGGTTTCTTGAAGAAAATATGGATGCCAACTTTGAATTTTGTCTGGTTCAGTTTGTGCATTGGTTCATTCAATGTTACTAATTCTTCTCTTTAAGTAAAGACCCAAGAAATGTTTCTGAATGCATAACTTCAATGTGAATTGTGGGGTTTGTCTTTTTTCTTTCTTTGTAAGCTACACAAACATACTTTTTATGCATGTATGTGTGTTGTACACAGTAGCACTGTGTCCAGGTTAAAAACTGCCATGGGAACCTAGATGGTAGGTCATAAAGGGCTACATCTCCACATGAGGATGAGAATTACCGGAATATATGGTACCTGTCACCCTGGAAAGCACACAGAATTCATAAGATTGAAAATGGAAGTAGACTTCCTTCATGCCTGGTGGGATTGGTATAAAGTGGAAAAAATACTGGGATAAAGTGATAAACACATTAAATATAATTTTTGATATCCATCTACCAAAGGACCTTATGGTATGCCTATTGAACTTAGTGATAGCGAGATTGGTAGAGTACTAAAAACAATCTTATTTACTGCTAGGCTGGTTTTTGGAAGCTATCAGGAATGCTAATCCAATGAGAGCTGAATCCAAATGATAGGAAGTCATGAAGATGACAAAGTTAACCACATATTTGCATTCTCAGCCAGACTATGAGACAGTAAGACGTGTCTGGGTGACATTTGGCCATTGCTGCTTATTGAATGGTGTTTTCTGTGCATGGATTCTGTGCATGGAGACCATGGTGGGCTTTTTCGAAGTAACAGGAAGCCCAATCCTATGGTGCTGCGCATGCTGTTACAAAGCCATTTATGATAGCAGGAATTCACAACAGTGTGCACAAGGCGCCGTTGGTGGACCATTCCAAGCCACTGCCATAAAGCAGTGGCAACATCAGAAGAGTATTGTCGTAGCCAGTGGGCTGCAGTGGAGCAAGTAGGCCAGCATGGGGGGGGGGTGGGTGGGTGGGGAGGGCAGGGTAAGTAACTGGGAAGTTTGGAGGGAGGGCAGGAGGCAGGGTGCAAGCCATAGAGGGTGGATTTCAGCAGCAAACATAGGTACCAGATCCTATCCCCCGAAATTTAGCCTGTGCTGCCTCCTTATTCTCCTTGGACTTACACCAGCTATAGAGCTGGCATAGGTCTGAGGAGACCTATAGGCCATCAGGGGGTCTTCCCTTACCTCTAGGAGAAAGTTCCCTTACCTCTAGGAGAGCTCTTGATTTCCCCCACCATAGCATGCAGCACAAACTTCCATGCCCAGCTGCATCAGCACTGGGGGCGGGGGATAGGATTGGGCTGTCAGTGTTTTAGATTTGATAGGATTTTGTAAAATAGATTAACATGAAAACTACTTAAGAATTTAATAAACTGACAGCGCAATCCAACTTAACTTTTGTGCCGATTTAGCAGCGAGAATGGGAGGCCCCAGAACGGAAAAGGGTTTCAAATCCCCTTTGAATTCCTCATTTGGAGGGGATTTGAATCCCTTTTCTGTTCTGGGGCCTCCCGTTCTCGCTGCACCGCTGGTTAAACCAGCACAAAAGTTAAGTCGGATTGTGCTGTATATTAATGACTAATTTTTAACACGAGGAAGAGAACATAATGCTTATTAAGGTAAGCATGACTCAATTCCACTGAACTAGGCACGGGACTGTGAGCTGACTGTGGCTCAGATCATGAGCTTCTTATTGCAAAATTCAGACTTAAACTGAAGAATGTAGGGAACACCACTAGACCAGTCAGATATGACCTAAACGATATCCCTTATGAGTATACAGTGGAGGTGAAGAATAGATTTAGGGCATTAGACCTGGTAGACAGAGTGCCTGAAGAACTATGGACGGAAGTTTGTAACATTGTACAGGAGGCAGCAACGAAAACCATCCCAAAGAAAAAGAAATGCAAGAAAGCAAAGTGGCTGTCAGATGAGGCTTTACAAATAGCTGTGGAAAGAAGGAATGCAAAAAGCAAGGGTGAAAGGGAAAGATATAAACAACTGAATGCAGAGTTCCAGAGAATAGCAAGGAGAGATAAGAAGGCCTTCTTAAATGAACAATGCAAGGAAATCGAGGAAAACAACAGAATGGGGAGGACTAGAGATCTGTTCAAGAAAATTGGAGATATCAAGGGAACGTTTTGTGCAAAGATGGGCATGATAAAGGACAAAAAAGGCAAGGACCTAACAGAAGCAGAAGAGATTAAGAAGAGATGGCAAGAATACACAGAAGAACTATACAAGAAAGATCTTAATGTTCCTGATGACCACGCTGGTGTGGTCATTGACCCAGAGCCGGACATCCTAGAGAGTGAAGTCAAGTGGGCCTTAGGTAGCATTACTAACAACAAAGCTAGTGGAGCTGATAATATCCCAGCTGAGCTACTTAAAATCCTAAATGATGATGCTGTGAAAGTGCTGCACTCAATATGCCAACAAATTTGGAAAACTCAGCAGTGGCCAAAGGCTTGGAAAAGGTCAGTTTACGTTCCAATTCCAAAGAAGGGCAGTGCCAAAGAGTGTTCAAACTACCGTACAATTGCACTCATTTCACATGCTAGCAAGGTTATGCTCAAAATCCTACAAGCTAGGCTTCAGCAGTACGTGGACCGAGAACTACCGGACGTACAAGCTGGGTTTCGAAGAGGCAGAGGAACTAGAGATCAAATTGCCAACATGCGCTGGATCATGGAGAAAGCCCGAGAGTTCCAAAAAAACACCTACTTCTGCTTCATTGACTACGCAAAAGCCTTTGATTGTGTGGATCACAACAAACTGTGGCAAATTCTTAAAGAGATGGGGGTACCAGACCACCTTACCTGTCTCCTGAGAAACCTGTATGCGGGTCAAGAAGCAACAGTTCGAACCGGCCATGGAACAACTGATTGGTTCAAAATTGGGAAGGGAGTACGGCAAGGCTGTATATTGTCACCCTGCTTATTTAACTTATATGCAGAGTACATTATGAGAAATGCAGGGCTGAATGAATCGCAAGCCGGAATCAAGATTGCCGGGAGAAATATCAACAACCTCAGATATGCAGACGATACCACCCTAATGGCAGAAAGTGAAGAAGAACTAAAGAGCCTCTTGATGAGAGTGAAAGAGGAGAGTGCAAAAGTTGGCTTGAAACTCAACATTAATAAAACTAAGATCATGGCATCGGGTCCCATCAATTCCTGGCAAATAGAAGGGGCAGAAATGGAAGCAGTAACAGATTTTACTTTTCTGGGCTCCAAGATCACTGCAGACGGAGACAGCAGCCATGAAATTAAAAGACGCTTACTCCTTGGAAGGAAAGCTATGGCAAACTTAGACAGCATAATAAAAAGCAGAGATATCACCATGCCAACAAAAGTTCGTATAGTCAGGGCGATGGTGTTCCCAGTAGCAATGTATGGTTGCGAGAGTTGGACCATAAGGAAGGCTGAGCGCCGAAGAATAGATGCTTTTGAACTGTGGTGCTGGAGAAGACTCCTGAGAGTCCCTTGGACTGCTAGGAGATCAAATCAGTCAATTCTAAATGAAATCAAGCCTGACTGTTCCCTGGAAGGACAGGTACTAAGGCTGAAACTCAAATATTTTGGCCACCTAATGCGAAGAGAGGACTCTCTGGAAAAGACTCTGATGCTGGGAAAGATTGAAGGCAAAAGGAGAAGGGGAAGGCCAAGGATGAGATGGTTAGACAGCATCACCGATGCAACAAACATGAAAATGAGCGAACTCAGGAAGATAGTGGAGGACAGGAAGGCCTGGCGGGATATGGTTCATGGGATCACGAAGGGTCGGACACGACTTAACGACTGAACAACAACAAAGGCATGGGAACCTTTGGATCAGGACCTAGAATTGACAGAACCCACAATGTTTAACCCAAATCGCAATGTTATGAATTCCAAGTGTTTGTTGGTTTGAAAGGGAAAGTTTCTGAATATCTCCATGCAGCAGATGTACTTGTGGCTCATGAATACTCTCATGGCCTTTTGAGATCAGAGATTCAAATGTGCAGCTATTTTAAGATTCGAGTCATCTTTGAATGTGGGGGGCAGGGGAATCCACAGCTTCTGTGGACTCACCTTTGACTACGACATCTACACTGTAAACAACTTTCAAATTCCAATCACTTCCCCAGCAGTGAAAATAATTCATTTATAATGCAATTAACCAATTTCTACTGTGCATTGCAATAATTGGGGGACTGAGAAGTACAAGTCGCTTCAGAATGAAAAGCAGAGATGATTTATAGTTCTGTCATTTTTCATGAATTTGAGCTAATATTTTACCTGGTTGCTAGCACATTTGCATATGATTTTTTCCCCCACAAAGCCTTATTTAATGTCCTGGGATTTAGCATTTTTCTTTTCACCAGCTGGAGTTGCCTGTAATGCCTAGGCTTTTATCTCTTTTGCTAGTTCAAAATTGCCTGTCTTTGCTGTTGCTCAAGAGTTTAGTCCATCCTGTCTGCAGAAAAAAAAGGTATACAGTACCTGGACCTATAACAATGCCAAGTGTACACACAGTACACAGTACATAAGGCAGTGGTGCTGTACATCTTGTAAAAACAGCACTGAAATGAATGAAACGAAGAATCAAAGTTAAAGTCCAGCATCACCATAATCCAGGACAATGAGAACTGTCACTGAGAAGACTGCTGAACTAGACAAGACGCTGAATCTTGAATGATGCTGGTTTAGTTTGGGACCTGGCTACAGTAGGGAACAATTCTCGCTAGGGTTAGCTGGCCATGTTTATCCCCGTTTATTTTCTTATTCTATATGCTTTTAAAGCTTTTTTTAAAAAACAGATTTCAAATTGTTTTTTCCTGTGTATATATTTGCTTATGGAAATGTTATTTTTGAAAACTTTAATAAATGTTTATCTTGCTGTCCATTTACCTTAGTTTTTTAGTTTGGGGTTTTTCCCACCACACACATAATAGCCAATCCCGGTCTGCCCAGTATTGATAAAGTGACTAGATCATAAGCAAAAGGTGGAGGGCTGTTTTAACCATGTCAGCTTTATAAAGAATTTGCTCTTGGTGGTAGTGGGGAGTCCACAGGAGGGGAGGGGGACAAAAGGGGGGCTAAGCAAGTGTCCTTGCTTGCCTTCTTTCCCATCTACAGTACAAATTACTGCTGGACTGTGACAGTCATATTTTGTGTTCTTGCTTGAATCACTTTCAGAGCTATCATCATCACTATGCACTGGCGTCACAGAATATTGCACCTCCAGCCATCCTCTGCCCTCCTCACCTTCCTATGTCGGAGCATAGGATAAGGGCTACATTTGCCAGCCAATCACAGCACACCCACCCCAGTACTACATTTCAGATGATCAGACGTGTGGCATGGGGTTATACCTCTCTGGTTTGTCAAAGAGGGATGTTAGTGATGAGAACCATGGTGAAAGGGCACTTGGCACACACGATATGTATAGCAACATATTTTAACTCATGTCTTCTCAGAATTCTTATTGCAGGTATTCTGCCCCAGAAGGTCCCCACACACAAATACTCAACTGGAATCTCTACCTCACCAAACCAAAAGGGGGAGGACAATGCACCTCACACAAGTAAGCAAAGCAGGGGAGGAAATCCCATGGTCCAATGTATTGATGCTGCATCTCCCACTCATATCTCTACATGTTCAATGCTAGATGAGGTGCTTTTTCCCTATCTGCTGCTGTGGCTGGGTGGTTAAAGAATGGCTTTGTAGTATAGCTGGTGTGGGTTCTAGATCTGCCCCCCTTCTTCTTTTGTCACTTCCATGTGTGTTTCTTGCCAGTCATGCAAAAGGTGAGTGCCGTGCTGGTTAGAGCACATCCTTTGGCTGGGCTCAGACCCATCTTGTCTGGTTCGCAGCCTGTGTCTTTCTGCCGTGAGCTACCAGCACTATTGATGAGGTTCCCCTTGTGACTTGTCCCAGTCCCTCCCTGGGCGTAAGGGCTCCTTCTAGCTGGTGTATACCACACAGGGACCCGAACTCTTGCCATGGAGAGACTTGCGTCTTTGTTTCACATGGCTGCCCAAGGGAGCTGTCTTTCTACCCTTCCTCCCCTCAAAAAGGTATTCCTTCGATTTATGTGTCTGTGTGAGAGATGAGGGGACCTGAGCCCTAGGTGCAGGAGTTCCTAGCAAGTCTTTGTGTTTGCCCCTTTGCTGCTGATGCACTGCAATACCTGTAGGAGGTGGGGGTCTGTGGCATCCTTGTGTGTGTGTGTGTGTGTGTGTGTGTGTGTGTGTGTGTGTGTGTGGTGTCCTTGTGGCACCTCCCCATGGATGGGAGTGGTGCCTGTTGCAGTGTTGGTCATTCCTAGAGGCTAGCAGGGGTGTGGGGTGTGTCCCTGCAGCATTGGCCACTCATTGTTCCTGCAGCTGTCCCCACCTCCCTGCTCAATTCACTTGATTGGATGTGGTGATTGGCTCCTTGGGCATCACAGTGATGTCACACCAATTACGCACCAGCAGCACAGTGATGAACCCACAGATGCCACATCAACAACCTGCTGATGTTGCAACGATGACATGCAGATGTCAAGCCGGCAAAGCACCAAATATTTTTTTATAATGATCCTTGAAAAGCAGGTAGAGCAATTGTACTGTACCCTTGAAGAAGTAGAAAGTGGATGAGAATAAACACCAGCCCATAAGTGACTCATTGATGTGGAGAAGGGCAAGTGAGCAGACTTCCTCACTGATGTTATCTTCAGTTAACATCTGTGTAGTTCTTCGTGTACATGATACATGAGTGACTTTGACTCTACGCTTCATAGGGGAGCCACCGTTCACACAGGAGTTCAGCATATGCATCAATCCTCCTATGCATGTAAGGAGCTCCTTGAATGCACTCTCTAACAATGCAGACCTTTTTTTTTCCACAACAGGACTAGCTCCTCAGGAAAGCTGATTGTTCCTGTGTCCTGCTTGAAGCTAAAGACTGACATTTCTATGAGTGCGCACTACGCAGGGTTTTCATGACGCAGAGTTCAATGCAAGAAGTGCTCACATTTTCTCTGTTCTGCAGAGTGTCAACTTCATGGATAAATTAAGATGGGTTTGCTCAGGCAAGTGTTGCTTGAATCATGTGGTCTCTAATGCAGCGTGGCAGATATTTCTTCAGCGCTGATAAATAAAACAATAGGAGTGCGCAATACCTAAGATATTCATGCATAAAAGGGTATGTTCTCTGAGTCAGTCACCCACGAAATGAACACCAAGCCTTTTACATTATTATATCAGGCAGGTAAGTCTAGCAGATGTTGGAGTAGTGGGAGGTTACACTTCCGTAGGGAGCTGGATTTTTCATTTACATTTTTAATAAAGGGCTGCATTGAAGAAGCCTGTTAGATCTTATTTACCCAAAGTGATTAGCTTTTCTTCTAAAACATGTACCAAGATTTATTGTCATGGGAAGCTGGGGAAAAACAACAATATGCTTGTGTTTTTCCTTTCCTTTTCATTACAATTTTGTTTCGGGAAGACCAGGTTGCAGGACTGCTCAGCACCTGGCCAGCCCTACTGGAGCGGTTCGCTGTGAGCGAACAGTGTAGTTTTGCATTTTCCTGCTTGAGCCATATTTGGGAATAGGAGTGTCAATGAAGAATGGGACTGAATCAAAGAACCCAGTGGTAGCCAAATGGCTGCTTGCTCCTTCGCTCCCTCTTTTGCGGGTGTGTGTGTCAGCGCAATCCTATCCAACGTACACCACCGGTGTAACCAGTGGTGCAGCGAGAACAGGAGGCCCCAGAAGGGAAAGGGGATTCAAATCCCCTCCAAAGGGGGGTTTAAAAGGAATTTAAATCTTCCCTCCCCTCCAAAACCTCCCGCCCTGCCCTCCCCCACTGGTTACACCAGTGGTGTAAGTAGGATAGGATTGCGCTGTGTTTGTGATTTCTATTGGAATTTCAGTTCCTTCAAGAGGAGGAGATTGTAAGTCACTCAAAGCCTCCTCCTCGCCACTGAGTTCACGTGCCTGTTTCTGATTCGGGAGTGAAGCCATCAGCCTCCAGGTCTCTTTGAGGGGCTTCCCTATTAAGGGGTGAGATTGGCAGCATTTCCATTGCCTTAACAATTATGACTATACACGGTCCTGTATCTATGACAAGAGCATCCAGGATGGCCTCTAACCTGGTGAGCGATGCTTCCAAATGCTGGTGACAGCCATTTTCTCCCACAATGCCAGATGCAACTCCCCCCCGCCCCCCCCTCCGAACCCTGCTCTCCACCACAATTGACAGACCACCAGCAGCAGTTGTCTAGTGGTCAGGAGGATCTGACTTCTTCTTTGACTCAAATTAAAATCCAAGCTGGAAGAGAATGCAACTTTATGTATTTTAGGAAAGCATTACAAGTCACTGAGGTTTGTGAGAAATAACAAAGCTCAGAGACTGTTTCACTTAGAGCAGTGGTGGGGAACCTCCGGCCCCAGGGCCGGATCAGGCCCCCGAGGTCATCCGGTACGGCCCCCGGAGAGATTGCCGGGAGGCCGCCCAACCGGCCCCTGGAGGCTCCGCCGGGTCCGCGCGTCACCTCCGGAGGCTGGGAGAGGGCCTTTGCATGTCCTCCCTGGCCGCCGCCTGGACCCCTTCTCACCAGGCCGTTGGTCGTTTCGCACATGCGTACCATGCCGATGAGGGCAAGCTCTTGCCCTCTTGCCTTCATCGGCATGGTACGCCGGAAGTGACGACCCGGTGGCGGCTTCGGACAGTGAGCGCGGAGCCTCCGGAGGCCGATGGGGGGCGGGGGCAAAAATTAATTAAATAAATAAAAATGGCGCCCGGCCTTATGGCTGGCCCTCAAGCAAATTTCTAATATTTAAAACGGCCCTCGCCAGGGAAAAGGTTCCCCGCCCCTGACTTAGAGGTATCACCTTGTTAGAAAATCTAGTTGATAAGATGCCAGGTAGTTTTGAAATGATTTTCACCATCAGCTTCAACAGGACTGAACTCTTTGTAGAAGCAGATAGCACGGGTAGCGCGGTCATAGTTAAAAGTGAAAGTAGCGAACCAGCCGATAAAAACAATGACGATTTTATCCGGATAGACTGTAACAGCCCAAACACGGACAAACAGAAATTCTTTAAAATCAGAAACTGGAAGCCAAGGACCCGACGTTTCGTGTCTAGATCCAGACACCTCTTCTGGGGTATTCCAAAGTAAATTGGGAGATGTTACAGTGTTCAGCGTCCTGCTCCGCTCTTTTTATTTTTCAAAATAGCGCGGGAAACCCGCTGTCAAAACAGAAGTAACGGTTCGCTACTTTCACTTTTAACTATGACCGCGCTACCCGTGCTATCTGCTTCTACAAAGATTATCGCTGGTTATAATAGTTTCCGCTCGAAAATAGGACTGAACTCATTCATTTTTCAGGATTGACATATTTGTCAGTCATCTTGATAGAGCAGCATTTTCAAGCACAGACATCTAGAAATCTAAAATGTACGCATTTTTGAAAGTGAATACATGGTATGGAAAGAAACTCTCAAATTCTTCCCCCTCTGCATCTCAGACACAAAAATGGATGCAATTATATCAATTTGAAACATTTTTGGCTTGCCTTTGATAAAAATGTACGTTGCAAGCATATAAAATATTTTGCAGATTCACCGACGTCATGTACAATCCTTTGTTTTAGGAATTGTCTTTTCATACCTTCATTTTTAGATTAGGGCAGCCTTTCCATCTGCTGTACATCTAGGGGATTTTGCATCTTCTTGACTGCCAGACTTAATTGGCACTCTAAGGACTTGTTATTTCTTAATATTTCCAAGATTTTTATATGACTTTCTGAATCCTTTATCAAATAAAATAGTTGTTATCCTCTCTTACATGCTAAAACCCTTACGCCAAGCCATGTGAACTGCTTCCTGAGTGGAGTGTCCCACAGGACCAGGCCATCAGATATTAGGTGGTGATGTTTTTAATCGGAAAAAGGCACTCAGAGGCAGAAGTTAAATGCATGTGATGATTATCTGTTGCTACACAGCTTTCTCTCAGGAATGCAAAAATGAGGCTTACTAGAAATTCATGAGGTTGAGGGAAGAGGGGAAAAACACAAATAATTCTGTCCAGGAAGAGTGGGGGGAGAATAAGATCAGTTAAATTATTCAGGTGGGATGTGCAAGTAATAAATCAGTTAAATTCCTTACACTTACTATATTAATCCCAGAGGCGTTCTTACGGTGGGGACGGTACTGTAAATTGCGCTCCATCCTAGTCCCCGTTTACAAGCCGGCACGAGGCGGCCTCGCTGTCAGAGCCATTCCGTGCGGAGAAGGCAACGGGTAGGAGACTCCCTGCCTGTTGCCTTCTCTGCATGGAATGGCTCCAATGGCGAGGGGGCGGGGCCGACTCATGCCAGCTTGTAAATGGGGACTAGGACAGGGCGCAACTTACAGTACCGCCCCCACCCTAAGAACACCTCTGATTAATCCTGTTACTGGAATACAAGTTTAACTGGATCTCATCTTACCAGTAGAATGGCTTGTTCAGTTTCTCCATTGGAAAAATGTCCTCCTCTGCTTTCTCTCTTTCTGTTGAGATACAGGAAGCTGGATTAGATGGGCCTTTGGCCTGATCCAGCAGGGCTCTTCTTATGTTCTTATTGAAGATATCTTTCAAATGGCTTTAATTTTTACTCTGCATTATTACTATCATGGGTTCGTTCATCTGCTTTTCCATTCTAATATCAATTAATTACAGCAATTTTGAACTGAGACTCTTTATACAAAAAAAAATTGACAGATTACAGTGAAATGTAGCTGGAGTAGATTCTGCTGTTGGGCTCAGAGGTACACTTTAAAATATGTCATTCATATATATTGTTTGTTTGCTACATAAAATGGAATGCCCATGGCACCTAATCAGCCTGTATCCTTGGCATCTGATTTGTGTTTGTTAGAAACTTCTTGTAGAGAGAGGGTTTGCAACTGATAAATTGTTGAGGTGTCACCAAAATTCCTCAGATTGCATTCATGTAACAGTCTTCAGGCTATTTGGCTGAGAGTTAAGTAGTTGGTATTTGTGTTACAATTAAGATTATTCGGGTTTGATGGCCACGGTCTCATAAAAGCATTGTCTCCTGAGTTAAGTGATTGATTGGTAAAATCAACAGTGGGCCAGTTTGGAAGATATTTGAAAGCTCAAAACAGCCCCACGTGTTAATTGATGTGTCTGCTCATGGTATTTGTATGTCTTGGCTTCTCTCCCTTCACTTCCCCTGATTTGGTCCTCAATCTCCCTAATCATGGGAAGGGGAAGTTTGTTTGAATTGCCCTCCCCATGTGATTGGGGAGATAAGAGGGAGAAGCAAAAGGGAGGGGCCAGAATATGCCATGAGCATGCACATCATGAGCATGCACGTCAGTTGACATGTGGGGTAGGTTCGGGGTTAGAGATATCATCTCAACCGGTTCTGTGTAAACATTGCTTATAAAACTTTGACATACTGGATTCTTCAGAGCTTGCATGTTTGGAGAAAAATAACACCAGGCCAAAATTAGCATCCAATTTCAATAAATACCTCCCTGAAAATTCCCGAGACAGACACTGATCCTCCACAGATTAGAAGTGATGAGTGTGACTGCAAGAAGAAAAGGAAGGTTGGAAAATTGTCCTTTCACTTCTCAGAGAGTTTAGTTTGAGTTGCTCATATGCCGCCTGTTAAATTGCTTGTACACCACTGATCTGACAGCACCTCGCACACAGTGGCGTCACTAGGTCGCGCGTCAGCCCAAGGCGGGGGGGCGCGCGCGTCACCCTAGCAAGGCTCTGCCTACTGCGCGATTTTGGGGGGGGCGACCCGGCTGCACCCTGCCCCGGGTGCCCGCATCTCCCTCCGGACGCTCCGAGGCCGGCCCAGGAGCCGGCCTCGGAGCGTCCGACCCCGCCGGCGCTCCAGGGCCTTCTGAAAGGCATTTTGCCCTCAAAACAGTCTGCGCATGCATGAAAATTGTAAAAAAATACCCGTATTAACGTGCTGCATGGGCCTTCTTTCAGAAGGCCCTGGAGCGCCGGCGGCTCCGAGGCCGGCTCCCGGGCCGGCCTCGGAGCGTCCAGCAGGTGTCGCGCATCACGGAGCTGTCGTGTGCGGGGGTGCACGCGTCATCCCATGGCGCGCGTCACCCCCTGGCGGCCTGCCCCCCCGCCACGCTCCAGTGACGCCAGTGCTCGCACATGGTTAGAATCAAATAAATGTTTACACCAGGGGTTCTCAACATCTTCCCAGCCGAGTAGATAAGAACATAAGAAGAGCCCTGCTGGATCAGGCCAAAGGCCCAACTAGTCCAACTTCTTGTATCTCAGAGTGGCCCCACCAGATGATTCAGGGTGCACATAAGACAACAAGATACCTGTATCTTGTTGCCACTCCCTTGCATCTGGCATTAAAAGATGCATCTGGCATCTGGGTCAGTCCTGGTTTTCCGGATCTGCCGCTGCACCACCGCTTCCACAATTTTATTTTCTTTCTGCCGCTTCCATCTAGGATCTTGCGACATCTCGCAAGATCCAAGATGGCACTGCACAAAAAAATATTTTAAACCATGGAAGCGGCGGTGGCAGGGGGTAGTCGACACGCGTGGGGGAGTCCTGGCTGGACCGATGCAGCTGGTCACCCAGGAATTGGGCGACGGCAGCAGCAGCAGCCAGGGCTGAAGGCAAGCAAAATGGTGGGGTCGAAAAGCGGTGAAAATAATTAAATAATTGGAAAATAATTTTGAGGGCTCTGCGTCAACAAAACACACACACACAGAAGCAAAAAGGACTGAAAATAAAAATATTTTAAAAAATTCTGGAGGGGAAAAATGTAGGGGGGCAGTTTGGGCACCTCAAAATATGGCAAGCCTACTACTACTAAAACCAAGAGTTTGCTTATGGCTTGTAACTTGTGATGGACTTTTCTTCCGTGAATCTATCAAATCCCCTTTTAAAGGCATCAGGATCAGGTGCCATCACCACAATCTGTGGCAAGGAGTTCCACAGATTAATTACATGCTGGGTGAAGAAATTTTTTCTTTTGTCTGTTCTAACTCTCCCCTGGTTCTGGTGTTGTGTGAAAGGGAAAAGAGGTTCCCTCTATCCACTGGATCCATCACATGCATAATTTTATACGTCTCAATCATTTCCCACCTCAGGTGCCTTTTTTCTACCCCCTCCAGTGCCGCTCTCCTGCTGCATACCACCAGAAGTGTCTGTTGATGACATCATTGCCAGTTACTTCCTAGTTTTCAGGTTTCCAGAGACCAAAAGGCACAGGTAGGAGGCTCTGGGCAGGTGGGAGGACCCTTCTCAGCATTCTCAAGGGGCCCGGCCAAAGGCAGGAGCCTCTTGGGAGCGAAAACACACCGCCAAAAGTGCTGTGTCGGAGCAGAGTTCTGGTGGTCTGGCAATTCGAGTACTACCAGCAGTCAGCCGAAGTACCACTGGTGGTATTAGTACCACTGGTTGAGAGCCCCTGGTTTACACAATAGTAGCATTAGTGGTGGCATTTATGAATAACTGTGTGCATTTCCACATGCATTTTATATACTTGCATTTGCATTTACAGTGTTATACAAGGCACAATTCTCTTCTTCGGGCAGGTGGCGGAACGAGCGTTCCACTGCCTGAATTACTCGCAAACGTGCTGTAAAGCACGTTTACAAGTACTTTTGAGCAGGCGCCGGCCTTCCCTGCTCCGCCGCCGGAGCCCTCACCCTGCCACCGGACCCAGGTAAGTTAGGATCTGGCGGACAGGGGGGAGGTTCAGCGGAGCCAGGAGGGCGGCCATAGGCTCAGCCACCCCGGGTAGGGGCGGGGGCATGGCTCCTGCCATATCCCGCCCCCACCAGGCAGCTGAGCTGTTACACGGCCTCCCCGACGTCCGCCAGCAAAATAGCTGGCAGAATTCCGAGGAGGCTGATCGGCCCCAGTCCCGGTTACACTCGGGGAAGGGGACGGGTGTCCCCTTCCCCGAGTAGACTTACCATTGCGCGGGTGCCTGCCCGCAGCGGTGCACAGGATCCGGTGGCCGGCTTCGACCACCCAACGGATCCTTATGCTAGATTGGGCTGACAGAGATATTAGCCAGTGAGAAGGTTGCAGCCGCCCTGCATGCAGCAGTGGCTCCATTGGGACCTGCCAACCAAGGTAAGTTGGTGAGGGAGGTGGGATGGGGTGGGAGGAGGGTGGAATGGGGCAGGGAGAGGTTAGAATGGGATGGCGACAGGAATGGGGAAGGCGGATCAGTTCTGGGAAGGGGGTGGGTTTGGTGGCAGTGGCAGCTGCCAACTCATAGCCTCCTTCCCAGACACAATCCTGCTGCCTGGTTCCGTGCAGATATGCATCAATGATTTCACTAGTGCAGGTTCAAGTAGACCCCTCCACACTGTGGAGGCTTACCCCCGGGTAAGGAAACAAATGTTCCCTTACCCAGAGGAGTCTTCCTTGACTCCCCCTGCCCCTCTGGATGCAGCATTAGCCATTTTGGCACGGGTGCATCCGCAGGGGAGGGAAAGCATAAGGTTGGGTAGATAATTGCCTACACACCTTCTGTTGAATGTCTGTATGATATGCACCTGCATACAACTGCCTTTCCAGGATTCTAGATGTGAAGAGAGAGTCCTAAGCAAGTACGTTTGTGTTCATGTACATCATGCAGATGTTGAGCTACACACACTGGGGACAGGGACTGCTGCTGTGATTCTGTTGCTCCTAAATGCAGGTTGACTCCTCTTGATGTGCTGTGAGAACAGAACTGTGGAAGGTACGTCCAAGGTAGGTGGCATTCTGGACTTTCATTGATTTTGGATGAAAACTGGAATACAAAAGGAAATTCAAAATTGGAATACAATAGGAAAAGGAATTCAATACAGGAAATTCATCCCTGTGTTGGTGTTCAAGTCCTAAGGTGCTGGAGATCACGCCTTCTGCTTTATTAGCAGGAAATTAGTCATCTTCCATGTGTGGGGACACTTGTTTTCTATGTTCTTGCTGAATGGGCACAATATGCATGATTCACGGACTGGTGTTTGTAGATATTTTGCGTTGCAAATGAAACTGTGACCCTTCCTTCTAGTGATAGTGTAGGTTAATGGAAAGTGGAATGAGGAGGATGAAGGAGTACTCTATTTTAATGGATATATGCAGTTCATATACAAGATGTGTGTGTGTGTGTGTGTGTGTGTGTGTGTGTGTGTGTGTGTGTGTGTGTGTGTGTGTGTTTTAAAGCAGTAGCTGTGCAGAAAAGCAAAGCATCTAATATATTCTGATTTAATTGTATCCCATGGAATATATAGAATTAAGTGGTTCAGAATTATTCACTGCTAGGGCCAAAAGAAGTACATTTTGGAACTTAAATGCTGAGATGTTTCATTTAATCTTAAAAGCTTTGAAGTGAATGAGCATCTGAATGAAATTAGAGCTACCATGCAAGGGGAATAATAATTTTCAATAAAGAGAAATTCTCCATTTTAGTGTCTAATTTTATCCCTAGAACACACCAAGTGAAAGTCGTTCAAAACGCTATGAGAAGCGCTTCAAGGCAAGGCTGAGAGTGGGCTCAGCTTTCTCAGGCTAGTAGCCCAATCCTATGGGCACCTTCTGCTGACGGAATGAGTGTTCCGTCAGCAGAAGGCCCAGTCCACCGCCACTGTGGCTGTAGCGACAACACGCGCAGTGGGGCCGCCAGTGCGAGCGAGAGGCTAGAAACCACATGCTTGCCACTGGAGCACCCAGCCACTGCTGGAAGTGGTGAGTTGGCTCGGGGGGGGGGGAGGATGGCAATCTCAGGCCATATCTGGGCTGCCACTGGACCCCACCCCCTTACTGATGAGTCCCAGTACCGTTTTTTCCTCATCTTTTCATGGGTTGGCAGCCTTGTGTAGCACCAGGGCTTACCTCAGAAATCTCAGGTTGTATGCAGTTCTACTCCCACTACCTCATCAGTAGTGGTGGCAGAGGATAGCGGCACACATCACCTCCTCATGGGTCATGGCTAAGCTTTTATCAGTCTCATCTCATGGCAGTATTTTACAGTTGGGCTAGAGTGCAAGAAACCACAACATAGCCCCCCCCCCCAAGCAAGAAGTGCACTTTTTAGAGAAAAGGTGTGGACTGTGCCCAGCAAATAGAAACTGATATACTTTTGACCTATACATGGGAAAACCTCTCCGTGACTAATGATGTACCCCTGCAGTATTCTTTGTTTCACATAAGTCCCAATGATGCAGAGGTGATTGAAGAAGCTATTTCTTATGGTCAAAATAGAGTCTTTTTCATACTATCAAAATGCTTCACTGCATGTACTTCAGCTGGAAACTATGGCCCAGTTTTTAAATGTCATGAAATTAATGTGAAGCATGGAAAATAAATGAGTTTCACAAAAATAATGATATCCGCATGTCTGCAATGCCTTTTCATCTGGGGCTCTCTGAAGCACTCTATAAACATTAATTAATCACAGTGGCATCACACACCGCAAAGTACATAAAGGGCTCAAAGTGTTCTCTGCACCCACCTCAGAGCTCTGCAAACAGTTCTTGAAGAAGTCACAGCAGAAAGACACAATGAAGGGCTACAAGAAGCCAAGGGAACCTCGTATATGGACTAAAAAAGTACAGGCATGCAAATGGCAATGACCATGCACACCTCCAGGGTTTCTCTGAAATCATGGGTGAGCTTTAAGCAAATGTTTCACAGACTCTATGGAAATTGAGGATATTACACCAGCAGAACGTATGTTCCACCAGTGTAAGTGTAACCTCTCTTACGGCCGTCGCAAACAGTAGTTGTACGGGTGGCTCCCACTTCATTTTTTTTCATGTAGGTTTCAATCATAGGCGCTCCACTCGTGTTCACTGGGACCTGGCTTAGGCTGCCCGTTTGTTAGCTTGGGCCTGTGGTTGATGTCTTCAAGGTCTCTGTGGTTAGCAATGGCAGCTGTCAATGATTTCACGAGATATAAAGAGGGTTGGGGCTGTCACTTACTTAGTAGCAGAGCACCAGCTTTGTGTGCACTAGGTCCGGCATCTTCATTCTCTGGTATTTCCAGGTGGGTTGGGGAACCCCCTGCCTGAAGCCCTGAAGAGCTGCTGCCTGTCACTGTAGTTTGTACCAAGCTCGCTGGTGGGTCCAATAATACCTAACTCAACAGAAGGCAGCTTTATTTGTTCAGCTAATTACATGTCTTCTTAGCCAGTGAAATATCACGGGGGAAATATTATGTTGTACTCTGGTATTTTTCTTTTTAAATGGCTGAGAATCTGAAGAGTCTTGTATCAAACATCAAACACACCCCTCCCTTTAATTCACTTGAATTCTGTACTCCATCACACACACACACACACACACACACACACACACACGTATGTATGTATGTATGTATGTATGTATGTATGTATGTATGTATGTATGTATGTTTGTGTGCAGGAACATCTCCTCTGATTGAAAGGTATGCGCTAATAATGGGCACATGAATTATCCCTCTGTGTTTTAAAAAATAATGGGTTATGTGTTACTTCTGCTGCTCGAATCACCTCAGCTGATGAGTTTGTGCTTCCGCTCCCAAATGCATTTGATGTCAAAAGGCTTCCAGTTGAGCACAGTCAGCTTAATCTTCAAATTCCAAAGTGTGAAGGATTCAAGGTAAACTTTGCACTGGGAATTTTGCTTGGATAGCCATCCAAGGATTTAGCCCTCAGAGAGTAGGACGGCACATACTGTGCCCTCTCTGCTGTGCCCAATCTGAGAGTATATAGTTTATGCAAAGAATTTCCTGGATGCTTGATTATCTCTTAAATTACTGAATAGCTAATATCCTTTTGTGTAAACATAAATCTGCAAAATCAATAATGGCAGAAAAGAAAAAATAATAATCTAGAATAACTATTCCAGGTTTTATCACCTCATTGCTTTCCCCAGAGAAATTATATTTTTGTCTTGTGTACTAACTAAAGATTTCTGGTTTCTTGCCTTCAGGAAGATTCATCTGGTAGTAGAGATAAATTAGAAAAAAAAATGCAGTGGCTATTCATTCTTTCTATTAAAGAAACAGAATTCAAGCGGAGAAAAAGAAAGAATTCCGGTACAATCCACACTCCGTTGAAGTCCGTGGCAAAAACATCCACTGCCTTGAATAGTTGCTTGTTTGTATCCTAATTAGGCCAGCAGGTGGTGCACTGGGTTAAACCGCTGAACCATGAGCTGTCGATCGAAAGGTCAGCAGTTCAAATCCGCGACGGGGTGAGCTCTCGTTGCTTGGCCAGCTCCTGCCAACCTAGCAGTTCCAAAGCATGTTAATGCGAGTAGATAAATAGGTACCACTTGCGGGAAGGTAAACAGCGCTCCGTGTTCCAGTCGCATGCTATGCACTGCGGCAAGGAGAGTCATGCCGGCCACATGACCACGGAGGCGTCTTCGAACAACGCTGGCTCTTCAGCTTTGAAATGGGGATGAGCACCACACCCTAGAGTCGGACACGACTGGACTTAATTGTCAGGGGTCACCTTTACTGTTCTTAACCTATCCTAATTACTCAAGTCAATGGCTCTAAGTAGACAATCTTGGATAGCTCAGGTAAATATATCACAATCTTCCGATGAACTGCTGTCACTGAAAGCATTGCCGTGCGACTCCAAGTATGCAAACAATGTACATCTGAGTACTTCGATATAGCTATGTCTCGTGAAGCAAATTGGAAGATAAACTATAATGTAAAAATCTCATAAAGATAATACCAATTTATAGACTCTATAGCAAGCCATATTTATGTAGAGATAATATTTATCCGATATATTTTGAGGATTTTTTGACAGTTCACATTACCCCTTTCATCTGTTTAAAATGAGGCATGGCTGGCTTCTAGATGTTAATGATTTAAAATTGATATAAGAAATTTTCCAAAATGTAACTGCGGCAGCATCCGAGCAAACAAGATGTTCACCTGGGATTCACGTTGAAAGATAAGCATTTCAAGTACATTGCTGATCTTCCATAGTGCTGTTAAAAGAAATGTGATATTCTTTTTCAAAAACACAGTTTCTGGCTCAAGACTGTTTGCAATAAAAGAGCCAATGTTTTGCAAATGTCTCCCCTGGACATAAAAGCAACCATGCTGAGATGGAGTGCTGTCCCCTTCATGCATAACAAACATGATGCTCCCATGAGATCTGGTACCTTGGGATTAAAATATTGGATAAAAATGTCCCTATGGCTTGAATGTGGAGTCTCTTCATTACAGAGCAAACATCATTTCACATGGAACTATTTCTGATTCTGTAGCTTTCCCTTGTACAAATGGCTTTCTCTGAAAGCTTTTTAAACAAGCCACCATAGGCTATTTTTGATTCCAGTTATGGGCGATGACTTTTGTTGGGAAAGCGATCTGCAAAAGCTTAGTGGTCTATGAGTAGCCCATATCACATTTAGCACCGTTACCCGAGTAGTTCACTGTTCTATGAGCATGGAGGGCCAACTGCCCTCTATTGGCCCCACCCTACCTGTGTTGTCCCCAATTTGGTCACTCGATCATCATCACACAAAGACTAAGGGCACAGGCATAATCTCATGGATCAGTAATAGACCTTTCGTGAGAGTTCTGAGCCCTTGGAAGATGCCAACTCCTGCAAGTCAGTACTTCCCAATGTGAGTATGGTCTGCCCTAAGCCTCTTCCCCATGCCACATCAAATAAATCAAACAATAGTCACTGAATCAGATGAACAGCACAATCCTATCCAACTTACACCACCTTTGTAACCAGCAGTACAGCGAGAATGGGAGGCCCCAGAACGGAAAGGGGATTTAAATCTCCCCTCCAAAGCCTCCCACCCTGCCCTCCCCTACTGGTTACACCAGTGGTGTAAGTTCAATAGGATTGCACTGGAAATCTCTACTCTAAAAGTCAGGATGGCTTTTTATTCCCCAAAGCAGAAAAGCCATTCTCCAGCTATAACATTCATTTTATCTTTATGCCTACTGATGAGCAGTTCATTAAGACCCAGTCAAAAACCATTCTTCCCAAACAATGCAAGGTAGTTAAATCCTTTCCAACAAATAGGGGAGTTACTATTTAACACAAACTGCTGGTGGGTTTTGGCTTGGTCAAGAGTTGAGGCAGGGCCATTCAGAGAAATTTTATCAGGGGGTATAAAGTTTCTTTTGGGCCCCTTCCCTTCATGTAAATTTGGCTCCTGGGCCCCCCTTTTTTGACACATTTTTGGCCCTGGGGCCGGGTACGATTGTACCTCCTTAACCCGCCTCTCAGGCCCTGAGTTGAGGCACAGGTATTGGTTTTCAAATAATATTTCATCTTTTTAGATATTATAGCAAACTCACCTAGAGTTCATCAATAGTTAAGAGCCTATAAGTATTTCTGCTGCACACCCAGCTAACTGATTTGGTGATGTGTATGTTTTTGCTGTAGGCTAAACAAAATTTCAGTCTGGGAGCAAATTTTTTGTGGCAAATTTGAAGAAAACTGCTTTGGGCGTTGCTTTCATGTATTTATTCAGCCACAGTTGAGTGCTCCTAGAAAGCCTTCGTAAGTAAATGTAGGATGAACAAGATTTAGGGCCCAATCTTATCCATTTCCAGCGCTGAAGCAGCCATGCCAATGGGGCATGTGCTGCATCCTGCGGTGGGGAAGGCAGTCATAGACTCCTCAAGGTAAGGGAACACTGTGTTCCCTTACCTTGGGGCTGCTTTGCGGCTGCATCGATGCTGGAAAGTTGGATAGGATTGATTGGAAACCTGCACCTTTCAGCACAGGAACACAAGTTATAACTCTCTTTAGTTGGTTGGCGACTGCATTTGTCTCCAAATCAGCCAGCATTTTATTGGCCCAAGCAGAAAAACTGTGTTCTGTTTCTGTCAAGAAACCACTACTGGGGTGTATAAAAAACCAATACACTTATGGAATGGTCTTCCCCAAGAGAGGAGGGCACAGTGCCTATGTATGGTGGAAGCGCCATAGTGCTCAACAGAACCATGTTTCTACTTATGCCTCACTTTGTGTGCATGCACAGGCATGCAAGCCACATGTAAGGATGCTGTAGGAATTGGGAGGTCTGAGCATACTTCCTATATTTCCACCCCTCCTTCCTCTTCTTTTCAGTCAAGTTGCTCAAGAATGAGTTGAAGCTGGAGTAAGTAGAAGGGAAGGGCTAGATGGAGATATGTGAAGTACACACAGACCTCCCATTGCAATGCAAGTTTGCATACAAGGTGGAGCAAAAAAGAAGCAAGAGTCTGTAAGTCTGTTGGGCCCCATTTGGATCGTTCCATGAGCAGTGTGTTCATGCATGGGAAAGAGCTGTGCCCTTTGAAATCTATCAGCCCTTGCCATAGCCTACTGGATTCTACCTATCTACTGTATCTCACCAAGTTCCACCATGCTTTGTCTCCCCACCCACCTACCCACAGGATGCAGCGCTGTGAAAGTATTTTTTTTTCAAGCCTGATCACTCTTTTATTAATGTTCACAGGAGGGGAGTTTGGCTCAAACCTTGCTAAGGTGTTGAGACCTCGAGAAGCCCCTACATGTTGCAAACCTTGCCTCCTGCTGCCTCTCTAGCCCCCACTCCTTGAACCTGCTATTGGCATTCATGCTAGCTGGCCAGGGTAGAGAATTTCTGAGGAAAGAACTGAGGGACAGAGGCCCTAGGAACCTCCTCCCCCTAGCAGTTAGCTCTTTAGAACTGAGTGTCCTCATATTCTGTAGAAGAAGAAAGGATGCTGGCTCCTTGCAAAAAGATGGGAACTATTGATCCAAACGTTAAAACAGAGCTGAACTGCTGCATCACCTTTCCATGTGCAGAGCACAAAGTGAATAGCTAAGCTCAGCAGTGCTTTTGAAGAGCCGTCTCTACCCCCATCGGTTCACTAAGCTGGCATTTTTTTTGCTTTGAGCATTAACTTGCACAGCTTGTTGCTACGATTTCACAGTGTCGGAGACACATCCTTTGGAAAAAACAAGCACACTATTTTATGCTTGTTTAGAAACATATATCCACATCTTGGTCCAGGAGTTTGCTCTTCTTATTGTCCTTTAACATCAGAAGTGGCACTGACAAGTGGATTCAGAGGCCTGTATCTCTAAGCAAGAATGGCAAAGGCGGGGGGGGGGGGAAGGGAATGCAACTGCTTACAATAAAAGGGGGATGATGGTGTCTTTACAAGTTCTACAAAGGTCTGTAGAACGTTCATTTTATATTAGTGCCATTTGAGATAGTGGATTTAGCACATGAATCTTAAAAGAACTGTTGAGTTAACATTTTATTTCTGATTCAATCTGATGTTTTAAAAAACCAACCAATCAGCCAACAAAACCCTTGAAATCTTTCATCAAACCACTGACCTATGATGAATGCAGTTGCCCATGGCGAAACCAACCTTTCCATCAAGTTCACATTTCCCTAGTTATATGTATGTACCCCTTCATGGATCATTGCCTTGTCGTGGCGAAGGGGCTTGCGTAACTCAATGAAGCCATGAGCTATGCCGTGCAGGGACACCCAAGACGGACAGGTCGTAGCAGAGAGTTCTGACTAAAAGTGATCCACTGGAGAAGGAAATGGCAACCCACTCCAGTAACCTTGCCAAGAAAATCCCATGAACAGTTCCAAAAGGCTACAAGATATGACGCCGGAAGATGAGCCCCTCAGGTCGGAAGGTGTCCAATATGCTACTGAGGAAGAGCGGAGGACTATTCCAAGTAGACCCAGAAAGAGTGAAGCGGTTGGGCCAAAGCCAATAGGACGTCCAGCTGTGGATGTGTCTGAGGTTGAAAGGAAAATCCAATGCTGCAAGGAGCAATATTGCTTAGGAACATGGAATGTGAGGTCTATGAATCAAGGCAAGCTGGATGTGGTCAAAGATGAGATGATAAGATTGAACATTGACATCTTGGGAATCAGCGAACTAAAATGGACGGGCATGGGCGAATTTAATTCAGGTGACCATCATATCTACTACTGTGGGCATGAATCCCTTAGAAGAAATGGAGTAGCCCTCATAGTCAATAAAAGAGTGGGAAAGGCAGTACTGGGGTGCAACCTCAAAAACGACAGAATGATTTCAGTTCGAATCCAAGGCAAACCATTCAACATTACAGTAATCCAAGTGTATGCCCCAACCACTGATGCCGAAAAAGATGAAGTTGACCGGTTCTATGAAGACCTACAACACCTTCTAGAACTAGCACCCAAAAAAGATGTCCTTTACATCATAGGAGACTGGAATGCTAAAGTAGGAAATCAAGAAATAAACGGAACAACAGGCAAGTTTGGCCTTGGAGCGCAAAATGAAGCAGGGCAAAGGCTAACGGAGTTCTGTCAAGAGAACACGCTGGTCATAGCAAACACTCTTTTCCAACAACACAAGAGGCGACTCTACACCTGGACATCACCAGATGGTCAATACCGAAACCAGATAGATTATGTGCTTTGCAGCCAAAGATGGAGAAGCTCTATACAATCAGTAAAAACAAGACCTGGAGCTGACTGTGGCTCAGATCATGAGCTTCTTATTGCAAAATTCAGGCTTAAATTGAAGAATGTAGGGAACACCACTAGACCAGTCAGATATGACCTAAGCCATATCCCTTATGAGTATACAGTGGAGGTGAAGAATAGGTTTAGGGCACTAGACCTGGTAGACAGAGTGCCTGAAGAACTATGGACGGAAGTTCGTAACATTGTACAGGAGGCAGCAACTAAAACCATCCCAAAGAAAAAGAAATGCAAGAAAGCAAAGTGGCTGTCAGATGAGGCTTTACAAATAGCTGTGGAAAGAAGGAATGCGAAAAGCAAAGGTGAAAGGGAAAGATATAAACAACTGAATGCAGAGTTCCAGAGAATAGCAAGGAGAGATAAGAAGGCCTTCTTAAATGAACAATGCAAGGAAATCGAGGAAAACAACAGAATGGGGAGGACTAGAGATCTCTTCAAGAAAATTGGAGATATCAAGGGAACATTTTGTGCAAAGATGGGCATGATAAAGGATAAAAAAGGCAGAGACCTGACAGAAGCAGAAGAGATTAAGAAGAGATGGCAAGAATACACAGAAGAACTATACAAGAAAGAGCTTAATGTTCCTGATGACCACGCTGGTGTGGTCACTGACCCAGAGCCAGACATCCTAGAGAGCGAAGTCAAGTGGGCCTTAGATAGCATTACTAACAACAAAGCTAGCGGAGATGATAATATCCCAGCTGAGCTACTTAAAATCCTAAATGATGATGCTGTGAAAGTGCTGCACTCAATATGCCAACAAATTTGGAAAACTCAGCAGTGGCCAAAGGATTGGAAAAGGTCAGTTTACGTTCCAATTCCAAAGAAGGGCAGTGCCAAAGAGTGTTCAAACTATCGCACAATTGCACTCATTTCACATGCTAGCAAGGTTATGCTCAAAATTCTACAAGCTAGACTTCAGCAGTACGTGGACCGAGAACTACCGGATGTACAAGCTGGATTTCGAAGAGGCAGAGGAACTAGAGATCAAATTGCCAACATGCGCTGGATCATGGAGAAAGCACGAGAGTTCCAAAAAAACACCTACTTCTGCTTCATTGACTACGCAAAAGCCTTTGATTGTGTGGATCACAACAAGCTGTGGCAAGTTCTTAAAGAGATGGGGATACCAGACCACCTTACCTGTCTCCTGAGAAACCTGTATGCGGGTCAAGAAGCAACAGTTCGAACCGGCCATGGAACAACTGATTGGTTCAAAATTGGGAAGGGAGTACGGCAAGGCTGTATATTGTCACCCTGCCTATTTAACTTATATGCAGAGTACATTATGAGAAATGCAGGGCTGAATGAATCGCAAGCCGGAATCAAGATTGCCGGGAGAAACATCAACAACCTCAGATATGCAGACGATACCACTCTAATGGCAGAAAGTGAAGAAGAACTAAAGAGCCTCTTGATGAGAGTGAAAGAGGAGAGTGCAAAAGTTGGCTTGAAACTCAACATTAATAAAACTAAGATCATGGCATCTGGTCCCATCAATTCCTGGCAAATAGAAGGGGCAGAAATGGAAGCAGTAACAGATTTTACTTTTTTGGGTTCCAAGATCACTGCAGACGGAGACAGCAGCCATGAAATTAAAAGACGCTTACTCCTTGGAAGGAAAGCTATGGCAAATTTAGATAGCATAATAAAAAGCAGAGATATCACCATACCAACAAAAGTTCGTATAGTCAGGGCGATGGTGTTCCCAGTAGCAATGTATGGTTGCGAGAGCTGGACCATAAGGAAGGCTGAGCGCCGAAGAATAGATGCTTTTGAACTGTGGTGCTGGAGAAGACTCCTGAGAGTCCCTTGGACTGCTAGGAGATCAAATCAGTCAATCCTAAATGAAATCAACCCTGACTGTTCCCTGGAAGGACAGGTACTAAGGCTGAAACTCAAATATTTTGGCCACCTAATGCGAAGAGAGGACTCTCTGGAGAAGACTCTGATGCTGGGAAAGACTGAAGGCAAAAGGAGAAGGGGAAGGCCAAGGATGAGATGGTTAGACAGCATCACCGATGCAACGAACATGAAAATGAGCGAACTCAGGAAGATAGTGGAGGATAGGAAGGCCTGGCGGGATATGGTTCATGGGATCACGAAGGGTCGGACACGACTTAACGACTGAACAACAACAAAGTTATATGTATATATATTTTTATAAAACAGCTGGCCTTTTGCATTTACTGTGGAAAACCCCTGGAGACCAAAATAATATTTTGGAATATTTTAGCACTCTAATCCACATATTGAGAAAAGCCAGTTTTTGGTGAGGTGAAGAATGAAAGCCTCGCTAGCTACACCCAAGGGTATCACACTGTTTTATACTTATTGATTATACGCACATGAATTAATGTTTGTCAATCTTTATTTTGCTGTATTTATTGTGATACATATGAATATTACACTAGAAGGTTTGTCAAAAGTCTGAAAAAGAACCACAAAAAGTTCCATGCTCTATTTATTCAAAAATATTAAGCACACCAGTCTTTGAGGTGCTGGAAAATTATTTCTGAATATGTAAGAGAGGCAGTATGGATGCTTATTGATCTCTGCATTTGAAAGGGAATTTGCAATGCAATTTTATGAACAAAATGACAAAGGAGAAAACAAGAGTACCACTCCCTACTGGACAAAAAAAAAAAAAAACACCATGCATCTCAGTGATTGTGTGAATCGGCTAATAAGATTGGTTAAACACATGCACAAAAGCTTTCCTTAATACATAGTCAAATAATAAATGACTAATGAAATCTAATATACCAATGTTAGCAGAATATGGTAGTATATGTATGCATTATCATTAGGGTGTGTTGAATGTTCACCCATTTTTATTTTAAGGGTGAAAATAGTACATTTAGGAGAGCCAATTTTTTTTCTTCCCCTAAAAAGCCCTTATTACTACCACTCTCCTAGTTATCATAGACAAAAATTATCTGCCAATGTATTCTGCACTATTGGTTCTTATGCACAATTCCCCCCCCCCCAATCTACTTTCTCAAGTGATCCCAACTGAACAGAAATCATGTGGTGAACGTGATGTCAAACTATAATATACCGGTAACCAATCAAATTTGGTTATGTAACAACATCACAGAGGGCAAACAAGTCTCATTAAGAATGAAGACAATGTTTCCTGCATCACTTTGCCTTTTTTTGTAATGGCACCTCCTTTGTAATATTCTTCCAGAGAAGTCCCCTGGCTCACTCTCTCATTTCTTTTAGACAACAAGTGAAAAGCAATGTGTTGAACAGCCCAAACCTATGGGCCAGTTGAGCTGGTGCATAGCCAAGTGTGCCAGTGCAATGAGGGCCCTGGCATTGTGGCAGGCTCTCTACCCAGCTGCCAGAGCTGCAGCTGTAAAGCCGTGCACTGCCAACTTTGCGGTGCAGACTAGCCACCAGCAGAGTTCTGGGCAGATCAGGTCAGGGATGAGAGATGCTGCAGAGCCAAGGCCATCAGATCTTGACACACACACCCCTGCCAGGCTCCTCAGAAAAAGAGCTGGCGTAGATTTGAGGAGTCTCGTCAGGGACCTGTTGGTGGCCAAAACCAAGGTAAATCCTTCCCGTTCCTACTTCCCTCGCCAGCCTCTTCCACTGGATGCAGCTGCCAGTGTGCCAGTGTGCCAGCAGCCCTGTATGCCTCGCATTGTTGCCTGATATACCTACTCAGGATTGGGCCCTAAGTGTGCCTTTGAATAACTTATATTTTTGTTCATAATCTGAACACATTTCTGAACATAATCAATGTTTTATTGCTTGCTGTATGTGGTTTTATTGTTTGGCATGAGTTTTGCAAGTCGGCGTCCTTGGGCACCTTTTAGAAAAAAAGGAAGATATTAAATAAATAAATAAATACATACATACATACATACATACATACATACAATCAGAGAACATAACTGTAGTGCAAACACAAACATCTTATATCAGTTCAACAGCTATGAGTTTCCCCAAAGTATCCTAGTAATTGTAGTTTGGTGAAGGTGCTGAGGATCCTGTCAGAAAACTCTAATTATCCTTAGGGCCAGTTTGGGCAGTCCTCCAAATTTTATTCACATAAGAGAGGAGTGTGGACTCCTGCCTTCCTTGCAAGCCGCATGGCCGTGCAGCCGCACCACTGGAATAGAAACCCCATGCTGCAGCTTCCCTCCCAGCTCTCTGGAGCCACCCCTTCCCAGCCACAGTACGGCTCCACGCGCTTCCATCAACAATTAGATGAGGGACCATTGGTAGACACTCATATCCTCCCCCTTCAGCTCACCGGTTAGCCGTGCACCGGTTGGCCATTGCCTAACTGAGTGGGGATAGTTCACCCAAACTACTTTCAACTATTTGGAACCACGTGCAAAGGAGTGGGGTCCACTTAGGTGACAGCCTGCGGGGATGTTCATGGCCGTGCATACTCATGCTCCTCCCCCCACCTACCTTTTCAGAGTTTCATCTCAACCAGTCCCCATATAATTACTACTGTATTCTATTCATCTATTCCTTACACCCGAAGTCATAACAAAATTACAGTTCCCAGTGTAAAATAAAATAAACCAAGTAAAATAAATGCCAGTTCCAGAGTAGTTTCTGGCATATATTCACTTGTGTGATTTTCCATGCTTTGAAGAAGGTTGTTTGGTCTCACCTATTGCAACAACTATTGGTGTGTAAGGGGAAGGGTGACAACATTTCTCTAGTTTGGATTGTGGATTTTTTTTCTAATGGACTAACATAGGCAGCAGTTATGATTTTGGTGTATGGAGGGATTCCAGCTCCATCCTGCTCCTAGATTAACATACAACAATGATGGCCCTGGACACATAGCGGAATGGCCAAGAGAATGAAGGCCACACTCATTTATGGTCTTGTTTTCCCTTTCCTTGAATTAGTATTAAGAGGCAATTTCACTTCTTTCGCTTCATTCTTCAAGCAAAGCAAATTGTTTGTCGGTCTCTTTTAATAAAGGGTCACCAGGTTTTGTTGATGGGGATTAGCACTGACTCCTTTTCCCCCTTGTTATATTTCTGCACAGTCCAATAGGTTTTCCTTAATAACCACATTCCTGCTTGTACATTTGTTCCTCCCAATCACTAATTTCATGCATCATCATCATTATAGGCAAAAAGAAAAAGAAAAAAATAGTAAAAATGGTGTCAGTTCATGGGTCTCTAATTACCTGAATTCACCTTTAGAGAATAAAGCAATTTCAAGAAACAAGCTCTAATTGGGAAGATAAGTGGGAATGTGGTGTTGAAGCATCCCCAAATGTTTGGAGGTGGGGGAGTGATAGTAAATGTTAAAATAGTGCCTGAACTTCCTCCTGTGTGGCCAATTTGACATGCATCGCCACGCTGGGGTTTCAGCGGGATCGGGCTGCCTGGGTGTTCTAGGAATACTTGTTTTATTTACAAATCTCCAAGCAAAACCATAAGTGGAGGTAAGCAGCATGCACATTCATTCCTAGCAGGCAGCAGAGCCTCGAATCTGATCCCTAGAAAGAGGCCTCATTATGTCTCACAAGGTGCTCCCAGCTCCTTGTGCTCTCTCCCTTTCCCTGATCCACATGATAAGCTACTGTTTCATCATACAGACACCTCATACCAGCAACTAATAGCCCAGTCCTGTTAGTCTGGGCTTTATGGACTTTATATGGCACATTTGCGACACCCTGGACCAGCAGAGCGGTCGCTCCACCAGTCAAAGAGTAGATAGGATAAGCCCCATAGAACACAGCGATACTTCTGAGTAAACATGCATAGGGTTGCAGTGTTGGAGACTGAGCTATAAATCAGAGCTCTCCTGGTTTGAATCTCACCTTTGCATAGGTGAGGCAAACTCACTAGGTGGACTTGGGCAAGCCACTGTCTCTCAGCCCTGGCTGCACTCTCAGGATAAGAATACTTACTTACCTTAAAGGGTTGTTGTAAAAAATGCATTAAGATAATACATGTGAAGTGCCTTGCACATTCAGAAAGCACTGTATAAATAGGCTTACCATCCGTCCTGGAATTTCCGGGATCGTCCCGGAACCCCGGTTTGGTCCCGGACCGTTCCGGGCCCGGCGAAAGCCTCCGCCGATGCAACTTTTAAACTGAATAAACTTACCTTTTTTCCAGGCGCCACCATCATGGATCTCGCAAAATCTCGTGAGATGGCAGTGCCCAAATATCGTGAGGCCATGAGGCAGTACAGTACTGCCTCATGTCCTCACAATATTTGGGCGCCGCCATCTTGGATCTCGTGAGATTTCACGAGATCCAAGATTTCGGCGCCGGAAAAAAGGTAAGGTTATTCAGTTTAAAATTGGCAGAGGCTGCAGGGGCTCGGCGGCACGCCGGGCACGGCAGAGTCGGGAACGGCAGCAATGGGCACGCCGGGCATGGCGGCACGATGGGCACGGCAGTGACGAGCACGATGGGCACGGCAGTGACAGGCACGGCAGCACGACGGACATGGCAGCAACGACGGGCATGGCGACGACGGGCATGGCGGCACGGCGACGACGACAGGCAATGGCAGCGGGCAATGGCAGCAGGCAACGGCGACGATGAGCAAAATGGACAGGCAAATCAATTTAATTAATTATTTAGGCCCTCTCTCTCTCTCTCTCTCTCTCTCTCTCTCTCTCTATATATATATATATATATATATATATATATATATATATATATATATATATATATATATATATATATATATATATATATATGCCCCAAATATATCATTCATTGGCCATAAATAAATAATTAATTAAAAATTTCTGCAGCCCTTTGGGCGGCAAAAGGGGGCTTTGCGCCCCCCAAAAGGTTTTTTAAATTTATTTCAATTATTTATTTATTTATTTATTTATTTAATTGTTGGGGGTGTCCCGCTTTAGAACTGGGAAAATCTGGTAAGCCTATGTATAAAGGTTAAGTATTAGTCTTCTGTCAAATCTCAGGCCCTAATCTGTTTGTTATAGCTTTAGGGCAAACCCATCATTAAAAGTCTATTCAAGATAACTGGGCAGAAAAGAAAAACTCGTCATGTGATGCTCTGCAACGACTGTGTGCTTTGGAGAAGGGAGAACAAGCATTTATGATAACTGGGCTAGCAAGTGCTAACCCTATGAGACAATTAATAAACCCTTGGCTGTCATTATCATATGCTTCTCCCATCAAAATGTATCCCAAATGCAGACTTTGTCTGGTCTTGCAAGAAATGATGGTAGAGGTCTGATTTCCTGATGGGTACAACTTCATTACCCTAGAAAACAGGTACAGTCACATGCAATGACAAGTTTTATTTCCACAACTCCTTTTAGCTCCACAAGCTCAGGAACAAATATTCCTTTGTCTACATTGAGAGAGAGAGAGAGAGAGAGAGAGCATTTTTCAAATCAGAAAGCCGAACATATGGGAACTCTGAGCCAGCAGGCTACCACGAAGTCCACGGACGCTTTCTAGAATGTGAGCCTTGATGCCTCTACAAAGCTCTTTCCCTCCCTTCCTCCACAACTCTGTGCTGCTACGTGATAAGTTGGCAACTCCACTGAAATGCTTCACGTGAGATGCCCTCAGAAGAGGGACTGCATCCTTCTCCACTTGCATAATGACCAGGTCGGGGGTGAGCAGTTAATAACAGGCAGAGTGGGGAGGACTGCTTTTTATTACTACTACTTAAGAATCACCCATGGAAATCCAAATGGGATTTCAGTCTTGCTACTTTTTCAGATTCACCTTAGACCTTGATGTCTATTTAAAAAATGCACTGGCAAGCTCAGCTTTCACAACCTTTGCTTCCAAACTATTTCTCATTTTGCTTCTGTTGTCTCTTTGCGCTGGCACCATTCCCCCCCCCCACATGTGGCAGGTAAAAATAGCTAGCCCTGCATCAAGACAAGTAGACAGAGTTTCAGGGAGATCTGTGAAAAGTACAGTGGATTTTGAAATTTTTAGATTAGGATTTGGAAACAATGGAGTGACCGTTCTGGACCCAATTCTTGGTATGGAGGGGTGGGAGTGACTAATGGCCCAATCCTAATGCACCGTTACACCTCCAGGATGCGCATTCCAGCTGCATAATGCTCTTTCTGGCTGCCACAAATACAACAATGCCAGAGAGCACAGCCTGGCAGTAAGTGACGAACAGCCAGGTCTGCGCAGAAACAGATCAGGTACGCCCATCACCTAAGGCTGTGCGGGAGGTGGGGATGGGTGGAATGGGGTGGGGGAAGGCAGAACGGGAAGGTGACAGGGCGGGGAGGAGAGTGGATCATGCTCGGAAAGGGGGTGGGTTCAGCTGCAGCAAAGCCCGCCAAATCCTCAGACCCAATCTGCCTTCACCGGTCCACACGAACCTTCGCCAGTGATAACGCAAAGTAGACCAAGTGGACCCAGCTGCCAGGCATGGACGTTTCCTTACCCCAAGGAGGCCTCATGAGGCTGAAACTCCCCCACGGAGTGTAGCGGGCACCATGTTGGTACCGTTGCATCTCCGCACAGGGAGCTTGGTAGGATTGGGCTGCAAGTTACTCTTACGTAAATAACACTCCCTCGGAAATTTAACATGAATATGAATTGTAAAGTTAGGAATTTCTGGGAACTGAAGGCTAAACGTTGTTTTGTTAGGAAATATCACTATAGGAAGACACCCAAAATTGTTGTTTACTCAACATACACTGTTCCCCAGCCAACTTGCAGCATGAAGGTTGTGTGGAAATTAAGAGTTTAAGAAATCAGGACTAAATGCTCTTTTCAGGTAATATATAGTCTCCTAAACAAGCCTAAGATGCATGCAGATGTTTGTGCCACTGGTTCTCTTTAGCTTTATGTGTTTATGGCCCCATTCTGTCACTTTCTCCAGTTTTAAACAAACAGCTCCAGATGCCACAGATTTTTTTTTTTGCTTTAAAGGAAGTTTCCACAGCCCTTCAGAGACTGCATTAATTAATATCTGCAGCACAGTTCGTGATACATCACATTTCAGCATTTCAGCATACATTCATACCCAGTGTAATGAATTAACCCTTCACATACTTTTTGCCTATAAAGTAAAAACAAAATTAAACTCATTGTAAAATGCTTGTTTTACTCATTATACTCCCAGATTTATCTTTAAGAATTCAAACACAAATGAAACAGTTTGGGATATTTATGACACTACTAGACAGCAGCAGGTCCAGTTATTTAAGACCCAATTCTAACAAAGGATTTATGATAGCGGGATATCTCATCGCCGATATCCCTGCCCTCTCCAGGCCCCAGAGCAGCCAATGGCCACCCTCTCTGCCTGCCAAGTCTGCCCTCCCCCCACCCCTGCCCCATCCGGGATAGGACTTTCCTGCTTCGGTGGGTGCAGGGCCGGGCAGGAGCTGTGACTGTGGATTTGGTGGCAACACAAGTTTGCTGCTGTCTAATGTTTGAAGCAGCCCCAAGGGAAGATCCATGAAAAGGATTGTGGTTTGGTAACTCGTGGCCCAATCCGATCCCCCACTGGCAAATAGCATGCAGCAGCTCCAGCTCCGCTATGCGCTATGAGCCGGCCGGGGACCATGATGCGACGGAGAAGTAAGTCAGAGGAACTTTAACTGACTTATTCTGCTGTACCCCCGACCCATCCTCCCTCTCTCTGCCCACTACCCACCCACGCACTGGCAGTGGCTGGGTGCTCCGGTGGTGTGTGTGCACAGTTGCCAGCCTTTCATGCTGGCTGCCCCACTGCATTATTGCTGGAGCTGCAGTGATGACAGAGAGGGCCTTTTACTGACGGAGCACTAGTTTTGGCAAGGATTGGGCTTTTAGAGCTGAGGTTCGTGGATTTCCCAACCTCTTGGTTGTTCGGGGAAGCAAATGAGGTCCACCGAAATGTTGACAGCCCATTCACTCTATCACCATTTGACTGCAGATTAGAATTCTCTGTCGATTCACATCACTTCCAAGTCAAAGCAGGTTCCTTCTACCTGCATGTTCTGCCTCTCTTGATGTTAGTTGTTCCCTACTATTTTCAGGTCTCACGTATGCATGCCCAGATGTTCTTCTTTGATATTAAACTCCTTACTCTTGATGAAAGCCTCATTAATTGCTGTGAATTACCTGACCACCCTAGTCAACCCAACAGTCATGTTTGAATTGTTTGAATTGATTCTCTTGCTCGTTTCTTGCAAATATTGTATGTTATTGCTGCCCTCCATCTGGTGTGTGTGTGTGTATGTGTTTGTGTTTGTGTGTGTGTGTGTGTGTGTGTGTGTGTGTGTGTGTGTGTGTGTGTGTGTGTGTGTGTGTTTTGCATGGAGAGGCAGCTGAATCTCCAAGAAGTTCTTCACTGTGCTAGAACAATAATTCTCAGGGGGCAAAATAAAAAGCACATGCTTGAAGCAGCACCAATGTACATGCACAACATTACAAGTTAGGAAAGAACCCTCAAAAACAGAATAACATTGTCTCGGAAGCAGCTCGTAATACTGAACCAGTTCAGAATTGAGCTGAATTGAGCTTGCCCATCCCTTTGGGGAATTAATTTAGAATCTAACAAACGTTTTGTTCGTGATGTTCCCTTAGGAGCTCTCCAACTTGCAGTTCCTGATTAAAGGACACAACCACTATAATAATTGCCTTGTTGGCTACTGTAGGAATTGTTCTGTTCTCATTTTATATTTCAGATACACAAGTTTTCATCCATTTTTAGACAAACCAGCTCATTACTTTACAAAACCATTTGATTGCATATGCTGCACATTTTACTATTGAACTGTAGCTGCAATGACAAGTTAGATATTTCAGCAAGTAGAATTGTCTGACAACCTGACCATTCTACATTTGTCATTCTAACTGTAAGGATTTGAAACTCTTGTACGTACAAACTCATTGAGCAATATGACTCCTTGACCTCCAACATAGACGGATGCTGAGGTAGAAAACAGTCTGTAAACACCAATAGATGTCGTTCCTTTTTTCACTTCTTCAACACACCGCAAAGCATACCGTGTTAATTATAGGCTCATAAGGGCTTGATCTTCTCCACAATAACTCTTTAAGATGGCAGTCATTAAAGAATGACATTAGGTGGTGTCTGTGGAAATCTCCACTAATGAGTTACAACTGCTGATCTGTCTTCTAAGCACACAGAGGAAATGGGAATGGAACCATCATTCTGGTGTGGTGCAGTACAGGCTTCGTCACTGTGCTAATGCTTTTCGAATGATTACCATGACTGTAAATATAAATAAAACTGGCTAGATCAGGGCAGGTTTTCTAAGTTGGTGGTCCATGTTCAAGGCAACAAGTCATTTCTGAACATATCATGAAACAGAAATTTGCAGTTTAATGCATACTTTTAAAGGACACCAAACAGAGTCCATGATGGGCTTCAGTGCCTGAGATTTGGGAAGTAAGTTAATCTGGACACCAGCTTTTTATTGATTTTATTTACTCCTGTACATCTTCTGTATAAAGACTAAAAAAGATACTTTTGCATGTCCTTTCTGAGGCCAACCTACAGGATGTTTGTTCATTTTTAAGTGGCAACAGATGGTCCTTCAGAACAATTGAGGAGATCCAAAGGGCCATATGCAAGGGATTTTGAGCTACACCCGTTTGACTGCTCCAAAACTGCACCTGAAGATCAAGGAAACCTTTAGAGCAGCCTTTTGCTAGGCATAGCAGGCTGCCACTGGAAGAGAAAATTAGAAGCCTCTCCTTTATACACATGCAGACTCATTTTGTGCATATGCTCTTTGGATCCTGACCAATAAGAAGCAAATGTTCTGCCATAGTGCTGGCATATCCATTGTAGAAAACCCCCCTACCCCAAGAGCCCCATCAAGCATTCCCCCTGCCTGTGTAATCCTATGCACTGTTGGCCAGTGGCATACTGGGAAATTTTGACATGCAGGAGCTCATCGCGACCCCCCTCCTCAGTGGCGTAGCTAGCCACTGTAGTACCCGGGGTCCTCCCCCAGAAGTGACATCACCACCGGAAGTGATGTCACACCCCTATGCTTTTTTTTTAAATGGAGGCTCATTATCCAGAATCTCAACTCCAGCCCCAGTGCTTCATTAGAGTTGTGTCCTGTAAACATTCTGCAGAGTATCTGGACAGTACAGTAATTGCCACATTGGGTGGGATTTTGGGACAGCAAAAGAAATTCAATTTATGTACACTCTCTGAGAAGCAATCCCACTCTCAAATAACCTTCCCGAGAAAATGGTCATCTTTCCTCCCTCCTAATCAATATTAAGATGATTCAATTTCAATTTGAATGAATTTGGCTTGGAATTGTGGATCAGAACATCTACTCACAAATGAAATCTGAAGCATACCTGAACAATATATATTTTGGATTCTTCTTGTTTTGTTTACTGTAAACACCTATACTTGGAACTGTAGCACACTTTACAAAGAAGTTTGGGGATGTTTTGGTTTAATAGAATAGCCTTGCCAGCAATCTAGAAAAATATACTAAATTGTGATTCTGCTGACAGGACAGAATTGACAGTCACCAAATTCAAAGCACTCCTCCTCACTAGCCATGTGCCCATATCTACGCCTGACTAACAGCACAATCCTATGCCAGTCTTCTCAGAAATGTCCACTGAGTTCAAGAGGACATACTCCCAGGTAAGCATGAATAGGATAGCAGCCTTAATGTAACATGAGCTCCATATTGTCTCTCAGGTACCCCTTGGGAAGGATGATGGCCTGGTCCAGGGGTTCTCAACCAGTGGTACCCATACCAGCAGTGGTACTGAGACTGACTGGAGGTGGTCCGCGGACCACTGGTCCGCTGGAACCCCACTCCAGTGCAGTTTCTTTTTCCTCTCCCGAGAGGCTCCCTCTGTGGCATGGGAGTCCCTTCCCTCCCCTTCTTGGTGTTGTGGATGGAGGTTCCTCTTGGGTGTATCTGTGCATGGAGTCTGGGGCAGAATACCTTCAGTAAGAATTTTAAGAACAAATTTAAGAAAGTTGACAAAATATCTTGACAGAAATGTTGTGAGGGCAGCAGGCTGTTTGGGCAATATGCTCCCCTTGTATGCCAAGTACCCTTTCCCCACTCTTCCCATCACTGAAGTTCCCATGTGTAGGTTTGAAATGACCAGAGTCAAGAGTGGTATAGCCCTATGTCGCACATTCTGTCTGGTCTCCTTGGCAAGGGTCAAATACTGGGGTTGGAATGCTGTGATTGGCTGCAGAGTGTAGTCTGTATCCTATGTTTTGCTGTGGAAAAGTGGGCAGGGCAGAGGGGGTGGTGGGACATGGGATTTTCTGCTGTTTTTCCCTAACCCATTGGTTTCTATGGGCTTTTTTGTTTGTATACCAGATCCTACATCTTTGTGGTATCCCACTGATGTTTGGGGCGTGTCTTTAGGATATGGTAGATATAGTGTCTTTACTAGGATCTATAGGATATGGTGGCCAATGGCTCCCCCCTCCCATTCTGAACACATCCCACTTACATCCTACCCTTCTCGGGGCTTACACTGGCTGGAGTTGTGCTGGTGGTAAGGGTATGCCAGTGTAGCATTGTGCTAATGTCTGGAAAGTGTCTGCCAGCAGGATTGTGTTGCTGCCAACAGGGCTCTGCACAACAGCAGTAAGCATTGCAATGTGCAGCAGTAGTGCGCATAAATAATAATAATAATAATAATAATAATAATAATAATAATAATATCAGATTTCTCCTCCAACTTTAATTCAAGGCAGTTTACATAGGCAGGCTTTCTAAACCAAAGCAGTTTTTACATTACAAATGTTTTAATCTTGCATAGAACGCTTCATTCCAGGTGGTTTCCTTCATGGTCTGGCCTCTCTGAATGACATTTCTGAATTGTAGGATTGGGTTGTCCATCTCTTTCCACAACTTTTTAATGCTTTGTTGGAATTGTGTCCTTTTTTTCCTGATGAATATCTGAATCATGCTCCCTGTTTACAGAGAATGCAGCATAATAATAATAATAATAATAATAATAATAATAATAATAATAATAATAATAATAATAATATAGAAGCTGAACCATAGAAACACCTGGCATGAGAAGCAGAGGCTTTATGGAGATTAAGATCACGTTTGAGCTGCTAATTGGAAAACAATTACCCATGACTGACAGTCTGATTCCTTAAACCTATTTTAAGAAAGCTCAGTTCCTACTACATATGGCTAAGAATTCTAAGCTTATTGACGTGGGTAATCCTAAGGTTTTGGTAGCTGACTGCCAGCATTCCCAAGAGAAGCCTTAATGGCTGCACTTGTCTCTTGCACTCCACAATGAAGTATTTAAATGGATTTGCTGGCAAGAGCAGTAGGGCTGGTTTTTCCCTTTGGAAAATCCTGCAGGAGACCTTACATCAGTCATTGCATTCTGGCCATACTGATTGTCTAGTGATGACTGTGAGATGGTGCTGCGTTTCCAAGATAGGTTTCTTTCCTGCCACGGTTCCCTCCCTTTAAATTGCTGGACTTTTGGGCTTTGCTTTGCAAAAATAATGGGACCTATTTGAACCCATTTCAAGCATGTGTCTGAGTCGACTCAAAATAAGTTGCAATTATTTTTTAGTGGGGTGGGCTCACATTTTCATGACCCCCTTTTCAAAAAATCCCTCCCTCCTAATATAAGCCAGGGCATAAAGCAGGGGCTTTATGCAATGGTCTATGCCTTTAAAAACAGCTGTTCATTTGTGCCTTATGATAAGCAAGTGATCCAGTTTTCTGAGGCATGATATCCCTTTCCTGTAACTCAAGTGGCTATAGCCCCACCAAAGGGGTGCCTGTTTTCATCTTATTCTTTGTGGTTCTTGAGAATAACCGACTGAGTGCATTGATGGACATTTAGCGTTAGAGTAGCACTACCTAAGCAAAGTGGGCAGTAGGAAGTACCAATTCTTAGGTCCCACCTTGACGGGCAGCACAATCCTACGTAAGTATCCGGCAGCTGGCCCAGGACCACCCACCGGATCTTACACCCGTTCCGGGAAGTCTACCCAGGGAAAGAGGACGTTCGGGACCTTAGCTGCAATTTATAGGTGGTGGGTTTTATTTATCTCTCCAGATTAAGTATAATAGACTAGAGCAAGAGATAAAATATATGTTCTATGACGCTGGGGATGCTAAGGCCTGTAAGAGCTCATAAAGCATTTGAAGAAATTATAGACACCAATATTGATCAGTTCAAGGACAGTGCTGAGACATCAACTTACTAATTAGAATGTCCTCCAGTTGGTTAATTATCTTTCGTGTCCCTCTTTTATGCAGCAGAAAGAGCTAAACAATTGCTAGTGATGGATAGCGCACATCCAACATACTCAGCGGGGTCTATTGAACAATATTTCCCAAGGTGTTTTAAATAAGCCATTTTCTTTCCACAGACAGAAGAACTCTAAAATGGTGGCCACTAATGGTTGATCAAGTGACCTTTTAGACAGGTAGCCAGATTGCTTGCAGTGGGTTTGGTGGGGAAAGCCATGCAAGGTGAATCTAGAAATATTATTGATAGTCTTGTCTTGCTGGATCCCTGGGACAAATATTTGGGAAGAATCACTGTTCTAGAATTTTAAAGGAATTAAAGGTGGGAACCTTAATCTAATTAATTTAAGGTGAGATCATTCCTGCTATCATTCATCATTCAAAAAATGAACAAGAATTAATTCATATGCTTGGAATGCTCTTAGGCCCAGGATGGCCTAAGAACCTAGCAAATCAAATTCCCAAAGCAGTTCCTAAGAGTCATTGTTTCTTTTGCATTGACCTGTTTTTTGGACATACATATACCCCTATTTATTCAAGAATCAGAATTACCTGTAGCATATTAAGGAAACAGGTTATCTTGTTGTCTTGTGCTCCCTGTGGCATGTGGTGGGGCCACTGTGTGATACAGGAAGCTGGACTAGATGGGCTTTTGGCCTGATCCAGCAGGGCTCTTCTTATGTTCTTATGTTCTTATTCATACCAAGTTCTAAAAAAAGTTGAAGTAGACAAGTTGCATTTTCTCAAGAGCACCTCCTAGTACATCTTGCTTACTCATATTCTCTCCACTTTTAATTTCTTATTCCCCCCCCCCATCCATGAATTTATACTTAATTGGAGGTTTGTGTAGTTCTGATAAGAACTGGTAAGTTCTGGTAAGCCCCAGCAGGTGCAATGGGTCAGCCTGGAGCTTACGAACAGCTCCGGAACAGGAAAGTAGCCCTAACTGCATGGAAGGATTGCTTGGCTGTGAACATGATAGCTGGTAGATAAATGTTGTCAATAAAAAATAATTATTTTGAGTTCCTAATATGTTTGCTGTTGAATTGTGAAAATTATGCATTTTTGGAAAATCGACTTGTTCTATGTCTGTCTACTTAGGTAACATCTCATTCATATTTCTGCAAGCAAAGTAATCAGAGCCTACACAGAGCCTAATATTATCACATGACGATGACACAAGACAATGGGAGCAGCAGACGTTTAGCTCAGTCCTTCCTAAGTTCCCTCATGCTGATGCAGCGGCGCCAGCTCAGGCTACACTGCTTCCCATGGAGGGGATATAGCAGGTGGGAGGTCTCCTTGAGATAAGGGAATATTTGTCCCCTTGCCCCGGGGAAAGCCCCAGTCCACGCAAAAGGTCTACTCAGACCCGTGCTGGTGATATTGCTGGCACAAGTCCGAGTGGATCTGTGTCAGTGGATCAGGATCAGGAAGGGGGAGAAGATATGGTGTGCGCCAGTGCCGCTGATCTCACCCCCTCCCGGTCCCAATCTGCCTTCCTTCCTCCCCATTCACCCCCTCCTCGCCCTCCCTCCACCCCTGCACTGCTCAGTGAGGAGCTTACCTGCTCTGGAGGGCATCACTCCTTCTGCAGGTGCCAGCAGGAAGGCTCGGGCCATCCCAGCAGCAGGCCTGGAAGCATGCTTATGCCACATTTGAGACGGTCTGCGCCAGCGGAGCACCTGCTCTGCCAGTGCAGAGGCACCATAGGATTGGGTCGTTTGTCATTCAGCAAGGGCAGGTCGGACCACAAACCTGCCAGTCTCGTTTCATAATCTTAAGAGTTTGTAAGTGTTGGGTTGAGGTTGACCACTTAGGGGACAGAGTCAGTTCTGCAGCAGATATATTTTCTTTTCCAGCCTTCATTACCTCGAAGTTCTCAGTCTTGTCTCCTGCTAGGCTTTTAGAGACAGAAAAGCAATTGTTAATTATCTGCAAGCTTAGGTTGTTAACACCATATTGAAGAAAGGGCTTTTCTGACAGCATTTAGGTGGAAACCCTCTTTGTTCAACATTTGAATATTGTTGATTTTCTCAATTTGGAGAGATAAATTCCTTGTGCCCCTGGCAGTGTCTCCGAACTGTAACTACTTTACAGCTAATGGCCTGTTTTATAAGTCTGTTTTATGACCTCGATATGCCAGACAACAAATCGTTCTCAGGAGATGTTAGCCAGAGGATAATGACAGTAGAAGTATTATTTAGAACTGAGGAATACGTCAGTGGAAGTTTGAGCCTGACTGGTTATGTGCACACTTACCTACAATCCGGGGGCTCACTGTTTCTGACCTCAGGGGCTCCGATTCATAGCCTTCGGACGTGGGAGAACCTCAAGAACCCCATTGCTCCTGCACGTTCTTCAACAGCCGAGATGTTGAGAGAGGGAAGAAACACAAACAGCTTCTCTCCTGATCACTTTCCTAGGCATACACACAGAGGTGTAGCTACGCCCTGCGGGAGGAGTGGTGGTAAAAAAAAAAGACACCCTGTGATGTCACTTCAGAAAGTGACATCACTAGCCCCACCCCCTTTGACATCACCGCCGCTGAAAAACACGGGAAAAAAGGTGAGTCAGGGGGCTGGGCAGGTGGGGGTGCTTCTTTTCTTACTGCCCCCGCCTGCAAGGCATTTTCGCACCTCTCTTTCCTTTTTCGCACCACTATTCAGCGCTTCTTTCTGTGCCGCTGCTGCCGAATTGCCGCCAATGCGGCAGCTTGACACCACCCTGGGGTGTGTCACCCCGGGGAGGTGGAGCCCCCTCCCCCCTAGCGACGCCTCTGCATACAGAGTTGCTCACACATTGCCCACTTGCAGCCCACTTGCTTTTGACATTTTGCTACCAAAATCAGAGCACCAAATGACACTCTTGCCCTTCCTCCCCCCTTCTCTCTCTCTCTCTCTTTTCAATTGAAAGTAAATCTGTCATTCCCTTCTTCTTTAAACTCCCCCTCTCTCTCCTCCCTTCTTTTCTATTAAGAAATGAAGAGGACAAGTAGCATGACACCATTTTGCCTTCCTTCCTCTACAGGTGGGGGATGGTGAGCAGGCTGCCATGTTGTCCCAGAGAAGTGGCCCACAGTCTGCCACCTAAAGCAGCCTGCTTCAGCTGCTTGAAGTAAGGCGATCCTTGCTTCCAACTGAGCTCAGGTCAGCCAGAAGGAATGCTTGACTCGCTGCACATTAACTTTGCCTTATCAGTTCACTCCAGACCAACAAACGAGAGGGAAGAAATCCCTGCATAATTCTGAAAAGGACTCAAGCTGGGCTACTTTTTGTCTTTGAGGCTTTACCCTCTACTGCTAGCTGTGGGAGGGTGTGGTTATTGAGTAAATTTCTCTCTAAAATTTGGCAGGATTTTGTTATCCATATGGGCATCTGTCTCTTTTATGCATCATATAAAAGTTGTCAACACATATTGTTCAATCAGGCAGCAGTCATGAATGCAAGCCGGGGAGGGAGGGAGCTATATAATTTGAAGAGTAAATGGCATTTGAAACAGTATTTGTTACTAATTAACTCTGTACTCCAAATTGTTTATAAAACAAATTTTAATATATTTGTATAGTGTTTATGTGAAATTCCTTCAACATCTGTTGTTGTACTAACACATAATTGTTTATTAAGAAGAAACATGACACATGGTTTCTTAAAATGCTGTGGGACTCTGCCTTACGACCATGAAAAATGACAAGATTTGACTGATCAACTTGTTCTCTCAGTGTATCCACAATGCTAACCTATAGGAAAGCTCATTGAAGGCTTGCTGCGACAATGTGTGTGTGAGGCATTCCGAACCTGAAAAGTGCTATATAAATGCAATGCTTGTGATTTTGCATTACTTGATTGCATTTAATGCAGCCCAGCATGCATACGGGCTTCGTGGAATAAGCGGGCAAAGTTAGCTAACATCACCACCTTTTAAATTTTCTGTGCCGTTAAAAGCTGCATGACGGGTATAAATTAACAGGTTATCTTTCCTCATACCTGTACCCTCATGCTGAGAAAAAATTGTTTATTTCTGCCTGTTATTCAACTGTTAAAGGCGTGTGTCCTCCTCCTCCTCCTCCTCCTCTCTCTCTCTCTCTCTCTCTCTCTCTCTCTCTCTCCCTCTCTCTCTCTCTCTCATTACATTTTGGGATCCAAGCATTGATAACTTCCATGCATGGTTGGGAGGCAGGGAAGGGGAGCTGAATATGATCATACAGAGGCTCTCGGCACACGGAGACCTCTCAATAAAGATGCCGGTCAGCATGTTGCAGCAGTGTGCCTGGGGGCAGGGGGCAGCGCCACAGTACCTTAATTAACAGCCGCCCAGGCCTGCCGCCGGCTTCTTGTCGCTCATTTCACTTTTTTAATCTTGTAAAACGCCTGTAAAAAGGGGGGGGGGAATGCTGCCGGAAGTGACTTCCGGTTGCGCGCGAAACCAGAAGTTTTTTTCCCGATCGTGTTTTTTCCGATCGTGTTTTTTCCCCTTTTTATTGGCATTTTACAAGATAAACAAGCAGCATGAGAGACAAGAAGCTGGTGACGGGACCGCACAGCTGTTAATTAAGGTACTGTGGTTCTGCCCCCACCTCCCCATTTTGTCCTCTCCTTTCGCCCCCTCCCCCCCGGTGTAAGTGGCGCGGGTTGTAATTGGCCTCCTTGGATTGGCCTCCTTGGACCAGCTTTTTTTTTTTTTTTACAACATACCTGCATTTTATATACTTCTGGTCTACACATTGGATGCTTATTGGGTCTTCAATGGGGTAGCTGTGATTAAGAAGTTCTAGTTCTTTTATAGTCTTTATACTATTTGGATGTGTTCAATTAGATTTCTTTTTTACAACTTAGCCCCATCTGTTGTCCAAATTGTCCAAAATATATATATATTAGCAAGCATTTTATCTTCATTCTGCAAAGCCAACAAATCTATGAGAAAAGAAGTCCAATACTTTCTGGGTTTTATTAACACCATCTCATAATAAATTTCCTTTGTGGTACACCTCTAGTAAAATCAAAGAGTTTGATTAAGCACTATCAGGAGCATAATTTAGCCTGTGCCTTTTCATACAGGAGATGTTGAACAAATCCGAATCCAAGTTGACTCTTCTATAATGTGCTTATTTCACTGTGCTTTGTATTTAGAAAATATGCTATTCATATGGGAGTCATTTAAATCCAATAAATGTGGAATCCAATAATGCCTATCCTAAAGAATACATTTTAAGACTTCAGGGTATTTTCATTTAATGAAACAGAACAAAATGTTATGCAAAAATCTTAGAGATGAGATGACAAAGAGTATGAACATAAAAGCATCTCTAAAACATTTCAGTGCAATGTTCCCTGAGGACAAAAGGCTATTAGACCATCAACTGGCAAGATTGGCCCATCAGCAACAGTCTTTGCATCAAACATTTAGGTTAAACGGGAAGAATTTCACCATGCGATAGAACTATTTTTCAGTCTCTGTGCTGTTCCCACTTGTTATCATAGGCCTTGTATTGTACCAATTCAATATTGTCATGCTTGTTATGTTCCAATACTTGTTTACTAAAAATGTCAAGCTAAGAGCAAAATTAGAATTTAAATTTAGACTATACTATACATATGGTTGTGGGGGGAGGGGAGCCCTCCCTGGATTTTTTCCTCCTGGTGTGATCTCATTACTGCATATTTGCATAATGTTGTTTTGAAAACCAGTGAAATGTCAGTTTGTTATTAGTTGAACCTCAGTGGTTTTTCCACTTAGCATCCAGATATCACCTAACTGGATAGAACAAATACCCATAAAACAATGCTGGAAAAATCAATATGTCACATTTCTTGTCTTAATAGCACATTTTCTAGGAAATGAGTGTGCTTGCATTTGACGATGTACATACATACACTGAAGACCAACTGGAGGGTTTTTCTGTTCTTTTTCTGTTTCTTTTTATTTATTATTAATGTAAAGGTGCATAAAATATCCAGATGAAAAGGGGGAAATCATGGTTGTAATAAAGTAAATAAAGTATGGGTATATATTATCCGGAAAATGTTTGCTCCGATAACTAATTAGTAATATAGATTTTTCCACAAATGTATCAAATTAGTCCTTCCTTTCATTTTTCTGTAGTAATTTTTATCAGAAAAAGCAATGGTTTATTGCCCTCCCCCCACCGCCTCTACATCATAGGGTTAAGAAGACGGCCCACTGTCTGAAAACCATGTCTTCAGTCCATTTATTATAGGGTTCATATGAACAAACCATCTTTAGCAAGGTCGCGTTCCCAGATGTTTCCTTCAGCCCATGTCTTCCAAGCAATCTGGCCTCTTTCCTGAGTTCCTCATCTGGTCTCCCACTGGATTCAGCTCCATCCAAGGGTGCTGGTTTCTTCACCAGACTTTCTTGGTTCCAGGTGGAGGCTCAGTGACCCAGGTTCAGTGATCCAGGCCCAGGCATCTCTGTCTGAGTTAGCAAAGAGTTCCGATGATTTCCCACTGGAAGGCAAATCATTCCTTGGAGTGGGAATCATCCCTTGAGAGGGGGCAGGGGGTAGCAATTACTTGAGCATCCTCCACCTCTGTCTGTTCCCCTTCCTTCCCATTTTGGACCTGTTACGGCCTAGTACTACCGCCTGCCCCCAGCTCAATTTACGCTTGTCCTGACTCCCTGGGATTTCTTCCTGTGGCATGGCATAGCAGTGCCTGTGCATGATGTCACCTACAGATCTCTCCAGCCACGCTCTGCCTTGCTCACAGCATCTTCAGAGGTGGCATCTGAGCTGGCAGGAATGGGTCCAAATGCTCTCCCTCCAGCTTGGATTGAGCATACCACTGCAGATGCTTCAAAAGGATCAGCCGTATCAGGATCTTGACCTTCCATAGAGCATTTAGATGGTTGCTTGGCTCAAAGTGACCACCATGGATTGAAAGTATAGTATACTCAATATGTGCTTGCCACATAACCTTGGAAGCATGCAATGTCAGTTGATAATACATGGACTGAGAGTGGGCATACAGTGAAGACATCATCTGATCATCCAGATCCCGATACTTTTCATGTAAATGGGCATTTTACTGCTTTACTGATGACCAGTTCTCTAAAACCTTGACCGCGAGGGAGTAAGATGTTCAGACACAATGACAAATTAGGATTTGTATGTGCAGTGAAGCAGTCACAAAGCTGCTGAAATGCCGCTCATATATCTTCTAGCACCTTTTTGCTGGTCTTCCAGACTAACTGGAATCTGTCCTTCCTCATGCAAAGGAGGGCCATGCACCAAAATCCTGTCTAATGTCACGTTTTTGTTCCAGGAATTACATATTTATGATGGAATATTGCAGCAGTTGCAATAGGCTAGTGATACGCAGGATTTTACTTTAGCATTATAGGCAGATGCACCATCACAAATGTTTAGAAGGGATGGATTAGAGATTTATGTAATACCAAGCGTGAAAGGTATGCAACTTGCACAGCATATATCCTCTAAGGAATATGTGCTGCCACAAAAATGTCATTGAAATATGTATGAGTCTGAGAATCCATTAACAAAGCGTTTAGAAGTTTGCATATGAACATTCAAAAAAATGGAATGTAATGTGTATCTGCAGGAAACTATTTAATTGTGTAGTTAACATGATTACAGTGAATTTGAATAACTATGTTGATGAAGCCAAGATGCCAAGTGTTTGAAAGCCTTTTCAATCTTTTTTGTATCAAAAAAATATATACAAACCACACCTGCACATTTGATGTAATTACAATGTATCAAAATAATTCTCTCTTTTCTATGTTGTGCATTTTATTCATCGCCTTGAAGTACTTTCAATCTTTTCTATGAACTTCATAACCTAATACTATATTGTAAAATTACTCGTTAGGCTGCAAATTTTAATTTTTTTTCCCCCATGAGTTAGAAGATAAAATATATTCACTGTAACATTTCCATTCAGCACTACTTATCAAAACAAGCACTTTCAGTCCGTTACTGAAATGTGATTACCTTAGGATGAACTCCTGCAATTAAAAATCCCCTTTAGCTACATAAAAGGAGGAATATGAAACATTGTGCTTGCCACAACTCCAAGGCTCTCAGTTTCCAACACATCTACAACTTCCATGTGTAACCATGATAGGGAATCACCATCACCCAAAGTATTGCCAAAGAATGGGGTAGTCTCCAGGCAAGGCACTAATATGAGCAGCACATCTAGTAGTAGCCAAAAACCTGCCTTATGAAAAGATGGTGAGTTTGGGTCACGGCCCAAGTAAGTGGCATCACTTAGATCACATCAAGGTTGGTATTGCCTACTATCATGACATGCAGCTCTCAAGGGTTTCACATCAAGTCTTTCCCAACAGTACTTTGAGAAGCCAGGGATTGAGCCTGGGGCCTTTTGAAGGCATACATGTTGACCTGTGATGCTAATGGGTAGCCTGGCCATAAGCCTTTACCTTTGACTTTAATAGAGGGATACAGCAGAAGAGACTCTTGAACCTGAATCAATGATATGCAGCAATTTTAAAGAGGAGGAATAAGGCTGGGTCTACCAAGGAGAAAAAGTATATTGGTATGAGCATAGGTCAAAAATTGGGTGAACAGGGCCAAGAGACAGAACAGACACTGGTTATCATTTACTTACATCATTTACTTACATTTACTTACAGAAATGTAACTTATCATTTACTTACAGCATTTACTTACTATTCATGGCTACTCAGAAGTAAGTCCCACTGTATTTTTATCTACTGCTGTTGCTTTTATGATATTTGTGCTGCTGCCTCTGGCTTTTTGCAGTATTACTGCTGCATTGTTTTTATATTTTATAATAATTATAAATACTAAAGACAACTGTGTACCTAGCATGTCTCCACTGTAAGACAGCTAGTTTTCATGCAAGAACGTAAAATTATTTTGGAATTTCCTGCCTTTGAAGTAGGGCAGAAACAAATTTTAAGGAAATCAAACAAATAAAAATAACTCCTTTTTCCCCAAACTGCCGTGGGGAAAAAGTGGGGGGAAAGCAGTGGCGTTGCTCTAGGTGGAGATACAATACTCCTTGCGCATTGCTGTCGCTGCCCTGAAAGGCTCCGAAGGCGAGGGGGCGGGGCCGCTTCGTGCGGGCGTGTAACGGTGGGTCAGAGCACAGCGGAACCTAGAGCTCCGCCCCACCTCAAGCAACGCCACTGGGGGAAAGTGAATTAAATAATAAACAATAATATATTCAGTGGGGCTTACTGCCAGAAAAGTGCGTATAGGATTGTAGCCTAAAGCAGGGGTTCTTAACCAGTGGTACTAGTACCACCAGTGATACTTCGGCCGACTACTGGTGGTACTCGGACCAATGGAACCCTGCTCCAACACGATGCTTTTGGTGATGCGTTTTCACTACCAAGAGGGTCCTGCCTTTGACTGAGCCTCTCAGGAATGCTGAGAAGGGCCCTCCCACCCACCCACCCAGAGCCTTCTACCTGCATTTCCTGGCCTCCAAAAACCCGGAAGTAACTGACGATGATGTAATCACCAGTCACTTCTGGTGGTACACAGCAGGAGCACTGGTGTCACTGCAGGGGGGGCGGAGCTCTAAGTTCCGCCGCGGTCGGACCCTCCATTATGCAGGAGCACGAAGCACCCCTGCCCCCTCGCCTTTGGAGCCATTCAAGTCGGTGAAAGCACCGACTTGAATGGCTCCAAAGGTGAGGGGGCGGGGCGCTTCATGCTCCCATGTAATGGAGGGTCCGACCGCAGCGGAACTTAGAGTTCTGCCCCCCCCTGCAGTGACGCCAGTGAGCAGGAGAGTGGTGCCGGAGTTGGTCCTCAGCTGGGAAGGGGTTGAAATCCCCTGGCCTAAAGGAACTTAGCAAGTTTGCATTAACCACTTGTTCCCAGTAGCAATGTATGGTTGCGAGAGTTGGACCATAAGGAAGGCTGAGCGCCGAAGAATAGATGATTTCGAACTGTGGTGCTGAAGAAGACTCCTGAGAGTCCCTTGGACTGCTAGGAGATCAAATCAGTCAATCCTAAATGAAATCAACCCTGACTGTTCCCTGGAAGGACAGGTACTGAGGCTGAAGCTCAAATATTTTGGCCATCTAATGCGAAGAGAGGACTCTCTGGAGAAGACTCTGATGCTGGGACAGATTGAAGGCAAAAGGAGAAGGGGAGGGCAAAGGAAGAGATGGTTAGACAGCATCACCGATGCAACGAACATAAAAATGAGCGAACTCAGGAAGATAGTGGAGGACAGGAAGGCCTGGCGGGATATGGTTCATGGGATCACGAAGGGTCGTACATGACTTAACGACTGAACAACAACAAGGCCTAGTAACAGGATGAACAAATGACTATTTGTGAAGTTAAAAGTTACCACAGAGCCCATAGAGATGACCAAAATACTCTGAAGTATTTTCTCACGCTGGGACAGCTTTGCATCATCTTATCAAGTGGTATGGAAGACCTTTTCTGTCATCAGGCACAAATTAATTTATTATTTATTTTATTATTTATTTAAAAAATTTGTAGCCCGCCTTTCTCCCGAGGGCACTCAAGGCGGCTTACAACATATTAAAATACACATGAACACATTAAAATTAATAAACACATTAAAATAATTAATTAATTAAAACAATTTAAGTTAAAATAAACAACCCCAGTGGGTCACCTGCATTTAGATGTTAAAAACCATTTGTTAAAAGGTCAGCCCACCATGTCAGACATTAAAAGCAGTCCTAAATAAAAACGTCTTAAGGCCCAGCCAAAAGGCCTCTAAAGAGGGAGTCATTCTTAATTCCAGGGGGAGGGAATTCCATAATTGGGGCGCCACTGCCGAGAAGGCCCTATTCCGCGCCGCCATCCCCCTCACTTCTGTCAATGGCGGCACGGTTAACAGGGGCCCCCCTGATGACCTCAGAGTACGGGTCAGATTATAAGGAAGGAGGCGGTCCCTCAAATACCCTGGACCCGAGCCGTTTAGGGCTTAAAAAGTCAAAACTAGCACTTTGAATTGTGCCCGGAAACGAACCGGCAGCCAGCGTAGCTGCCGAAGCAACGGTCCGACTGAGTCGATTAATGCAGTAGAATGTGTGGTAAAATGATTGTCTCTATTCATGCTTTATAATTTCTTGCAACACAGAGAGCAGAATTTTACCATATGTCTGTTCCTGGTCAGAAATCCAGCAAATTGGGAACAGAAACAATCAGTCTTCAGAACTAAGATGTCCCAGTGTTGATGTTTTAGTATTTATTATTTTAAATATATTGATAATGTGTTGAAATACTCTAACACACACACTTACACATGTGTGAAACAATTCTTACATCCCCTGACGGTACTAGAAAGAAAGAAACAATCCAATCCTATTATTTTGCCCCCATCAATGCAGTAGTGCTGAAATAGCTACCGCTGCATCCGGGGGGGGGGGGGGGAGTTGCGGAGGTCTCCTCTGGAGAAGAGAACAATCGTTGTAAGTCTCCATGGGGTGTGTGTGTGTGTGTGTGTGTGTGTGTGTGTGTGTGTGTGTGTGTGTGTGTGTGTGTGTGTGTGGTGTATATTTGGATCTGCACTAGAGAAATCACTGGTGCAGGTCTGTGTGGACCCGTACCTTGGGATTTGGTCCTGGAAGGAGGTTAGGATTCGGTGGCCACATCTGCCACCAAACCTACCCCTTTCCTGGACCCAATCTGTCCATTCCATGCCCCCCATCACCACCTCATTCTGCCTCCACCCACCCCATCCCACCTTCCTTGCCAGCTTACCTCTGTTGGCGGCTTCTTTCAGCTGTCCTGGAGTGTGCGGGAAGGCTCTGGCACTCCAACAGTGCATAAGTCCGCACGCTTCTGGAGCACCGTTTACAACTGGTGCTGACAGCTTTACAGCAGCTTTAATGTGTTCTGCTTCCACCCAGCCTGAGTAGGATTGGGCTGTAAGTACATGTTTTAAATGGACTATTATAAGGGTTAAGGGAGAAAAAGTTTCCCAAGGACTTTTAAGGCACTTTAATGTTGCTAGATAAACTTATAATAACTTTGTGGTCTGCCAGCATATCCTGTGCATCGGATTGGGCCCTAAATGGCACGTTTGCAACAGAGCGCTCCGTCTCCCTAAACTTGGGCAGGGTTGCGCTGGCAGTTGTTTTATTTTTTACGGCTTGTTGGCCATAACTTTTGATAGAATTCAACATGGTTTGTTTCATTTCATTATGCATGAAATTATGCACTGAATGATATATAATATGATGGTATTATTCATAAATACAAAGTTTTCACAATTTTTGGCCACTAGTGGTATCAACCCCACACCCGAGGGTGTCACCTGGTGCAGTCTGCACCCCCTAGTTACACCACTGTTCTTAGCTATGTAACCTTTTGCTAGAATGCAGAGGGGATATCCTGGGGGTGGCACCTGGCCTGGATGCTTTTAAAAGTGCGCGGTTTCCATATTGGTTCATTCAATATCTAAATACCTAAATACCTAAATACCTAAATACCAATTCAATATCTAAATACCAAACTTTTTTTTTACTTTAAAACTGCTATCTGTCTATTGATGCTCCTTGACAGGAAAGACATTGGGACTACTGGCTGAGCTCTAATGATTAGAATCATTTAAAAATCATCAATAAACTACAAGCTTCATCAGCAGCTCATCTTTGACACGACTGGAGTGAGCACACAGCAAGACGGCAGCGTCCCGCGTTCCAGACTCACCCGCGGTCACCTTAATGCTCTTGCGTCCCTCATTCTTATGCATGCAACAAAGTTCTCTCAGCTCAAGTACCCTTCTTCGCATTATAAATCTGTTGCAGAAACATCTGAGATTCACAGCTGGATGTCAAGGGTGATCCATCTATTCTGATCTTTAAATGTTCTCTGTGGGCCATCCATCAAACACTTGAACAGCCCTTTTTCCTTGAAACTGTAGCATTCTTAGCATCACCAAAGAGCAGCAAAGAAAGTTAAACTATTGTCCAAAAACATTGTGAAATCATATTAACCCCCCAAACATGTAGTTATATGTGACTCCCCCCGCACTGTTTCACAATTGGGTTTGGGAAACGAAGCTATAGTAAAAAACAACAACAACAACAAAAAACAGCAGCAACATTACAACAAACCAGCAGAGACAACTTGGTTAATTCCAGGCTCACTTCAGGCTGCATTGTGCTCCTGATGACATCATTTTGTGAGTGTCTGTGTGGCGCCACTGGCAGCGCATGGTCTCCCAGCCTTTGCACAGGCAGCCATGCTCCACAGACTATTGGAGAGGTGGCAGCAATGGCACACCATGGGATACGCTGGCAGACCTCATGGTGTGGCTTGCAGGTTTGAGCCGGTGCCCTGCCTGAAGAAGCTAAGCAGTGTCGGCTTTGGTTCTCACTTGGATGGGAGACGGCAGTTGCTGAGACACTGAGAACCTCGCAAAGACACTGAGAAGGCACCGTGAAAAGGTGGAATGCGGAGGAGTCAGCTAGAGAGAGAACATCTTGACAACCGTCCGAGGGTGAACTGCGGTGAACTGTGAAGCTTGGAAGTGCAGAGCACAAACCAGATGGAGGGCTGCACTCGGAAGGGAAACACCTCGAGCATGGAAGGTTCTATATATGAATAGAATAATACTGTACTGTAAAGACCCTTATTAGGTCTAAAGATAGCCTGCCTATGTAAACCGCCTTGAATAAATCTGATGAGAAATCTGATGATGAGCAAGGCGGTATATAAATACAGAAAATAAATAAATAAATATTACATGGATAGGATTGGACCCTAAGTGGGATTCTACGTATGCACTTCTGTGTCAAACAGCAGCTTATGTTTGTGGCAACATCCATAAACTGGGGCTTAGCTACATAACCTTTTCCTAGTATGCTGAGGGGATGTCCAATGTAATGTGCACTGGGACAAAAGGAAAACTTAACTTTGCATATTTACTGATGGAGCTCAAACCACCCTGGTGCCTACAGCTATTGAAATAAAAACGAACAACTGCGTTTTGGAGTCCGAATGCCTGAGTGGATGGACCTTGGCCGGATCCAGCCAGACATTCCTGCTTTGATTTATTCTTTCCCAGCTTCACGTCTTCTTGCCTCTTGATCCCTTCACATGTCAAGGCTTGCTACGGAAAATCCTTCTTTGTCAATGTGTCCTCAAATAAATAATCCTTAATGCATGGTCAGTTTTCAAAATATGTATTATTCTGACATGTACTTGTCACAAGAATTTCCATTCCATAATGGTAATGTTCAGAATTTCACAATACTTGCATAATGTCACGTGCACATGATTGTATATTTTCCATGAAAGACTTTCCTTTCTATCTTTTTCAAGAATTTCTCTGAAGGCATTCAGCTACATATTTTGTTGATTTTTGTTTAATTGTTTTGCTACTCTGGGGGGGCATTGCAAAAAAAAAAATCTAACTGAACTGTATAAAGTAAACAAATATTTGGTTGCTCTTAACAGGCTATTAAAGGTCCATGTCGGTTTTTTTTTTTTTTTTTTTTGCAAGCATTGCACTTTCCTTCCTTTGCAAAGGCTGGTGCTGCAAAAACTGGGTGGGTGACATTTATGCCCGTGGCGCTTTTAATCGGCACACTTTTAATCCACAAATGTACAAATGCGGAAGTGTGTTGCAACTCATTCCAGATGCGGAGGTTTATTATTTGATTTGGGACACCCAGTTTGCTAATTATAAGCTTTATTAGGAGGAAAAGTCCATCACAGGTTACAAACCATTAGCTTAAAAGTAGGTTTTCTCTGTATGCCAGGTGCAAGGGAGTGGCAACAGGATACAGGTCTCTTGTTGTCTTGTGTGCTCCCTGAGGCATCTGGGGGGGGGCACTGTGAGATACAGGAAGCTGGACTAGATGGGCCTTTGGCTTGATCCAGCAGGGCTCTTCTTATGTTCTTATTCTTATGCATGTTTGTGGTGTCAACACAGGTTGCTCAGATTACATTCTACAAGTGAAGAGCGTTAAAGAAAAAAAAAAGAGGCATGGCGATTTCTGAAGTCATAGGATCAGATTTCAGTTAAGTCTCAAGGCCAAACGGCATGTTACACACAGTAACGTCAGGTACACGCTTGATACCAATCTGCTTGTCTTTTACTTCTTTTGCAACCATGTAGGATCTGCAGTGGGACTCTAGGAAGGGTGGCTTTAACCCAATTCAGTCCTGTTTCAGATCTCCGTGCAGCTGCTATTTGTCCTGGAAGAGAAGCTCCAATTGGCAGGGAGCTCCTCTCCCAGAACAGGTGTGGGAGGCCTGATTCAAACTGGGACCATGGCAAGGGCAAAGGGTTAAAGACCCCTCTCCCTACTATGTTCTGATGCAGATCACCCACCCACCCCAGCTGCCCAAAGAGACCAAAGTCTGTTCAACGAGACAGGCAATATGGGATTGAAAGCCATGTATTTTTCTTAAAAGGAACAATTAAAAACTTTTAAAACAAGACCCGATGTTGCAGCTTTTTTTCTCTAATCCAAACACATACCCGTTTTAAAAGTACACGAAGGAACAGCCAAAGTGACAGCCAAGATAAAAGTTTTTGTTTCCTTGCAAAGTCAACGTTTCCTCCTAATTTCCTAGGACATTGTCAAGACAGGTACAGTACAGGTTACTGTTAGATGGTCATCACCATTGCCACCACCACCACCACCACCTCCTTACCTCCTCTCCCACCAGCATGTCTGTAAAACTGGCCAGCATGCAGGGACTGGATTGTGGAAAAGATCTTCTCTGGGCCAGAGAAGTGTTGGCAGGACAGGAACAAGTGTTGGCAGGAGAGGAAGCCAGGACGAGGTCATCCTCTTTCCTATGGCACTCCTTCTAGGTCAGCCATGGGGAACAGGATCACAATGGCCTCTACCTTCTCCTCCAGCTCTGCAGCCACAATTCTCGGTAGTGGTGCTGGATGAAGTGATAAACTACCCCTCCTCCATCTTCTTGCTCCAGGGCAAAGCTGATCCAGGAGTACTCCCAAACTGGGAACCTGCTCTTTCAAAGGGAACGTAACCGCTTCCAGAAAAGGGAGACTCTCCATACCCTGAACTGCAGGCAGGGCTGGTGCCAGGCTACTTTGCGTCCTACTTGCACACACACACCCCTAAGTGTTTTGGAAAGACTTTATAATTAATTATATTCTATAACATTGTTGTGGTATTTATCTTAAAATGAAAATATAAGTTATCAATTGCATTCTTACATGGTGGTTGTTTTTTTTTTAAACTAATCTGTCTTTGAGGTCTGCACCCTAGGTGGCTGCCTAGTTGACCTCATGATAGCGCTGGCCCTGGCTGCAGGTCTCCTCACTAATAGCCCCCTTGAACTAAATTTCAATTAGCCTGAAACCTAACTTCCATGCTGTGTGATTTGACTCAGTTGAAATTTTAATAAAAATAATGCAGCCAGAACCAAATTTGTACAGACACATGTCAAGCAACTTTACTGGCAATGCGGAGAGTACCCAAGCAATACTGTGGTTTATGGCTCAGTCCTATCCAGATCGTGCAGCAATGTTGACACAGCATACACTGCATTCTATGGGCTGGCTAGGAACCAGGCAGCAGCCCAGGAGAGGTAAATAAAGGAAAAAATTACTTACCTCTCTGTAGGCTACCTAGTCTCATGGGTCTCCTCAGACCTATGCCTGATCTTTGGCTGGTTTAAGTCTGAGGAGCCTCTGGGGGCGGGTGCAAGCCAGGAAGAGGAGATAGGATCTGGCATGCACCAGCGCGCGGAGGTCCACCCCTGACCCAGCCCAATCCCTGCCCCAATCTGTCCCCGATCCACCCCCACCGCCAATTTACTGGTGACAACGGAGGTTCTGCAGGCTGCTGTCACCCACATGCGGCCTTCTGGGCCTTGTGTTGGTGGCAGCTCTCCGAAGAACAGTGGGGTGGCTGTGGCGGCAGCAGCCCATGTGGTACACAGACGGATTACAAGATCTGTCAGCGCATAGGTTTGGGCTAACATAAGAACATAAGAAGAGCCCTGCTGGATCAGGCCAAAGGCCCATCTAGTCCAGCTTCCTGTATCACACAGTGGCCCCACCAGATGCCTCAGGGAGCACACAAGACAACAAGATACCTGTGTCCAGTCGCCACTCCCTTGCACCTGGCACAGAGAAAACCTACTCCTACAACCAGGAGGTTTTTTTTTTTTTAACTAATCTGTCTTTGAGGTCTGCGCCCTAGGTGGCTGCCTAGTTGACCTCATGATAGCATGATCATGATTATGGCTTGTAAGCTGTGATGGACTTTTCCTCCATAAATCTGTCCAATCCCCTTTTAAAGGCATCCAGGCCAGGTGCCATCACCACATCCTGTGGCAAGGAGTTCTACAGATGAATTACACACTGGGTGAAGAAATATTTTCTTTTGTCTGTTTTAATACTCCCAACACTCAATTATTATTAATTGGGCTGTTATTCATTGAAGAGGGCCAAAACCAGAAATGTAATTCATTAATCAGAGGGTAATAGTAAAGTATATTGGTCACCTAGAAGTGTCAACAAACAATTGCTTTTTAAAAGAATTTCAAATCATCTGCAAATGAACCTGTCCCAGCAGATAATACTGCACTATTTTTTCTAGAGATGTGCAGAAAGATCTATGACAAATGCTCTTGCAGGTAAATAGGATAGAAAAGACATTAAAAACAGTTGCTCTTGACAGATGTCTCCAACAGATGTCACTGAATATGATGTAATTCTGTCTTTTAACAATGATGATATAAGGCCATGCTTAGATGCATTTTAGGATCATAGTTGAAGTCAGGTTCAGACCTAACAGGAACCATCAAACCTCATCTGTCTGAAAAGCATTTTTTCCTTCATAAACTGAATCTAATCAGCCTTATTTTTGAACGCTGGAGTTACAAAACGTTTTGACAATTTGTTGGGTAGATGAGATTAATTTTGAGCACAGAATATAATTAATAATGAACATTATAATGATATGGGACGGAAACACCTGCTCGAGGAGGCTTTTTCCAGGATTTTCTGTTAACTTGCATTTTGCGGCTCTGTACAATGTGAGCTGCTGCATCTTTTGGGTCTGTGCATGTGTAGAGAAAGGGGGTGTGGGGATTTCAGTAGTTGGTGGGACTGTCTATAAACTACACCTTTCTTTTAAAGCCCTCTAAGCTTCTCTTGTCCCCTTAACCCACTTTCCCAGTTTTATGGCCCAATCCTATGGGCGCATAACGCAAGTGGCAAGTGGCCAACTCTGTGCGCCAGCAGCCAATGGATGCCCATCAGAATGGGGCGGGGAGAAGGGTGGATGCAGAGGCGTAACAAGGGTGGAGCGAAGGCAAGTAGTTCTTCAAGACTCCGTTACACTGGAGTCAGCGGCCCCTCCCCCTTGCTGTTGGAGCCATTCTGGCAGCAAAGGCAACACGCAGGACACTCCCCTGTTGCTGCTGGAATGGCTCCAACAGCAAGGGGGAGGGGCCATTGACTCCAGTGTAACGGAGTCTTGCAGAACTACTTGCCTTCACTCCACCCTTGTTTCACCACTGGGTGGATGGATAGGGTCTGGGAAGAGGACAGGTTTGGTGTCCGCGGCATCTGCTGAGTCCAGACCACAGAGGCCTTCCTGGCCTTGATCCACCTTCACGGGTCCATGTGGACTTGCGCCATCTATGGAGCTGGCGTGGGTCTGAGTAGACCTGGCTGCCCAGCACGGGCTTACCCCAAGGAGGCCTCTGCAGGCTGAAACTCCCCCACGGGATACAGTGGGCAGCACTGTGCTGCATCCCCGCATGTAGTTAGGATTGGGCTGTTAACCAGTACTAGGTCCTAGAGAGGTTACAGAGGAGAGCAAGAAGAACACAAAACTACCACTGAAAAGTGAGAAACACAGAGAGGATGTCTATCTCATTTAGCCAGCATCCTAGCTATGCAATATTTTTCAAAATTATTTCACTTTTTTTGTTTTGGCCTTTAAGCACAAAAAGTGTGAAATATGTAAGCTTGTTTCCATAAGTTAAACACAAGCTGGTCTAATAAAAGGTAGTGCCTTATTTGCTGCATATTTTTGTAGCAATGTAGACACGAGGGCAGAGTATAATGTATATTGTAGTACTGTGTGTGTGTGTGTGTGTGTGTGTGTGTGTGTGTGTGTGTGTGTGTGTGTGTGTGTGTGAATGCTGATCAACCTTGATGGCTCTACATGTCCAAAAATGGATATATATTTCCTAACTTTTTATGAAATACACTCAAGGATGCTGTCTATCGTATCTTGATAACTAGAAACATTATTTGGTGCATGTGTCAGTTTTCAGCCGTTTAAAATGTTTATGGTATTGCCAATGACAATGCCGACATTTCCCAATTTTCACACACTTTTTTAAAAATAGCTTTGCATTTATTTAAGTTTATTTTAAAAATTTATATCCCGCCTTTTCCTATGCCAAAAGGCAAATACCCAAGGTGGCTGTGTATTATAACTTAAAACAGAAGAGGTCTCAACAAACCCTGCAGCACAACATCCTAAATACAAGCCACTGGCACAAGGCCCAGACTCCCTCTATTTATTTCCTTATAAATTGAATTGATCATTAATGAGAACTCATATTCTCATATATTTGTATACTACATTCCATTGTAATAATGCTTCAAATGAATGAACCCCTGCAACTCTCACTAATGGGGGCACTGTTTTTTCATACCTGCACTATATTATGCCAGTATATTAATTTAATTTTGCCTCTATTGTTAAAAGAGCACTCCATCTCACAGAAAATTAGATTCATCATTCTGAGTAACTGGTATTCTAATGACATGCTATTTTGACATTCCTTATATGGAGAATTAAATTGGAGGTATTTTAAAAGCTTAAACTTACCTCACACAAATGTAAACCATCTCCCCCTCATTTATCATGCTGTGGAGTATTGATTCCACACATCTTCCACTCTGAGTTACAGTACAGCAAAAAGATTGCCTTGTTGTGGCGTTTATCATTTCAGTACCATTTTAAAGGCCACAATTTGAAATTGTCCTTTATCTTTGTTTTGCTGTCTTCAAAGTATGGATTAAATTGTACATAATTATAATAATTAGAATTTAGAGGGATCGTTCAAGAAGCCTTGAAACTGCATCTGAAACTGAACAAAACTGAAGCAGCTGTCATGGGAGAATAAAGAGTTCTTGTGCTTCCTCATTCCTGTGTATTTATATTTAAGGAAGCAAGTAAGCACTAGTTAGGTTGTATCTGACTTGGGGCAGGCTATTTGAAAAATGGTCTCTTTCCATATACCAGTAAGCCTGCCTGCTGATTCAGATAACCTTTAGGGTCTCTGTTCCATGTTATGCTACCAGCTACAGCTCAACTGGCAGAAACATGTGACTGGGCCTTCTCAGTATCAAGGCCTAGACTGGGGAACTCTATTCCTCCAGAGCAGGGGTGGGGAACCTATTTGCAGTGGGGGACCATTTTCCCATAGGGAAAATTTGATGCGGACCAGCTGTCAGGCCGGCCGATTTTTGGGGGGCCCTCCCTCCCTCCCACCCACCCACCCACCGCTCTCCTTATCTCAGCTCCGGGCTGGGGCCACCGCCGCCGCTTTCCCGCACCTCCTCGGCGCCTCCTCCTTTTAAAAGCGGCCTTCCTGGACCTGCGCACAGCGCCGCTGAAGCCGAGATTGAGAGGGCAATCTCGGCTTGAGCGGTGCTGTGCGCAGGTCCAGTAAGGCCGCTTTTAAACCGAGGAGTTGCGGGAAAGTGGCGGCGGCAGAGCCTCCGGTCCGGTCCCGCGCGGGCCGGACCGGATCGTCCCACGGTCCGGATCAGGCCCGCGGGCCGGAGGTTCCCCACACCTGCTCCAGAGGGTGACCTCTGCAAACTTCCTGGTGGGTCAATAACAAATCTTTTTATTTGATTAGGTGCTTGAGCTGTAGCCTGTGTGTTGTTTGTTTTGCTCTGATTGCTTATTATTATTATTAATTTATTAGATTTCTAAACGGCTTTCCCCCCCCCCCCATGGGGAGGACTCACTACCATCATATACTTTTAAAAATTGTTCTCAGTGTTTTTTATTGTTCTCATTTTATGGGAAGCTGGCTCAAAATGGTTGGAAAAGCAGCATGTGAATACTGATAATTAACAAATAGATAACGAATATCCTAAGTAGCATGAGTATCACAGTGCTCACTCAAACAGTAGCGTCATTCAATGGAGGGCCCTGGCGCCCTGGGCACCAGGTGCTGACCCCAGGAGGGCGCAATCGCGGCTGTGTGCAATCGCGGCTGTGTGTCAGTGTGTAAGGGCGACTCACGTGCGCTGGTGGCTCTTTGCAGCCGAGACAGCTGCGTTTCGGCCCTCCTGCCCGCCCAGGCTGCCGTTCGGCTCCAAAAAGGAAGCCAAACGGCGGGGGGGGGCTGTGATTGGAGGCGCGCGGTGATGGCTCCTGTCACGTGAGGGCAGAGTTATGCCACTGCACTCAAATGTTCTTCGTTTCCTCTTTAGCCCTTTGCAAAGCTGATCCTGAGGATCAGGGACCTTTGGGACCAGTGTGGGATGTGGAATGGGAGGGCTACAGTGGGGATGAACTTCCAAAAACCAGTTACAGGCACTTTCTGGGAGTGGTAGCATTTCACAGACCCAGTGATCTGTAATAGGAAATGGGATGCGGCATATCACTTGCATTAGCACCATTGCTTTCACACTACTTGGGATATATAACCAATAGTGTTGGAAAGGCTGATAGAAGAAAAGGTTGGACTATGCTAGGGAACCACACTTTCAACAGAAGCTGAAAACTGAAATCATGGAGAGAAAAGACCTAACGGCGCAATCCTGTGTAAGTGTAGGCTGGCAGAGTGGGAGCTCCACCAACCTGAGGAAGCGCAAACGTGCTTTAAGCACGTTTGCGCTTCCTCACGTGTAAGCGACACCGATGACAGCCCCTCTGCTTCCCTTGGCTTGTAGGCGGGAGCTGCGGAAAAAGTTGAAGACAGCGAAGGAGTGACAGCCCCTCCACTGTCTTTGGTTTTCTTCGTGGCTCCTGCCTCGTATAATTACGAAGGTGCGTGAGGTGCTTTCTACTTGCGCGGCTTTGGTGCACAGGGCCCCCCGAGGAGAGCCCAGGCCACGCTGGTGCAGGCCGCAATGGGCCTAGGATACAGCGACCGGCCCTTTAGGCTGGCTGCTTAAAGTTACACAGGATTGCGCCGTAAGTAAGGACTTGCTGTATAGCAAATTTACCTCTTTGCAAAACTGAAACCTGTTTTTCTTAACTTGGTGCATACCTTTTTGAATATGCTATGTGCATGTCCTAATGAGAATAATCATCATCATGTGTATGCAGCATTTGAAATTTCAAAAATTGGTTCGTCTCTTAAACACTATGGTTGCGCCCACATTTTCCCTGTCCCGCCTACTTATATCATTGCATTTCGCTCACAGACATGGTTAGATTAAAAATGTAGAGAGATTTATTTTTGATAATAATTTGTATGGAAAAATATAAATAAAATGCAGCAGGCAATAATTTCTTAAAAATTGTAACTTGGTATACAATTGTGAAAAACACTATATATGTAAATGTTCCTTCCTATCTACGTGAGTTGTATCCTGCGGGAAATTTTCAGATGGTATCATCCTTCCGGAGCGCGCCGCTTTGCGGCGCTATTTAATTATAGGGGCGGGGCGCCCACCCCGCCCCTTGAACCAGGCGCCAGAAGAGCCTGTTACGCCTCTGTAAATAAGGGGAAAATGGAAGAAAATAAGCCTGGGGACACTTTTCTCTCTGCTCCTGTAACTGGTCTGTGCTTTGAGTAGCTTTTGATTTTCCTCCTGTCTCTCCTCCTATGAGCTTATGAGCTGTTCATCTCTTAAAGCCACTAGAATTGATTGGTTTTAAGGCCAGGACAATCAAAACACAGCACATTTTTACTGAATACGCAATCAGCTCCAAGAACTCAATGGCATGCAATGTGATGATGGCAAATGGCATAAAATGGACTTTTAATTTTGTTTTGCCTTTAATATGTTTATTTTAAACAGCCATGTTCTTGCTTGTTTTTTTAATATTGTTTAATGAAAAAGCATAAATGGCTTTTGAAAGGTCAGATGAAAGGGGTAGGTTTATCAATGTCTATCATCGTTATCATCATTTCTAATAGCAAACTTGGATTCTCTATCAGTTTAGAAGCAATAACGGGGCCACCCAATAATCAGGTATAGTTTCTACATACTGAGAGGAATACCTAGGTTCACAGAAGTGCATAAGTTGTATATTAAAAGAAAATGGGCGTTGAAACTGCAAAATGCCCCTGTGAGCTTCCAGATCCACCGCAATATTGAGGGCATAGGGATAAGAAAATGCCAGAGGAACTCATAGTGTTTATAAGTGGAGGGACTTTATAGTGTATATAAAGGAAACTTCCAAGTCCCCGCTCAACTCTAATGATGCTTCCTTCTGTTTGGGTGGTAGTGGGGATGCTTCTGCTGCCCCATCACAACTGTCCTAAAATCCTTAATTTCTCTATCATTTTCTAGGAGCAGCCCTGACTTCCCCCCCAAGGAAGAAAGTATCTAAAGGAAACAAAAGTCAGGCAGATTGTCTGAGTATCTCAATTACATCTATGGTTGAGGGTTGTTGAACTACTGGGCATTGTAGTTAACTGTTAACTAAAAAGGAAATACTGTATGAAAGAAGAGAGAGGGGGAACTGGACTACTGTACTTGAGACCCTAACAGCTTATAGTACCTTGGAGGTGAGCATTACGCTCTCCACGGGGCAGCCTGGGCCTCCCCAATCCCCCCAATTTTGCTATCCCTGGAGCATGTGCATGAGCCTGCCAAGTGAATAAAGAGAGGGGGCAAGCAGGCAAGCAAGTCATAAGTGGAGATGCCCCTATTTCCCTTCTCTTCCCTGCAGGCCCTGCGCAGAGCTCCAGGGAACGGACGGGAGGCGGGCAGACTCCGGATTGCTGCTCCCTGCCCACTTCTATTTTTATTTATTATTTAATGCATTTTTACCCCACCTGTCCCCCACTGCCATGGGCACCCAAGGCGGCTTACTTAGAACACAATTATTATAAAAACAATGCAGCAATAAAATAGCAAAAAGCCAGAGGCAGCAGCCCAAAAGTCATGAAAGCATCAGCAGTAGAGAAAAATGACAAAAGATGGGAACATAAAAATGTAGCGGCATAGAAGAAAAGCAGCAAGAAATGATGATAAAACAAGAAAAGACAGCCCACACGCGGTACTTCCTAAGCATCAAGTGGGTGGGGAGAGGTGAGTTGGAACCACAGCAGCTTTTCTCTTTTCTTCCCCCTTCTTCCTGGAGGGAGAGGGTGGCTGCTGCTGCTGCTGCTGCTACCACCACAATCCTCTTCTGACACTCTCAGCAAGCCAGAAGAGGATCAGAGTGCTAACCGGAACAGCAGGCTGGAGGGGGGAGGCAGCTTCTCAGTTCACCAGCCCTCCAACGTTGCCACTCCACAGGACAGTTTGAAGCGGTTTGTGGACAGACCGGCCTTGGGTCTCCATGGTATCCTCTCAGGTGTTGAGCAATGAAGTGTTCTGATGCAGAGACGGCAGCCAGCCAGCCCCAACCCTAAGCCCTTTATTCTATAGAGCACAGTAGTGAAAGGTTTCAGGTGGAGGGGAAAGGTGTCCTTTTTTCCATTTCCTTTTCCTGAAACATTATTCCCTCCACCTTTGTGAGCCCCAAATGGCTACAACGAGGCTGGAGCCCTGAACAGGAGCGCTGCAAATACACTTGTCATAAATGATCGCCTAGATCCCTGATGGCAAACCTATGACACACGTGTCACTAGTAACAAGCGAGGTCCTTTTGGGTGGCACGCCAGTGTTTCCCCCAGGGCCCCGACACACCTTACATTTTCGCAAAAGTTTTACAGGCTTCTCTTGAACGTTTAGGGCAGAGATTTTTAGCAGATCTCTTTTATTATCTAGTAAAACTCAGCGACAAAAAAGTCACTAATTGATGTTAAATAAAATGCAATGTGTTCTATAGTTGTTTTCAGTTCAGTTCAATTCAAAATTACCATTAAAAGTAGCAATAGTCAAAGTACTATTAAAAGTGTGGGGGGGGGGGGGACACACCAGCAGAGTCAAGTTAGGCATTTTCAAAAATTTTGACACACCAAGCCTAAATGACTCGCCATCACTGGCCTAGATTGAATTAAACTGCCTGAGGCAGTATACCTCTGCTTACCAGAGGTTGCAACAGCAACTTGGAATAACTAGTATGTTCATCACACCTAGATTGTGGGTGTCCCAAGAAATATCTGGTTGCTCAGAGACTGAGTGCTTGACCAGACTGGCCCTAGTGTCATCATCGCAATTAAACTACTGTAATGCACTCCACGGGCGGCTGCCCTTGAAGACGGTCCAGGAACTGCAGCTGGTACAGAATGCAGTGGCCCATGTAGTCATGGGAGCTTGGCGATTCAACCCTGTTGGGCCATTGCTGCAGCGACTGCATTGGCTGCTGGTTTGTTTCTGGGCCCAATTCAGGGTGCTGGCTTTAATCTTTAAAACCCTTAACAGCTTGGGGCTAGAGTATCTGAAGTCCCGCCTTCTCCCAGATAGACCGGCTCATCTCCTAAGATCATCAGAGGAGGGGCCCTTCTTTGTTTGCCCCCTTGACTGAAACAAGGGGAGCAGCAGTGAGAGGAAGGACCTTGTTGATGGTTGCCCCCCCCCCAAAAATGTGGAAATCTCTTCCAGGCAACTCCCTGGATACGTTCCGATGGGCTTGAAGAAGTTTTTTTTAATTTCAAATGGCTTTTGGAGGTGGGTAGGGTATGGGGGAGTGATTGATAGTTGGGGATATTGGGAGGGCCTGCAGGTGTTCTTATTTACTGTTAGTCTTATGCTTTTATATTTTAGCTGCTGTTTCAGGCTACTGTTAAGTATGTTTTAATTTTTTCATGTTGTAAGTTACATTGAGCACCAGGTTTTGTTATCTAGGGGAAGGCGGTATAGAAATTCCCAAATAAATAAATAAATAAATCTAGCAAGGCAATTCTTCTGTTCCTGTCAATGCTCATATTGAGCCAGTATGTAGCCAGAACTGTTGTTTTGTCTTTGTGTGTAAGCTGCAACAATGAACCTCTTATTGTGTTTGTCACATTTATCACACCCTTCTTTCTAAGAGTCTTCCAAACAGTACATGGATCCCCTCCATTTTATCCATACAAGAATCTACTGGGACAGGCTAGGCGGAGAGATCATCATGAATACCCTACGGTCCCATGTTAAGCTTTGACATGGAGCAAGGATCGGAACTCTGGTGTATCCAGTTTTGTCCATGCTCTTCCCATTATACAATATTGGCTCTATAATGGGTTGTAAATATGTAATAACATGAAGAAAACAAATACTCTGGTGTTCATAACTTGGCATGGAGTTATTTTTATTTGTTTGATTTCCTTAAAATTTGTTTCTGCCCTACTTCAAAGGCAGGAAATTCCAAAATAATTTTACGTTCTTGGATGAAAACTAGCTGTCTTACAGTGGAGACATGCTAGGTACACAGTTGTCTTTAGTATTTTTTGGTCTAGGGCTTTGTTTGACAGAATGGGAAATTATAGTTTTCCCTGATGCCAAAGCCTATCCTTTTTTTTCCCCTCTGTAAGACTGTAACCTCCAGCAAACTGTCTAGTTTTTAAATATACAGAGAGAAAGGGGGGGTGAGGGAAAAATGAGAAATCAGTCATTTCCCACAGTTCCCTTGGAGCAGGCCTTCAAATTGCCTTGCCCTATGCAGCCACCAGTCATGTATAGCTTTAGCAGCCTATATATCAGGAAACCAGCTGTTTTAGCTGTCTGTTTGGGAGTGAAGAAATGAGGGCAGGAGGGGATATTCCTCAAGTGACTTGGTCGGTCACAATATATAAATGGTGAGCTGTGTCAAGCTCAGAGGGTCACACATTGTGCAGCCTGTCTTGACAACAAAAAGTGTCCACATAGGCCTGCACTTTCCTGCTTCTGAGTCTGTGAAAATACTCCAGGGAGTGAGCCAAATCGATCTGAATAAGCTACACAAGAAGTGCGGATCCTTTCTCCACAGTTCCCAGCTCAGTGGTGCGGAGGATGGGGTTGCATCTAGGTCTTGGAATGAGGCAGGATGCGTCATCAGGGCCACTCAGAGAGAAAGTCTCGCATCGAGCAGCAAGTTTTTTTTGGGGGGGGCAGGTTTTACCCTGATGAGGAGTGTCCTGCACCCCATGTCTGCCCACCACCTCCCTCCAACCCTCTACCCACTGATCTCTGAGGATGTGGTAGTGGTGGCTCACTCTTCCTCCAGTGTACTTTGGTATTTGGGAATACCCTTTGGGATGATTGCCTGCCTCACCCTCTCCAGGCCTTGGGGTGGTGGCGAACTGGGCAAGATCTCCCTCACCACAGCCAACTGGATGACATTGAAGAGGCAGGAGCAGCCCCATGGCTGGATTGCTTGCCCTTGAGGTGGCAGGGCAGTGGATGCTTTCTGTTGTCTACCTCAGCACAAGGGTTGTACACACACTATAGTATTGTTCGGCCTGTGGCAGATCTTTGCTTAAATTGTTAATCAATAAAGTTGTGGCCCAAGTTTTAACCCATTTGATGTGTCTTGTCTCTTTTTTCCAGCCCAATCCTATCAAAAACAAAACAAAAGAAAAAAAAACCTGCCAATGCGGCTGTGCCACCGGAGTATGCGCTGCATCCTGCCGGGGGCCAGCCCTGGGGGTCTCCTCCAGGTAAGGGAATATTTGTTCCCTTGCTTGGGGGTAAGCCTCTACTATCTAAATGGGTCTACTTGGACATGCACCCGGGCCACCCGGGGGTGACACGCGAACAAGGGTGATGCGCGTCCTCCTGGTACTTACATTTTGATGTGGAAGTTGGGCCCGCCCGCCCTCGCATCCGTTTGGCTCCAAAATGAGCCGAAAATGGCACGGGGGGGGGTGCTCTGCTCCTGCACGTGATGTCACGCGCGGGGGCGGAGCTGCTTCCTTAAAGGTGACACGCGCCCCCACTCTGGGGTGACGCGCGTCCTAGCGACGCGACTGCATGCACCAGCTATTTGCTGGTGCAAGTCTGAGTGAACCTGGGAAGGTGGATCAAGGCCGGGAAAGGGGATACTATATCTGTGGTGTCACTGCCACTGATACTTCTCCCTTCTTGGCCTTGATCCATTCCTCTCACTGCCCCAGTTTCCACCCTGCTCTGCCCCCTCCCTGCCTTCTGACTGCCCCCCGCACTGAGTTGCCCAGGCTTGTGCCCTTACATACTCCTAGGTAAATGTGTATGGCATTGCAGCCTATTGCTGCAGTTCAGAGTTGGAGCAACTGGTGGAAACCGTGAAACAGGTAGGAAAGGTTTGGAGAGCAGAATCAAGGTGGAGCTTTTATCACTATGAATCACCTTGGGAGGCAGCTGCTGCTGCTGCTGCTGCTGCTGCCTTAAAGCCTGGAAAATCTTGAAAAAGCCATTTAAACTCATGGTAAGACTTGCTTGTGCCATCATGTACACACATACTATGCAATGGCTAGCACTTCCTGGAGTCCTTGAGGCAAAGTCCTGCACTGGATCATCTACAGTTCTCTCTCTCTCTCTCTCTCTCTCTCTCTCTCTCTCTCTCTCTCTCTCTCTCTCTCACACACACACACACACACACACACACACACACACTGATGGTGTGTCAGGTTCAGGGGTCGGTCTAGTTGGGTGAGCCCTCTGATGGGGAGGGAGCTCAGCCAGTGCCTGATGTGGCTGACCCCTGGTCCTACCCCTGAATTTGGCCAATGTGTGTAGAATTAGGTGAGAAAAAGCCCTGTTGTGGTGCATAAGGGTATCATACTGAGCAGAGGTCTGGAACTGCAGAAAATAGAGTTGATGTCAAGATCATGAAACTAAAATGAATGAATGAATGAATTTTATTCATTCTACATTTTATATAGTAAGTCCAAATTCTTACCCATTTTCTTAACAAGGAAATGGGGTAATGCCCAGTGTATATTCCTGCTCTTCCCTAGCTATGTGTTATTCTTATCGTTAACTGGATCAAACTTGTGTCTCCTTTAGACTTTGCTCCCAGCTCCTACTGCAACCTTAAAGGAGATGCTCAAAAGTTCACAACTGCAGGAAACTTTATTACTGAAGTGATCAGTAAAATAAGTTGCAGGGGTTTGTTGTCATTTATACTACAGACTGACTACTTCAAGAGCTAATTACTTTAAAGAGTGCATGTTTATGCTCCAGATGTGAAAACTTTAATGATGTGCAATTTACAACTAGCCAGTAACCCAGGTGTTATAAAATTCACCTTAGGATGAGAAGGCAGGGAAAGATGTCAAGCTTTGCTTTCCGGTTTACTGTCATCGGCTTGTATAAAATCACCCCACAGCCCTCTTGCTGCCTTTCTAATATTAATGTTAGCTTAGGAAAGATCAGTGATTCCTCTGCCACCAGCGTTTCTTTTCATTGTTCTAGCCTGCTCGCTGTTTTATTTGTCATAGGTAAGAGAAAGCAGCATTTGAATCTTCCAGGCACAAAAATGAAGTGTAGCCTCAAGGCGAGCCCTGGAGCAGAAATGGCTAAGAAGGCCACTTTGTGTGTGTGAACTTTAATAGAACTCCTTCTTACACAGAACAGCATAATTCGGGCGCCTTACATTTCTTCATTCAAAATTCTCCCTATGCACAATTATTCCTCTCTGCCCCCACAGTCAAGCTGCACTGGCGTTTTTATCACAAATCTGGGCTTCCATCGTCTTGCCCCTCACCTACCATGACCACTGAGTTGTAAATGGTTCCAGTAACCAAGATATTAATCCATTTCAGCAGGGCTAATTAGCTATATTTGCATCCTTGACATCTCAACTGACAAGACTGATAAAGGAAATGGCACCTTGTGGATCCTCTTAGCCCTTTTCATGGCCTTAAATACAGTTGATCATTAGGTGTTGGGAACACAATGGCAAGACCTGGCAGGATTCCGAATACCGTTTTATTGTGGTTCCGCTCATTTCAAGCGGGGGGCAGCGGCTCCGGAGAATGTTGATAGGAACCTGCTTCTCTCTCCCTTCCTCTCCCTCTCTTGCTCTCTCTCTCTCTCACACAGGATGTTCCCCATACAGTTTTACAGGGCTCCATTCTGTCCTCTCCTATACAATGTTTATATGAGACAGTAAGGTGACTTCCTAGAGTCTAAGACACGACACGTGAAGTCTAGTGCCATCGGTCTACTTATGACAGGCAACTGTATTTTTCATCTGGCCCAGAGTGTGTATAATTCTTGCTTCTCCGATGGGGGAGAGGGTGGGCAGAATAGGGTGGTGATGAGGGCAGGGAGGAGGGCAGATGAGGCCCGAAAGGTGGGCAGGATTGGCAGCGCACTGAATGCCGACCCCCATCCCCGGGCCTGATCTGCCTTCCCGGATCAACATGGACGTGCGCCAGTGATTGAACTGGTGCAAGTCTGTGTTGACCCATAGTGGCTGCTGGGGCTTACCCTGAGGCAAGGGGACAAATGTCCCCGTGCCCCAAGGAGACCTCCAGCAGCCAAAACTCCCCTGCAGGATGCAGCAGACTCTGCACCGGTGCCGCTGCATTACCGCACGAGGAGTTGAATGGGATTGGGCCATTAATCTGGCAGGCAAATTGACATAGTGGGGTTCCTCAAGGGTCACTCCACAAATGCCGTTTTTAAGGTGTACACCTCAGATGTTTTCAGCACACATCTAAAAACATGAATGTCACAAACACATTTTTGCAAGTGTGCACATTATTCAGGCAACTGCTCCAGGGAGCTGTGTTTGGCTACAACTCCTTGTTGAGTAGGATGGCTTCACATGAGATGTGGAAGCAGTACTGGGAGTAAACATGAGCAATTCATACTTTCTTCCCTTGTACTTCCAGGTTTTGTGTAAACAAGGGAGATGCATACATTCCTTTGGTAGGGGATGCATGTTATTTCCCTTCCCTTGTGTGAACAAAATGTGCATCTCTTGCCCTGCAGACATGTGTATCTCAAGGCCAGTTTGCTCAAGACCTGAAAGCACAGAGGGAAGGAAATGTGAGGAGTTCTCTCACAGCTTCCACATCTCATCTGAAGCAAACAACCCACAGTGACATAGTGGATTTACCTCTGCATAATGTGTGCAATGGCCCTCAGTCTTACAGTGGAAAGTTACGCCTTTATTTTGCACAAGAAAGTGAGGATATGTGGTAATAAAAGGACATGAATGAGTAACACAAGCTTCTTCAAATAACTTCCCATTGACTCTGCAAGCTTTGGCAACTGTCAATTCCAGCTGCCTGCTCCTTTTCAAATATTTGTGCCTACTCATTCACATTCCAAATTGTTCTCTCATCTCCATTCTGCAGTATCTACTCTCATCTCTGGCTTTGTCCCTTTCCTTCCTTTGTAAGCATTTCACAGTTTTGCAAGCTTGAGTCAAGATCAGAAGCTGAACTTTTTACCAAGCTTAGCTTTCTGTAAAGCTTTTGTGTCACAAAACTGTTTTCCTCCAAGGCCAGTACTAATTTTAATGTTCTCCTTCCCAATACAGCTGTGATACAAACTTCACAGTCATAAATCATTGTCTTGCTCTAGTTAAATGAAGATCACAGATACACAAAGAACTCTCTTGAGTTCTCTCCATACTCTCTCATACAAGAACTCTCTCCATACAATATTGGTCGCATTTTGATGCATTGAATGACCACAGTTCAGACTATAGTTTCTTCTAATTTTCTGTTGTTCGCCTTTCAAGAAGCTAGGTTCACATGGACATTGACAAACAAGATGGTTGACAGCGCAATCCTGACTAAGGAACCGGCCTGTGGCCCAGGGCCACCCACCGGATCCTGAGCCTGAGGGTGTCCATTGTCCGGCGGGTCGGAGTTCTACTCGGGGAAGGGGACGCTTGTCCCCTTCCTGGGTGTAAACTGAGGCTGGCCAGATGGGCCTCCTCAGATTTCCGCCAGCTAAATAGCTGGCGGAAGTCGGAGGAGGCCATGTAATGGTGTAGCTGGCCTGGCGGGGATGGGGATATGACGGGCGCCATCCCCCTCCCCCTCCCGGACCGGCTAGGCCAATAGCCCCCCTTCCCCGCTCGCTGGACAGCCTACACGGCCACCAGCGGGAGTTCTTACCTTCCTCCTGCGGCCGCGTCCCCTTCCGGCAACAAAGTGAGGGAGGCCGGTCTTGTGCAGGCCTTCCTTACTCTTGAGTCATCGCGAACGTGCTTTACGGCACATTCGCAACATCTTGGAACAGCAGAGCGCTTGCTCCGCCATTCCAATCTTAGTCAGGATTGCACCCCGAAACTTCTAATTATTGTTCAGATCTTGAGCAAACTTGTTACAGCTCATTACTATAGTACAGTATTCCCCCCATATCTGCTGGGGATATGTTCCAGGCCCCTCCGTGGATACTTGAAACTGTGGATAAGAGCGAACCCCCCTTCCATGGTTTCCTGAGGGGCCCCCGCCCTGCCTCCTATGCAGGCAGGCGTGAGCACCCCCCAGCTCTTGTTTTTCTTTCAGCAAGCTTTGTTTCTTCCTTAAAACAAACAGAAAAGCAGCCTCCATTGCAGGCAAGTAGAATGAGACTAAGTCCTAGAGAGGCTCTGCAAGGACTCTAGGACTTAGTCTCATTCTACTTGCCTGCAATAAGCAGCCAGAGGCTGCTTCTCCTGTTTGTTTAAGGAAGAAATGAAGCTTACTGGGAAAAAGTAAAAGCCTGGGGGGGGGGGGTCCCCTGCGATCCGTGGATAACTGAAACCGTGGACAGCAAATCCATGGATATGTGGGCACTGGCGTCACTACAGGGGGGGGCGGAGCTGTAAGTTCTCCAGTCAAAGCGGTGAATGCGCGTTGTTTTCACTGCTTTGAACGGGTCGGAAGGCGCGGGGCGGGGCGCTTAGTTCTTCCGTGTAACGGAGGCTCCGATCACGGAAGAACTTACAGCTCTGCCCCCCTGTAGTGACGCCAGTGTATGGGGGCCCACCTGTAGTCTTTTTCAGGACCACCTCACTTTCCCTCTATAAGCCCAATATGGTTATTTCATCAGTCATGGATGATGGATGTGTGGATCCATGCTTTGTGTGGTATCACCCCCACTACTCCAGTAAGGTAGACACTGAGGAAATCTGGGGGGGGGAGGGTAAGAGGACTAAGCTTTCAGGCCAGCATTGTAGTCTGTGTCAATAGCACTTACATGGGCTCTTCTTCCAGTTCTTAAGGAGTAGCTGCACTCACACCACTTGGATTACAGAAGAATCCAGCCATACTTCACAAGTAGAAGTAGGACCTGCAACAAAATATCACCTATTGCTCTGTGTTGATCTGTGCAAGTGGATCAAACCTGAGAAGGGGGCTTGGATATGGCATGTGCTGGCGCCGTCAATCCCGCCCCCCTCCCGGGCCCAATCTTTCCACCCCACCCCTATTGTGCTAGAACTGGCAGAATCACCTGCTCTGGCGGGCATCCCTGCGGGCGCGTCTTCCCACTGGCGCACCCAGAAGTAATGCTGCCGCAAGGCGCTTTACATTGCTATTGTGACATTACACACTGGCAGAACACACGTTCCGCCGGCACAACCCTTGCCATAAGTTTTGGTGAACTGAAGTGCTATTGATTACACTGGTCAACACACTTTTTCTGGCATAAGGTATTCCAATGGTTGTAATTTTGGGGCACTGATTCCAAATCTGGCATCAGTTTTTGTCTATCACATCAGGTTTTTGAGATATCAAATATTGCATTTGATAAAATCAATGAAAAACAGCAAATTTACACTGGTCTCCAATTTTTTTTTTCTGGCCTGGCCTTTTGCAGCTGTTTTAGACTAATTTCAGGGTGCTGATTCCAAATCTGATCTCAGATTTGCTCTATCACATCTCGTTTTTCTGCTATCGGCATACCCCACTTTCATGATGCCAAACCTGATGCCGGATTTGGAATCAGCGTCCCAAAATTACCTTAAAACCATTGGAATACCTTATGCCAGAAAAAGTATGTTGACCGGGTACCCCCTTATCACGGTCCAATTTTCTGAGTACCCCCTGCTAATTAACTGCTAATTAATTGTATTAATTAATTAATTAATTAGGTAATTAATCGTTAAGTAAAAAAGTACTAACACAATTTTAAATGTGAAAAATGTCTTATTTAACTGTGTGTGTGTGTGTGTGTGTGTGTGTGTGTGTGTGTGTGTGTGTGTGTGTGTGTGTGTGAGAGAGAGAGAGAGAGAGAGAGAGAGAGAGAGAGAGAGAGATATGCAAGGATCTCTTTTTTTCTTCAAGTCACACTTCCCAAATACAAGTCACATTTTCCAAAATACAAAAATAAGCCCCAAAACAAAATCAGAGAGACAGAAGGGCTCCGAAAATAATTACAATTTAAAATCCATGTTAATTAACACTTAATTAGCTGCTGATGGGGCAGATAAGGGGCAGGGCTTGGCGTACCCCCAGCAAGAGGTCCGCATACCCCTAGGGGTACCCGTACCACAGGTTGAGAACCCCTGTTGTAGCCATTGTTAGATCACGCCCTGCAGAAAGAAAATATTAAATAAATGTGGATATCTACATAAAATGATATTATAAACACACTATCCTAAAAATACTGCACCATATTTTAACACTAAAGTAGTCACTGACTCGCAACAACTTGCAATCATAAGTGACAAAGAGTTAATTTCGGGTAAAATCAATGAAAATGTGGTATGCCGATAGCATAAAAACGAGATGTGATAGAGCAAATCTGAGATCAGATTTGGAATCAGCACCCTGAAATTAGTCTACAACAGCTGCCAAGAAATGTTTGTGTTTTTTTTTTTTTGGTAGACCAGTGTAAATTTGCTGTTCTTCATTGATTTTATCAAATGCAATATTTGATATCTCAAAAACCTGATGTGATAGACAAAAACTGATGCCAGATTTGGAATCAGAACCCTGAAATTAGTCTAAAACAGCTGCAATCGTCCAGGCCAGAAAAAAAAATTGTAGACCAGTGTTATTGTGTTCTTACATACAGTGAAACTGTAAATGTTGCTGTAAATGTTGCAAGTTACCCATTAATGCTCAGTGAATGAGTAACTTGTGGACTGGGGATCTGGGGAGAAGAGGGTGTGCACATGATCTTTCCATTCTGTAGATATAAATGTGTACAGATGTTTTTCTACCTTGGGTGTTTGTAGAGTGATTTGTAGAGAGTTTGTAATGTTTTGTACAGTACTATTTTATATTTGCTTTTACTGGTCTAAAATCTTGCTGTGCATTTGTTACTGAGCCTCATGCCAGTTCTTTCCTGTGTATGCAGGTGCACCCGAAATGCGTACGCAGGAGAATCAGAAATGAGTCCTGACTTTTTTTTCCTCTTTGCAGTGACATATGGGAATATATCTGTAGCATATTGACTGTACCTGATTTTTAACTCAGCTACATATTCAATGTATAGGATTGTCCTAGTTTGCACAAACAGAATGTTCTTAATGGATCCAGGTAAGAAATAGCTACTTGTAAATGCATTTTTTTTAAAAAAAAATACTAAAACATTAGAAATACATTTAGAATAGACCTTTTAAGTAACCCAAAAGTACATCAAAGAAAAACAAAAAGGAGGGTTGTTATTTTTTTCCCTAATGTAGGTGACATTGAAGATGGAAGGAATGGTTAAGAGACCCAATTATTTCACATTTGGAAGAGAGCAAAAATATAGATAAATCAATGGCTGGTGATTCAGCCTCCAGCTCAAAAAGACTTGAACACTTTTTTGAGCATTTCATGACTTTTTGCTAAGATCAAATGAAAGTGTTTTTTTACACTTCTCAGCTGAGCAGTTTTGACCCTATAGGGAAAGTGCTGCAGGGTACAAATATCTTCTAAATGTACGTTTCCATGGACAATAATGGTGTTAACATTTCAGCATAGCGACTGTCTTCTCCTTGCTTACTTGTATGTTGTACAATGCTGAAATCATTAGCTAAGACAACGGCAAAGCCATGTACAATACAGAACACTATACAACAAATTCAGTTACAGCACAAAGCTAAGCTGTTGAGAGGAGCGTCTAGGATTGTATTACACTGAAAATTGAAATCAAATTCTCTACATTAATCTTCATGTTGGTCCCTGTGTTAAAAAAAAGGAAAGAAAAGGTAATCACACGAAACACAAAATCAGTTGAAGTTATTAAATAAGTTCAACGAGTAAAGTGTCTAGAGAGCCAATGGTATCTACTTCCCTGGAAATATTCAAGATGATACTGAGAGTACAGCAGAATATCCTGGGAATACTTTAGGTATAAAGCAGCAATTTTCAACCACTGTTCTGCATCACATTGGTGTGCTGTGAGTGGTCTGCACGTGTGCCGTGGGAGTTTGGGGGAGGGACATATATTACTAGTAGGGCCATTAGGGGATGTGTGTGCTGCATCTTGTCAATTATCAAAAAACTGATGGTGAGCCCTGGCAACTTTAATTATAAATAATAATAACCAGTATTTATATACAGTATTTTCTTTGGTCATCGGATTTCTCCTCTGACTTTAATTCAAAGGCGGTTTACATAGGCAGGCTTTCTAAACCCTGAGGGGTTTTAACAGTACAACAATATGTTCTAATCTCTCTGTTGGGGCTCTGACTTACCGCTGGGCCCGCCTGGTCCCCTGGTTTCACTGCCATCACCAGTCACATCTTCGGCCAGACCCCTGATGGTGCCTGCGGCCAGACCCCGTTCTCCCTGCCCTGACGACTCAGCCGCGGAGCAGCCCAGGCCGGACCTGCTTGTGGCCGTCAGCAGACTGTCCACAGCGGCTACCCCCACCAGACTCCTTGCTGTGTCTGGCGGGTCCGAGGCTGGCCAGGGAGAGGGGCTGCGTGAGCTGCCGTCACTTGCGCCAGTCCCAAGGCTCAAGCAGCCGGCCAGGCCCAAAGCCCTCAACTTGCCCGCCCTCACAGGCCGAGAACACGGTCTGGGCGCCATGAGGAGCATCTGAGCCTCCACCAGACCACTGGCAGCAGGCGAGGCCGTGCCCACCAGGATAATTTGGCACGATCACGCCAGAGGCAGAAGGCCCCTCCCTAGGTGCATGCCACACAGTCCTGGCTCCAGGCTTCAGAGGGCCCTCAGCAAACTGTTATCCATGGATCCTTTCCTATGCACATGGGCTGTGAGCTGCTTGGCCACCCCTGCACAAAGTCTATGGTCATAGAAATGGACTGAGAGCTCTGGACTCTTGGCAGAGCAAGACGCTCACCTGAGTCCCACCAAACTAGATGAATGAATGAATCTTTTGCTATGCATAGAGATGCACATCTTCTTCTGGTGCCATCAGCTGTAGTTCATGATGAGGACTGCACTAAGGCTCATGTGTGTCCTCAGAAAATGTCAGCTATATCCATCTCACTGGAGGAGCATGAAATGCTTTCTCCTTTCCACCCAGCAGAAAGGTCAAAGCCACACAGAAAGGAATCATGACTAATCTAAAAGTTACAGTATCTTACTTCAGCTGCATTAGTTTCTCCTGTCACATATATCACACCACCATTTTCAGAGACTGAACAATTCTGGATATAAGATAAAGTAAAAGAGGTATTATTCAATTAGGTTTCAATCTACTTTATGATATAATTTTTGAAATAGTTTAATCTAAAAAAGTCCTAAACATAAAAGTAGCCACTGGAAAAGCATTTCCAGATGTCAGTGATTCATCACCAGAGAGTTCATTTACCTGCGAGAACCTCATTTAAAGGAGTCTCGTGGGTCGTATTTTATAACTGTGCTGACATCTTGGATTAATCATGGCAAGTGTGGTGCCATTGCTTCCTAAATATCTCCCTCCCAGTAACAAATATTTGGAGTATGAGTGTGTGGTGGAAGATGTCCCATTCAATATTTTATAATGGAGAAACATGCTGCCAATTACTAAAAGAGCAATTTGTGCAACATTAAAGCAAAACAGACAGAAAGTGACGGCGAAAGAGGGGATATGGATTTCTTTGTAGCTCTAATTTGCTTCCTGTGTTAGTTTGCTATTTTTCCTATGCTTATTCTGCCATTTTCTTGTTCTTTAATTGTGACATATGAGAATATCACTGTGGAAAACTGCAGACATTCATGAATGAGATTTCTTTCCCCGGATTGTTTCAACTTGACGTTGGACCAAGAGATGCAGGATGATGGAACTACCTAGAGGTTGCCTCAGGGACTCCTTACTTCCGTCAGCACCCAGGAACAGCTCTGTGCCCTAACAGCTCTGTTCAGGGTCCATGGTCAAATGGAGAAAGACTAATCAGCGGAAACGGAATCCAGGCATCACCAGTAATAGCAGAAAGGTTGAATGCTCTGAGCAACCCTATGTTTGGCTGTTATCAGCGGGGTAACTGTTGCCCTATCAGGGCTGCTTCTAGACTAATGGTGCAATCCTGTGTAAAGATACATGGCCGGCCTAAAGGGCAGGCCGCTGTATCCTATGTCATTCCCAGGCTGCCCTGGGGTAGCCTGGGAGCACCTCGGGAGAAAAGGATGTCCGTCCTCTTCCCTGCACGTCGGCAAGCCTGGGGCCTATGGGCCTCCTCAGATGTACGCCAGCTCTGAAGCAGACGTGTATCTGGGGAAGCCGTGTAAGACTGAACCGGACTGGGGGCTTAGGATATTGGCGGACCACGCTGCCGATACCCCCGCCCCTCCCAGCCCGGGCTGGCCAATGGGCACCCCCCTGGCTGCCCCTGTCCGCCTTCCCCCCACCCCTGCAATGACCGGTGCAGGACGTACCTCCACCAGTGGCCACAAGGACTGGAGGGAGGCAGAGTGTGAGTTGCTGGCCTCCGCGCCAGCGGTCCTTACTCCCAAGTTGTCACAAACATGCTTTACTGCACATTTGAGAAGCTTTGGAGTGGCAGAGCGCATGCTCCGCCACTCTGAGGTTACAAAGGATTGCACTGTTAGTGTTGCTACTTGAAAAACACATAGCTAAGCGACCAGAGCAGGAGAGGCAGCTTTTTATCAATTACATCTGACCTGTCTGTGCCCTCTTCTGAAAGACTGGGACCAGATCTCTGTCAATCATGCACTTTTAAGGATTGCCTACATGGAGTTTTGCTTGAAAATGGTTATGAAACGCCTATGCTATGCTTATATATGTATCTATATGGGTGTTTGGATTTCATGAGTTTTGCTGAATTAAATCATCCAGAGCACACAATATAGAAAAAGCTCTAGCACTTGCCATTTGAGAAACAGAACTGCAAGTCCAAGAGCAAATTAGTTCCTGCCAGCATTTTTTGTGCACAGTTAAGAGTTGTCGTCAGGGTGCGTGCAGGAGCACAAGACAAGCATCATAACAGTGAGGGACACTGTGATCCTAGGAACAAGGAGAACCAGTGCTACTGGTAGGATTGATGGGCTCCAGAACACATGTCACTCACTGTTTTGTCAAAAGGGCAAAGGTTCTTTTTGGATAAAAGGAGCAGACCAGTGGGAGAAGAGACAGAAGCCAGGATTGCTTACCCTGCACAAGCAACAAGTGTCCCTCAAGCAGGTAACACAAACACAGTGTTCTTACGTCCCTCTAACACAAGGGTGGGAAACCGGCGGCCCGCGGTCCAGATCCGGCCCCAGGAGCGATCCGGTCCGGCCCGCGCGAGCCTGGACCCGATTCCATTCGGTCCGGCCCACGTGGGCTCGAACCGGAGGCTCCGGAGGCCGCGTTCACCTCACCCGACTTTTCAAACCCTTCCGGCTGTTAGAGACATGCGCAGAAACAGCCGGGTTGAGAAGGAGTCACACGACTCCTTCTCAACCCGGCTGTTCTGCACATGTCTCTAACAGCTGGGAGGGTTTGAAAAGGAGTCAGGCGAGGTGAGCGCGGCCCCGCGCGCGCTCACCTCGCCCGACTCCTTCACAAACCCTCCCAGCTATTAGAGACATGCGCAGAACGCATGTCTCTAACAGCCAGGAATGTTTGAAAAGGAGCCGGGCGAGGTGAGCGCGCGCGGCTGCTGCCGCCACCGGCGGCTGAAGAGAAGACAAGGTAAGGAGGAGAGCGATGGGGGTGGGCGCTTGCCGGGTGGGTGGGTGGGAGGGAGACCGAGCGGTGGGAGGGAGGGAGCGAGCGAGCGGTGGGTGGGTGGTTGGGAGAGCGGTGGGTGGGTGGGAGAGAGGTAAATTCGCGGGGGGGGGGGTAAATTTGCGGGGGGGCCCCCAAAAAATCGGCCAGCCTCATGGCCGGCCCGCAGCAGGTTTTCCCTATGGGAAAATGGCCCCCCACCGCAAATAGGTTCCCCACCCCTGCTCTAACAGAAGTGGCTTGCTGCTGCTAGACGTCTCCCTCTCATTCACATTTGCAGCTGGCTGGCCCAGTGCAGCTTCCTTCTGATTCCATCTCCTTCCATCTGATGATGATGATGGGTAGCAGATCCTGTTGGGTAGTCTCCCTGGCTCAGGGCCTCTGAGAGGGGGGTGAAGGGGGTAAATTGTACCCAGGCCCAGGGCCAAAATGGGTTAAAAGGGGGGCCCAGGAGCAAAAAAGGGGGCCCAGGAGCCAAATTTACATGAAGGGAAGGGGCCCAAAAGAAACTTTGTACCCCCTGATAAAATTCCTCTGAGTGGCCCTGCCCTGGCTAGTATAGATATGTTCAAAGGCCATTGTGTCTTTTTCATATATATCAACATGGCAATTAATCTCTGTCTTTGGTGTAAAAAAATAGGAAAAAAGAGGGTTGGAACTAAAAGAGAAGCTGGGCGAAGAAAGAGCTGCACTGTTTACTTGAAGATGAGGAAAGAAGCATGTTGGTCTTAAGAGAAATAAATTGTTTCTTTTGCTAAAGAGGGCGACTGCCCGTGTTATGCAGTTCTGGTAAACAGGGAATGGAAACTATGCTGACAAGAAGGAAAAACAAGTTTGATGTGGCAAAGCAAAACACAAATGAATGTTGACACAGCAGTTTACTAACAGCTGATACTGAACCAGAAATTCAAACATGCAATTTTTAAAAAATGGGTTTTTTCTCCCCATATCCCACAGGAGCTCAGTACAGTGGTACATGCTTATGGCTCTTCTCCTCCTAATGATGAAGACAAAATACCTTCCTGAACATTACTCTGCATAGGGTCTGGCAAGTCTGAAGATATTTGCATGTCAGGAGAACACAACAACCTCTCCTATTCAAATTACTGGAGTTCTTTGAGAAGTGCCTGCTGAGCCCATTTGCTTACTATCATCATCACAGCCCTCTCTAACTTTCCTTTTCAGATCATTGAGAAAAAGAACCAGAACAAAAATCATTCCAGTGCTAGCTCACTTATAGCTTGATCCTGTGCAGGCTTATTTCCAAATCCTTCCAAAAGGCTCATTCCCAAGAACGCTTGCAGAGATTAACTGCGTAATCCTGCGCAGAATTAGGCTGGCAGAGCGAGCATTCCGCTAGCCTAAAGTGTTGCAAAAGTGTGCGGCACCGGGAGAGTAAGTGGTGCCGGTGCAGAGGCCAGCGATGCTCACTCTGTCGCCCTCCTCTTCCCATGCCGACTGACCCAGGTAAGGCCTGCTCCAGTCGGTGGGAGGGCGTGGGGTGGGTGGGCCGGGGTGGCAGGGGAGGAAGCCATTGGCCGGCCCAGCTTGGGAGGGGGGGGTGGGATATTGGCACTGGTTACACCGATATTCCAAGTCCCTTCCTGGGCCAAGCTGGCCTTACACAGCCTCCCTGGACGCCTGCCAGCTAAAGAGCTGGTGTGCATCTGAGGAGGCCCATTGGGGTCTCTGGTACTTACATTTCGGCCTGCCGCCACATCTTAAGCAAGATCGGGCTGTAAGAGGTTTAAACTATAATGGGCACATTTGCATAGCATTGCTTTCAAAGTGACAAGCCATTAAAAGGAACAAACATGGCTTCCAGTCCTGTACCTGTAGGTCACACTTTTGAGACGAGTGGCCATTGTTCAGTATTGCAGCAGTCATCTATCTGCTACTTGTAAGCTGCCTTGTATATTGCCTTGGGTCCCTTTGGGGAGAAAGGCAGGGTAAAAATATTGTAAATAAATAAATAAATACTTCTGCCCCTAGTAAGGTTGCCAACCCTCCCGGAGTCACCTGCACCTCCAAGCAGCATCAGTCTCCAGGGGACTACTACAAGCAATCCTTGGCTTGCAGCCCAAGCCTTTGAAAAATTAAAAGTAAGTCCCATCATATTCAGTGGGGCTTACTCTCAGGTAAGACTTGCAGCCTTAATTGACTGTTGACCCAATCCTATCATGGATTGGGCTGGCGCGTGGAGGGCTTTATGACAGCGGAACTGACATAAAATGATAGGTGGTAGGTGTGACAAAGGTAGGTGCGTCAGCGGCGTGGGAGGAACGAGACAGGGAGTGGAATGGGGGCGGGGAAGAAGGCGAGCTGGGTGAGGTATCAGCAACACTCACCTGCACCGCTAGCCTCCCTAACCCCATCTGTCCCCCTTACCATCACACGCCTCGGATTTACGCCTGCTAAACAGCAGGCATAGATCCAAGGAGTCCCAAGGTGGCAGTGGAGTCTTTCCCTGAGCAAAGATTACCTTTTCCAATCGCCCCTCCCCACGGATTCAGTGCACACTCCATTGGCATGTCTGCATAGGCAGGGGGTGGGTGGGGTAGGATTGGGCTGTGTATTATGTTGGAAAAATGAATCTCCAGAAACAAGTTTTGTCAGAGGTGGCAACCCTAACTTTACTGGAACAAAACTGAAGTCTCCCTGCAGGCAGGACAGAATGATGGACAAAATAATGGGTGTGATAAGAGAGCAGGAGACATCAGTCCAGCAGAATAGTCATTAACTGCATAGGTGCAAACTCCAGGTGAGATGGCAACCATCAGTGACCTATCATCAAGTGTTTATGCTCACATCATGAGAAACCATGTGCTTGACGTGCTTGTGAGGAAGGGCCCTGAGCAGAGATGTAAGCATTCATTGTGGGCTTTCTTATGAGTAACAAGAAATTTAGAAAATATCAATGCATTCTGACCGAGTGCATGCTGAAAATACTCAATGACACTTTGTGGCATATTATCATTATTAGGACCTTATTCTGTTCTTCAGTATGATGGCACAGATCTCCACAGTTTGTATCAAGGGAAATCAACTTCTGTTTGTGCAATGAGCATTCCTGCAAGAAAAAAAAATGGCCACATGCCCATACACAGTGCTTCAGAGCAGATCATACTTTTGCACTCTTTCCATTTTAAAAAATCCACCCAAGGATGTACATGCAGAGTTTTTGTTGGTTTGTTTAATCTGGGACATTACCAAACCATTATTAGCCCAGGAATGTTCATTTGACAGTTGTTTCCGTGCTGCATCTCATCCAGCCTCAGATCTTTCTGCAGCTACCAAGGTGGATTTAAGGTCTAATTAAATAGCAGCCAGGACGGCATGGGGCATTTCCTGGGATAAGAGAACCATCTAGCCTGGGGCTGCACCTCAGGCTGTTAATTTTACCAAGTCATTAATCCTTAGGAAATGCCCCATGTCAAGGAGGCAATCCTTGTAGCAAACCACAGGGAAACTAAGTGATAACAACAAAACACAGGTTTGTGACTTCCTTTTCATCAAAGATTCACTTTCAATTAAGTATTTGCAGTACATTCTCAGAGGATTAACTCCCTGTATCTCTCTCTCTCTCTCTCTCTCTCTCTCTCTCTCTCTCTCTCTCTCTCTCTCTCTCTCACACACACACACACACACACACACACACACGCTGCTGCTGCTGCTGCTGCTGCTGCTGCTGCTGCTGCTGCTATCACGCTTAAAATTAATGATGGGAGAACTTCTCACAAATGATCAGGATTTTTTAAGCATTACCTTGGAGTACTTGCAAAAGCATGAGGGGTTTCAAGCTCTTGAGATGAAGAATGTTTACAAAAATCTGACGATTCCCTCTCCCTGTTACTTTGCAATTTAAAGTAAAGGAAAGAGAAAGTACAAACCACTTGCTTTTGCTTGTGATGGGTTGTTCAGTAATATGTTCAGATTGTAAACAAAGGATTGAGGTTCACTCTAACACGAATGCTTGATGAACCTACTGATCATAACTTCTCAAACTGGTAGCTGTGTTTTGCCTGCCAAAGCAACATAGCTTGTTCAGCAATATATCTTCTGCAATATATTTTCTGATATACGATGGTCCCCAATTTGCCGTTACGGATGGTTAAGCCCTTTTTGTGCATGTAACATGGTCTACCTTGGTTCCTTCTGTTTCCTGTTGGTGGCACACCATCTCTTGGAAGATATGGGACAGTAGCTGTGTTTGGTATATATCATTCTGTATTACTATATGTCTTTTGTCTGTTTCCATTGGGTGGAGTGGGACAGAGTCTCCTCTTTTAAAATCCGCTATAAGTTTTTTCTTAGCTTTCACTTTAACTTTATTCAGGTTCTGCCTGTTCCTGTATTGTACCCTTCCCCAAATTCCAAACGGATGAAACAAATAAACCAGTGGCGTCACGATGCAGCCCCCCCCCCCGTGACGTCACCACCGGAAGTGGCATCATTGCTGCAAATCCCTTCGGAGATGCAGGGTGGGAGGGTGGGCCAAACTAATCGCCATCTCTACCGCCCACTGTTCCCGCCACCAGAATGACGCGGTTGTCGCCCTGTGCCTCTTTGCCACCACGTCACCTGGGGGCCCACTGCCCCCCCCGATGACGCTTCTGAAATGAGCTACTGTATAGATCTAACCTTTCATTATATTCCAGGTTAGCAGTGAGAGGGAAGGAGGTGATTGGTGCTTCCTCTCCCCTCACTTCCAGGTGTGTTACTTGTCACATGGGGAGAATGCATACCTCCTCACTTTGAACAAGATGGAGAAGTCTTGGGGCGAAGTAGCACAAGTCTCTCATGCTGCTGCTCAGGAACATCCGCAATGGCTTTAGCAGTCTATATCAGCATTTCTCAAACTGTGGGTTGGGACCCACTTGGTGAGTCGTAACCTGATTTCTGGGTGGTCCCACAGAGCCTCCGATGAAAATACGGGTGATGGAAAGATCAGATAACTAATTGCCTCAAGCCCTGAGGCTATTCAAAAATCAGATAGCTGCTAATTGCCCTGCAAAGAGCTGAGCTCCTGCAGTTTGCAAGGAGCTGAGCTCCTGCAGCTTGCAAGCTTCTGTAAATATAGGGAACCCCATGTTTGATCATCTTTTTCTGGTGTTTTTTCCCCCCAAGTCTGTCAATGACAGGTAGTGAGAGTAGGTGAAGGGTGGGTCACATAACTAAGCCCCTCAAGACTTGAGGCTATTCTTTAGGTCGGCCTCATTATGAGACATGGATTGGGGTTTTTTGCAAATAAGTAAATAAAACAGTTGTAAATAAATAAAAATATTATTTCTTTCTATATCACCTTTTTTAAACGTCTCGTAAAGCTAGGTATGTCCTGATAGAGTGTCATTTTAAAAAGTGGGTCCCGGTGCTAAAAGTTTGGGAACCCTTGGTCTATAACCATTTACAATTGTCACATGGAAGCATGGGCAACAATGTCAGGGTGCACTGATTTTTTTTCTGGGGTAGATTATTATTATTATTATTATTATAATATCGCTTTTTAACAAAAAGTTCACCAAGCGGTTTACAGACAAAATCAAATGATTAAATGGCTCCCTGTCCCAAAAGGGCTCACAATATATATCTTGGGTAGAATTACTGGGTAGTTATATAGGATACAATGTCTTGGATAGAATTACTATTAACCAACAGTCAAATGATTGTACATTTCACATTATTACTCTGGGAGAAAGAAGTAAACAGGAGAAGAGTCACCTACTGATATTGAACATATCCAAAGAATTTTGATATTCAGTAATGCCTGTATTTCTTTTTGATAAAGCTCTGTGTTTCTTTACAGGAGCAATACTTGTCCAATCAAAGACATGCTCTATATAGCTATTTTTTTTACCCTACTGTTGACTTTGTGCATTTTTCTGAGTGTTCTCTTTCAAAACACGACGGCAAATTTCTGTAGAAACATTTATCTGTAGAACAATAGCAAAGTGGATTTCAAAACAAACATTTTCCCAGAATCAATTTTACATATTTATTTTGTTTCTAAACAACATAAAGAACAGTCATTTTTGGGGCTCTGAATGCTCTTGGGACAATGTCATTGAATATAAACGCTTGTGAAAATGTTTACAGAATTGATTTAGGGAAGGAAAAACAGTCATTCTTCAGTGGAAGACGTGCAGAATAGAGAATAACCCATAACACTAAAAACAGTTAGCCACTGAAGGACCATTCATCCCAAGAAAAATAATTCTACCTCCCCCCTCCCCATTATTTCCACCTGACTTGGGTATGGTAGTTCTGGTGCTTTGGAAGGGTTTGAATAAAGTCTGTGTCTCAGCGTTTCATGGCTGACTTCATAGCTGGTTGGTGGCAAGACTTACTCAATGTGGATAGAGTCAACAAGGGCAGTGCTAAAGGTTAGCTAAGGGCCCAGGCACCCCAGGACCCATCCAACCGTCACCTGAGGTCCCCATAACCACGTTTAGGCAGCAGCAGAGCAACATGCTCAGTTGAGCAAACCATCCCATTGCTGTTCTTCTCATCTGCAAAAGAGCTTCCTCAGAGGTCCCAGTGACGATACAGAGGTGCCTAGAAAGTCAATTTGCAGATATGAAGGACTTGAGGAGGATGTGCAATGCACATCCAAGTACATTGCTCTGTTTTAAGCATCTTCTTCCCTCTTTGCCGCTGAGCAAGAGAGCATCTACTGGCCCTTTTTATCCCTTTCTCAGTTACTGTGGAAAAGGGGCCAATGGATGCTGTTTGCCTCAATAGAACTAAGGGAAGAAGGTATCAACCTTGTCCCCTTTCCCCATCTTTTTTTGACCACTGAGAAAGGAAGAAAAGTGGTGAAGTGGACACCTTCTCTTGTCTCAGCATTGAGTAAGTGTTGCCACCAACCAGAAATGGTACAAAGAACAGTACCAGAAAAATCCAGATACCTGGCATGGCTTTGTGGAATTGGCTTTCATAGGGCAAGTAGTTGACTGCTTTAAAAAAAGGCAACAGATCTGGTATGTATGTGTGTTAGGGAAGATGAACCATGAAAAGTCAGGAGAAAGAAAATCCTATCTGATCTCCGTTCCCTTGTGGCATCTTCTCTTCTCAACAAGCAGTCATAGTTCAAACACACTCGATCAAACTTTCAGATCACCTCAAAAGCATTGCTTATTAAATTAGGTTTTCCCCCTCACATTTGTATCCCACCATGCTTTCAAGAAACTCGGGACTGGGGTTCTTCCCATTTTCTCCACTCAATGGAGTGTTTAAGGAGCTTAGGCTGGTTCACCCAGGGGGTTCAATGGCAGAGCAAGGAGCTGAACTCAGGTCTCCCCATTCCAAGTCAATCCACTCCATTCTTCAGGCTCAGTTAATCCCTGTGAGGCTCCCCCCCCCCCCACCGGCCACCTTTTCACCACACCCTCTCTCCCTTTCTTCCAGATGCAATCCACTGTTGGGCTCTGCAATGTCCTAAATGGGAAGGGAAAGCCTAGCAGGGGCTGTAGGGCAAAGGTCAGGCCTGAAGTTGGAGTGTGCAGGATGGCAACCTTGTGGCAGCCATGCCAGGAAGGCTGAATTGTACCTGCTGCCTGGGATATAGGAAGGGTGTGCAAGTGGCTAGACACCAAGGATATTCATCAGAATTGGAACTGCCCTTTGACACTTCGAGGTGATGGCTAGAATTCTATCTCAGGTATGCGTTTTGATAGCTTTGAATGGAGGGACACAGTAATATGGCCGTCCTCTTTAGGTTTAGCAAAATATTGTTTCTTTCCGTGTTTGCATTTTCCCTTCCACCCCCTGCCTTGTTAGGAGTAGCCCTTTTTCCCAACTCCAAGAACCGGGGACCCAGTTCGTTCATTATATGTACCAGGGTGGACAGGCTGCTCAGTCTCACTTTTACACGGTAATGTGGCCATTTACACAGTAATGCAAACTAGCACTCGGAGCCCTCTCAGCTCCTGAGCTATAGCCAAACAGTTATAGTCTCCCAGACTATTGTGGAGGAGTATTTGGCACAGCTCAGAAGGGAAGCTTCTCAATGATGGGAACTATTACGGAATGCTCCTGTGGGAAATCTGCAGAGCAGTGACACTTTTTGAACTATGCTATTGGGCGATATGTCTAGGTCCTGCTGCTACTCTTGAAATAGCTGGAGTCCTTGTATGAATTCATCAGAAAGCCACCACCAGGAGCTCCTGAGGAAGAAAATAAGATGTTATTGTCTCAAAGGCTCTGCCATATTTTTTTAATATGCTATATAGAATGCTGATTGTCAGAGCTGCTGGCCTGAAGGCAACAGTGCTTGCAGGGAGCTGAAGTAGGAGTCCTGGCAAGGCAGGGATGGTGTTTAGAAGATGGATCACTGGGACAGGCAGGTCTAGTGCAAATATCGGTGTGAGTTGGAAAGTCACTCTGAAGGTCAGCTCAAACAAGAAGAACAGGGGGAGCCAGCAGGAAGTGAGGAAACAGCAGAGGAAGAGGGAGGGAGAACAAAATAGAACGCCCTACAAACAGGAGCCTGGCCAGTGCTCAAGCAAAGGTTCAGATTTGACATGAAAACATCGATAGGGTCAGGGAGAACCAATGAGATGCCTGGGAGGAGGAGCCATATCTAAGGGAACATTACTACCACTTCTTCCTCAACCTTGCAGCTTTCCCTGATCTCAACCATTGGTTCCAACTCCTCGCTTTGGAAATCCAATGCCCTTTACAACCCCACTCACAAAGCAAGAAAAATAAGTCTGGTCTAAAGAGTAGACAGTCCTGTGGGAGTCACTTTGATGCTGTCCCTTGCTTCCAGGAGGGATAAACAGATCCAACCTTTTGCTGTTGGGTGAGTGGTCTTGCAACTTCTGGCATCTTTATTTCATGCTGGGCAGTGATTCTCAAAGTGGTGGGTGACGACCCACCATTGGAACCAAAAGCTGTCCCCTGCCCCTTAAGGGGATTGCCACCGCCACGAAGGATCCTGGGGATTGCCACCTCCACGAAAAAATTGCTTGCGGGGCGGGGCCAGTGGTGGCAGCAATCCCGGGGATTGCCACTGCCACAAAAAAGTTTTTAAATGCAATTTTCAGACTTACCGGGGGTCCTCGAGCCCTCCAAAGGGTTTGGAGAGGCCTACGCGACCCTCCACAGGGCTCCCCAAGCTTCAGATTGCCGCTCTGCAGCAATTTACGATCACTTCTGGTTTTCACGAAAACTGGAAGTAGTCTGAAATTGCTGCTCTGCGGCTATCTGAAGCTTGGAGTGGCCTGCAGAGGGATATGCAGGCATCCCTGAACCCTCCAGAGGGCTCCAGGACCTTTGGTAAGTCTGAAAATTGCATTTAAATTTTTTTTTTGTGGCAGTGGCAATCCCCGGGATCGCCGCCACCACTGGCCCCGCCCCGCAAGCAATCAAACTTCTCCCTGCCTCGCTGTCAGGCCAGAAAGGGGGTGGGGATCTCAGTGGAGTGCTCTGCCAATATCCTAAACCCCCTTCCAGGCCTTATACAGCCTCCTCGGTTGTTCGCCAGCAAAATAACTGGTGCGCGCATCCAAGGAGGGCCATTGGGGCTGCAAGGGCCGACATGGGGGGAAAGGGCTGCAAGGGCCGACACCTTTCTCCTGCCCAGCCCCACAAGTGAAGGCCGCATCCTACGTAGGATGCAGCTGCTGGCCATTTAGGTCAGTCGGTGCATCTTACACAGGATTGGGCTATCCGGTGAGATTTGGGCCCTAAGACTGATCAAACAATAAATGAAGAAAAAAAGCAATGTTCACATGTGCATTGGTAAGACAGAGGGTGGAAAAAATGCAAATGAACAGAAGGAGTTAATAAAGCCGTGGCAAACTGCACATGCTACAAATTCAGAAATCATTTTTGAAATTCTAGTTAAACTCTACCACTCCTCTAGCACACAATAATCTCAGAGAACAGAAGCAAAGAGAATGAAAGCAATGTTCTGATCACTCCTTACAACAAGCAAGCTCCCACCATTACACAATGTCACTGTGGAAGCACTCATAGAACGTATTCACCACAAGCAAACTATAATCTGGGCTTGAGATAAAATGTTTCAGCACTATCTACACAAAAGAGATAAATAGGAACCGTTTTAGCAGTACTTACTAAACATTTCAAGCATATTGTCAACATAGCAAGAAAGCGAATGCAACTATGAAACGGAATGAGGTATCTTTTGTGTGGTAAATATTTATAAGCAGTGAGAGAGAAAAAGACGCCTTCTGCATTGTCAAGAGATCATGCGCAGTTGTTTTGAATCACGACTGCGAATATTGTCACTTTTCACTGCCACAGGCAAATCTTATACAATATGTGGCGTACAAGAGGTCAGGAAGATAATGAGGGTCACTCTTGTAAAGGAACCGCAATTTTCCTCTTTAGAAAAGAAAGGATTCATAAACAGCAGTACATGTCATTGCAGGCATGCAGCGGGGAAAATGAGGTGGGATCCTTCCATGAGGGTGCAATCCTGTGTAACTCTTGCACTGATGTAACAGTAGATCCCCCAATGTAAGAGCACTTATGCCAGTGTAACTTGCCGTACGCCGACGGATGCAGGACGGACACCGGCATACCCCCCCTCAGACACCTCACATGCTCAGTTTGGCTGCGGAATGGACGTCGGCGCAACTCCACCAGAATATATATTCCTCCACTCTGCCAAAACCATATACCGGTACTAATGAACCTGTAGAGAATCTGATTTTCAGAGGCCTTTGGTAAAGAGGATTATTTCCAAGTCTCAAAATTACGCCTGAAATAATATAGGATGGAGACTTTGTAGTTTATGGCTTTGTTTACAGGGCACAAATATGTATGCAATTACTCTGTTTGTATACTAATTATGTGGAAATGCATGTTATTTATCTCCAATAGGCTACCTAGTAATTTTTTGCAGTACCATAACATTAAGGCCGGGAAATGAATATATTAACAAAACTCCTTACTTCCTCTTTAAAGTATTATTTAATTTATAGCTGTTTTCTTCGCAATTCCACTGGCAATCATTTTCATCTCTAGCGATTAGTATTTTTGCACACAGATTAGCCAGCTGGGGAAGCTGAAATTCAAGAGAGAGAGGAGGCTTCTGAGCAGCTGCCAAGCAGGTGTTATTTGTGTTGGATAGAAAAATGCCTGCAAATTAAAGTGATGCCAACAAAACCTGCATATCTGTGGAGAATAGGTACCAGGTAGTATACAGGTAAAGACTGGTTTTGCCTGATCTTCTCAACTTGACACTGATTTAAGTGGAATACGAAAAATTCTTCGAGAAATTTGCCCTAACAGGAATGATGTCAGTTTTCTCTTAAGTCAACCATGTAAACTTCCCAGAAAATCACAGGGTCCTATATGTTTCCAAAGCCAAAGAAGTGAATGATGAGTGCAAAAGCATTATATGTGTGAATTTGTTTCAGCTATGCATGCCTCTCTTTTATTTTGGCAGGCAGACTAAAGGTGAATTGCAAATCTAATTCTTTGCGCTGCATAGTGGCATTTTCCATTCAGCTTCCTTTCATTTTCCCTGAAATGTAGCAGACTGATAGCCCAATCTTATGCATGTTTACTCAGAAGTAGGACCCATTGTAGTTAATGGTACTTACTCCCGGGAAAGTGAGCACAGGATTGCAGCGTGACAGCACAATCCCATGGGCAGCTTATGCTGCCGCAGCAACTACAGCGAGCAAGGTCCTTTATGGCTGTCAAAACATGCCACATGCCATTCAGCGCAGCCGGGCCACTTTTGCAAGAGGCGAGTGGCCATGGCCACGCATCAACGGCCTAGAAAGGAGCCCTGGTGCCTGTAAGTCAGCATATAGGGTGGAAGAGAGGCAGGGGGTGGGCAGAATGGAGCAGGAAGGGGAGGAATGGGGTGAAGAAAGGGGCAGGGAAGTGGGCAGATTGAAGCTGGGAAGGGGGTGGTATTGGCGGCAGCGGTGCCGCTGATATCTTCTCCCTTTTCCCAGCCTCAATTTGCCTTCTTGGGTCTACTCAGACTTGCACAAGTTAAATCACTAGCAAAGATCCGAGTAGACCCATTCAGGTAGTGGAGACTTACCCCCGGAGATCTCTGAGACTGACTCCCTCACAAGATGCAGCGCATGCTCCGGTAGTGCGGCTGCATTGGCAGAAATGGGGGGGGGGTGTTGTTGTTGTTGAAAGGATTGGGCTGTAAGTCACTACACTACATCAGCTGTGAAGGACAATATTTTATTAATTAATTCATTGTGAGAATGTTAGCTTGCCATTCCAATTAAAGACTATGTATTCAAGGTGGCTCACATTAATGATTAGGGTAAAAAAATAAGTAGTGATAATAACAATGCAAAACAACAACAATAATAGTAATGCAAAAAACAGAAAACAATCAAGAATAGCCTCCATAAGATCTCTCTCTCTCTCTCTCTCTCTCTCTCTCTCTCACACACACACACACACACACACACGGACCGATGGACGGACCTCTAAACTAAGGCCAAAGGCTTGCTGAAATAAAACGTTCTTCAGCCTATGGCTGCAGATAGTATTGGATGCTAAGCAGACCTCTCAGAGCAAGGCATGCCACATCATGCTGGACACTGGAGCCAAACAGGCCCCTCCCTGTGTTCCCGCCAACTACAGACAATGGTGGGACACACAAAAGGGACTCTTCCATTGGCCTCCATGGATGGGCAGAATCATATGGGAGGAGGCGGTCCTTTAAGTATGGTCAGAACTAGATGCTACAAAATGCCTGGGGTTCCCACTGAAAAGAGTAATCTGATGAATAACATGCACAAGATTGTTTCATGTTGCAACGAGTATCAGTTGGCCTTGTTTTCTTCTTTTCAAAAGTAGTCTCACTGAGCACTTTAAAATTTCACACAATTGAGGCTTTTTCACTCACTCTCTGGTCAGGCCTTCTGTTCATTTCAACATCTGTCAGCTGATTTGCAGAGCTGACCTAACACTGTAAGATGAAGCTTTAAAACCATCTTCAAAAGAGTGACCCAAAGGGTTAAATATGTGTTTGGCTTTTGAAAAAGCATGAAACATAACCAGCTGAGTGCACTAAGCATACACTCACAAAAAAGAATGTAACTACTTCTTTCATCCTTGGCTTCTTTAATTATTTGCGTTGCTGAACTACATAATGAAAATCAGAACAATAATGTATTTTCTCTCTGTGAACACTGATTTTCATTAAGCTTTATGGAAGTTTAATCCAATTTATGGACTTTCACATCCAGATCCTAATTCTGACATTGTTTGTATTTGCTTTCCACTGTTTTAAGCTTCCTGATTGCAAAAGAAACTTGAGTACACTGGGATTTTTTTAAGTCAGGAGACAAAATAACTCTCTGGACTTCTGCTAAAAGTCTGACTGTGCTTTGTTTCAGCCATGTTGAGAGCATCCTTCAGTAAGTCCCACTTTCAAATATCTGTGGGGAACAGAAGCCTACAAATGACCAATGACACAGAACCCCAGGATCTACACTGGCAACTAGTTGCCCCTCTTAGCTCATTCCAACCCCAACGGTTACCGGTTAAACCAAATCCTCTTGCCTTTTTCGTCTTCATACTTTTTCTTTCCTCTTCTCACTGCTGCTTGCAATATCTCTTGATGAGAGGGTAAAACATCACCACCGAAGACAATGCAGTGATTCTTGCCTAAACCTCTCCCCCCACCAATAGTATTTACTTTGTGGAAGAACATGCGGTTGGTAGCAGGGGCGTTGACAAGGAGAAGCGCGTGGGGTGGGCCGCCCAGGGGTGACGTACGCACAAGGGTGACGCGCGTCCCCCCAGTACTTACAGTTTGTTCCTGAAGCTGGGCCCGCCCTCGCGTCCGTTTGGCTCCAAAATGAGCCGAAAATGGCGCGGGGGGAGCTCTGCGCCCGTGCGTGACGTCACGCGCGGGGCGGAGCCGCATTCTTAAAGGTGACGCGCGCCCCCGCTCTGGGGTGATGCGCGTCCTTGTGACGCTTCGGTGTTCCCCTCATAACACTAGTTCTATCCAATGATCTTATGTTTCCTCTTACTGTTTCTGAGCTACTAAAAGTTACACAAGGTGCTGTCAAAATGCAAAAGCCACACAGGCTGCTTAGCTCCGCGGCCATCCTGAGGTGTTCCAGAACCTTCTCCCCTGCCTTCCCTGTGATCAGTGTGTCTATATGTAGCAACAAATAGTGACCACTGGAAGAGTTTCTCCTCATGATTAGCAATAGAAGGAGGGAAAGACACACACCAGGGGAGCCCCCAGGTGAGGGTTCTCTGGACCTGGTGTAATCGGATGCCAACATTGTTCCTCAAAACAGCTTGTTGAGAAATCTAGTTGCCAGAAGCTGGAACTCTTTAGCCAGTCATCTGCTGATCTCTGCAAGGTGTTTATCAGCGCAATCCTAACCAACTTTCCAGCACCGGTGTAGCTGTGCCAACAGGGTGCACACAGCATTTTGCAGTGCAGGGGCAGTCAAGGAGGCCTCTTCAAGGTGAGGGAACATTTGTTCCCTTACCTCAGGACTGCATTGCAGCTGCACTGGTGCTGGAAAGTTGGTTAGGATTGCGCTGTATGTCATTTTAGTCTTCTTTGTATAGCTTCACATTATAAAGGGCATATGTAGGCTTACCAGATCTCCAACCTGGACAGAGTGCTAGACCTCTAGGAAAAGGAATGTGGACAGATGTAGCTTGTTAAACCTTACAGCACAATCCTAGGCATGTCTACTCAGAAGCAAGCCCCATTGTGTTCAGTGGGGCTTGCTTCTGAGTAGACATGCCTAGGATTGTGCTCTAGGACTTAACAAGCTACACCTGCCCATATTCCTTCTCCTAAAGGTCTAGCACTCTGTCCCGGTTGGAGATCTGGTAAGCCTAGGCATATGAGACTGAATGATGGCCTCTCTCTCAAGCTAGTCCAAGAACATTTATTGTGCTAGGGAAAATGGACTTGGGCGACAATCCTATACACACTTTCCTGGGAGTAAGTCTCATTGAACACAATGGGACTTACTTCTGAGTAGACATGCATAGGATTGTGCTGTCCATCTATTATTGGAGTACACTTTTGATTACCAGTTGCTAGGAATAAATCACAGGGAATGGCTCTTCTTATCACACCCTGCTTCTGAGCTTCCCAGTGTGAACATGTGAGCCTACAGCAAAATCTGAATGTAAGATCTGAGGACTATCTAGTGAGTCTTTTGGCTTGAAATGAGGTGGTAGAATCTTGAGGCAAAAGAGAGGACTGTACCATTTTAAGCTACAGATGGGAGATGACATATTTATTCCTCCCTTATGAGGATTTGGGGTTCTTCAGTCTAGAAAAAGGTGCCTGAGGTGGGGACATGATTGATACTCCAATCCTAAGGTGCTCTTATACCCAGGCTTACCAGATCGTCGCCGGGACGGAAGCGGTCTACCCTTAAGGGGGCAGGGCGGGGGGGAGAACGCAACGCATTATGGCCCCCCCATGCCCTGCCCCCTTAAGAGTAGACCGCTCCCGTCCCGGCGACAATCTGGTAAGCCTGCTTAAACCCCCAGAACTAGCATTCCAGCAGTGTAAGGCACTTTATGGTTGTCACAAACATGATGCACCAGCAGGAGTAGCTGGGCCGCCACCACAAGTAGCAAGTGGCAGCAGTGGCCCTCCAGTGGATCCTTCACAGCCCCCGATGCTGGTAAGTCAGTGCAGGGGCCAGGAGGGAGGCGGCAAGGGGGCAGAGTAGGGCAAGGAGGGGAGGAATGGGGAGGAGATGGGACGGAATCCGGCAGAAGGAGGGCTGGAAGGGGTGCATCGTGGCAGTGGCACCGCTGACATTCCATCCCCCTTCCAGGCCTCGATCCACCTTCTTGGGTTCACTTCAACTTACACCAGCAAAAAGTCACTGGTGCAAGTCTGAGTAGACCCGTAATGGCACTTGAGGCTTGTCCATGGGTAAGGGAACAAATGTTCTCTTGCCAGAGGAGACCTCTAGGGCTGTCCCCCCACAGGATACAGTGTGCACACTTGGAAAGGATAGGATTTTTGGGCCACTATGAGATACAGGAAGCTGGAGTAGATGGGCCCTTGGCCAGGCCTGATCCAGCAGGGCTTACGTTCTTATGACCATTTTAATGCTTCTTCACATACAGTAGCAAAGAGGATAGTTCTTGCCAAACCCTCTCCCTGCTGTGCAGAAAGTTGTTTATGCTACTCTGTTTTTTCTTGCATTGGGTTTTTTTTTAATGTTGGAGTACAATTGCCACATGACTCAGCTGGACAGGATTAGCCTGGATTCCATACCTGCCACTTGGGGCCCATTTTGACCATTCACTGGCCCAGATCATGATCTTAAGAGGAACACTGCTGTTCCCCACCACCTGTGCTGCCTGCTGCCACTTTCAGTGCCAGACACATGCATGCCTTCTCTCCTGCTTGTAGGCTTCCCAAAGGCAGCTGGGAAACAGAGCTGGACTGGATGGGTCTTTGGCCTGATCCAGTGGGGTTTACTTATGTTACTTACGTTTACTTATGTTACTTATGTTACTTATGTTTACTTATTTACCGGCATAACCAAACAGCAATAGCTGGATGCCCTGTTTGTGTCTTCTTTTAAGGAGAAATTTTCAAGAATGGCCCCATTAGAGTTTGCCATCTATAAAAGTAATTATGTAACCATTATGATGATGGATGGGAACCAACAATTTAGAGTATTTGTTTTAAATACAAAACAATATCCCTCGAATGTATACTTTGATTAAAATCTCTCTCTCTCTCTCTCTCTCTCTCTCTCTCTCTCTCTCTCTCTCTGTGCCTTCTCTTTTTTTTCTTTTCTTTTTTTTCTTTGAATATTTAGACTGTCACTGCTAGCATTTCCTATAGGTTTGTGCCAATATTTGAACAGAACAATGGACTATTAGTACCACTACTGTGTATATAATGATGAAAGGTGGGGATTGATTGCACGTTGCTATGGCAGTTAAGCAATCATTGGAGCATTGTGCTGATTTGCTCGCTTACTCGTTCTCACTTTCTGGATGATTGTGGTAACGGTGATGCGTATGAACTTATTGTACAGACTCAAACAGAAGCCTTGCAGAAAAGAACGATCAAAATGGAGAACTATCCATTTGCAAGAATTTCCTTTTCAATACCTAGCCCCTAATATTCTGAAATATAGTACTTCAGACACCTCTCTCCACCTTTTCTTTTTGCTTTGCTAGTTCAGTACGTAAAGGAGGGGGAAAATGATGATCAAGATGACAAATTAAGAAGGGCGGGAAAACGCAGAAAAAAATCAATCCCACCAATGACCAAGCAATCTAATTGTTCAAAAATGCCAATATAGTAAAGAGCTGAAGAATTAAATCACTACAGTTTTTGGTGCATTGCAAATATAAAGCGACACCATCACAATATGCTCCTAGCCTTGTATAAAGCATTCAATAAGGTAATTTTACAAAACCGGAAACAAAAAAACACACCCCAAAACAAAAACAAACCAAGGGCAACATGCAACACCTTTGAGTGAAAATGAAAAGAAACAATTGGAAAAAAAAATGAAATGATCAATGTTTCAATATGTGTAACAAATCATGAACACTGTCCATCCCATTATGTATTTCAGGCAGCTCCTGTGAGTATGAGAAGTGACAGCCCAATCCTGTGTAGGATATGCTGGCCGGCCTAAAGGGCCGGCCGCCGTATCCTATCAAGTTCCCAGGCTACCCCAAGGCAAGGGGATGATCGTTCCCTTCCCCCAGTGTCAGTGGCAGTAGGCCCAATAGGCCTACTCACATGTGCACGAGCTCTAGAGCTCATGTACAGTAACGCCAACATGGCCGACATATATGGGGCCTGGAGGGAGCTTTGGATACCGGGAATCTCGGACCCCAGTATTCCTGCCCCCTCCAGGCACTGGGTGGCCAATGGCTGCCCTCCCTTGCCACCTGGTTCGCCCTCCCCCCCCTGCCCCTGCCCCAACTGGCGTAGGTCTTACCTGCTCCGGCTGTTGCGGGGCCAGGGAGACGGTGGAGTGAGCAGCACAGGCTGCAGCGCTGGGGCTGCTTGCTCACCGTGTGTCACGCAAGTGCCATAAAGCACTTGCGCGACACCCTTCCCCGGGGCAGCGCGTGCTGCCCCGGGGCTGAAGATACACAGGATTGCACTATGACAGATGAATTATTCAAGTCCCGATCATTACTGCTAGTTCAACAGGCATGTACTCTCAAATACGTGTGGTTTTGGTGTTTTGTATTCAAACAGATTAACCAAAACCCAATTGGTGGGTGTAAGAGGCGTGGCTCTCTCAGCTGTGGTAGAAGCACTGTGGAACATGCAATGCCAGTGCCAGATTGCTGGGGTCTCTGGGGCAAAGCCCTACATTGGGTCCTCCATGGCGCTCCCATCCAGCCCTGGTGGCACATTGGGCACTACCACTGCCCCTGGCACTGAGGGTTCAAGGAGCAACTTGGTGGGCCCTCTTATTGGTTGAGGCCCTCAGTCAGTGCCTGCACATAAAGAACAATAAAGAAAATGCAGTAATGTGGCTTGACAGAAGTTAACCCAAGTCTTGTGACTTCTTTGCTCTTTAGGCTGGAGACCATTTTTCTGTTAAGTTCAATATAAGCACAAAAATGTACATGCCATAGTTGTAATATTAATAGAAAGGGCTAAGAAGGAGCAGCAGCATCTACTGACTAAACCCTCACATTGCCCACTGAGCTCACACACCTAAACAGAGTGCCAGCATCATGTGAAGATAGTCTAGAACTTCCTAGTGAAGTTTTTACTTTCTATTATAAAACTTCATATGAATAAATAATGTTGATGTTCCCTTTTAGAAGTGACAAGGTGCTTACATCCTATAGATCTGTAACCTGATGTTGCCAGTCGATCACATCGCAGTAAGACTCTGTTACCCTTCCACTTGCAACTCAGCTCAAATTGAGCTAAATTGATGCTGGAGTACAAGGAAATTTGTTTGCCTGCGACTTCTCTGAGTATTCTGTTTCATTCATTTCACTAAGTGGCACTATAGATCCAGGATGGACAGGACAAGAAGGCACGCAACACAGAAATCAGAATATTCCATTCCTTCTGACTGTGATCTGCATAAAGTCAGAGTGAACTTACATGAACCAGAAAACCATGTGAGATTCTTTCCCATATCTGTATCCCACATGCATATTTGATGATCTGTTTGTGCAATCGAATTGTAGAGAATGCCTTCTATCATATTGCAGAGTGTTCTTTCATACTGAAGAAATCAGTCATGTAACAGCCCATTCCAACCCAACTCCTCTCCAAGTCAGGCATAAGTGTGGCCTAAGTGCAGCCTAAGTTAGGCAGAAGTTATGCCTGAGGTAGGTCAGAGTTATGCCTGAGTTAGGCAGGCTGCAGTTTCTGTGGCTCAGCACCACCCCAGGATCCAGGCAACACTTACCTCCCAGGCAGGCAGGCTCTTCTCCAGGCTCCGTGTCTGGCTCAGGCATGTGCAGGCCTCTGTCTGCATGTGTCAGCGTCCATCAATGGCAGCTGCCGCAGGGTCTGTCGCAGCCCGGTCGCAAAGGGGCTGACCGCAGGCACGGGGGTTGCGCCAGTCATGTGGTGGGCGCAGGGCAGGTGACAGGTGAGCGAGGTGCCTGAGCCCAGCCACCACAGGGCACCCTGTGCATCAGCCACCTGCTGCAGGGGAGAGTGGCCGTCCCCTCCCTCCTGCAGAAAGCGATGCCACCACCAAGCCACATTGAGGCTGCACTGGGGGGTGAGCGGGGGAGGGAAGGGGAGGGGGTGGGAACGTCACACACAAGGGGGGTCTCATGAGGACTGGAACTGCCTCTGACATGACTCGCCCGTGCGCTGCCTGAAGCCCTGGGCCTCCAAGCCCGGGGCAATGCCCACAAAGAAGGCATCCCGGCGTGCCTGCTGCTCTGTGCCCCGGCCAAGACCGAGAGATGCCTTGGGCTTGTCTGCTGCGAGTGTGAAGGGCTCACACAGCTCATCACACCCCCAGATGGGGCGACGACGGCGCCTCACGGCAGGCGCTCTGGCAGGGTGGGGAGTGGCCAGCAGCCATCATCAGGGAGTGGGAGGGGAGGCAGACACACAGGCAGGCAGACAGGGGGTGCTGGGGAGGGGCATGGGTGGGTCAGAGACAGACAGACAGACAACAAGGCTGGTGGGAAACAGATTCCAAGAGAGGGGTCTGCAGAGACCGATAGGGACACAGGGGGCGCTCCGCAGATGAAGGTGATGCATAAACAGGTGCCTCTTATGCAGATAGACTTTGGGCGGAAGTGGCTGCATTACGGGCGGACCTTCGACGGAGGCGCCTGCATTACGGGCGGACCTTCGACGGAGGCGCCTGCATTACGGGCGGACCTTCGACGGAGGCGCCTGCATTACGGGCGGACCTTCGACCGAGGCGCCTGCATTACAGGCTGACGCCCTGGCTGTCACTGTTTGCCTGCCTGAGAGGCCCCCCCGACTCCCCCCTCCCCTCTGTGCCATGGGGGTCTGGCAGCGCCCCTGCTGGGTTCTCCCAGGGAAGGCCGTGGCAGTCCCTGGATGGGACTCAGGTAGGGGCTTCAGTGCTGGGGGCTGTCTGTGTGTGTGGGGCAATGCTTGTGTAAACACTGGGCACATATGTTTTATTGGGGCTCTGCCCGAGGGGTGTCTTTATTGTTCTGGAACATTAGCAGAGATGGTCAGGCAAGGCTGCCAGGGGTAGTCACAGCAGCCAATCTGAAAGCAGCAGCAGCAGCCCTGCCCCATGGACCTGGAGATGCAGGCTCTTCCCCTGTGGAACCACAGCCTGCTCCATAGAAAGGGGAGGGGCAGCAAGAATGACAGCCAGGGAGGTGGAGCAGCAGCAGCAGCGCCGGCAGCTGAGGAGGGTTGCAGGGCTGGCTCCCTGACCTCTGGCAGCAGCTAGGCAGAGGACCGTGGGGCAACCAGACTGCAGGCCCAGGGGTGCTCCCAGGAAGGTAGGTGGTAGTGGACGTTCCTGCAGAGACAAAAAAACAAGGGGGAGTTACATGTCAGCTGGTATGTGGAAGCAGTCACCATTGACGACAAGCCAGTGTGTAGGTTGCAAAAGCCTGCAGGGAGAGAAACACAGCTGATAGGTGTGACACACATAGCATGGTCTGAGCTGCTTACCTGGGTGTAAGGAGAGCATGATCCTGTAAGGGAAAAGGGTCAAAGAGAGAGACAACAACACAACTTGGGGGTAACAACCATGGCAAACCTAGCAATACTGACCTGTCAGTAGACCCTGTGGAGAAAAGTGGACAACTGGTGTCTACATAAGGCTAACAGTTCCACACTTGTGGCATTGTCTGCTCACATGACTACAGGCAGCAATCAGACACAACAGTGGTAAAGAGGCATGTATCCTATATATCATAACAGGCAAAGCAGGCAGCTATGAGACAACACATTGGTAGAGAGGCATGTCATGGCAGGCTATGCAGGCAGCTATGAGACAACACATTGGTAGAGAGGCATGTCATGGCAGGCTATGCAGACAGCTATGAGACAACACATTGGTAAAGAGGCATGTATCCTTCCTATATTTCTAAATGCAAAGAGGCAGCAGTCAGACCACATGTCAGCACAAACCCTGCTCTTACCTGCTGGTGTTGTTGCCTGTGGGGGGGGGGGGAAGAGGGGCTGGGAGAAAGACATGGGTTAGCAAACACTTGCATGGAGGCAGCTGCCCAGGCACAGCTGTAAACAGGTTGGCCACAGCCAGAACAGCCCTCTCTGCCCTAGAGGGAGGCGGAGAAGAGAGAAGTGAGGTGTTTGTGAATTTTGCCCTCCACCGACAAAGTCCCACTTTGTGGCTGTGGGGGACAGAACCCCACGCCACGTGCTCAGAGAGAGAGAGAGTGACTGGAGGTCTGGGGCTGGGCTTTTGTGGGAATGAGGCTGGGTGGGGCTGGGTGCTGATAGGCTCCCTATCTTAGGCATAACTCTGTCGGTTTCCAGACCTAGCAGGCCCAACTCCGTCCTAACTCTGACCTAACTCAGGAGGAGGGTGTTAGAAATTTTCAGGAGAGGGCTGGCTTGGGTAAGGTAAAATGGCTCCTATGGGTCTCCTCGAATTTGGGTCCACCTTTTTGGTTGACCTAAAATTTGTGTCAGCATTTGTGTTGGAGGGGGCGTGTCTGTGCTTGCCAGGGTCTGGAATCCAACGTTAATTGGTTGCCACCTCCGTTACACCCACGGCCCGCCCATGTTCCGCCCACTTTTAGGTCAACTTTAGGTCTGACTTGTGCTGCTTAGCCCTTGGGTTGGAATGGGCTGTTCTTAGTCAGTCGGTCGTAACTTCGACCTAACTTTGACCTAACTTCACCCTAAATGGTTGCGTTCCAGACCTAACTTCGACCTAAACGACTTAGGCTGACTTTAGGTCTGACTTGGGCTGCTTAGCACTTGGGTTGGAATGGGCTGTGAGTGATCTGTTTTTTATATATTACTAAAATAAGTGCAATCTCTACCCATTCTTCCAAGTCCCTACTACATAAAATGAATGTTGGACTGGCTGTTTTCAAGTGATGATGGCAGGAGGTGTGGTCTGGAGGTTGAGCTTTCGCCTTGCCTGAAGAAGCTAAGCAGGTTCAGCCCTGGTCTCACTTTGGAAGGGTGACGAATGCCACTGATGGAGTGTCAGAGCCGACAGAGCTTTGTGAAGGAATGTGGAGGAGTGTAGACTGTGGAGGTATCAGCTGTCAAGAAATGGATAACTGCTTGTTAACCCATCTGAGGCTTGATATGTGGTTGCCTGCGGAAGCTTGGAAGGCAAGAGCTGTGCGGTCAGAACAATAACCTCACTATGAAGTGAAGCATCTTGAGAAATGGTTCTATGAGTTTCTCTCATAGAATAACATTGTAAAAACCCCAACTTGAAAACATTGGGTTTATGGCCAGCCTGCCAATGTAAATCGCCTTAAGTCTATGAGAAAGGCGGTATATAAATACCGTAATGAATAAATACATGTTTCTATGTGCTTTGTTTTGCCACTAGGTGATCAGTCATTTTGTCAGCTGTGCGAGCAGCAAGAGACTGACACCTCGTGATAAATCAAAGCATCAGGTTTTGTATGGCATTTCAGTTTGGTTAAATGCGTTGGACATTACAATTGAACGGATACAATCTTCCTTCCTGCGGAAAATTTTGGGTCTTTCTTGATGTGTCCCCTATTCAGACCAGCCAATCTCTGATGGAGACTACAGCATGGCTAAATTCCATCAGATATTGTCTAAAAATATATTATAACATGGGCTGTGATAGTTTGATACATCACCTTGTGTCAGATTCTGAACCACCAACCAGCGGCGGAAGAACGGTGGAGCGCGTGGAGCAGGAGCTCCAGGCGGGAGGGCATGATCGGGGGAACTTACGGAAGCGCTGGATCCGCCCTCCCGCCCTCCCTCGAGCCGGTACAGCTCCGAAATGGCTTCGATTCCGATGGGGGGGGCGCGTCGACGTGACGCGATGCTGGCCCCGCCCCCCGCGCCAGGCGCCGTGCAGGCTTCCAACATCTCTGCCACCAACAGGTGGTTGGTTAAGAAGTTGTTAAGAAGTTAAAACAGTTGGGAATAGACCTTGAACTATTAGGCTCGCTAAGTCAAGAGCAAGCTTTCCAAGTGATTCAGAGGAGAATTCTGGATATGGAATTTCAGGTGTTGCTGAATGCTGCAAACAAAACATGTTCCCTGGACATGCTAGGACACCTGATGTCAGTTAGATTGAGTAGTAGGAGTATATATTGAGTGTCTGTCCTACAGTGTTAATCTTCTGATGATGCCCCGAATATCAGGGGTGAAACGTTAAGTAACATCTTGTTTTTGTAATAAAGAATTTATAAACGACGTAGTCTTATCCGGAAATATGTGGGTTTTTAACTCAAAAATATGGTCACGTCGTGAGAGTCTACAATTGTATCTAAAACATGTTCCCCACTGCATTTACACATTCCTATTAAGATAGGTCAAATGGCCATCTTTTTCTCCCTCCTTAAACAGAAATCTGCACCCTAACCCAGTTAAACCACCACAGAAAAACAACTGAATACTGTACGCTATTTAAATCCCCTCAGTGGAACCTTTAAAGTTGCTTTCAGGTCTAGAAACTGAAAAATGCAACTCAGAAAACATGTGGGCATTATCTTACCAATGTTGTGTTTCTTATATCTTGAACAATGACAGGAACAACTAGCTACCAACCCCCCCTTTTCACTGCAACGTCATCCCAAAACACATTTAGGCCAAAGGGGTGCAGTGCACAAGTCTTTCCTGTAGTCTGAGAGAAACCTGCATTGTTGTGTTTAATCCAAAATACAGCACGGAGCCTCTGCACAGAAGTGTAGAAGCCCTGTGGATGAATTCTGATGTGCAGCCACATCACAGGAGAAACTTGGCATCCAACCTATGAATGCTATGTTGGAGAGGATTTTGACAACGGTCTTGGAGCATATTCCGAGATTCGTGTAAAATGTACAGGGTCCTTAATAACTATCAACAGGAGACAGGGACTTTGATTTTCAGGTCTTATCTAAAAGACACAGGGAGCTGCATGGTACTCAATTTACCTCCCTCCAGCAGATAAGGGACTGAATCAGCTCTGTTGGAATTCAGATTGTAGTTTCAGGGATTCTATAGGAGGAATGAATAGTACACTGTTTAGTAAGTAAGTACACTGTTAGTAAGAACACTAACCTATCCACACTGTCATTCTTTTTGCCCATCTTTAGAGTATCGTCACTGTCACTGAATGAGGTTTCTTATGAGATCCAATACATTTTTTTCACAATGGGGGGGGGGAGTGCAATCCTGCCTAAGTATCCGGTGGGCGGCCCAGGCCGCCTGCCGGATCCTATCCCCATTCCAGGAGCAGCCTGGAGGTCTATTCGGGGGAAGTGGACGTTCATCCCCTTCCCCCGGTGTAACATGGGCCTCCTCAGATTTCTGGCAGCTATTTAGCTATTTGGCGAGGAGGCCATGTAATGGCCGTGCTGGCCCAAGAACGGGACAGGGATATGGAGGTCACCATCCCCATCCCACCAGGCCAGCTCAGCCAATGAGCCCCTCCCTCTCTGCCTGGACCGCCCCTGCTGGTGCTGCACTTACCTTACCGCCGGTGCTGCGGGGATGATCTGGCAGTGGAGTGAAAGAGGCTGCACCCTTACTCGAAGGTCATTACTCCCTTACTCGAAAGTGCTTTACGGCACGTTCATGACGGCTTGGAACGGTGGAATGCTCGCTCTACCATTTTAAATTTAGGTGAGATTGCGTCGAGAGAGAGAGAGAGAGAGAGAGAGAGAGAGACCCATTGAAGGAAGTGTACTCAAAGTGGACTTCAGAGCTAAGCATGTTTTTCTGGAAGCAAGTTCTGTACATTTCAATTGCATTTACATCCAAGTAAGAAACACAAGATTGTAGTTTCATTATTCCAATCCAGTGTAGAGTGGATTCTAAGCAATGAGAAATGATACATGACTCATATACACTTCAAAAACCTGACCAGTTTTGACAATGCGGATCTAGTTTTTGAGGACGTGCCATCATCATAAGCTTGCATTTGGTTTGACATTGTGAGCTCACAGAACTAATTGTGAGCTCATCTTTTAACCAGAAAGGTAAATGCTACAGGTTCTTCTTTGCAATATTTCCAGACACATCAGTAGCTATTAATTACAAAAGGGAGGCACAAGAAGGGTAGCACCAGAAACTGACTTTATTTCAGGTCTGTGAGAGGCAGCAGCCCCTGACTTCTGAAAAATGGCTTCAAGTTGCACATATGCTAGGTGACTTGAAATTCACTTGTGTAGGTGTTTCATTAGTATGGGCATGAATCTATTCAGCATTGCAAATGTATGCCATTTCCTTCTTCATGTATTCACAGGGAATGTTACAAATAAATACAGTTAAAAATGAAAAGTCCTAATTAACCAATGAGGTAATTTACTTCATTGCAACATAAGCTGCCTTAAGTGGCTGGTGGATTGCTACTTACAACTGTTGCTTACAACCATTTAGAGAGATGAAAAGACGCATTTGCAGAGATGACACATGGCAACAGACATATCAATAACACCTACGACATTAGCTTGGTTTTCTGTGCGAGAAAATTAATAAAATATCTAAAATAGGCCAATTTTCATGCTTCCAAACGGTCTCTTTATTTAACCTGCAGTAAGAAAATCCATTTGAACGGTCCTGCCAATTGCTTAAAAGCTGCTGTTTTCATGCTTCATTAATATTTTCTAACCCAGTTACTGAATTCCCACTGACAATCCTGCGAAAGCAGTCTTAGTGAGGTATTAAATTCATCCAGGCCCTGAATGTCCAATGAAGAATTTCTGAATTTCATTACTGGCTGGAGAGAAACCTTAATTATCCCTGAAGAAACCTTAATGACTGGAATTACCTGGTGTGTGTGTGTGTGTGTGTGTGTGTGTGTGTGTGTGTGTGTGTGTGTGAGAGAGAGAGAGAGAGAGAGAGAGAGAGAGATGCTTCAGTGTCCATTAGCTATTTAGAAAAAGTAGGCACCAGCGATCATGATTCATACCGTTACCACTCTGTGACAGCTGCCCCCAAAATACAGATATGCCAAATTGGAGATGTCAGCTATCGCCTCTTCTCAAGATATGCAATATGGCTTGCTCATTTGTGGTGCACACATGCAGCCCTAGCCACAGCTTCATTTGCTGGCTTCCAATTCAGCAGTATCTGACTTTGCAAGAGGTCTTGTTTTCCTCATCAGGACAGCTGGAAGAGTAAGACCATCATTCATTGTCACACAGGTGATCACAATGTGAGCCTAATGATGGATCAAATGCAAAGCTTGTCTTCGTTTGAAAGAAAAGAAAAGGGCACAGGACTATCTTGAAGTAAAAGTCAGAATTCTGCATATATCAGGGGCAGAGGCGAATCTAGGGCAGCCCTTTTCCCTCAGTAACAGTCTGAGCATGCGCAAAAAATTGCGCAGCGGGCCTTCCTTAGAAGGCCCTGGGCAGCCGGCCGTGGAAGACGTCCCCAGCCGGCTCTCCCGATTGGGGGGGTCCCGCCAGGTCGCCCCCTCCCGGAGCGCGCTCCTCCCTCCCGGAGCGCGCCCCCCCTCCGGAGCGTGCCACGGCCTGTTGGCCGCGGCACGATATTTAATTATAGGGGCGCCTACCCCCCGGTGCTCCGGGTGCCAAGGGGGGCGGTTACGCCTCTGATCAGGGGTGGCCAAACTGCAGCTCCTGAGCCACATGTGGCTCTTTTGACGTATAATGTGCAGCTCTCGGGAATACTTTGGCTGAGCTCCTTTTTGCATCACAATTAATATAAAAGGTAAATAAGAAACGTTCAAGCTTTATAATTATCTACCAGGTATAAACTGAAAGTCCACTAGATTAAAACATAAGTTTAATGTCCATGATGAGTAAATACCAGTACATTTAAACATTTAAATGCTTCTTAAATATTACGGCTCTCAAACATCTGAAGTTTATTATAAATGGCTCTTACATCAAGCAAGTTTGGCCACCCCTGGCATATATCTTGAGGTGGTGAGGAGGATCCATACACTTCCCAACTAAAGCTGCAACCCCAAGAGCATCTGCTAGAAAGGAAATTCCCTTGAATTCTCTGGGATTGCTGAAATGGGGCTGTGGTGTTAAGTACCTAACAGGCCATATGCATGGCAGGTGGGCTGAGTCCTGGTTGGTAGGTGACTTTTTTATTAAAACGTTTCTACCCTACCTTTGCGTTATCAGATCTTGATGGCATCTGCGATACCTGGAGTGCCCGTCTCTGACCCAACATGTCTCCTTGGACCTAGCAGATTTATGCCTGCAAAATAACTTGCATAGACTGGAGTAGGCCCATTGGGGACCAGGAAGTGGCAGATGAGGTAAGAAAAAAAAATCTTTACTTACCTCTCCTCTGCTGCCTGGGCCTCAGCCAGCCTGCAGGATGCAGTGGAGGCTGCATTAGCATCCCTGCCTCATGCAGGCTGACACAGATGGACCAGTGGCCTGAATCAATATAATGCAGCTTCAAACTGAGTATCCACTGAACAATGGATTCTTCTGTGCACAGTGAAGCATTCTCTCCTGCAGGTGCTTCAACACACACCCAACACAACCTATATTCACCAAACCACATTAAAGTTCCACTGATCCTCTTCTAAAGGAGAGTGTGATGCTTAGCACCCCTTGGTGCCAAACATTTCTGGGTTCTGGACAATGGGGAGGGGGTACAAGCGCCGCAAGCCCCTAACTGGACCCTGCCTTCCTCCAAGTGCGTCTGCCCAACCAAGTCGTCAGATGTTTCCCACTACCCCCTTATGCTCCGTGGAGGTTCCTCTTTCCAAACTGAGAAAAGAAAAGGGGGGGGAAGAGAGCAAGGGGGGTGTAATGGCTGTTTTATCCACCATTCCAACAGATTCCTTGTGAGTCAATTACCTTCAGGTCAAGCAAAAGGCACACACTCAAAATAACATGAAAGTTTTATTAAAGTTTAGTCAGATGCCAAAGTTTGGATTTGCAAGAGTCATGTATGGACTTATTGCACTGGTTACTTCATGTCTACACCACACTAATAGGTGCAGGAGAGATGGCTATGTCACGTGGGAAAAACAGAACTAAACCATCCTGGGGGAAAGCACTGACTTCTGTTAAGTTCTGCCTGGCACGATACCCAAATTTGCAGCCTGTTTAGCACATCCTCCTGACTGCGGGAAGAAAGCCATCCTCTCTACAAGGAAGCTGAAAGCAACGAGAAATGACTGTGCTCATGTTGCACTGTTTAGCATGAGGCATAATGTCGATACAAAGGTGATTGGGCCCTTCAGAGCTGCTCACAGTAAATAGGCACCTACTTGTGACAGTCGAGAGCCAACAATGAGAGAGCTTCTTGGAACTTCAAAGAGTGGCAGCGCCTTGCTGTGCAACGCATGGGTTTGGTTTTCACCTGAAGTGAATCCGATCTGCCAGGGGTAGACTCTGAAACGTTGCGCACTTCTGCTAGATGTGCCATGTTATGTCCAGTGGGGCAAAACCGCACATCTTCTTCTGAACCCCGCGGGCCACGCGTTGGACCACCATGCCCTAGATGATGCTTCTTCTAAGTACATTCTTCCTTCTTCTTGGTCCTCATTACCTTCGGCTTCATTTAACCTTGCAGTGGTTTAATCTAATGCAGTGAGACGTGATTTGCTGATTATATCATGAAAGTACATCTCCTTCGAGGATGCCATGGAACCAGTTTTGACAATATGTCTGCTGGCTCTCCCAAACATATGGGGGAGGAGTGGGGGTGCACATATCTCTGACCATCTGACATGCAACATCTAATCACACAGGGGCAGTTCATTCGAACTTCCCTAATGTGCAAACTGAATACCACTTACAAGTAGTATTTAATTTGCACATTGTGGGGTAGTTCAAATGAACTACCTCACTGTGCAATTAGGTGATGGGGTGACAGACGGGAGGGAGGTGTGCACACCTATGCTCTCTCATCATCATCATGCATTTGAAAGGACTGGTGGACATACCTTCCAATCTGGTCCATAGATGTCTGTATTACAGAGGTCACTCTGTAAACAGAGGTCACTCACCAGTCAGCACAGCCAATCAGATTAAATAGCTGAGAGAGCGATTGAAGTTGAGGCCGATGAAAGCAAAGGCAAATTATGTCAAGATGCAACAGGTTGGGAAACAAAAGGATACCCACTGAGTAAGACAACTTCAAAATGCATATTTGAAGTAGTAAATATTTGGCACAGCCCCAGTAGGGTAAGAGGCAGGATAGCTTGTCTCCTTGTGCCGCTGCAGTGTGGAGGGTATGTTCACAGGAGCCTTGGGCTAATTTGTGCTTATGAACCATCCCACGAAGGAAGAGCGGCCGGTTTTGCTAACATGTGACAGATAGGAACCAGCTAATTCATCTCAGTCTTATTTGTCATTGTTTTTCAAAAGCAAAAGACTTCAGCACTCAACAAATGATCTCTGAAGCATAGGTCAATAAATATCATGAGACTCCTGTAACTTGTTTAAAAATATACTGATACGCCACAGCGACTGTTATTGATTCTGTCCATTAACAGTCCTTTTTTTCCTCTGACACTTGGCTAATATTTAAAGTCTCCAGGATCAAGAGCTTCTATTTTTTTTACTTTTTGCTCAGTCTAAGTATGTATAAAGCACCTGTCTCTAAGAATCATAGACTGTGAATGAAAAATTGGAAATCAATACTTCTCAGCATTACACAATATTACAGTTCATATTACTCTATTGGTCTGAAGCCTATTTTAAATCAAAGGTGTCTATTATGCTTTTATTTGCCTAGGTTTGGTTTTAGAACTGTTTCTTATATCTGTTTGGCAAGCATAGTTTCTCAGGCCCACCAACCATGCATCCCAAAATTGTTTCCAATAAATTGCCAAGAACTAATGTTCGGTGTTTGTGAACTGGCATGATTCCAAATGCTTTTGCTGTGTGTGGATCAAAGGATGTCGGAACTGAGAAAGCATGCTCAGTTACAACTTTTCTGAAGGATGACATAGTTCAGTTGTCTTTGAGATAATGCTGACATTATAAAGGCACAGGGTAATGATGATAAAGAAGAGATGAAGACAAATGAATGACCTGTAATATGTGAGCAATTTGGGCCCTTAAACCATCCATTCATGCTTGAACTGAATCCAAGTGTCGGAATAACATATTCTTCATCATTTCATTCAGGTTTCTAAGTCTGGAAAGATGTTGGAAATGAAGGTGCTAAATTGTCTCTTGGTATCATTTTCTATGCAAAATGAGATGGTTAGCAGATGGTAGAATTCCAGATTGTGACACTTCAGTGGTGAATATATTTTTTTTCAAAAAATTCTGCCCCATATAGAAAAACTTTTTGATCTTTATTTGCATTGTAAAGCAAGGACACTGAACTAGCAATGTGTTTTTCTCGAGTGCACAAGGCACAGATTAGATTTCAAACTTGACCATGTTTACTGAATCAAAAGCCTGCGGCAGGTCCTAACTTTCATTACTCCTCCCCCATTAGTGTGGGCACCTACCTTGGAGGAGATAACACACTACTGTCTTTCCGAGTTGAGGATCAACACAATACCGGGTAACTCCGTCGTTTGAAGAAGACTTTATTCAAAGTTTCAAGTTGTTGTATCAGCTTTACGTTTCGCCCCAAACAGATGCGGCATTGTCAGAAGTAAACAGCTTGTCGAGGAACAACTCAAATATAATAAAAACCACTTGGAGCCTGGATGTATCTGGCTCACAAGTGCTCAGCCGGCAACGTTGTTTACACTCTGATTGGAGCGTTCCGATTGGCTCCCACTAATTGAAGAAATCCAGAAAGATGCTGCATATGTTTGGGGCAAAATGTAAAGCTGATACAAAATCTTGAAACTTTGAATAAAGTATTCATAAAACGACGGAGTTACCCGGTATTATGTTGATCCTCAACTCGGAAATTTGGACACGTCGTCCAAACCTTCGAACCTATTTACACTACTGTCTATTTCCCCTTAAGCATCCCCCCCCGACACAAATCTGCATAATGTCTGCAGACAATGCGTGCTTCTCTATGCCAAACCCAATGGGATCAAGGCAGCTCAATTGCACTATGACAAACTGGACAGCATTTGAGGATGACTTTGGGTTCTAAGCCCAAGGGGTCCCCAGCCAGAATTCCCAAACCAGACAGATTGAGATTGATTCTGGCTCCCCCCACAACTCTTGCTTACCTGAGGGTGCACACTAAATCCCTATTCATATTCCCTGTCCTGCGCTATACCTGCCAGATGTGAACAGCCTGGCTAAGAAAAGAACCAAACTTGGAGCAGTCTGGGGGAGGTGAAGAAACTCCATACCCACAATCCATCAGATGTGAAGCAAAAATTCCTACACGACCTAGAAGGCAACCAGCCAACTTCAGGCTATCTACCAGGTGGGTGCTCTGGAGTCCATTGTAGGCTCAAAGCTGAACCGGATGCTTAGGACAAGATGAGGCCCACTTCCTTGTGTCCCACACCCTAAGGTGCACTGATTGATGCTCAAGCCTTGTGCACAGGTGGGAGGCAGCAAAAGACATCTCCACCTTAATCCATGTAGTGGAGGGGCGGTATTACCCATGCACCAACAATTGATTGTAAATATACATCAACATTTTATAGGAACTAAGAACATCAGAATTCTTGGGCCATTTTTCTTTCTTTCTGCATCTCCCTTCCCATGAACCTCCAAACTATTATTATTATTTTTTAATCCAGGGTACTAGTTGGTGTAAAAGCTCCCTGAGAGGTTCACTATATGGAGAGCTGCTAGAGCAAAAATATTCCGATAACTCCTCAAAGCCAAAACATGTACAAATGTGGCTTGGGTGCAGCACTGGATTGTGACCAATACCTATTTGGTGCTTAAGGACCACACACATTAACCCAACTATGTAATGTGGTCTGGTGTGTTTGTCCTTTAGAAAAGAAACAGTGTCAGGGAGGGCGGCACAAAAGGAAGCAGAACCATGGTGTGCAGGGAGTTTCAATGGAAGCTTTTTTTCCCTTTGAAATGGTGCACAAGGGGTGCAATCAGGAGCAGAACCATGGCATGGGCAATGTCTAAAGCCCCCAGTCCTCTGCCACAGTTCCACTTGCTTTCATAGCCCCTAAAGCTTTTTTTTTTAAAGAACAAACATACTTACAAGCACACAAACTCAAAGCATATTTGGATGCACTACTGAAATAAAGAGATTTCCCAATAGATATACTTGACATGGGGTAACTAGGACTTTCCTTGTGCTCTTTGCCTTGTGTAATCGGGGGAGCCAATAGCCTTTTCCATTCCTTCAATCAATCTTGCTCCTATTATTAACCACACAGGAAAAAAAAGGTATGCCAAATTTACTTTCTTGCTGACAGATCCCTGGCAGCCAGGCATTTTTAGATATGAACTCACTCAGTTAAAGAACGAGCAGTGAGGGGTTTGCAGCAGTGAGTTCTCCCATGAACTTCATGAGTCATCTTTGGTCCATATGCTTATTCGAGTATTAAAAAACAAATGGTGTCCACTTGTGATTTAGCAGAGCTGCTGGCAAACATTACAATGCCCTCTCAATGGATGTGGAAAATGGGTTGAGAGAGGGCTGAAGCATACCGTTGGGTGTTTCTTTTTTTACCCAAATGATATCCTTTGACATTAATAGCTGCAGTCATAAAAGCAGCATTTTAGCTTATCTTTTGCTGCCACTTCCATCTGCCAGCACCCCGCTGCTAAGTTTCACACGGAAAAGCAATTTGTACTCACAGTGCATCCAAGGCCTCATCAGTAAGCATACACATTAAAAGCGAGACTCCTCTGAGGGCGTAGACAATTAGACCTCGCAGTGAGGATGGTGCAGCCAAAGCAAATTCTCTGTGCCCACTTTCTTGCTATAGCCCTCAAGACTTCGGAGCGATTAAAATCCTGCCATCATACAATTATAAAATGGCTGAGGATAATTAAAAGGAAAAGGAAAGTTTGCTCACAAGCTTTCTTTCAGTCTGTTCCTTTTCCCATGTAAAGCATCAGGCTGAAGCTATCTCACAGTTGAAACCAGGTGCCCAGGTCTGTATCCTGGCAAGGCAAGGGCTCAGGCATCCAGCAAGCATTCAGGTTCTGAGACTGGATGCCAGCCCACCAATTGTTTGCAACTATAAAGAGAGTGAGTGGGAGCGCCTAAGTGCTTGGGGAAAACATATTTAGGGGGCAATCCCTATGGGGCCTTTACGATGGAGGATTTCATGTTCTGCTATCATAATGGCTGCAACAGTGCCGCAAACACTGTGCACATCAGAGCCACTGGTGCAAATGGCTGGTAGCTGTGCATGCCCATCACTGATGGACCTGGCCTGCCGGAGCAGGTAAAGTGGCAGCAGGAGCGGGTTGTGGGCAGTTCATGGGACATTTGGGGTAGGAAGGGAAGGGGCGCTCATGGGCTGGATCTTGGTGGCAACAGTGTGCACCAGGATTTTATCCCTGTTTCTCCAGCCCAATGTACCCCATACTTCTCCTCAGACTTCCGCCAGCAAAATACCCGGCATGGGTCCAAGAAGACCCGTTGGTGACCAGGTGGCCTACTGGGAAATAAGTAAAAAATATTTTTACTTACGGTACCTCCTGGTAAGTAAAATAACTTTTACTTACATAACTTTTACTTACCTCTCACTTACAGTCTGATCACCCCACCACCACCATTGCATGCAGCACACACTCCATCACAGTGGCTGCATGGTGGAAGATGGTGGGGGATAGGATTGGAACATTAGATAACTAGACCATACATTAATGTTATACTTATCTATACTGTACAAGTGTATCACCTGGGAAGGTCAGTTCCAGGAGGGCTCCTTAGATGGACAAGAAATGCAGTGTGTGATCTGTTTAGTAGACTGTGGTATATCATGATCTATGAATTAATTGTGAATTCAAAGCCAAATTCAAATGATCTTTTATGGTTTACTTGCTAATTATGACAAGGTACCTGTCTCTGTGGGTACTGCGGTGGCTTAGTGGTTAAGATGCTGAATTGCAGATCATAAGTGCCACGTGACAGTGTGAGCTACTGTCTTTGGCTCCAGCTCCTGCCAACCTAGCAGTTCAAAAGCAAGAAATTGCAAATAGTAGATCAATAGGTACCGCCTCGGCGGGAAGGTAACAGTATTCCGTGAATCATGCTGGCCACATGACCACGGAAGTGTCTTTGGACATCGCTGGCTCTTCAGCTTTGAAACAGAGATGAGCACCACCCCTTGAGTTGGTAAAGTCTGGCTTCCAAGCAAGGGGAACCTTTACCTTTTTACCTGTCTCTGTATGATTGTGCAGAGACAAATGTGGTATCAAATTAAAGCACAGAACACATAGATTTCTGGGGGGGGTTACTGTTTTACCATGGTACCCCTTCAACTGATAAAATCAACAAAATTTTAAAAATCTGAGATAAGTCTATAACTTTGAAACTTAGGTAATGTTTATGCATGAAACTGTATCTGGGTGCATTTTGTTTCCAGGCCCAATCATTATTAGTCTGACCCGGGTACAGATATTCACATGTTTCTTTCAATGTCGATGTAATCTGTGTACAGTATACACGGATTGTTGAGCTGTAAAAATGAAACCAAGTACAGTACAGTCATTCAAGTGGAAATGTATACCTGGGTACAAATAGCTGTTCCCAGGTATAAACAGCCCTATTGAATGTGAAATGAGTCTTCTCTAACCAACTGCTGCGTTACATGGAAGGTTGATGAGCTTTGCTTCTTCCAGGGGCCAGCCCAAGACTTCCCAGGGCCTGCGGTAACGTGTCAAATGCCACCCTCTTTTACCTGATGATATGCCAGCCTCTGAGCCTCCCGCTCAATAGCTCTAGTTCACCACTCTCCCCCACACTTCCTCTCCCATTCCATCTTCCTCTTCCTTTTCCAATCCAGGGAGTGGGAGAAGGACAAGGAGCACGAAAGGCAAGTGGTAGGACAAAGGTGGGTGGCCCCTGCCTACCTGCTGCCTGAGGCAACTGCCTCAGTTGGCCTCATGGGTGTGCCAACTCTGACTTCTCAGAGGTTTACAAAACTATCAGTACACCTGGTACTGGTGGAAAGATGACAGAAAGATGATTGTGCGAGACAGTGGCATATGTGACTAGTGTGTGCATATGTGTGTGTGAGGGGAGAGGATGTGGAAGAGAGGGAAGGGGGACTGGACGCAGTTGCAGTCCCCTCCCCCCTAAAAACCCACATCTGCAATGTATGCAGGTCTCCATATCCTCAGTCTTATCATAGAATTGTAGAATCTCCTAGGTTGACCCCTACATCACTTGGGCATATTAAAAAAATAAAAAATGTACTAGAAAAATGTAATCCATGATCAACAATGTTATTATTCCCAAAGTACAATATTTCTGTGAGAGGATGTAGAAATATTTTCCACTATCATTATCTATTTCTTTAGAAATTGATGAGCTAATTTGAGATTCTTGTGCTGGGAGATTTCTGCTTGTACATCTCCCTTCCAAGGATATATTTGAATAATTCTGATACCATGGGCTATTTTCTCACTCTTTCCTATGTACCATGACACCTTGCATAATATTAACTAAATTGCAAGGAGACTACTTGATCATGACTTCTCACAATCAGTGCCAGCCAAAGAATAAGGAGTTTACTGCATGATGAGGCTGTAATTTCTACTGATTTTCCTACAGAGCCCTGTCAACTAAGCCAGATTTGTATTTGCAACTGTGCTCTGTTGCACGAGATATGTTGTTTTATGAAGTGTCTTGTGATTTCAGAAACTTTCAGGATAATTTTAAAAATCATTTACAATAATCAGATACTGTGAACCAGAATATATGTCCATTTATTTGCCAAAATAGTATTCTATGACCTTCAGCCTTACCTTGTAAACAAGAAGCTTCTATCTTTGTTTTTGTTTTTTCATCAGTACAAGGTCCCATTGTGGTCTCACAGTCAGAAAACATTATGTTTTAAACATGTCTTCTTGAGTTTAAACACACACTCACACCAGAAGATATCATTTCATTCTATAGTTTCAAAAAATGGAAACCTTTCAGTATGATGGGCTGATTTCTTGCCCCTCAAATCAATGGAAACCATTCACTTCTATGGGGTGCCAGCACTCAGGAATGCAAATGTCAAGTTGCCCTTTGACCCCAGAACTGGAGGTTCAGGTGCAAAGGGCAATGGGCAGGCCTAGCCCAAGTCCTCCTGGCATCTGAGGTGGCATGCCAAATGTTGTCCTGCTTACTTGGTGACATGCCAACTTCTGCTCCTCTCACTTCCTGTTTTGGAAAAGAAAGAGGGGAATAGATTTGAAAGAGAAACTCTGGAGGAGAAGAGAATAGTGGGCTAGAGTGTATCCTGAGATAGTCACCTAAGGCAGTAGAATGAAAGGGGGCATTCATCAGCCCTCCACACTTCCTCTCTACCTCCTCTTCCTTTTCCAATCAAGTGAGCGGAAGGAGGAAGAGGAGCAGTAGAGGCTCATGGGTGGATGGAGGAGGGTGACCCCCCCCCACCAGTGTGCTGCTTGAGGCAACAGCCTCAGTCAGTCTCATGGATGGGCTGGATCTGCAATGGGCAGGCTATTCCCACACCTCACAAAATCACAAAGTACAGTGCCTTTGCCTTGTGCCATGTAAGTGCATGGATTCATTTCACTTGAAAGTGCCCTCTCTCAGGGGCGACAGAATCAGATTCAGGTAGCGTCAAACCTTGTTCACTGCTCCTAACGCTGTTGGCTCCAGCATCGGGTTAGGAAGAGCATATTTTACGCCCTTTACGACACAGACTACAGCACTTGATTTTCTCCCATAGAACTGGATGGCTACCATTCATTTCTATGCCAAAAATAAAGACGGTGAAAACATTCAAACATTGAAATGAACGCGCATTTGAAATGGCACCTCATTTGGGGCAAATGGTTGGTTGGTTTCAGAATATTTTGGCAAACAGTTCATAGATAGATAGATACCTTTATTGGCATAAACACATCAAACAAACAAACAAACATAAACAAACAACCAAAAAAAAATCCCCCAACAGATCCAATGACAACGACCACAATCCTGCAGAGAATTTCTCCCCAAATTGTCCCACTATAAATCTATACATCAAAACTCATTTCCCGAGTAGCCACCACCACAGAAGCAAAAGTTGCAACACCATCAAGTCTCCTATCATCTTCTGTTGACAGAAGGGCTTGGAGAATATCCTCCTCCATCCAGCCCTGAAAACACGTCAGTATCGGATTAAGGTGTTTCTGACGGAAAGACTCGTGCAGAGAGCACGATAAAAAGATATGCTCAGATGTCTCCACACACTTCATGCCACATGAACAGAGCCTTGCTGAAACAGGTATTCCTTTGTACCGCCCCCATAAAAGGGCAGAAGGGAGAGCGTTGCACCTTACCAGCATAAAAGCCCTTCTTAGCAGTGGGTTATGCAACTGATATAGATAAGTTGACAGCTTCCCAAACATTATAGGCAGATGGAGATGCAATGGAGAACACGTTGTATCAGCTGCACTGATTAACTCTTGGCGCTCAATGTCGAGAGTTCTCTCCTTAATAGTGCTAAATGCTGCAGCTAACCCCATCATGCCTAGCATCTCACTGTCAAGCCCCATCAATTTTAGCTTTGTAAGCAGACTAGAAACCCCACAAGGCAAAGATGTGTCTGATAGTAGGTGGTAAATCAGGCTATCACTTGTCGCTTTAAAAAGAATGCCCAGCCAAAATTTGGCAAATCTCAGCCACGCCAATGTATTCAGCCTTATAAGACCGGTTTCAAGGCACAGAGCTGAGTAAGGAACACAACGTGGCATACCCAAAATTTTCCTGAGGAAATTAGATTGGATATGCTCCGTGGCTAGGTCTGAAGCCTTGAACCAAATTGGGACACCATATAAAGCTTGAGAGACAACTTTGGCTTATAGGCTTCCGGAGCAGCCGGGACATATCTGTTGCCCAGAGTAAAATAAAATCTCGCAACTCCTGAAGATGAGAGTTTGGCCAAATTAGAAATGGAGCGGCGATGAAAAGCCCAAGAGTGCCTGTAATGAAATGTGATACCCAAGTATTTAAACTGGCGGACTTGTTCAATACTGTTACCCTTGCAGGTCCAGTTATAGATTTTGTATCTATTTGCAAAAATCATAATTTTAGATTTAGCATAGTTAATGTTCAATTTGTTGGCTGTTAGGTATTCAGCACATCTATTAAGTAGCCTCAGGAGACCCACACGAGTACGTGAAAGGAGAATCATATTGTCCGCATACAAAAGCAGCGGTACCTGACAGTTGCCCAAACATGGACAGTGACTGTTTACATCCTCCAGGGCTAGGGCAAGATCATTCAAAAATAAATTGAACAATAGGGGGGCCAAAATATATCCCTGCTTCACTCCTTTATTAACAGGTATGGACTGGGATAGGGACCCAGTTCGCGGGCACCGCACTTTGCAGGAGTTGTTGGTATAGAGGGATCTAATCAATAGCAGGAGTCTTTTTTCTATCCCTTGTGAACTAAGCTTGTTCCATAACAGTTCTCTGCCTACTGAATCAAAAGCCCCTTTTAAATCAATAAAAGCCACATATAATCTTGCTCTGGATACCCTGACTTGTTTATCAATTATGTGGGAGAGAATAAGACAGTTGTCAACAGTAGATCTGCCTTGCCGGAATCCTGCTTGTTCTGGTCCAAGTATACTATTCAAGTCTACCCAGGCCAAGAGCTTGCTGTACCCAGGCCAAGACCTTGCATAGATCTTACCCACAACTGACAAAAGGCTGATAGGTCTGTAATTGGCCGGGGAGTCAGCATCACCCTTTTTGAAGATAGGAACAATAACCGAGGAGTGCCAGTCTTGGGGGACACAACCAGTTTCATTGATCTTTGTGAAGAGAGGGGCTAACAACTGAGCCCACCATTCTGGCTCGCTCTTAAGAAATTCAGGGGGTATTGCATCCAGTCCAGGGGCCTTCCCAGATTTTAGATGACCAATTAGCTGTCTTATCTCTTCTGAGGCCACCGGTGGCCAAACAGGAGGCTCAGAAATTAGTGTGTCTAAACACACTTCAGGGCTGGTAGGATTTATCTAAGAAGATCCCCTCAAAATGTTGAACCCAGGCAGAGGAGGGAATTACCACCCTATCACTTCCTTCAGAGTTTGATGCACCTGAGACAATGTTCCAAAACATCCTACTATTTTGGGATGATATGGCCTGTAGTAGCTTCCTCCATTGCATTTGGTAGAATTTTTGTTTCTTATCGTGCAGTAATTGACCTAACCCTTTCTTAAGATCTACGTATTTGTTTAAATGTCTGGGGTGCAAACAGTTCATTTGTCTCGGATAGAGAGTGCTTATTGGCTCTTATACAGATCACCTCTCCCCAGAATTTAAGAAAATGAGCATTTAAAGAAAAGACAGATTGATGTCATGTTGACAAGCAGGGTGATGGGCAAACTCCACTCAGCTTGATTTGGAATCAACTAGGGCAATTACGAGCATGATCGGAGAATGCTTGAAAAGTAATTTTCCATTGTCAAGAGTTCTTAATATGTTCATCATTCTTTGTGCGTTTGCTCCTTCCTGGGATTCATGCATGCTCTCACAATGCTACTCGGTAAATATAGTGCAGAGGTGAGGGAAGGCAATTTAGTGGCCAGCAGTTCTCAAATTTTTCAGACTCTGGAGCCCTAAAAGGAGTCTCAAGAGCCCCACCGCTGCATGCACAGACCCTTGGGGAGCCCCAGAGTGCTGGTGCATGCGCAGCGCAGAGTGACGCAGCACTGAGCCCAATGCCGAATACCAGTAAAAATTTATTTATTTATTTATTTATTTGTCACATTTTTATACCGCCCTTCCTCCAAGGAGCTCAGAGTGGTGTACATATTTCCTCCCCTCCTTTTTGTCCTCACAACAACCCTGTGAGGTAGGTGGGGCTGAAAGATAGTGACTGGCCCAAGGTCACCCAGGAAGCTTCGTGGCTGAGCGGGGATTTGAACCTGGATCTTCCAGGTCTAAGTCCGACTCCCAAACCACTACACCATCCTGGAACAGGAGGAGAATGAGGAAGGAGAGCCATGAACAGGGGAGGCAGGAGGGACGGACTGGACAAGGGGGCAGATGGAAGCCACTTAGGGTGTGCTTGTGGAATCCCTGAAGGGGTCTCAGGAGCCCCAGGGCTCCTAGAAGCACACTTTGACAAATGCTGGTCTAGGCAACAGTACTAACTTTTCCTACTATTTACCGTATAACACCATTGCTAAAGAGTATGAATGACTAGGACAGAGAATTCATAGCTCACTACCAAACTGTGGCTAAGATGATTTTAGGACTTGGCTTCCTATAGGAAAAATCTATCCGGTCATTGGCAACTCTAGGAATGAATACGACTAAAATATATTACATATTTAAAATGTGTCAGTTTGAAGAGCTTTAATCAAGTACAAAGGCGCTTTTGCACTTAGTAATTCAAATATGCAAATTTCAATTTACCTCTAAAGGTTATTAAAGTGGAGAATATTTATTATTCACATGTAGTAGTGATTTTATGTTAATTTCCATCCTCAGGTTCTGGAGAATGCTACTAGTCTATCCTATTATATTAGTAGAAGAGTAATTTTCACTGAAGATTTCAAGCTGAAAATTAAAAACTATTCATTTTTCTGCAGCGTATTGTATTTTATGCTGCATAATAGCAAATGTAATGACTGAAAACACGAAACTAGGAGAAAAGCTCTACTGACATGTTGGCCTCGCTGCTATTGTTAAAAAGAGAATTTAAGAATGACAAGGAATCTAGTGTATCCATTTGTAGGCATTTACCTCAATCTAAAGCTGATGGCCAGCGGGTGGCGCAGCGGGTTAAACCGCTGAACTATGAGCTGTCGATCGAAAGGTCGGCAGTTCGATTCCTGCGACGGGGTGAGCACTCGTTGCTTGGCCAGCTCCTGCCAACCTAGCAGTTCCAAAGCATGTCAATGCGAGTAGATAAATAGGTACCGCTTGCAGGAAGGTAAACAGCGCTCCGTGTTCCAGCCGCATGCTACGCACTGCGGCAAGGAGAGTCATGCCGGCCACATGACCACGGAGGCGTCTTTGGACAACGCTGGCTCTTCGGCTTTGAAATGGAGATGAGCACCACACCTTAGAGTCGGACACAACTGGACTTAATTGTCAGGGGATACCTTTACCTTTAAAGCTGATTTGGTTGTGTGAAACCTCTGATACTCATGTGGAGCCTTGTGTGTGCAAAGCTTTCCCCATTCACTTCAATGGAAGAAAGAACTCCATTTCTGCATGAAGAGCTGCTTTCTCAACTGAAGTGGGGACGAACGTAGTTTGTATACAGGAACTCAGTGTGCCACCTATAGACCTCTGGACCAGGGCGAATTATGCAGTTGACTTTCTATTATCTCACACACAAGCAGGTAGGGCAGAAGTGGCAGGTGGCTCACATTGTTTTACCTGTTCTTCTGACCTTTGGGGAATCAACCTGCCTTTTCCAACTTCCAAGTTATACCTATGACTGTCTAGTAGGGACATGCAAAATAACCCATTGCAGATTTCGCTTTGGTGCTTTGTTTGTCTGATTCATTCTGCTGGCTTTGTTTTGTACCCAATTCAGGTCATTGTTTCATTTCAATTATTTCAATTTTGATTTGCTTTTGAATAATTTCCCATTGGTTTTAATAGGCAAATTTTAATTCATCATAATGTCTTTATTTACTTTCATAATTGAATGAATTTTGCAAGAACAGAAGCCCTTCATGAAGGGACAAGGCCTGCAAAATATCATCCAAATGAGTGCTGGGGTTTTCATTCTAGGGGTAATTGAAGTTTGATAATATTAAAAAGGTTTATGTTGGACCCGCAACATGTTTTTGTCATCAGTTTGTATAAAACACATAAGAAATATAGAGGTGCCCTTGGGTACGATTTCTGCAAATCTGCAAAGGTAGGTGCAGGGGTTCAGGAGTTATCTATAAAAAGAGTATTAGAGATTTGAGGTTATTGGTATTTTGTTTACTGTCCAATTTGTATCAAAGTCAAAGGAAATGCAGAGATTACTCTGGGAAGGTTCCCTGCAAAGTTTCAGAAAGATAGATACAGGGGAGATCAATATTGAAAGGTAATGTACTGTATAATACTTCTGCGTATTGAGTTTTAATGCTGGGTCAAAGCAAAACTAATGCAGAACAGAGAGAGGGAATAGTCTGGGATGATGAGGAACCCAATCCAATTGGGGCCGTGTGCTGCTGAAACTAACATTCCAGCAGTGCAAGGCACCTTACAGCAGCATGAATGCCAGGCCACAAGCAGTAAGAGGCACGGCACAAGAGGCAGCAGCTCCAGGAGACTCGACAGGTGTCAGTAAGTTGGGGGGGGCAGGGGGGGAGTAATGGGGTATTTTGGGGGAAGGGAGGGGGTGCATCTGGTGGCAGTTGCATACACCAGATCTTATCCCCATTTTTCTGCACACCCTGCCTCCTGGTTCTCCTCAGATTTGCTCCAGCAAAATGGCTGGCGTAGGTCTGAGGAGACCCATAGGCGATCAGGCAGCCTACTGGGGGGAATAAATCAAATATTTCTACTTACCGCCTGCAGACTGTCTGATTACTCCCACCACCACCATCACCACCATAGCATGCAGCACAGTCTCTGTTGGTGCAGCTGCGTGTTATAATGTGGCAGGGGATAGGCTTGGGCAGTAAGTTGAACTAGGATTTGGGAGAATGGGCCTGGGTACTGGGAACACACAGACAGAGAAAAATAGGAATGAATCGCATACACAAGAAACAAGGGCATTGGGTGGGTTGGGTGGAATGGGTCATTCTGGAACAGCAGAATGAGAAGGAATGTATTGATTTAAACACACCAAAAGCTCCTGAAACAACCTTCACTTCAAGAGAGAACTCACACAAGTCAGAGAACATAGCCTAAGTCCTATATGTTTTCCACATTTTCATAGCCCCCCACCCCAAATCACACTGATTGGAAGAGAAAGCCAAGGAAGCAACCAATTAATAGTTTGCATTCAGCTACTCTGTGCCTCACTGACAGCTCAGAGCTGTTAATCACATTGTCCCTTGCCTGACTTCCCCTCCTCCGCCTAACCACTTTGCAGCCACCTTCCACATATGGAAGAAAAGGCTCTGAACAGTTAGAGACAGAAAAGAGAAGGGGGGGGGCTGTTAAGTGTGCCGCCATTGACGGAGGTAAGAGGGATGGCGGCACGGAATAGGGCTTTCTCGGCAGTGGCGCCCCAATTATGGAATTCCCTCCACCTGGAATTAAGAACGGCTCCCTCTTTAGAGACCTTTCGGCGGGGCCTTAAGACATTTTTATTTAGGGAAGCATTCGATATCTGACATGGTGGGCCTGCGTTTTAACAAATGGCTTTTTAACAAAGTAAATACAGGTTGACCCACTGGGGTTGTTTTTAGTTGTTTGTTTTAATTGTTTTTAATTACTTGTTTTTAATTTTTAATGTATATGTATTTTAATGTTGTAAGCCGCCTTGAGTGCCCTCGCTGGGAGAAAGGCGGGATATAAATTCTTTAAATAAAATAAAATAAAATAAAAAAGTCAAAGAAGGATCCAGCCATCCCAAACTGTTGCTTCGGTTCTGAGCGCTTTCGAGGAACACTACTTCAGTTCGGGATCTCTCCGAAGCGGCTCTGAAGCAGGGCGATTTGTTTCAGAATGTAATGTTTTTCCCTAATCAAAATGCTCACCCCTAAGGATTAGTAATACAGACATTAGCATGCCTCAGTACAACAGTGGTAGTAATTCAGACCACTGTGTGCTATGAGCAGGAAACAATTCCACTGCAAAATGGTTTGTGGAGAGCAAATTACTCAAGCAAGAGAGACAAATCACACGCTGTAGAGAGAGCCTCCAAAATCACTTATCCCAAAAAAACTTTGATTAATCTTATCAAAAGGAACAGTGTGCATGCTCAAAGGAACACTCTTCTTCATACTTCCCGTCTCTCACTGCATGAGCAATGAATACAGATTGAGCCAAAAAGGATAAGGAACTTGGGGCTCAGTCCAGCCTAACTCAGGCACAGTTGAGGCCCAATTGTGGCCCAATTGTGGCCCAAACTAGGACCGAGTTAGGCTGCAACTGTGCCTGAGTTAGGCTGGAGGCAACAGCATTGGGCCAGGATCGCGGCAAAACTTACCGCAGAGGCAGGCAGGCTCCTGTGGGGAGCTGTCAGTCTTGTGGAAGCGAAGAGCCCCCTCCTCAGCCCGTCTGCGTGCACCTACCACAGCTGCTGCAGCGGTTGCAGCAGATGGGCAGCCACAGGCGGGCCTGCAGGCACTGAGCGTTTGACAGTCAGCTGAAGGGCAGAGGTTGTGCCAGTGCCAGCTGCCCCAGGGCACCCTGGGCATCAGCCACCTGCCACAGGGGGGAGTGCGACTGCCCTTCCTCCTGCAGACTGCGATGCCACCCCCATGCCACGGTGAGGCTGCACGTGGGAGTCATGGGGGGGGTGAGCGGGGGAGAGAAGGGAAGGAGGGGGTGGGAACGGCATGCACAAGGGGGGGGTCTCATGAGGTCTGGAACCGCCTCCGCCAGGACATGCCCGTGCGCTGCCTGAAGCCCTGGGCCTCAAGGGCCGTGGCAATGCCCACAAAGAAGGCATCCCAGCATGCCTTCTGCTCCGTGCCCCGGCCAAGACCGAGAGATGCCGTGGGCTTGTCTGCTGCGAGCGGGAAGGGCTCACGCAGCTTATCACACCCCCAGATGGGGCAACGTCGGCACCTTGCGGCAGGCGCTCTGGCGGCATGGGGGGTGCCAGCGTCCATCATCAGGGAGTGGGAGGGGAGGCAGGCACACTGACAGGGGGTGCTGGGGAGGGGCACGGGTGGGTCAGAAACAGACAGACAACACGGCTGGTGGGAGAGGGATACAGGGAGAGGGGTCTGCAGAGACCGATAGGGGCACAGGGGGCACTTCGCAGATGGAGGCAATGCAGGAACGGGCGCCTCTCATGCAGGCGGACCGAGGGCGGACACGGACGCCGTTGATGGGCGGAAACAGACGCCGGTGACGGGCGGACAGAGGGCGGAAACGGACGCCGGTGACGGGCGGACACGGACGCCGGTGATGGGCGGACCGAGGGTGGGTGAGAGCCCCGGTTGCTGAAAGGGCTCTTCACGGACGTGGCGGACGTGCGCCACAGTGCCCGTCAGTGTTTGCCTGCCTGACAGGCCCCCCAACTCCCCCCTCCCCTCTGGTCCCAGAGGGTCCGGCAGCCCCCCTGCTGTGTTCTCCCAGGGATGGCTGTGGCGGACCCTGGCTGGGATTCATGCAGAGGCTTGTGTGCTGGGGCCTGCCTGTGTGGGTGTGTGGGGCAGTGCTTGTGCAACATTGGGGACATGTGTTTCCATGGGCATCTTTATTGTTCTGGAACAGTGGCAGAGATGGCCGGGCGTGGCTGCCAGGGGTAGGCACAGCAGCCTCTAGGACCACAGCAGCAGCATCAGGCGAGCCCCATGGACCTGGAGATGCGGGCTCTTCCCCTGTGGAACCACGGCCTGCTGCATAGAAAGGGGAGGGACAGCAAGTAGGCAGCCAGGGCGGTGGGGCAGCAGCAGCAGCTGAGGTGGGTTGCAGGGCAGGCTCCCAGACCTCTCTGGCAGCATCAAGGCAGGTGACCGTGGGGCAACCAGACTGCAGGCCCAGGGGTGCTCCCCGGACGGTTTATGGTAGTGGGCATTCCTGGGGGGACGAACAACATGGGGGTGTTCCATGGCAGCTGCTGCGTGGTAGCAATCGCCATTGAAGAGGAGCCAGTGTGCCAGTTGCAAAGGTCTGCAGGGAGAGAAATCAAACACAGCTGAGTGGTGTGAGACACATAGCCTGGTCTGCGCTCCTTCCCTGGGTGTACGGTGAGCATGATCCTGTAAGGGAAAGGGGTCAAAGAGAGAGACAACAACACAACTTGGGGGTCACAACCATGGCAATCCTAGCAATACTGACCTGTCGGTAAACCCTGTGGAGAAAAGAGGGAGGGGGAACAGCTGGTGTCTACATATGGGTTACAGTTCCACACTCATGGCATTGTGTGCTCACATTAATACAGGCAGCTATGAGACAAGACATTGGTATAGAGGCATATCATGGCAGGCTATGCAGGCAGCTATGAGACAAGACATTGGTATAGAGGCATATCATGGCAGGCATTGCAGGCAGCTATGAGACAAGACATTGGTATAGAGGCATATCATGGCAGGCTATGCAGGCAGCTATGAGACAAGACATTGGTATAGAGGCATATCATGGCAGGCTATGCAGGCAGCTATGAGACAAGACATTGGTATAGAGGCATGTATCCTACCTATATTTCTCTATGCAAAGAAGCAGACGTCAGACCACATGTCAGCACAAACCCTGCACTTACCTGCTGGTGTTGTTGCCTGTATGGGGGGGGGGAGAGAGGGGCTGGGAGAAAGACATGGGTTAGCAAACATTTGCATGGAGACAGCTGCCCAGGCACAGCAGTAAACAGTTTGGCCACAGGCAGAACAGCCCTCTCTGCCCTAGAGGGGGGCAGAGAGGAGAGAGGAGAAGAGAGAAGTGGGGTGTTAGAAAAGTTTTCAAAGTCCCACTTTGTGGCTGCTGGGGGACAGAACCCCACGCCACGTGCTCAGAGAGAGAGAGAGAGAGAGAGAGAGAGAGAGAGAGAGAGAGTGGAGGGCTGGGGCTGGGCTTTTGTGGGAAAGAGGCTGGGTGGGGCTGGGTGCTGATAGGGTAACTATTTGGGTCCATGTCCAGAGTTAGGCCACACCTGTTCGGTCCTAACTCAGGCCCAACTCGGGCCCAGGGTGTTAGAACTTTTCAGGAGAGGGCTGGTGTGGGTAAGGTAAAATGGCTCCTATGGGTCTCCTCACATTTGGGTCCACCCTTTTTGCTGGCCCAAATTTTGGGCCTGAGTTGGGCTCGAGGGGGCGTGTCAGTGGCTCTCCAGTGTCTGGAACCGGACCAAAATTCGTAACCGCCCCCGTCACACCCCCGACACGCCCCCAACACACCCACTTTTAGGCTGCAATTGTGCCTGAATTGTGCAATTGTGCCTGAATTGTACCACAGTTGCCTTGGGCTGGACCGGGCTGCAATTCAGTCACAATTGCAGCCCAACTCAGGCACAATTCAGGCACAACTCGGGCCTAAAGCACTTGGGCTGCAATTGTGCCTGAATTGTACCGCAGTTGCCTTGGGCTGGACCGGGCTGTAAATTCTATGGAAAAAAATGCCATCTTCTAATTTGGGAGGATTTCCATATTTCTAAAATACTAAACAGATTTCACATGTTCCATGTACCATGTTCTAGAAGCTCTCACTGATCCACTGGCCTTTGCTAGGCTTAGACTGAAGTGCATGCCGATGATCAGGGGTTCCCAACCTGTGGTACTAGTACCACCAGTGGTACTTCAGTCGACTACTGGTGGTACTCGCGGACCGCTGGATCACTGGAACCCCACTCTGACGCGGTGCTTTTGGTGGCGTGCTTTTGCTCCCAAGAAGCTGCTGCCTTTGGTCAAGCCTCTCAGAAATGCTGTGAAGGGCCCTCCCACCTGCCCAGAGCCTCCTCCCTAGCTGATGAAAACCTGGATGTAACTGTGATTATGTTATCGCCAGTCACTTCCAGTGGTACTCAGAAGGAGAGGTTGGGTACTCGGTCGGGAAGGGGTTGGGAACCCCTGGACTAGACCTTTTCTGCTAAGTCATTGGTGGGGGGCAAACTGTTCAGTGCAGGTAATAGCATGTATGGAGATTTTGAATGCTCTCATACCACTGCTGCATTGTCCTGGTATGTCACCATGGTATGCCACCCAAATCACCTGGTGGCCTTTTTCCTTTCTGTGAAATGCTAAAGGTACAAATAACCGTTTGCAAGATGTCCAGGATGAGTCTGGCAACCCTAACTGGAGAGCTACTGTCTTCAGTAGGACTGTGCAGATATGCAAAATACACTGCTCTGTATTTTTTCTTCCCCCCCCCCCCTACCTAACGAGACGAAGAAACAGATTTCATATGGTGTACAACTCCCCTTGTGATTGTGAAAAAGGGAATGTCTGCTACGGCCATTTTCCTATTTCATGTTTACGTGGCTGCAGTGGGACACTAAACATGTGGTTGATTCAACTCATTAGACTACAGGAAGCTCCCCTGTGCTGTCTAAAAGTCAATTAAACTTTCAGTGCAAATTGCCTGAGGCTTCTGTAAATGAATCTTTTTCTCAGGTTACAGCATTTTGATTTCAGGAGAGTTCTGAATGAAAAACAAGCGTTTGTGGCACACGTTCAACCACAGGAACAATCGTTTCGCTAGTTCACAGGCCAACAGGAGCAAGAAAAAACTTGGCTCCGAATAATCACATCTGCTTTTCATTTCTGTTTCTTCTGCTGAATTTGAGTTCTATTTGCACATAATTATCCACCACTGCTTAGGAACAATGGTGGCCATGCATCCCGTGCTAGATTTACCATCCTGAGAGTCCAAGACTGCAGAGGCACTGGAATTTGGCTGATTTGTGCTATCATAATACGACATGTGCTTATGATCTCTCCGTGTCACTGTGAGGGGCTTGCTGCTAGCGTTGGAAACAATCCGAAATGTGAACAGCATTTGCATATGAAAGCACTCCTAGGCACATTTTGGTTAATAAGCTCTAATATTCCAAGAGAAAGCAATCAGTTTTGGACCATATGCCTGGCTTGTTGCTGAGGGCCCAGAGAAGTCCCATGTTCAAATCCAAGACAACCCCTGCCCTGGTGGATAGGGCAGCCCTATGTTTATGGCGGCCATAGCTCAGCAGCAGCGCACATGCTCTGTGTGCAAAAGGTCCCTGATTCAACCTCTGGGATCTCTAAGTACACAGCTCTTAGATGGCAGGTGCTGGGAAACACCTCTGCTTAGAACCCGAGAGAGCTGGTGCCAGTAGAAGATCGGACTCCAGTGTAAGGCTGCTTCATATGTCTGTTCATGTGGCGGGTGGCACAGTGGGTTAAACCGCTGAACCATGAGCTGTCGATCGAAAGGTCGGCAGTTCGAATCCGCGACGGGGTGAGCTCTCGTTGCTTTGCCAGCTCCTGCCAACCTAGCAGTTCCAAGGCATGTTAATGCGAGTAGATAAATAGGTACCGCTTGTGGGAAGGTAAACAGCGCTCCGTGTTCCAGCCGCATGCTATGTGCTGCGGCAAGGAGAGTCATGCCGGCCACATGACCACGGAGGCATCTTCGGACAATGCTGGCTCCTCGGCTTTGAAATGGGGATGAGCACCACACCCTACAGTCGGACACGATAGGACTTAATTGTCAGGGGTCACCTTTACCTTTACTATATCATCAGGTTATGTGACTTGCCATTACTCTCTGTATGTGGATTTCTCTGAAATGAGTCCCCAGGATTCTTGGTCACATTCTAGCAGTGTGATGCCACTTGGTTTTGAGAAGGAGAGGGACATGAGAGTGAGAGGGGGATAAGAAAATGGGCAGGAATAATGGGAGGAATGTAAAGGAAGACGAAAGACCTTTCCTTCCCTGTTGTCCATCCAATATACCACTCTATTACATCTATGAAATTTCTCTAGTGGTTACCTAGCCAGCATTTGCCGCCTTGCTAGCTCTCTCCTCCTCTTCAGTCATTGCTTTTCTGTCTGTCGTCATGTGAGTATAGTTTGTTCTCAAGAACAATACTCATAGATACACAAAATGCAAGTACTGTAAGGTGTATTTTTGCCACTTGTCCCTATGAGTATCCCACACTTTCATGTACTTCAAAGTAACATGCTCAGCAAAATGTAGGGATGTTCATTTTCCATCAGATTCATGTATACACATTCATTTGTACTTTGTATGCATGTTTACACATGCATTTGTACTTGGGTCCTCTAAATGAGTGTGTGTGTGTGTGTGTGTGTGTGTGTGTGTGTGTGTGTGTGTGTGTGAGTGAGAGAGAGAGAGAGAGAGAGAGAGAGAGAGAGAGATTATCAGAGATTACGGGCGCTCGCCCGGTGGGGCCTGCGCATGTGACGTCGATGTGCCCCTCGCATGACGTCGACGCCCCCGCTCCTGCTCCATGCACTCCAGCGACGTTCCGCTGCTGGAGATTATCCTTAGTGGGGTAGAAAATTACACCAGTTTCTTTTTTCCTGCTACATTATTTATTTTCTGTTATAGTATACTGCCTTTCTTATCCTCACATTGCTCTACAGATATTACTCAAGGCGGTTTACATAGGGCAAGCTTGACTACATCCGATAAGGATCTTAGGCAAGCTTGACTACATCCGATAAGGATCTTCGCTTCTGGCAGTCTTCAGGCAGTTCAACCTCAAGACCATACCTCCTGTCCTTAAAAACAAACAAACATTAAAATATAAAGAATCTTACAGCCCATTCTAACCCAAGGGCTAAGCAGCCCAAGTCAGACCTAAAGTCAGCCTAAGTCGTTTAGGGAGACTTTAGGTCTGGAACGCAACCATTTAGGGCGAAGTTAGGTCAAAGTTACGACCGACAGACTAAGAACAGCCCATCCCAACCCAAGGGCTAAGCAGCACAAGTCAGACCTAAAGTTGACCTAAAAGTGGGCGGACCATGGGCGGACCGTGGGTGTAACGGGGGCGGCAACCAATTAATGTTGGATTCCAGACCCTGGCAAGCACAGACACGCCCCCTCCAACACAAATGCTGACACAAATTTTAGGTCGACCAAAAAGGTGGACCCAAATTCGAGGAGACCCATAGGAACCATTTTACCTTACCCAAGCCAGCCCTTTCCTGAAAATTTCTAACACCCTACTCCTGAGTTAGGTCAGAGTTAGGAAGGAGTTGGGCCTGCTAGGTCTGGAAACCGACAGAGTTATGCCTAAGATAGGGAGCCTATCAGCACCCAGCCCCACCCTGCCTCTTTCCCACAAAAGCCCAGCCCCAGGCCCCCAGTCTCTCTCTCTCTCTCTCTCTGAGCACGTGGCGTGGGGTTCTGTCCCCCACAGCCACAAAGTGGGACTTTGTCGGTGGAGGGCAAAATTCACAAACACCCCACTTCTTTTCTCCTCTCTGCCCCCCTCAAGGGCAGAGAGGGCTGTTCTGGCTTTGGCCAAACTGTTTACAGCTGTGCCTGGGCAGCTATCTCCATGCTACCATTTGCTAACCCATGTCTTTCTCCCAGCCTCTCCCCCCCACACACAGGCAACAACACCAGCAGGTAAGTGCAGGTAAGAGCAGGGGTTGTGCTGACATGTGGTCTGACATCTGCCTCTTTGCAGATAGAAATATAGGTAGGATACATGCCTCTATACCAATGTCTTGTCTCATAGCTGCCTGCATAGCTTGCCATGATATGCCTCCTTACCAATGTCTTGTCTCATAGCTGCCTGCATAGCCTGCCATGATATGCCTCTTTACCAATGTGCCCTCTAATGTCTGCCTGCAATGCCTTATCTGAAATGCCTCTTTACCAATGAGTAGTCTCATAGCTGCCTGCAATGCCTTCTCTGAAATGTCTCTTTACCAATGTGCCCTCTCATGTCTGCCTGCAATACCTTCTCTGAAATGCCTCTTTACTAATGAGTAGTAAGATGCCTGCCTGCAATGCCTGCTATGATATATAGGATACATGCCGCTTTACCACTATTGTGTTGGATTGCTGCCTATTGTCATGTGAGCATACAACACCACCAGTGTGGTGGTGCTGTTAACCGTCTGTAGACACCAGCTGTTCCCCCCCCCCTTTTTCTCCACAGGGTCAACTGACAGGTCAGTATTGCTAGGATTGCCATGGTTGTGACCCAATATATGTGTTGTCTTCTCTCTCTTTGACCCTTTTCCCTTACAGGATCATGCTCGCCTTACACCCGGGTAAGCAGCTCAGACCATGCTATGTGTGTCACACCTATCAGCTGTGTAATTTCTCTCCCTGCAGGCTGTTGCAACCTACACACTGGCGATTGCTACCACACACCAGCTGCCATGTAACACCCCCTTGTTTTTTGTCTCCCCAGGAACGTCCACTACCACCTACCTTCCTGGGAGCACCCCTGGGCCCGCAGTCTGGTTGCCCCACAGTCCTCTGCCTCGCTGCTGCCAGAGGTCAGGGAGCCAGCCCTGCAACCCTCCTCAGCTGCCGGTGCTGCTGCTGCTCCACCTCCCTGGCTGTCCTTCTTGCTGTCCCTCCCCTTTCTATGGAGCAGACTGTGTTTCCACACGGGGAGAGCCTGCGTCTCCAGGTCCATGGGGCATGTGTGCTGCTGCTGCTGCTCTCAGATTGGCTGCTGTGACTACCCCTGGCAGCCTCGCCTGGCCATCTCTAACCTTCCAGAACAATAAAGATGCCCCTCGGGCAGAGCCTCCTTGAAACATATGTGCCCAGTGTTACACAAGCATTGCCCTCCACACACAGACAGCCCCCACCACTGAAGCCCCTGCATGAATCCCTTCCAGGGACTGCCACTTCCTTTCCAGGGAGAACACAGCAGGGAGGCTGCCAGACCCCCATGGGACAGAGGGGAGTGGGAGTGGGGGGGGGCTCTCAGGCAGGCAAACAGTGACAGGCGCCACGGAGCCCATAGCGGGGCTGCTTGTGGCCGCTGCATCTGGGTAGTGGCCGCTCAGCAACCGGGGATCTCACCAGCCAGGGCGTCCGCCCGTAATGCAGCCGCTTCCGTCGAAGTTCCGCCCGTAATGCAGCCACTTCCGCCCACAGTCCGTCTGCATAAGAGGCGCCTGTTTCTGCATTGCCTTCATCTGCGGAGCAACCCCTGTGTCCCTATTGGTCTCTGCAGACCCCTCTCTCGGAATCTCTCTCCCACCAGCCTTGTTGTCTGTCTGTCTGTCTCTGACCCACCCGTGCCCCTCACCAGCACCCCCTGTCTGCCTGCCTGTGTGTCTGCCTCCCCTCCCACTCCCTGATGATGGCTGCTGGCCACCCCCCACCCTGCCAGAGCGCCTGCCGAGAGGCGCCATCGTCGCCCCATCTGGGGGCGAGATGAGCTGCGTGAGCTCTTCCCGCTCGCAGCAGACAAGCCCAAGGCATCTCTCGGTCTTGGCCGGGGCACAGAGCAGAACGCACGCCGGGATGCCTTCTTTGTGGGCATTGCCCCGGCCCTGGAGGTCCAGGGCTTCAGGCAGCGCACGGGCAAGTCATGTCAGAGGCAGTTCCAGACATCATGAGCCCCCCCTTGTGTGTGACGTTCCCACCCCCCCTCTTTCCCTTCCCTCCCCCGTTCCCCCCCATGACTCCCACGTGCAGCCTCAACGTGGCATGGGGGTGGCATTGGAGGGGGGACGGCCACTCTCCCCTGCAGCAGGTGGCTGATGCACAGGGTGCCCTGTGGCAGCTGGCTCGGGCACCTCGCTCACCTGTCACCTGCCCTGCGTCCACCACATGACTGGTGCAAACCCCCTGCCTGCGGTCAGCCCCTTTGCAACCGGGCTGAGACAGACACTGCAGCAGCTGCCATGGATGGACGCTGACACCTGCAGACACACAGGCCTGCACATGCCCGAGCCAGACACCGGGCCTGGAGAGCCTGCCTGCCTGGGAGGTAAGTGTTGCCTGGATCCTGGGGTGGTGCTGGGCCACAGAAACTGCAGCCTGCCTAACTCAGGCATACCTCTGACCTAACTCAGACATAACTTCTGCCTAACTTAGGCTGCACTTAGGCCACACTTATGCCTGACTTGGAGAGGAGTTGGGTTGGAATGGGCTGTGAGTTATCTTTTAGCTTCTAGGATTCCAAAGTGACCATGTGTTTTCATAAGCTCTAACTGGTCCTTGTCCCACTTGTCTCCCCAGACTTACGCCAGCTAATGAGCTGGCACAGGTCCAAGTAGACCCATTGGCAAGCGGCAGTGGCGTTGCTTCGGTGGGGCGGGGCTGTAAGTATCGCTCCATTGTAGTCTCTTTACGGAGCGAGCAGGAGGCGGCCCCGCCCCCTCACTGTCGGAGCCAGTCCCCTGCGGAGAAAGCAGCAGTCAGGGTCTCTTGCCTGCTGCTTTCTCCGCAGGGGAAAGGCTCTGACAGTGAGGGGGCGGGGCTGCCTCCTGCTCGCTCAGTAAAGAGACTACAATGGAGCGATACTTACAGCCCTGCCCCTACCGAAGCGACGCCATTGGCAAGCGGGAAGCTTATGGAGGGGTAAGGGGAAATCATTCTCCTTTTCCCTCCCAAGCCTCCCAATACACACACACACACACACACACACACACACACACACACACACACACACACACACACAGACCTTTTTGGTGAAGCTGCATTGGCTGGGGGAAGAAAGGATAGGATTGGGCTGTAAATAGGGGACACAGTGCCAAGAACTGGTGAGAGGAAAGAGGGACAGATGAACATGCATCTAAAGAGCACAAACCAAATAAAAGAGGTCCCCTTGGCACATATGACTTTTTTTTAACTATACAGTAAGCAGGATATCTAGATAGTTATATTGTAGGGATGCAGCAAATATCTGTGATTTCCATTTACTGAAGTGAGAATTGCACATTCACAGTTGTGGGATGAGTGTCCCAAATAAATCAACAGATTTATGAACAGTTGTCAAAGATCTGCAAAAATAAGAAAGTGGCAATTTATTCCACAACATTTGGCACAATTAAGCCAACTGCAGATAATGCAGAAGGGTGCACAACAGCCAGGTCAGTTGAAGAAGAACCCAGAACCCGGTACAATATAGCAAGCCGGAACAGTGAGCAAAAGCATGGTGCATAGGTAATAAAAAAGACTGTCCTTGCTTTTGAATGGGCAAGGATAATGAGCTGTAGCCTAGTTTCCTGCCCAACAGCAAGTTGGCCAGGCTCATGCCAAATAGCAACAGCCCTGTGATGAACAACAGCCCTGCACACTGCACAAGAGCAAGCAGGTTTCATCAGTTGAATTGGATAGGTGAAGAAGTACTGGCTGGTTTCTGATTTGAATGGGAAATTGTGATTAGCACTGGTTAGAGTTAGACTGATTACAACACACACAATAGCTACCCAGTCTGACCTGAATTGGTAGTACTGGACAAGTATGCTGATAACACGTCGCTCGCAATAAGCAGCAATGATGCAAAGCAGATCCCGTATGCCCCAACATATCATCGCAAACAGACTGTAGAGGGCAGAACTCTGCTGTCAACATAATCCCTCCCCCTCCAAATTTACTTGTATTTTTAAGGTGTTTTTTTTAGTTCATAAGGGGAAACTTACATGAGGGGAAACTAATCTCTGCATGTATGGCAGTCTCCACACTGGTATGTAACCAGTGGATCAGGGCAACTATCAGCAAAGGCTTGGAAACCAGAATTGGTCATTTCACAATTCTCTACCCTGACGCCTGAAGCGGCATGCCAAATGCTGCCTGCCTTACCCAATGATGTGCCAGCCTCTGCTCCACTGGCATTGATGGAGGTGGGGCAGAATGGTAAGTCTTGCACAGCGGTAACCGCTCCGTTCCATGGTGGCCCCGCCCACTTGCCATCAGAACCAGTTCGAGCGGCCAAGGCAACGCGCAGGGAGTCTCTTGCGCGTTGCCTTCGCCGCTCGACTGGTTCCGACAGCAAGTGGGCGGGGCCACCGTGGACCGGAGTGGTTACCACTGTGCAAGACTTACCATTCTGCCCAGCGGCGGAAGAACGGTGGAGCGCGTGGAGCAGGAGCTCCAGGCGCTCGGGCGGGAGGGCGCGATCGGGGGAACTTACAGAAGCGCTGGATCGGCCCTCCCGCCCTCCCTCGAGCCCGTACGGCTCCGAAATGGCATCGATTCCGGCGGGGGGGCGCGTCGACGTGACGCGATGCAGGCCCCGCCCCCTCGCGCCAGGCGCCGTGCGGGCTTCCGGCATCTCTGGTTCCGCTCCACCTCTAGCAACGCCAGTTCTCTGCTCCTCCCATTCTCCAATGTTCTAGCTCAGCACTCTCCTCTCCTCCACATTTCCACTTCCTCTCTGTCCCCCTCTTCCTTGTCCAATCTAGGGGATGGAAGGAGAAAGAGGGGCAATGCAGGCAAGTAGCTGTCTACTGCCTGAGGCAACCACTTCAGTTGGCTTCATGGATGGGCCAGCCCTGTCTCTATCACTTCCACAAGCTCCTTCTTTTGCTCCCTCTGTATAGTTTCCAGTGCCACTTAGAAAAATAATTAGTGCAGTTAGTTATGTTTATATTTCTGACCTTATGAGCGTGAGGAAATTTGCCATTCAAATATAAGAGCAAAATTACAAATGCTAAGAAAGCATGGAATGTAGAGTTCACATAAGAAATCTTCAAGGGGGGGGAACATAGTATTGGAATATTTGCCAGAAGATCTGGTTTTTCAGTTAATAGAACGCTTTGAATTTGAGTGATACCTTTACATTATGAATTCAAAATCTTAGGTGATATTCATCAATGCTTCACAGCCATGTAGCAACATTGCTTGATTCACTCATCAATCAGTTCCATCTGGCAGTAAATGGCAGTGCCTAAGAAAAACAGTGTTTTCAATACTTCGTACTAAATTTGAATTTTTGTTGTGAGGCTGTTTGGCTGTTGGCACTTGTTGAGGGAACCAAAAACACAAGGACCTCATGCAGGGCCTCTGAGAGGAATTTTATCAGGAGGTACGAAGTTTCTTTTGGGCTCCTTCTCAAAGGGGAAGGGGGCAAAATAAGGTGGGAGGAGGGCAGCAATAGCCAGAAAAGTCTCTGGAGCCCAGGTCTATCAGGCTTCCCGATACGGCACCCTGGTCTACCCACCCAGTAGACCTGGCCCAGCCACTATCTTTCACTCTCCATGAGGCCAGCTGAGATCTCAGGAAATTTCTGGGGGGTCCTCCTTTGGCTCCTGAGCCCCCTTTTTGACCCTGGGCCCAGGTACAATTTACCCCCTTAACCCCCCTCTCATGGGCCCTGACCTCATGCTTCTTGTTCCTCCTGCATCAATAGAACTTCTGCACCGTCCCCTGTAGTGGGATGTACAACACATCAACCCAAAGAGAGCTTGTACACTTCACTGAAATGGGAATGGAGTGCAGAAGTTTAACTTTAGATATTACAGAAATGTGGGAAGAGACAAAAAGAGTGACTCACTTCACTTGTTTTTCCTGTTACCTTTTCCTCCTATCTCTGAACATCCAAAGCTGCTCCATGATGGTTACATCAAGCTATACTGGCTAGAATGTTTTTCAAGAAATATTGATTATACATACATTACACAGTGATACTGTATGTATGTATGTTTTATTCACCTCCCCCCAATAAACACAAAATTGCTTTCTGAATCAAATCAGCAGTCTTGATTTTCTATAAGAAAGTTATGAATCTGCACATGTTGGAAAGGTGTTCATAAATTATCTTGGCACTTAGAGATGTGCTTCTTCTCTCTTGAAGCACTTTGGTCACAAATGTTGAGACCTCTTGAGAACAAGGCACTGGAGAGTTGCTGTTGCCTAATCTCTCATGTCTCCAGCATACTATATAAGATCCTCCTATAAGATCCTCCAAATAAAGAGTCGCTTCTCTTTCCCATAGGGCCACAGGCTTTCTATGTGAAGCAGGGCCAGGGCCAGTTGCTGGGGGTCATGAGGCAAAGCTCCACACTGGTCCCTCAATGGTAACCCATCAGTGGTGTTGTGGCAAACTGGCAGGCAGAAGCATCATTACGGTGGGGCGGTTGGGGTGGTGGGTCCCAAGCGGCAGGTCGTGGGGGGTGTACTTTCCGGTGCTTCCTCCGCCACTGGTCCGTCTTTGTGCAGCCGTTGTCGGCTGGAAGTTTTGCCTTCCTGCCCTCCCACGTGCTGTTTGGCTCCAAAAAGGAACCGAAAAGCGCCAGGTTGAGTTTCCGCACAACGGTGGTGAACGTTGATGATGCCACGCCCCCCAGGGGTGTGGCGTGGCATCATCAATGCGCCCCGCCATGGCGTGGAAACACCCCCCCCCAACTAATGGTGTCCCAGTTCCACTGGAAAACAGCGCAATCCTATCCATCACCAGTGCAGCATGGATACCAGGCCCATGCTGTATCCAGTGCTGGAGAGGAGTGAGCTGGGTGTCTTCTCTGAGTAAGGGGATATTTGTCCCCTTACCCCGAGTAATGCCCCCAGCCTCCACTTTGGGGCTACTCGGGTCAGGACTACCTAATCCGGTGGCGCTGACCTGAGAAGGCCTGGGAGGGAGGATATGGCATCTGATGAGGACACCAATCCCTCCCCCTCCCCATCATGCCCCCCTCCACCCTCCCCACCCCATGATATCCCTCCCCACCCTCCCCCACCCCCTGCTCTGCCCAGTGCAGAACATACCTGCTCCGTGGTGCAGGATACTGGACTCAGTGGTGGCGTGGCGGCACAGGCCCTGGCTCTGTCTACTCTCCATCTGGGTGTCATGAACATGCTTTATGCTTTATGACAAGTTCGCAACACCCAGTGCCAGCGCTGAGGCCTCAGCGCCAGCACTGTTGGGGGACAGGATTGCTCCAAAAGTCCTGTTTCAGAACTCAAATGCAAATAATAAAGAGTTATAGCATCCTTCCACCTCCCCAGAAGTAAAAGGGATTATAATGGAAATGCCATTAGTTCTTAAACCATAGCATTGTCACTACTGGATGCCATTACAATATATCACCAGCAGTCAGTTGTTCAAGGAGTCATTCATCTAATGACATATAGAACAATGAGACCTAAGTGAGGGAAAGTCCAGTCAAGCTGGGGCAATTTCTGTAAAGCAAAAAGCATGCCATTTTTCAAGAAGAAGAAGATGATGTGTACGCATGCGCATCAAAATATATGAGCCCCTTGATATGGATCCATCCTTGCTCAGCAGGTGCATTAATAACACTTTCACCAATAGACAAAATGACACTTTTCCTTCTCTTAACTCTCAGTTTCTGTTGAGAGCTCCACAGATGGCAAGCATCTTTCATTTTGTCTCCTTCCTTCAGTTCTTGAATATGTAATTTTTAATGACTAAGATGTAATCCTATGTTGCCCTTTTACTTCAGTGGGAGTTTTGATTAAGGGAGGGCTGTGGCTCATCATTTTTTTAAGTTATTTTTTCTGAACTGATATGCATCCTTATGTAATGCTCCCTTTGGCATACCGATCCGTCATTATTTCAAATTTTTAAATCCCAAATATTTTGTTTTGAAAGAAGGAGTGACACATTTGGGCAGAGGTAGCTGTATATTGAAAGAACATGTTTGGAACATTTGGTCCTAATCAAATACAGTCATTCCATTTTACAGCTTTTATGATCTCTTCATGCAAAAAGAGGGAGAAAAGAAAGCCATCACAAAGTTTTCTTCAAATGATTTTGTTTCTCATCAACAGTGAACAGCAGACATTTATGCAAGTATCTATTTTCATGCAAGCATGCCCTAGAATTCCTTTGTGGCCATCTTAAAAAATGTTGTTGGTTATTTTACAATTACAATATATTCTGTGCTATAACAACATTCAGAACTGTGAAAATTTATCAGTTGAAGCTTGTCCTGACATGGAAATAAGAAGTGGGAAAACATAACCCTCTTAGCTTCTTTATGTGAGGCCATTGCTGAAGGCACAGGAGAAGAGCCAGTAAAAAAAAATGGCAATCCAGCTGTGAATCAGAGTGATAATAATGATAACAAGTAGTAACTGCAAATTATCCAGTATTCACATTTTTTCACATAAAATCTATCTTTTAATGGATTTTGCAAAGCAGACTGAATTTTTCCTAGTTTTTTGTAATTGCATGGGCTAACCATATGATTATGGATCCACCCTGGATAGGGTGGATAGGACATGGATAGGGTGTGTACACACACACACACACACACACACACACACAGAGGGAGGAGGCATGCATTTAACAGTTGAACAACAGGCAGAAATAAACATTTTTTTCTGTTGTTACAATAAACAATCGCCACTGATAAGAGCCCAATCCTATCTTTCCCACACACACACGCACTGGTGCAGCCACGTCAAAAATGGCTGCACTGCATCCAGTGGGGGGGCACACACGGCGGATCAGGAGGCTTCAGAGGCAAAACAGGATTTAAATCCCCTTACACTTCTGCAAGCCTCCCAACCCGCAATGGGTCTCCTCGGACCTGCGCTAGCAATTTTGCTAGCACAAGTCGGAGAGAAAGGGGGTGGGGAGGCAGTGAAAATGGGAAATAGGATCTGGCACACCCCATCACCACTGGATCCACCCCATCCCACAGCCTCCCTGCCCCGTCACGCGCACGCTCCTCCCCACCTGGTTTCACCACCTCCCCGTCCTCCCCCTGTCACCTTCTGCCTCTCCTGCTGTCTTACCTGCTACGGCAAGCGGTGGGAGAGCCAACGACGAGCCTTCCCGCCAGCATCCCAGTAACAAACTACTCTGCATGCTGCCAGAAAGTGCTTTCTTGGGCTTTTTCAGTAGTGGCCAGCAGCAAAACGCGCAGTCTGCTGCCAGCCGAAGCCCATAGGGATTGAGCTGTAAGACTAATATTTCTATGAAAAACATGCCACACCTCTATAAATAAATACACAAAAGATGAGAACTGGTATACCCCTAGGGGGTAAAAACTGAGTTGCAATCAGAACTTTCTCAGTTTGACTCTTGCCTCTGCCATACTCACTAGGTAACACATAGTGCAATACTATGCATGTTTATTCAGAAGCAAATCTCATTCCATTCAATGGGGCCAACTGTATCATAACTGTGTTTACGATTGCAGCATCAGTTCCCCAGCTACAATATCGGGATGATATACTTGCCTTTCAGGGCTCTTGCAACAACTACATCGAGACAATACAAGTGAAAAGCCTTGAACGTTCAAAAGTGCTGTACAAATGCTATACTACTACTACTACTACTACTACTACTACTACTACACAGCACGTTTTCCTCTAGTCTGCTGAAATCTTTCAATTCTCTATGAAAATCTTGGTTGTGCTCCTCCTGCTGTGCTCCTCAAGCCACTTAACTGGTATAAACTAGTAATGAATATAATTATATTAATATATAATCATCCTATACATTTAGTGTGTATCTGAGGCAGAGCTTTTCGGGCTAAGCCCTATTATGAAATATAGGAAATGTGGACATGTTTTGCAGCCAGTTTTCCAAACTGGAAAGCCCCAGAGAGCTAGTCAATTTTCTAAAATAAAGACGCACCTTTCCTCGGTATATACATTCCTTTTATGAATCCGAGGAGCCACTGTTCATAAACCAAAATATTTTTAGAACTGCACCACAGCTGGTAGCAAGTCAACTGCAGTTTATACCCCAATTTTGTGCAACAGATTTGTTTGTGAAATTTCTATCAGCTACACCTGGGATAAATCACTGATAACAATTGGGTTGTGTAGGATGTAATTGGAAGACAGTGGGATTTCACAGAGTCGCATAGCAGAAAACTCATTATTGGTATTGATGTGGACAAGAAGAAGAATCCTTATTTATTATTTTAGGCTAGACTACAGTGTATTTGGAGAGTTCGGCGCAGAAGGTGACTGTTTACTTTCAAATTCGGGATATTTAGTCTAAAACCACTGAGATACAATCTGCATAGAACATCACAAAGTTATTATCTTGCTTTTAGATAGTCACTTTGCAGAACAGAGCCACTATACAACATATATTATCTATAACCCAATTGTTTTTCTTGAAGAAAATTAGCTCATAGTACCTATTGCTGCAATGTTTCTAGAACCCAAAAATATATTGTCAAAGATTTAGGTAATGATGGCTAAAGTTGACAAAGAGTTTTGTTGAACAAATCACTGGCTGATCCACCAGCCCTGAATGAGGTGTTAATGATTCCAGGGTGGATCCTTAATCAGATATTCCCCTTGAAGTGTGGGAGATACCATAAGAATACTACCTGATGGTAGCCATTGAAGTGACAGTGTAAGATGACAAACAGCCCATTCCAACCCAAGGGCCAAGCAGCCCAAGTCAGACCTAAAGTCAGCCTAAGTCGTTTAGGGCGACTTTAGGTCTGGAACGCAACCATTTAGGTCGAAGTTAGGTCAAAGTTAGGTCAAAGTTACGACCGACGGACTAAGAACAGCCCATTCCAACCCAAGGGCTAAGCAGCACAAGTCAGACCTAAAGTTGACCTAAAAGTGGGCGGACCATGGGCGGACCGTGGGTGTAACGGGGGCGGCAACCAATTAACGTTGGATTCCAGACCCTGGCAAGCACAGACACACCCCCAACACAAATGCTGACACAAATTTTAGGTCGACCAAAAAGGTGGACCCAAATTCGAGGAGACCCATAGGAGCCATTTTACCTTACCCAAGCCAGCCCTCTCCTGAAAATTTCTAACACCCTACTCCTGAGTTAGGTCAGAGTTAGGACGGAGTTGGGCCTGCTAGGTCTGGAAACCGACAGAGTTATGCCTAAGATAGGGAGCCTATCAGCACCCAGCCCCACCCAGCCTCTTTCCCACAAAAGCCCAGCCCCAGGCCCCCAGTCTCTCTCTCTCTCTGAGCACGTGGCGTGGGGTTCTGTCCCCCACAGCCACAAAGTGGGACTTTGTCAGTGGAGGGCAAAATTCACAAACACCCCACTTCTCTCTTCTCTTCTCCTCTCTCCTCTCTGCCCCCCTCAAGGGCAGAGAGGGCTGTTCTGGCTTTGGCCAAACTGTTTACAGCTGTGCCTGGGCAGCTGTCTCCATGCTACCATTTGTTAACCCATGTCTTTCTCCCAGCCTCTCCCCCCACACACACACACAGGCAACAACACCAGCAGGTAAGTGCAGGTAAGAGTAGGGGTTGTGCTGACATGTGTTCTGACATCTGCCTCTTTGCATATAGAAATATAGGTAGGATACATGCCTCTATACCAATGTCTTGTCTCATAGCTGCCTGCATAGCCTGCCATGATATGCCTCTTTACCAATGTCTTGTCTCATAGCTGCCTGCATAGCCTGCCATGATATGCCTCTTTACCAATGTGCCCTCTCATGTCTGCCTGCAATGCCGTCTCTGAAATGTCTCTTTACCAATGTGCCCTCTCATGTCTGCCTGCAATGCCTTGTCTGAAATGCCTCTTTACCAATGAGTAGTCAGATGCCTGCCTGCAATGCCTGCTATGATATATAGGATACATGCCGCTTTACCACTATTGTGTCGGATTGCCGCCTGTTGTCATGTGAGCATTCAACACCACGAGTGTGGTGGTGCTGTTAACAGTCTGTAGACACCAGCTGTTTCCCCCCCCCCTTTTTCTCCACAGGGTCAACTGACAGGTCAGTATTGCTAGGATTGCCATGGTTGTGACCCCAATATATGTGTTGTCTTCTCTCTCTTTGACCCTTTTCCCTTACAGGATCATGCTTGCCTTACACCCGGGTAAGCAGCTCAGACCATGCTATGTGTGTCACACCTATCAGCTGTGTTATTTCTCTCCCTGCAGGCTTTTGCAACCGACACACTGGCTTGTCTTCACTGGCGATTGCTACCACACACCAGCTGCCATGTAACACCCCCTTGTTTTTTGTCTCCCCAGGAACTTCCACTACCACCTACCTTCCTGGGAGCACCCCTGGGCCCGCAGTCTGGTTGCCCCATGGTCCTCTGCCTCGCTGCTGCCAGAGGTCAGAGAGCCAGCCCTGCAACCCTCCTCAGCTGCCGGTGCTGCTGCTGCTCCACCTCCCTGGCTGTCGTTCTTGCTGTCCCTCCCCTTTCTATGGAGCAGACTGTGGTTCCAGAGGGGGAGAGCCTGCGTCTCCAGGTCCATGGGGCATGTGTGCTGCTGCTGCTCTCAGATTGGCTGCTGTGACTACCCCTGGCAGCCTCGCCTGGCCATCTCTGCTAACGTTCCAGAACAATAAAGATGCCCCTTGGGCAGAGCCTCCTTGAAACATATGTGCCCAGTGTTACACAAGCATTGCCCTCCACACACAGAGAGCCCCCAGCACTGAAGCCCCTGCATGAATCCCTTCCAGGGACTGCCTTCCCAGGGAGAACACAGCAGGGAGGCTGCCAGACCCCCATGGGACAGAGGGGAGGGGGAGTTGGGGGGGCCTCTCAGGCAGGCAAACAGTGACAGGTGCCACGGAGCCCATAGTGGGGCTGCTTGTGGCCGCTGCAGCTGTGTAGTGGCCGCTCAGCAACCGGGGATCTCGCCAGCCAGGGCCCTGGGAGTGTCAACTTAGTATTTCAAGCCAAATGCTGAGGATTTTGGTCGTCTGTACATCCAAATCGAGGGGAAAGAGGGCCGAACTCTAAGGCTTGGCCAGCCGGGGTGTCCACCCGTAATGAAGCCGCTTCCGTCGAAGGTCCGCCCGTAATGCAGCCGCTTCCGTCGAAGGTCCGCCCGTAATGCAGCTGCTTCCGCCCACAGTCCGTCTGCATAAGAGGCGCCTGTTTCTGCATTGCCTTCATCTGCGGAGCAACCCTTGTGTCCCTATTGGTCTCTGCAGACCCCTCTCTCAGAATCTCTCTCCCACGAGCCTTGTTGTCTGTCTGTCTCTGACCCACCCGTGCCCCTCCCCAGCACCCACTGTCTGCCTGCCTGTGTGTCTGCCTCCCCTCCCACTCCCTGATGATGGCTACTGGCCACCCCCCACCCTGCCAGAGCACCTGCCGAGAGGCGCTGTCTTCGCCCCATCTGGGGGCGTGATGAGCTGCGTGAGCCCTTCACGCTCGCAGCAGACAAGCCCAAGGCATCTCTCGGTCTTGGCCGGGGCACAGAGCAGAACGCACGCCGGGATGCCTTCTTTGTGGGCATTGTCCCGGCCCTGGAGGTCCAGGGCTTCAGGCAGTGCACGGGCAAGTCATGTCAGAGGCAGTTCCAGACATCATGAGCCCGCCCTTGCGTGTGACGTTCCCACCCCCCTCCTTCCCTTCCCTCCCCCGCTCCCCCCCCATGACTCCCACGTGCAGCCTCAACGTGGCATGGGGGTGGCATCGCCTTCTGCAGGAGGGGGGACGGCCACTCTCCCCTGCAGCAGGTGGCTGATGCACAGGGTGCCCTGTGGCAGCTGGCTCGGGCACCTCGCTCACCTGTCACCTGCCCTGCGTCCACCACATGACTGGCGCAAACCCCCTGCCTGCGGTCAGCCCCTTTGCGACCCGGCTGAGACAGACACTGCAGCAGCTGCCATGGATGGACGCTGACACCTGCAGACACACAGGCCTGCACATGCCCGAGCCAGACACCGGGCCTGGAGAGCCTGCCTGCCTGGGAGGTAAGTGTTGCCTGGATCCTGGGGTGGTGCTGGGCCACAGAAACTGCAGCCTGCCTAACTCAGGCATACCTCTGACCTAACTCAGACGTAACTTCTGCCTAACTTAGGCTGTACTTAGGCCACACTTATGCCTGACTTGGAGAGGAGTTGGGTTGGAATGGGCTGTTATTCCCCTACCACCCTCTCTATTTCCTCCCATGTAGTCACTACAAAAAGAGCCTGGAGGTTTTCTGAAAAATTCAGAGAAAGACAGAGAGGGAGATACACAAATGACCCATCCCTGACTTCCAGTTGAAAATCTAGCTGGTGGCAACATGGAAGAGGACCTTTTCGGTGGTGGTGCCCTCTCGATGGAATTCCTTGCCTGGGGAGAGCAGGCAGGCTTATTACCCACCCACCCAAATAAGCACTCAAGACAGAGGCTTGGGATAACTGGGTTGTCTATCTCCAACCCTTCCCCTAAGGGGGAAGTAACTCTGGCAACACACTCATATATACCTGAACACAAAAATATTGGCACACTCCTTCTATTCCATCATCCAATATTTATGCAGCTAGGTAGAGATGCTGAACATTTTTGAGTTGTATCTATTCTACAGTAAACATAAGCAGATCCATTGATAGCTTAAATATTCGGTTGAATGTGTTTATTTTTCATTCTGTCAAGTGTGTTTCTGTATGTGTTTCAATGAAACTGCTGTGTTAGCTTACTAACATCTCATTTGGAAGATAAAGAGCTTTCAGAAATCTATAATGGACATGAGGTGAACTGGGGTGAGGAAGAAGATTCAGGTTGGAGGATATGCAAACATAGTTTTATGTTTAGTTAACAATAGAAATGGAGACAAAGCCCTTCACAATGATTGCATCAAAAGACCAGGTGTTCAGAAATGCTTAAGGTCAAGGCCACCAAAACTGAAAAGCTTTCCAAAACTGAATGACCCTAGAAGGCATGTTGCTGCCCCAGCTGAATCTCCAAAGAGCCCTCCAGAAGCAGCTGAAACTTTAACCTTTTGTGCCTACATGTCACATGGGGTCATACTGAGAAGATACCCTGTAGTCATCTTCTGCTCTCTGCTATCTCAGATAGCCAGCGAGTACCACAAGATGCCAGTTTCAATTCTCCCCAAGTTATGTTATACTCAGAGGGATGGTACAATTCCATGCTGTTCAGAAGAATAAGGCCGTTCTCGTTGGGTTCTAATTCAAATATTCAATACATTACAAGCTACGATTCACTTCTCTGCTGCTAGACACCAATGTAAATCCCTTCCTTTGAACTGGTTACCACACCTTCTGAAGCTCTTATTGCCCACCCCTTCCCCCACACCCCTTCAAGTAAGTGTGAACACTAATCCTATTTGCTGCATAAGACCACAGCTCTCAATGTGAAATTTCTGGAACAAATTGTGTGAGGATGCAACCTCTCTTCACAATCAAAAGCTCCATGGGGTTCAAAGTTCCTGCCATTGAGGTCACGGGTGTCACTACAGGGGGAGGGCGGAGCTCTAAGTTCCTCCGTGATCCGAGTCTTGGTTACACGGAGGATCGAAGCGCCCCGCCCCCGCGCCTTCTGAACCAGTCAAAGCGGTGAAAACAACGCGCAGGGAGTCTCCTGCGCGTTGTTTTCACTGCTTTGACTGGTTCGGAAGGCGTGGGGGTGGGGCGCTTCATTCCTCCGTGTAACCGAGGCTCAGATCACGGAGGAACTTAGAGCTCCGCCCTCCCCCTGTAGTGACGCCAGTGACTGAGGTTCTGTAATGTTGAGGGCAGCACCATGTTCACAGTGGAACTGCACCAGTTCTGTCACTTCTAACTCACAAATACTCTGACAGGTAAAAATGTAACAGTTACAGCTTTTCAGGGCTTGTGGACAGTTAATGCTCAAACTACAGGTGGGCCAAAGAGAGGCTGGGCCTGGCCCCCTTACCTTTTGTGATAGCCCCCGGCTACTGTTTAGAAGGTTACAGTTAGGGCTGCCATGTGTGGTTGTGCAAGTTGTGCACTGCACAAGGAGCCCACATCTAGGGGGGCGCCATTCACATCATAGACAGGAGGAGGATGCTGGTGGAACATCACACACACACACACACACACACACACTCCAACAAAATCACAAATATTGAAAAATAAGAGAATCACTGGAGCATCAACCCATTTCACAAGGCACACAGAACTGCCATTTAGGATGACACCACACAACCATTTTTCCCCCCAGTCAAGCTGGTAAACAATATGTGGATTTGTTTTATCCACTCTTCCTAGCTAGAGAAGCAGATTGACAATAATTGAGGTCTTCTCCACCTCCCCAAGCAATGGCAGGCCCACAACAGAGTTTCCAGCTTTTTACTGGCCCTGCTTTTGTGTCTTGAGCCGAAGCTTGACATACAGAAATTTGGCAAATGGCTCAACATGCCATAACTCTGCCAGGAAAAGTTTCACCTAGAACATTTCTGCACATCAGGTGGGTATTAAAGAAACAGGAGTCAGGCCAGCAAAAACACTGGCAGTCCAAACGGACATATGCAAATTTGCCCCATAGATATGTCACAATTTTCCTAAAGGTCATTAAGGTGCCCGATAGACATGGGTGGCACTGGGGGCCTTATCAAGACATAGGCAGGCAGGAGGAAAGCAGTGCTGCCGCCCGAAACATGCCAAGCTTCTTCGGTGAAATCCAGCCATCCATGATGGTACATTTATCAGTTTGCATGTGTCTTCGACTGATGCATCACGACAGACACTTTAGGCAAACAGACTCTAATTGGTAGAACAAATAGAAAACCCTAAGGATGCTCACGCTTAATGACATTGCCGGTATTCTATAATGTCTCTACTACAGAAATTACTCATTTCATGGCTGCAGGCGATGCAAGTTAATTTATTTGTATCAATTGCTAAGTTAAAGCATGCACTTCTAACAAGATATACTGTACTGCGCCTATCTAGGAACGTTTCTGGCAGCTCAGTTTTTAAACAAGGGAGAGCATGAGGGAAGTAGAGAAAGAGAAAGGCACAGACCAGGCCAATACAAAGAAGCAAAATGAATAGATGCAATAAGGCCCGTGCCGACTCATTTCAGAATAATTCATATTGACTCACTTCCAAGTAAACATGCTTAAGAACATGCTGCAGAAGTGTCATCATCTGAAAGTTATTTACCCAAATCGTCAGGTTATCCAGTCACTGTTTGTTCCCCAGGTAGCTCCATGTCACTGTAATGCTGCATAAGTATCCTATTTATTTCAGGTTCTGATAATCAAAATCCCTCAAGCCATTCAAATAAATGAGAATATACTTTGTATTCCACTTGCTAATGTATGCCTGATGAGATATGGGTTGCTGGTGAATTAATTTGTGTTTAATTAGTTTTATTTTGGTCCTTTTATTAAAAGTAAATTATTATCAGAGAGAACAACAGTGGCGTTCCTACACCCCCCATGTGACGCCACATGCCTCACCCCCTGGGGGGGCATGATGTCATTTTTGCACGCCAAGCACACACACACGTGCCGCTTTTCGAGGCATTTTGGAGCCAAGCAGCTCCAGGGTGGGCGGGAGGAGTGATCTCGCGGTCCAGCAGTCACAGAAAAGAAGACAGGAACGGCAGTGGAGGGGGCGGCCTGGCAGCGAATCCGGGAGGCAAGTACACCCCCTGCCGTGTGGCACCCCACCGCCCTGGGCCCCCCACCCCCCCAACTGGAGAACAAAACATTCTCCCCCTCTGGAGAACAAAACATTAAAGTTACAAATGTTCACAAAGCAGAACACAAACTTTGTGAAGCAATGGCTCAAGGCTGGTCTGGCTTGGTCTGGTTGGGCAGGAGGTCTGATTCAGTCGGTCTAAACTGCATCCTGTATTAATGACGATTGTTCTGTTTAAGGATATACACTGGATCTGGTCTAAGTAAATACCATACAATTATTTTATCACAGGAATGATTCACAGGCGAGTTCAGGTGGATTCCTGATGTGGATTAGGGAGGAAATCTCATGTGATAACACAGCTAGACAAACCCCAATATCATGTGAATTATCTCGTCACAACAAGTGGGTATATTGTTTAGACCAAGTCTAGCTTTGAGTGGCAAAAAGAACTAGGAACAGGGGTTTCTCAAGAACAGTAGTGATATATGAGCCAGGTGGGAGCTACAATCTCTCCCAATGTGGTTATTAAATATATATATTATGAAGTCATATTGCTTTGGTTCTACAGACCAATAAGAATATAATGAATGTTTGATACCATTCCTGCAAGGTGTTGGAGGCATGAACAACCAAATGTGGGCTTTACACATAAGGTGGAATTGTAGGATAGTTCATGTGCTTTGGAAAAAATATGTTTTGGGTTTCTTTACCATATCAGGAGATAAATTGGATTATACTCCACAAGTATTTCTTGTATGTTATGTAATAAACTCTGTAAGGAATGAAAATTGGTCTTTAATTAAAAATATGTTACCTGCTGCCCAAATGCTGGCCGAAAAAAATGGAAAAGTCCTGTAATGCCTATATTAGAAGAATCGAGCAGAAAGGTATAGGGGGGCTATGCTTATGCACTGATTACATGTATTAAAGGCTCAGTCTGGAAGATTTAACATATATCTGAATTTACGAAGGATTTGACGTTTTTGGTTCATGGGATTAGAGAATATCCACAGGAGAATTTACATATGCAGGTTCTTTTCTTGATACAAATGTATAATTTTGAACTATTTATTTGGAAAGTTCTGTTAGACCAATGTCTTTAATATTCTATGTGTATTGATTAAATACTATTGCTCTGCTTATTGTAATTTCTTTTTGTATATTTCTTATTTTTAATATGACTTTTTTAAAGGAAAAGGTCTAAGTTGCAAAAACTACCTATTCTTGAACCCAGAATGAAGAAGTGGTGATTGATTATACCTTATTGTTGATATCTGTTTCTCAGTCAGCTTACGACATAGGGTGAAAGACATCTCACCTTCAGTAATTTATTTTATTTATTTTGTGAGTCTAATTTTGCAATTAGCAATTGTACTGGATACAAAGAAGATACTAGTCATGATCTCCCCCACCCCCAGAAAACAGAAACTGATTAATTAAGGAACAATTCAAGAATGCCACAGCTATGCAAATGAGCAGGAAGCAATTACTTACAGCGCAATCCTGTGTAGAGATTCGGCGGGCGGCCCTGCCAGGTGCCCGCCATGCGGCAGGCTGGAGGCCCACTTGGGGAACGGGACGTTCGTCCCTTTCCCCGAGTATAAATGGGGCCGGCCCAATGGACATCCTAGAATTTCCACCAGCTAAATAGCTGGTGGAAGTCGGAGGAGGCATGGTGGTAGGAACAGGGATATGGCGGGTGCCATCCCCTGCTGCCTCCTGGGCCGGCTAGGTCAATGGCCCCCTCCCTCGCCCGCTGGACCACCCACGCGGCGGCCGCCGGGAGCACTTACCTTCTTCCGGTGACTGCGTCCTCGGTCCGATGACGGAGTGAGGGAGGCCGGCCTTGCGCCGGCCTCCCTTATTCTCGAGTAGTCGCAAACATGCCTTGCGGCACATTTGTAACACTTTCGAATGGCAGAGCATGCGCTCCGCCATTCGAAAGATCCCCAGGATTGCGCTGTTACAGAGGTAAAAGGTACCTTAAAAGAAAAAGGCAATGAGGAAGCTACTAATTAAAGAGAGAGTAGCTCTCAAAATTCTCGATAGTGCTTTGGCAGTTCACACTGGACAGGCTGCAACTACATTTTCAATTAAAAAAATGGTCACAAATCAGGGTCTGAAAAAAACAGGAAAACAAAACAGAAAATATTGGACTGCAACATTTGGCAGTGTTATTGTTTGGATTTTTCTTAAAAACCTGAGTAAATTAATGATGTCCATTCCAGAGAAAAAGAGCTAGTACAGAGGCAACCTATGTTAACAAGTCACCTATGTAACAAGTTAACAAGGTTGCTGGGTTCAAACCCTAAGAATGCTTTGTACCTTGAAAGGAAATTTATCCATTGTGGCTTCTTCCAGGATGATAGCACACTGATAGGGGAAGCTGGAAGTGGTTAAATTCTTCCTTCTGTGCAATACTTTAAAGGGTGAGGCTTTTCAGAGTCTGAGTCTACAATCCTATACTACACACGTTCCTGGAAGTAAGCCTCATGAAATACAATGGGGCTTACTTCTGAGCAGACATGCATAGGATTGTGCTCTGAATGTGGTGACGCTCCCAGTCATTCCAGTGGTCAGCCTAGATGCAACTAGATTCTTTCTCACGCAACTCCATCTCGATCCACAGACCTAGAATTAAGAAATGACCCATCTAACCTTTCAAATAAATCTTTTCGCTTATCTGACAGGTGAACTTTGTGAACCCCTGTAAACTCACCACGACTGAGCTTGATCACTATATTCCTGAACTCCTGAAAGCCATTATTCACGTCGGTGTACTGGCTCAATCAATTCAGGCAGATTGTATGGTTTACTAGGACCAGACCTTAAAAAGAGTTGCAGGGAGACCAACATTCCATCACATTCAGCTTATCTTATTACTGCAACCCTGTGATGGGAAAAGGTGCGCCTAATGAAAATCCTCCTCCTTCTACACAACTTTTAAAGATAAAGAGGTCTGTTGGTGGGATAGACTTTGCAACCCTAACAGAGAGGATTTGTCTTTGAAGCATCTTCAACCCAACAAGCTTACTTCTAAAGACTCTTCCTCTCTTTGTAGCTGTCTTATTAACCATGATAGTTTTGAACAGCAGAGGGTCATGTTTCACCTATGTAAGATATTAAGCCTATGGCTGAGAAAGAAGACTACCAGGGTGTTTCCATTCCAAAACCTAGTCTGAAGCTGGATTGAAAGGGGTCCAGATAATCCATTTCATTCAGGACCTCTGGAGCTCAGATGCCATCACCTGTTCAATAAGCTTGCCCAGAAATGGGAGGTTCAAGACTGGTCAGAAATTATCCAGCATGGTGGAATCCAGGAGGCTTCATGGAGGGGGTGAACTACAGCCAGCGTCAATACCACTGGCAACACTCTCTCCATGAGAGAGATTAATTATCCTCCCAGCCCATTCTCCCAGGGCAGATCTAATAATTACACTGCAGAGAATTCTATTCACATCCTCAGGTTGTACATGCTGGAAAGGATCCCAAATATCAGGACCAACAGATGCCTGGGGGACCTTGACTGGACCTAGCAAAGTGGAGTCCAAGTCATGACAGATGTGAGTAATTTTATCTGCGAAGTTCTTGGCAAACTGGTCACAGCAAGCAACTGAATCGTCACTCTTAACCCCCTGAGAAACCAGATGGAGCAAGCCAGGACAACCCAGAATAGTTCAGATGGACAGCTGTCCACAGATGCTGTAGTGGCAGACAAAAAAAGCCTTCTTTGTTCCCATCAGTGCCATTAGGAAGACCCTTACCTGTGTTTGGACAGACTCATCACAAGTTATCTGCCACCATCATTCAAGGCATTTGCCCTGTTGTTTCATTGGACAGAGCTCCTGGGATAACCAGAAGGCCACCGTAACTCTACGATGAGTCAGAGGCCATTGGGAGCAATCTGATCCACGGCTGTGATCATCTTATTCTGGAAGCAGGGGGGCGCTGGGGGTTGGGTGCTAGAAGAGGCTAGCATGGTACCTGGGGCACAGCACCCCCGCACCCTCTTAGCTACACCACTGTCTGGATGCAGGGCTTTGGAATGAGTCACCAGCCCTTTTGAATGAGTCACCAGCCCTGGCAGCAGGAAAATCCCCCAGAGCCATCAGGAATCCACCTGGAACCATAATCCTCCACAGGCAGACAATACATAAGTGGACATACCTACAGAGGTAAAGGGGTATGATTAGCTTAAATCCTGCCAGAAAGTGATATTTCCATGACAAAGCAGTAGTCACTAGGTCCAAAGTGTCCCACCCCATGTGGCAGGGCGGGAACCAACTGATACAGAGCCATGGGTGCATAGCAACAGGGCCGGCCCATCCATGAGGCCAACTGAAGTGATCGCCTTGGGCAGCAACTACTTGGCAAGGGGTGCCTTCTTGAGTCTGCCTGCTTGCCTCCACTGATCCTTCTCCTCCTCTCACTCCCTGGACTGGAAAAGAAGGACGGGGACAGAGCAGAAGTGTGGAGGAGAACAGTGGGCTGCTAGAGTGACAGAGAAGTCGAGTCTGGCACCTCACCAGGCAAAGGGGAGAAGCATTTGACATGGCAGCCAAGAACTCCTGAGCTGTTCCCACCTGGGGCAGGGGGGCCCCTCAGTGTGGATGGTGAAGGCCCTCAGAACCAACACTGAGGGAGGGGCATTCCAATGCCATGCCTGAGATCATGCCAGGCAGCCAGGCAGCTCAGGCAGGGAGACTGTTTTCATACTTCTTCACTTTCAGGAACGCTTTTCAACATTGGCCTCATTGGACCACTGAGGGCAGGGGCAGAGACCCTATCAGCACCTTTCTCTCTTAAGTGGCCTCACCTCAGCATAACTCCTTCCAGCGATATACTGTACTGAAAAGGCAATATACTGTACTGGTTACACCAAGTGCCAAGTTCACTTCATTAAAAGGATCCTCCCGCCGTCCTGTTCTTCCAAGGTTCCAGAGCTGGGGAAGATATTGTGGATGATTCAAGCATGCTCCTCATCCCGTGAGTCGTAGGGAGGGTTATTTATTTATTTAAGGCATTTATACCCCACCTTTCTCCCGAGGGCACTCAAGGCGGTTACCAACCTGGCTTTGTGCAGTATTTTTGTCTCAGGTATTTGGTTGAATAAACCCACTGTCTCATGCCAACAGGAATTGCAGGTTTGGTGTTTTTTTCCCCATTGACCTTTATTCTTCCTTCTTCTCACCCCACTCCACTGGGCCTCAGGCTCGCTCAGCCTAACACACCAAACTCTGCCAGGCCCTGATCCCAGCCCAGGCCCACCAGAAATGGCCAGGCGCCACCCTCTCAGCTACCGAAAAAACTACCAAGCTTCCACCCCCCACCCTCCAAAAAGTGACCAACCCCAACCCCCCTCTGGCAACGCAGGCAATTTTAAACACCATTCCTTATCGACGGACCCCACCACGCACGCATCTACAGCCACGCCGCAGGCAAAAGGATGAAAGATCAGGCATAGCGTCCAAGCACCCAAACCTGTGAAAGCGCAGACCCCACTCTCACTCGCAAGCTGCGCAGCCAGCGACAAAGGCCCCGCGCGTGGAAGCTCTGCTCTGCCTCCTCGGCTTAGGCCGCTTCCTTCTGCCACAGAGCAGCGGTGACCTGACCACAGCCTGACGTTCCTACAGTTACGTGGATCCGGGTGTCAAACTGCACTGCAGGCACCCTTCCTAAACAAACACGCTTCTTTCCGAGTCAGTTCTATCTATGGAACTCAGTGCGGCTTACTTCCGAACAAACACCTAGATAGGCCCGCCCCGAGCAGTTGTGCTCGTCTTCTTACTTGCAATGCATCTTTCTTTTATCGTCGCCAGGAGGTCCTTCCCTTTGCTCGGCGATCATCTTGATGCAGCCAAAGTTTTCTCTTCAGAAACTTTTAAGCCAGACCCTTGTAGGAGGAGAAGCAGGCGACGGGCGGCGGCGCGGGAGGGGGCGCTGGCTGGTTTCTGCCTGCTGGAGCGAGGTGGCTATCTCGGGTCATCTGCTCCAAGGAATCACGGGGGGGGGGGGGGAGAGGGAAAATGTGTGCTGTGTCTGATGATGACTTGAAGAAAGGGCGAGTTCAACCAGGACATTCTTGGCAGCCCTTTTATCCACAGAGTTACTATAGACTTTGGCAGGAATTTGGGTGATTAATTTTCAGTTTCTCCCGCGTTCGATCCATCCAGTGGGGAAACCCCCCCCCCCCCCGCCGCCCCACTCTGCTCGCCCGCCCCGCGCAACCACCACACACAGATGTCTTGGAGACAACAGCGTCACCCGTCCGTCCGTCTGTCCCCATCCCCCCCCGCAACCACCAACCAACCCACCCTGCTCTGCTATTTCGCCGACCCCTGTGAATTGAGCTTGGCTAAGTAAACATCACCAAGCCGCTAATCACAAGATCTGAAACAAAACAGCACTTCACTTCGGATCTGGGCAAGATCAGTCCTCTTCCTCCTCCTCCGGCTTTCCTTCGCAGCGGCGAAGCAGATCCTTCAGATCGCCGCTTTCCCCCTGGTCTTCTGTTCTCCCTCCCTGCCTGCCTTTCACAACCCTCCCCAGACTTGGAGGGGGGAAGAGGCTTCGCTGCTGCAACTGATTAAAGGCTGCGCTTGATAGTTTCTTTCTTGCTTCGCTTTCTCCGGAGACAAGGAAACGAGAGTGGGGGGAGGGGGACTTTCCCCAGACATCGATTTCAACCTGCCCATGTTGTGATTTTGCAGCAACAACAGATACATATATAACATTTTTTTCGCCAAAAAAAAAAAAAGTTGTTGGGGGGGAACCCAGATGATGGGACTTTTTTATTATTATGGCTCTTTGCAAGCCTTGCAGTTGCTCGCCTGGACTTTCCCCTTGGTGACATTCGCTTCTTTCACGGATGAAACCTTAGAGAGAGTCACCAAATCGGAAGGATATTGCAGCCGGATCCTGCGAGCCCAAGGCACTAGGCGAGAGGGATATAATGAATTTAGCCTCCGCGTGGAAGGCGATCCGGAATTCTACAAGCCCGGAAACAGTTACAGGGGTAAGTCTTTGCACTTTCACAGGATCGCAGCAGCAGCAGCAATTGCTGGGCAGAGCAAGTGCCGTGGAACTAAAAGGGGCTCTTCCTGTTTGCAAGGGGTGAAGATGGAGTCCCCGTAACTTGCGCCCACGCGTTGCTTGCTTGGGGGTGCTTTTCTAGGTAAACAGAGAGCATCACTTGTTCGGATTGATATTTCCCCCCATCTCTTTCGGAGCCTCGGGGATGCTATTTTGCTCCTTTTGTATGTTCACTGCCTAAGGGAAGTCTGTTCTATGACACAGCATAATTTATTTATTTATTTTTACCTTAATTACCCCCTTTGCTCGCCTTCCCGTTCGACTTAGTGCTGTGACTGGAAATTATTTCACTTGGCCAAGGATACTCAAGGAACTGCGAATTGTCTTGCTCTGAAACAGGAATATGAATTGTTAGCATATGGGCAAGGAAAGCTGCTGAAACCATCAGCTTCTCAAATTTTCCACTTAGGTCTTGTCCCTTTTCTCTCCCTGCTTCCTAACATGAGGGGTTCAAGCCTGCTGCTGCTTAGAAGTTGATGTCATGAAAAAGTCACTCTGTTTGTGCTCAGGAGCACTTTCTTTGTATTGGCTTTTCTAGGCTAGGGAGAACTCTGGTACTGAAAACACATTCTGGGGGCTATGCTCTAGCGAATGCTGTTCCAAATGAAACCCCTCTCCCCCCCCTTTAGAGGATATTGAGTAGATGGTTCAGGGACAGGGAAAAATACAAGTGGGGGTAGGAAAAAGGCAACCCCTGAAGGTAGGAGTTCTATGGATAAATTCCCTCAGAGGGTTAGGCAGGAATTTCCTATGCTCTCAGTTTGCTTCCTTAACAGGTGAAATTACTAGGAATCCCCTTTCTAGGTGCAACATCAGATGGAGTTTTGAGATAAGCATGTTTAGCATCCCTGTCTGGCCTCTTAAACGTTTATTTGTAAAATACTTTGGGAAACTACACCAACTCTGAATGTGCTCTTGAATAAAAGTAACAAATTTCACATTACACGCTCATTAACCTACTAAGAGTGGGTGGAAGAGCCATGAGGAAGGGGGGGGCAGTAGATGGCAAGAGCTTTTCCCACCTTCCACACCACCCTGGCAGTATAAGTTAAGGTCGGAGTCATCCTCTCCTGTGAGCCACATTCAGTTGACCTGGGATTCTGAGCTGCTCTATTTCCTAGGAAACTATTCCTAGGAAGGAGAATCTACAATGGTGATTCACTACTTCTGTGCATTTGGCTGTTTTGTGGCTGGAAGGAAGGGAAATGGATTGAATAATAAAGGAAAGAAAGTTGAAATAATGTGTGAAGAAAAAAACCTAACCATGCACGCATGCATGACCAGTGAAATCTTGACTTTGCAAGTCTTTCCTCTGCCAAGTCAGCTTGGTACCTGCCTCTCAGATTTCGTAGCAGTTACTGGCCTGTAAATATTCTTGTAAATACTGTATTTAAAAATTACTTCCAGTGAAAAGTTGTACTGGGGCATTGCTTTAGTTGCCAAGAGGGTCCCTCCCCCCGACTTGGACTTGGAGGAGAAAATAAGACATTCAAATAAACTTCCAGAACAAACTTGAAGAAAATATGACATGTTTTGCCAGCAAAATGCAATCAAATAATCATTTTCATATATTTCCTAGTGGTAAAAGTTTTCAGATTTTGATCCCTGGCTAGTTAGAGAATGTGACATCAGAAATTGAGCACATATTACTTGTGACTTTCAAAGTTAAATTCTTCCAGAACCTCCTAAAACTTCACCAGATGGGAGGAGCATGAGAAAATGTTGTAAGTGTAACTTTATGTTTCTTACAGCAGTTTAATGTTGTCACTTTGTTTTATTTTTATTAACTGTCACAAGAGTTTTACAAGTCTCTCTCATGCAACATGGAATGACATCACGCCGTCTGGAAGCCTCCCCCCCCCCCCCCCGTTCATTTTTCAGAATGTGATCCTACTAGAAAATAGCTGTCTTATCTGTACAAAACCTATGTCAGAAGAAAAGCTGATTAATTAAAGACATTCTGAGGCTTTGCTGCCTATAAATTACCAGGAAACAAGAAACATTCTGCATGAGATGCTGAGAAAGACAATTGAGTTATAATCAAAAATACAGCAAATGATGTTAACAGAGGCTGAGAGCATGAATGGAAAAATCCTCATGCCAAATCCTGGAGACACGGTTCCTGGAGTATTTTTTGCCACTGTGTGGGTTTTTAATAGAAGGGACCACCACTCTGGAGCTTGAAACTGTTCCTCAAACACAGCAGTCATGAAGAGGATTCCTATCCACAACTGCACTTTCTTGCACATGGTGAGATCCATGTGAAGTAGGGAAGGTGGATTCACACACCTTTTGTGCAAAGAGAGACATGATCTACATGATGATGGTTCCACCCGTTTCTGTCACTTGGTGTTTAGAAAAACTGCCATGTGGTACTAGGAAAACTAATCATGTAAACCAACCATCAGTTGTTCTGTTATGATGACCCTGGTGCCTTCTGAGCACAAATACTTATTTGAGGATTTTTCCTGTCTTGAAAAAATGAACTCCAGGCAGTATATTCTCCAAGTTCCTTATCTACTCTACAGTCTTCAACTTGTTGAACAGCCCTTTCTCTCTGGAGTTCTGGAGTTCAGTGAGGGTGCTAGAGATATTGAACAAAGTATTCTTAGCTCCTTTACCAAATATCATTTCCCAGGATTCTAGGGGGGCTCTAGGGGGGGATTCTAGGACTGTAGGAACTGTACCATGACAGGTAAAGTGGTATCAAATTGATATACTTGTACTGTATGCCATGAGTGACGCTATATCTGTAGCAATAGCATTACCCCCTAAAGTGGTACAGTACTATCTCAGCCTTCTACCACCTAGTTCAGATGGATGTGTAGACTAGACCTAAGACAACTCTTTTGGTTATACTTCCTCTCTCTTTCTGGGCATCATCCCAAAAGAGTTATTTTGGGTCAAGTCAGCACAAGCCACAGAAATGAGGTGCTAAAATTCTAAAATGGAGAGTGGACTGGACTAGACTGCTTGTGGATGATGACATTTTTAATGCTCTCCTAAAAGGTCCATGAGAGCAGAACAAGGAGCAGGCTTCCTGATATTATACTCGTTCTTTATTTGCCTTCTGAGTCCTTGCCTTTTTTAACATCTTGCTGGTACAGGTGGGGGTGCTGCTGTTTTTATGCTGCTGTTTTAATTGTAGCAATAAATTTTAATCGATTTTTAGATATTGTTTTTATTAATTTTCATTAATTGTTTCTTACTATTTTAAAATGTGATTATTTTTGTATTGTATTTTTTGTATTGAATTTTCTTTTTTTCTGTTGTAAGCCGCCTTGGGTCCCTTCGGGGAGAAAGGCGGGATAAAAATATTGTAAATAAATAAAAATAAATACATTATTTGGGGAGAGGTATGTTTTTGTTTTACATGGGCTGATATCACAAATGGTACCTCCCCCCTGAGGTGGTCTGAAGTTGGTACAGTCCATTCTACCACCTCAGGGTTCTCCCAGATGTGTAGATTAGACCTGATAGGATGAGGTAGTGACATAGAGGGGTGTGTGTGTATTCCAGGTGCTCCTCCCTACTATGTCTAGTGCCTTGGACAGGGTCCTCCACTGAGGCTCCCCCACCACCACTGAAAGTGCATTAGGCATTACCACTGCCACCAGTACTGAAGGTTCATAGGTTGGCCTGGCAAGGAGTGCTCTCTGGTGGGTGTGGGCTCTCGGCCAGTACCCTGTGTGTGTCTAAAGCATTCCACAAATCTACAAGCTGTATTTGGCTCTCGGTTGCCCTTTTGCTTCCCAAAACTATGCTGGGCACTCCTTCACTTCTGTTTCAGAGGAGAGGTGGAGGAAGTGGTTGTCAGCTCTTTTACAGTAATTTTCTTTGTCAGCCTCAAGAGTGTAGGTGTTTTCTTAACACTCCAACTGCTAGAACTTAAAGGCTCTTAACAATCATGTAGAAATATATTTTTGCTGTTATGATTCTAGATAAAAGCATTGGAGTGTGGCGGCAGATTGCCCCATCCACAAGAAATTAGTATATAACTTCCTTTTATAGACAATTTCTTGATTTAAACACACACACACACAAGATTTCTGCACTTTGTCCTGTCTTATAGCACTGCCAAGGATGATAAATTAACAGTGCAATCCTGTCTACTTGTAGACTGGTGGAGCGATTGCTCCGCCAGTCTAAGATGCCACAAACATGCTGGAAAACACGTTTGCGGCATCCAATGAGTAAGCAGCACTGGCGCTGCTCCGCCAGTGCTGTGGGACAGACGAATGCCACAGCAGAGAGGTAAGTCCCTGCAGTGTGGTGGAGGGGCGGGGGGAGGGTGGAACAGAGCATTTTGGGGATGGGTAGGATTGGTCAGCTGGACCCAGGAAGGGGGAGGGATCAGTGGTGGCCTCCTTTGCCATATCCTATCCCCCTTCTCGGGCCTGTTGGGCCTTACATAGGCCTCTCGAATGTGCGCCAACAAAATAGCTGGCGCACATTCGAGTAGACCCATCGGGGTGGCTGGAGCTCTACTTGGGGTAAAGGGACAAACATCCCTTTACCACGAGGAGGCCTCTGGCTCTGCCAGCGCAGGTACCATCCAGTACAGGATGTGACAGGCACCTTATTTGCGCCACCGCGTCCTGCTAGACAGGATTGGGCTGCCTGAGTACATTTTGGAACAGAACACTATGGGAGTTCTGATATGATGGTGCTGAGTTCTAGAACAGAAGGAAAGTGTATTTTATACTTCATCCTGATCTCTCACCACTTAGAGATTTGGAACTTTGACTGAGACCTCATTCATATGCATCTTCAGTCAAGTGGCAACCACTTCTCCATGGCCTAATATGACATGGCTTGAGGCTGAGTGTGAGTGACTTACAGCCCAATCCTTTTGAGCTTTAGTGCTGGTGGAGTGAGCGTTCTACCAGCGCTAAGTGCCTTATGACAGTCATGAAAGGCACTCTTGATAACGCACAATTCTGAGTTGTGTACTGCCGGAGCACTGGCAGGAAGGCTGGAGTGCACCGGAGGATCCTCCCAAACCTGCCGAAACAGGTAGGATGGTGGGGGAGGTGGGATGGGTTAGGGTTAGGTAGAAGGGGGTGGGGGAGGGTGCAATGAGGTGGGGATGGGTGTGGGGATGGGTGGATTGGTTCTGGGAAGGGGGTGGGCTTCCAGTGGCTGCCGAATCCTAGTCTCCTTCCTGGACCCGATTCTGCAGCCCAGGTCCATGCAGACCTGCACCAGCAATTTCGCTAGAAGAGGTCTGAGGAAACCCCTCCGCACTGCGGAAGCTTTCCTCCAGTAAGGGAACAAAAGTTCCCTTACCCAGAGAAGACCTCCTCAACTGATCCCCGAAGGATGCAGCAGTAGCCATTTTGGCTTTGCTAGATTGGCAGGGGAGAGCCGTAGAATTGGGCTGTTAGCCACACACATGAACTTCATGGCAGGGCTATTTCCTTTGCAATTTGTACCACACTAAGAAGGAAGGTGCCAATTGCATGGGAAAGATGGTTGCGATTGAGCCCACCTCTATAGTTACACATCATTCAGCACACGGCCCCAGTTGCATGGGACTGTACCGCAGGAAGCAGCTACCACATGGTCGTAGGACTGTGTGTGAAGAGGATATAATATGTAGCCTCTTAAACACTGGGTAATACCATTGTATTTGGCTTATATTGCCTTTTTATCTAGCAAGCATGCTTCCTAAAATTCATCTCCAGCTTTGCTAATACTACTGTATTTCTGTTCTCTTCCATTCAAGGGCCCTATGAGCTCTGAACAGTGCTATAGACAAATATGACTGGGTTTTAGACTTTAGAAGGGAACTTGTTCTCATTACTTCCTAATCCTCAAAGGCCTTTGGAACCCTAGCACATGACCAAGCCTTGACCTCATCATCTTATCTGAAAATACTTCTTCCCACCTTCAGAATGAAAAAGCCTTGCAAAGATAAACTGGCCTTTGTCCGAGGTCAGAAACATCTGGGATGTTTTTTTTTCCCCTAATAACTTTTCTTGTCTAATATCCAGCCTGAGTAAGCGTTCTGTGCAACTCACGAGTCTGAACACAACATTTTTGAACATACGCTGGCCCTAATAAAAGGCATTGCATCACTGATGGATTTGTTTTTGTTCTGGATCAATATTGACACATTATAAAAGTCTTTAAACCCAAGCTCCTGACATACCAGTACCTTTCTTGATGCTTAGCAGGCATGGACCTGATCGGACCCTGGGTGGGAGGATGCCGGGAGTCACCTGAAAGTCTCTTCTCTGAGCATTTCTCCAGGAAAAGTGGAATAAAAACATTATAAAGAAAAAGTACTCATGATCTGGAGGGTTGCACCCACGTTATTTCAGGCCTGCTCAATTTCTGAGCCACCACACCAAAATAGCCTCTCAGCTCTGTGTGGTGGTGGTCTTGATAAACCTCCTGCCTGAAAGGACATAAACATAAACATGAAGGCTGTCAAACACTTGACAGACCACCTTACATGGCTGGCAAGCTGCATTTAGACTAGTGTAGACTGTAAATTGGGCTGCACTTTCTTTGCTCTTTTCCCTTGGTGACAAGGAGACAGTATAGGATGCTGATGTCACCCCCTTGCCATGATTATTTGTCTGGACAGGACCTTCCCAGGAACCACTTGTGGCACCGTTTCTATAGTGTCAACTGTCCCTATTCAATTGCATTATCCCTGTCCCTATTCAGTTCCCTATTCAGGGACCCTATAGAGTCCCTCCAGTGGCTGTGGCTGGTGTCTCTCTTGCATCTTGTGAACCCCTCCGGGTCAGGGAAGAGAACTGACTTCTTATTCCATTTTCCTCATTCCTTTTGCTATGTAAACTGCTTTGTAAACTTTTTCTGTTGACAAGTGGTATGTAGTAATACAATAATATCTTAATATTCTTATTACAAATGCATATAATGATGCTACTCATATCCTTGCCTGATTCTAAGGATGAACGAAGTTGCTTTGACGTGGGACCTTCCATAAAGGAAAAGAACACCAATGGACTTTGCTAACTGGGCAAAGAGGCACATTTTAACATGGTGCTCCTCTTATGTTTAGCATGGGGGAGAGCAACTGTCCCTTTTCACCCCAGCATAGCAACTCATCCAGTGGTTGTCTGCTGGATGTTTCTTTTGTATCCTTGTTCGTTTGTGAGCCCTTTTGGGAGAGGGAACCATTCATTCATTTTGCTGTGTAAACTGTTTGTGAACATTTTTCGTTGAAAAGCGGTATTTAAATATTCTTAATGGTAATACGTTTTTAAAAGTTATTATGGGGGGAGGATAAAGCTCTTAGAAATAATAATTGGCAACTCTTTGCAAGCTTGGCTGCTTGGTATCAATTGCACTGCAGTTTCAGTGTGGTTACAAAGTAATAAATAAAATACAGTAGTCAATTCCAAGCCAGGTCATAATCATAAGTCAGAATTTTAAAAAGAACATAGTGATTTTTTAAAATGCAGAAACTTTTCAATATAAAATGCTGTTTGTTTGGTTTTGTGCTTTTAGTATTCATGTATTCGGATTTTTCTCTATAACCAGGAGGACTTTACAGGGAAGGGCTAATAATAACTAGCAGATTCATGTAATCTAATGATGCTGGCAGTTTACGCCTTCAGCAGGATGATAAAATTAAGAAATACGCTGTATAAATCATGAGTGCTAGCTGCTCACCTAGAATCATTCATGAAAGAAAATACTAAAGCAGACACGCAAGACCTAGAAATGGATATAAAGGGACAATTTTGTGTTATTGATTAAAATTAGACTAGAGAAATACATTTTAACTGATCCTTCCAGCTGACTGTTGAACATCCTACTGTTTTCCTTTGTAAATTTATATACGTCTTTAAAGAATGAACAGTTTCCTGCCACCAGCTTAGTTAAGCATTGTGCAATTGGTTTGTGTAGGATTTCCAAGTAGTTTTGTCCACAGGAAATATTGTATTTTTCTGTCAATTTTTTAACCTCCCCCCCCACACTTTTGACTATATGGTGTTGCATTTTAGTTTGTACTAACCTCTTCTGAGAAAGTAATATGAAAACTGGAGTGCACAGTTCAGTAGGCAGTATAAAAATCTGGGGAGAGAGATCCATTCCCTTCTGCAATGCACTTCATGACACTTTGCCTTTCTTAGTATTAGCTAGTGCTTCTGTGGCTTTGTTGCCTAAAGGAAGGGAATAAAGCATTTATCTATCTAGCTATGATCCTGTCACATTTATCAGAGAGAGAGGAAAAATGTGTATTCCACTAAACAAGAAGGGATTTATTCAAGAAGGGGTGGAAATGGATATTGACCCAATGAGCCGCTAGCATAACACACACACAGCGCAATCCTGTGTAACCCTTGCACCGGTGTAACAGTAGATCCACGGGTGTAAGTGCACTTATGCCAGTGTAACTTGATGTACGCCAACATACACAGGACGGACACCACCGTAACCCCCCTTGGACGCCGCGCATGCGCAGTTCGGACACAGGACGGACTCCAGCACAACTCTGCTGGCGCAGGGGGCATTCCGGGGGTGTCTTGCCCCTGGAATTCCCCCTACACTGGCGGAATTGCGCTGGCGTCTGTCCTGCATTCGAACTGCGCATGTGCGGCATCCGAGGGGGGTTACGCTGGTGTTCATCCTGTGTACGTTGGCATACGGCAAGTTACACTGACATAAGTGCTCTTACACCTGTGGATCTACTGTTATACCGGTGCAAGAGTTACACAGGATTGCGCTGACATTCTGTTTGATAATCCCGTTCACTCTTTGACTAACTTGTTTTCATTTGATGCCTCATTTTATTATTTTGATAGCTATTTTGAGATATAAATACATAAATATTTCTCACTTTGACATGTGATGATCATGAGATTGATCAGTTGAAAAAAACTAAAAAGAACCCTGATTGCTCCGAGGATGAGGGACCTCAAGATCAAATTGCTTGTAACTCTGATCAAGATCAAGTGACATTGGCTGGCAAGCCAGTTTTGAGCTAACTACTGAAGTAAGTCTCCTCACCTGACTAATGCCTTTTGTCCACTGAGTAGTCTCTTGATTAATAGACTTGTCCAGCTCTCTGGAAAGCAAGCAAGTATCCATCTGCTAGCCATCCAAAAGTTAAAAACATTCCTTCGTAACTGGGGCAAACTTTTCCAAGTTACTCATGCCACTATGGAGTGCAAGTTGTGATTGTTAAGCGATACCTATGTTGGAAGATTTTGACTGACATTATCATCAGGACCATTTCTGGATGAACTGGGGATTTGAATTTCAAGACCAACACTATACACTGGGGCTATCTTGACTTTCAATATTAAACTATTTCCAGAAAAAAGATGTGCTCACTTTTGTAAACTTTCACTGGTGAAAACTGTTTCTATTATATGGTTGGATGCCACTATGTGCTGTGGTTTCCACATGAGGTTGTACCCAAAGAATGTTTATCATGACTGATCACCACTGAAATCAATAAGACAAAATAGCTGTGACTAACCTAAGCCTCATTAATTTCAATAGGGCTTCATCACGATTAACTTTTCTTTGGATACAGTCCAGTCAATTGTACCAACACTTGTGCTATCTTCAAAGATAACAACACAGGGTATACATGCTTTACTATTACTATTATTACTATTACTATTACTATTACTATTACTATTACTATTACTATTACTATTACTATTACTATTACTATTACTATTACTGACAGTATTTATATACCACTTTTCAACAAAAAGTTCACAAAGCGGTTTACAGTTGCAGTTTATAAAGCTGTGAAATGTGTTGGTCATATAAGTAAGTTTCTTGCCTACATTTCTGGAATTCTGGCACCAAATGATTGTTGTCATTTGATCCAGACAAACAGCGCAATCCTGCCTAAGGATCCGGCTGGTGACCCCGGGCCGCCCGTTGGATCCTGTGCACCGGTGGCCAGGCTGCCGCTGGGCTGGAGGTCTACTCGGGGAAGGGTAAACCGGGGCAGGCCCAATCGGCCTCCTCAGATTTCCTCCAGCAAAATTGCTGACGGAAGTCGGAGGAGGCTATACAACGGCCCAACTGCCTAGCGGGGGCTGGGATATGTTCGAAGCCATCCCCCTCCCCTTCCCGGGCCAGCTGGGCCAATGGCCCCCCTCCCTTGCCCGGCGAACTGCCTCCCCTGCCTGCTGGATCCGGCTTACCTGGTCCGGCAGCCGCTGGGGCGCTCCGGTGCCAGAGCAATGGAGGCTGGCCTCTGCGCCGGCCTTCCATGCTCAGGAGTCGTTGCGAACGTGCTTTATGGCACGTTCGCGACTTCTCCCGGTGACGGAACATTTGTTCTGTCGCCGACACATTCAAGAGGATTGCGCAGAAAAACTGAGAGTTGATGTGGTGAATCAGAACATGTTATACTGCTCAAAAGGACAAGCAGAAGGGCTCTGACTGTCCAGAAAACGGACGGTTCCCTCCTGCAAATGATTCATAAAGGCAGGACTGTTAAACTTACCCAAAGTTTGGGTTCACCCCTCCTTTCCTCTGCTCTTCCAAGAATTCAGAAGCCCTGGGTTGTTAAGCTCATAGGAGAGGGAAAAAGTTTTCTCATTATTGCTGGCTGGTAGTAGTAGGTTTTTTAAAAAAAATTGGTTGCAGCACCTAGTACAAGGAGTAGTTTGGACTGTGTCTACTGTAGAGTGAGCTCTGCTTCCCCCTGTCTTTGCTCTTCTAACACATGTTTTTATTTACTTATTTAAGAGATTTCTATTCTACAGTTTCCCCTCCCATTAGGGAGGTGCTCAAGGAAGGTTTATAATTAAAAAATGCTTTAAAGACAAAATTAAAAATCATATGCGCTTACCTCTAAATCCAGTACTGATGTCCCCTCTCCCCACATGCTTTAGACAGGATTCTAACTATTAAAAAGAAATATAATTAAAAATGTTTGGAAAAAAAAAACAGAGAGGAGAGGAAGGTTTACTACCTAGGGGCTGGATAAATAATGCTGGGCTCTAAGCTATGTCACGTCTAAAAGGCCCCATCCCATAACCCCAAATTACCCCAAAAAAGTTTATTATTCAAATGGAAAGCACAAAGAAAATAGAAATATTCAAGCTTGATATTTGCATATATTAATAGGCAAAAGGTACAACGAAAAACTCATTAAATATAAAGAACTCGCACTAAGCCTATTTGCATTATGAAGTACTTTTCAACAGATTATGTAAAACTGGGAACCCTCATATTTAGAGGCCCTTCACAATTTGAAGACCTAAGCTGTAGCTTACTTAGCTCTGCATCACGTTGACAGAGAGGGAGGGAAGGACAAACTGCTGTCCTCTCCTCTAGCCAGCACTGTTGCTCTAGACTAGAGGGCTTTCAGTGGGCCAAATGACTGCTACTGAATAGGTGCTGCAGCTGACACCAGCAGCCTGTGGCACTTCCACTCCCTCCCAGCACCAAAAGGGCAGACATTCTCCACCTCCCTTTGGCAGTTATGCAGTGGCATCCGCTGTTTTGCCAAGTGAACCAGGACTTCTGAGAGGAATTTTATCAGGGGGTAAAAAGTTTCTTTTGGGCTTCTTCTCAAAGGGGGAAGTGACCTTTGGCAAATCATTCTTAATCTTAGCTGAAAGATGGGGATAAAAAACAGGCCTACTTTACAGGGTTGTTGCAAGAATTATAGCAAGAAAACATATGAAGCACTCGGAACACTTTAAGCCAGGGATGTGGATCAAGTCTCTGACTCCAAGTCTCGAGTCAAGTCCCAAGTCTCTGGGTCCAAGTCTCAAGTCAAGTCCCAAGTCTTTGCCCCCAAGTCCTGAATCTTTGGTTGCGAGTCCCTATCTATTTAATGCGGAAAACAGATTTAAACCTGAATAAAATTCGACTTGTCATAAAAGGCTCCAAGTCTCGAGTCAAGTCTTTCGAGTCTCTTACAATCGCCAAGTCAAGTCTGAGTCAAGTCATTGACGTGACTTGAGTCCGACTCACGTCTACATCACTGCTTTAAGCTATATAAACATTAAGTACAAAGTATTATCAAATGACAGCTCATCTTCTCTGGATTCTACAACACCCTACACATACAGTTGCATCATGTAGGTATCTCAGGCGCTTGTTGCTTAGCCCTGCTATTTAGAGCTGGATAATCACTACTTGCCATTTAAAATAAAAATGAGCTCCTCGGAGCAACCTTCTCTGCATCAGCATTTCTAACACCCACCCAAGTTTTTCAGCTGTCATACAGTTCTGAGACTAAAGTGGTGGGACAATGAAATGCCAGGAGCTTCTTCAGAGTTGAAGTCGATGCCAGTTTTCCACCATTAGACACGTTTTATTTTCATTGCCTGGGCTATCTCGTGTTTGTCTTCAGTTACAGTCAGAATCAAATAGCACCTTTTTTTTTTTTTTTTTAGTCTAACTAATTTTAATACAGCGCAAGCGTTGGGGAGGTGGCAGCCCTGCTTCTTCAGCTGCCAGAACTGCTGGCAGCAAGCGATACAAGGCAGTTAACAGAATGTTTACATTCGATAAGCCTTATTCCAAAAAGGACAGTAACCTATTCTGCAAATGACATGGGAGAGAACAAGGAGTACATCATGATGAATTAGTCACCGAGGCTGCAAACTTAAACACAGTGGGAAGCCAGCCTCATTGAACTTAGCAGGACTTAATTCTGGGTAAACAACATGCTCAGGATTGTGCTGTGAGAAAAGAAGAGCCCATAATCCATATTTAGGCCCTGGTTTACACAATCTAATCTCTGTGTGCATTCCTATGCCACCTCATTCTCCATCTGTTTATCAGGGCTTGCTTCCTTGAGAACGGCCATTCTGATTGAGGTTTGACAGGATGGCCAACACAAGTCATTGCATTCCTTCGCCCAGAAGATGGGGAACAACCACTGTTGGTGGATGACTCCATATCTTCAATAACTGTGAGCTCCCTGTGCATCCAGGCAATGACCACTGTCAGGTAGAAGCACTCTTCTGCTGGCACCACTCTTCTACTGTGTACCACCAGAAGTGACTGGCGATGACATCATCGCCAGTTACTTTCGGGTTTTGGAGGCCAGAAAATGCAGGTAGGAGGCCCTGTGTGGGTGGGAGGGCCCTTCTCAGCATTCCTGAGAGGCTTGGTCAAAGGCAGGACCCTCTTGGGAGTGAAAACGCACCGCCAAAGGTGCTTCGTTGGAGCAGCGTTCCGGCAGTCCTGAGGTCTGAGTACCACCAGCAGTCGGCCGAAGTACCACTGGTGGTACTAGTACCACTGGTTGAGAACCCCTGAGGTAGAGCATTCTGGAAGAGATGCACTACTTTTCGGAAAGACACCCTGTTTGATTTTATAGAGATGGGTAAAAATATTGCATGATCAGATCAGAGGTAATATGCAAATACAAATCCACTGGTTTTTTGTTAGTGGTATAGGGGAGTGGTAAGCCCACCCAACGGGGCCATCTACAATGCACATATTCAAACAGGGCTGAGAGCCAAGGTTGAAAATGTGACATGGAAGGGTTGTGTGAGGGAATCCCAAAGCCACCTTATTTATATGCAGATCAGTTTAAAATGTGTCTTTAAATTATTGCTCAAGAGGCACCTTTTCTGTGGTGCTTCTGTGTTGTGAAGCTGAGCCGTTTCTGTATTTGCTGCTGCTGGAGTCTGTCTTTGTCTGTAATTAGTATTTTAAACTGCTGAATCTGGGTATTTTTAACCCAAATAAAGCCTGAAGTTTTCTGGTATGTCACTGTGCATGTCTGTATTTCCAACATGGTTACTGTCTGTTGAACTCAGCTAAATACAACTGTACAAGAGGGGCCTCACAACACAATGTCGCAGTGGCCACATCTTCCTGTGTGTTAGTCTTACTGGACCCATTGGAGAGTAAACATGCTCTGGATCACAGCGTTAAGTTACAGGAGCTGGGTTGGAGTCTTCAGTTCTGAACAGGCAGCATTACCGTTTTCTCTCTAAATTTCTCTCTTTTTCAAACCTTCTACCAATTTTTTTCCTCTCCCTGTCTCCAGTCTGTCTGTCTCTCTGCCTCTCACCATCCATAAAGTCAGCCATAAAGGGCAGACTGGGCAGTTCAAACTCTTGATGTAAAAATGTTGACACTGAAACTGAAAGGACTCTTACTCACACCTGGTAAGAAGTGATGCCTCTCTAGGAATCCAGATTCTCTCTTTTTAACCATCGACTGGCCTGGAATCAGAGCAAAGCCCTTTGGCTGCCTTTTGAAAAAAGTTTCAAACCTCTGTAAACCTTGGGAATGCAGTGAGCACCCAGAAATTGTCATCTTCTTTGTGGGTGGATCTGTTTTGGCTATTTTACTAACTGCATGGGAGTGCAGACTTTAGAACTAGATAGATTCGTCTTCCTTTGATTGGTATAAGTGACCATACTATTTACCAGAGTATTGAGTAAAAGACTGTGTAGAAAGTAAATTTGAAGAGTCTTATTTTTCTGCCTTTTTTTCCCCAGTAACACTTTCTGCTGCCACTCCAGCCTATTTTCGTGGATTCACACTGATTGCTTTGAAAGAAGGCAAAGAGGGAGAAAAAGAAGAAGACCATGCAGGAACTTTTCAGGTGAGGAGCTGATTCTAGAATGGTGATTCTAGAACTGAATTCTAGTACCGTATTGTCCCGAGTATAAGACACACCTGATTATAAGACGCACCCTTAAAGTTTGGTGCTATTAAAAAAAATTAATTAAATCACTTGCATTAAATTGCAACAGCCTAATTATAAGACGCACCCCTAGTTAAAAAACTTAAATTAGGAGAAAAAAGTGAGTCTTATACTCAGACCAATACGGTATTTCTCATTGAATGGTGATTTCTTAGCAGGACAAATAAACAGCACAGAACAACATAATCCATGTGTGTCGATATTGATATTTCTGTAGTTGTAGGCATGGGACAAGGCAGCTCTGACTCTTCGAAAGTTTGTTTTTATATGGGAAAATGTTTCAACGTGTGTTTTAATTTGGTGGTGTTTATTAGAGCTTCACCACATTCCCTTTCACTTTATAGCCCAATCCTCTGCATATTTATTCAAAAGGAAGCCCCACTAAAGTCAACAAAACTTTTTCTCCATATTAAGTGTGCATAGAATTGGCCACTTTGTCAAATGAGATACAAATGATCAGAGTTGGCAATGCTGGTAGCTCTAGATCTACACTGTCTTAATTTGCATGTTTTTGAAATAGCGCGATTTGCAAATTAAGGCCAGAAGTCTAATTTACACTGGCAGTTTTTGAAATAATGCAGTCAATTCGCTACTAATTAGTTGCTAACAAGCCACCTCATTAGATGCTGGCAACTTCGGGTGTGTGTGTGTCCTTGAAAGCCAGAAGATTAAAAAAAGATAAAGAAAATGTGTTTTACAGAGGCTGCCTGTCTTGTAAAATTCCTTCTGCTCAGTTGCAAGGGCTGGGGCTGATGCCGGTGCCTGTAGATAAGTGCCAGGTAAGGCAGCAAAGGGAGACATCTGAGCAGGCCTGCCACTCACTCTGAGAGAGGGAGCAACCCCCTGTTGTTGCCTCTTGTAACAGGAAAGGTATGAAGCAGAATCAGCACATGGGGGTCTTTCTGGAAGATAATGTTTTCGCTGGGTGGGTCAGGACTCACCATGTGCCTCCACCACTTGTCTGTGGGGACCTGTATCTTTGCTTTCCTCAATGCTTTCTCCACCATCACCATCACCATCATCAACACCAGTAGCCAGTCCCAGGACCCTCAATACTCCCCCTATGCAATCTCGGGCAAGCAGAAGTCACCAGTTGTCAGCGCAAGTGTTTGATGACATTTCCCCTAACCCAGTGGTTCTCAAAGTTCTCCCTACGAGTTGGGGAAGTAGTAAGGCCTTGCGGGGGTGGGCCGATGGTAGTGGCAACACTCCCGGGATCGTGCCGCCAGTGGGGAAGAAGAGTTTTATTTACTGAGGTGTGCGCCAGCCCTCCGGAGGGGACGGGGGGCTCAATGCCCCCTCTGCGGACCTCCCCATGCTTCAGATCAGCTTCCTGAAGTGATCAAGACCCACTTCCAGTTTTGGATGAAAACCGGAAGTGGGACTTGATTACTTCAGGCAGCCAATCTGAAGCATGAGGAGGCCTGCAGAGGGGGCTGTGCCCCCCTGCACTCTCCAGGGAGCGATGCAACCACCGGTAAGTTAAAAAAACCTTTTTCCCACCGGTGGCGGGATGTCGCCAACATCACCGCACGTTGCCCCTTAAGGGGGTAGTGGCCGCTTCCGGTTTTCATGGTGGGTCGTGACCCACCACTTTGGGAACTACTGCCCTAACCCATACAAATCCCATTGTATGCACAGATTTCCAGGAATGCAACCCCCACATAAATTGAGAGCTGTCTGTAGTATGCCTACTATTCATAGCAAATACAGACCTGTTGAAATATTTTGTGACTTCTACTTTTTCCAGCAATTTGTCTCCGTTCCTGTTCATTTGTCCGACTAAAATAGCAAAGTTCATGTTATGATGCATCTAGACGCATTGTTACCTGGCAGTAAGCCCTGCTGAGTTGTACATTGGAGATTGCTCCCAAGTACATGGCATAGGACCGCAGCCTTACTCTGTACTTTTGTCTGGTGAATCGCAAAGAGGGCCAGTGCCTTCTGTTCTGGGCCCTTGGGTTTTCTAAGAAAGCATTAAACACGTGGCTACTATGTGTTTCTTAATGGTTCATGAACCAAAGCAAATAAAAACAAGCACATTTTGAGGATGGGAAGGATCTTTCTTCTGTATTGCTAGAGTGCTTACAACCATCTGCTACATTAACTAACAGCACAATCCTCAGACGTGAGTTCCATTGTGTTCAATGGGGATTGCTCCCTTGAAAAGTGTGTATAGGACTGCAGCCTTTTTGAGCCCACTGGTGCTCTCGTTTGTACCTTTCAAGCTATTTTTTGCTGAAATTCCTAGTTCTCACTGCTTAGATGGAATGTTCCTGCTCAAAAGCATTAAATAATGTGGTGTTATTTTAATACCTGCCAGTCTCTTCCAGAACCTTTGAGGTCTGTTTTGCACCACTGCTCAGATTGCATGTAGGGCATATGCCACACAGTTCCCCAGCCTAGCTAGATTCGGGTGCTCCCTAACTACAGACATCTGAGCTAGATTTTCAGCACAGTTTTGGCTTGGTGCTACCCTGTTTCATCCTGGAAGATGTTCTAGCGAAGGTGAGGCTGAAACCTGTAGCATCGCTAGGTCAGGGTCGGGGGGATGCTGTGCCCCCGGGTGCTACCGGCGGTCTCCTCATGAGGAGTGACTGTGGCAGCAGGTTGTGCAGCCCCGGCATCTTCTTTTGCAGCTGCAGAGGCCGTTCGGGTAGTTTTCGGGGCAGGAGAATGGTCCTCCCACCCTCCCTTGCTCCCAGTAGGCTCCACATGAAGCCTTTCTGAAAGCGACATAATGACGCAGGTCGGGGAAATGATGAAAAATGGGGCAGTTTTTGGTCGGGGCAGTTCGGGGCAGTTTTTGGTCGGGCAGAAAAATGGGGCAATGATGGTCGGGGCAGTTTTTGAAAAACCTGGATCATTTCATGATTCAGAGGGAATATAGATTGAGTCATGCAGTTTAATGTTTGCTGAAATTTTCAGCAAACCATGTTTAGCAGGGAAATAGATTTGTTGTTGTTGATAACAATATCATCCACAGTTACTGTGGAGTTTGCAAAACTGAGATGGGATTATTCTTCTTACCGATTTATCATTATAAATACTTTTCCGTGACATGTACTTAACCATTTTAGAAAAGTATATCAAAAACTATTTCTGGAGAGCTACTAGAAAACAGACAATGAAATAACCTCCTTGTCCCCTATTTATAATGTATTTTTTTACTAGCTCAGAACATATAAGCATATCCAGCATATTAAATGCAAGAAAATAATGCCTATATTCAGCATGTTTCATTTATCTGGCTGGACAGTTTGGTCTTCCATATCCACAGCCTACATGTGTACAGTATGTAAGATGAGAACAACCACATTATAAGAAACATAAGACTCTTACCAAAAATGGCACTTCCATATCATACCCCCTCCTCCCCTGTGTATCATGTGGTGCAACTTATCCTATCACCTGATAATATTATGGTGGAAATTTGCCTGCTCCACATCAATGGCTGCCTCAGGGTGATAGGAAAATGCTCAGTGTAAGATATTTGCTAGAAATCTTACCAGCAACCCAAGGACGCGCATGCACAAGCCTGGGTTCGTAACTTGGCATTCTATTGAGTAACAAACACATTATGTAAAACTAGTAGATTCAATAAAACAGCAGATTCAACAAAATCAGCTCAGTGTTTCCCAAACTTTTTTGACCGTGACCCTAAAAACAGTTTTTCTCTTAGTCTGGTGACCCACGGAGGTGGTACATGTTAATAATAATAATGATAAAAAAGACCTTCTGTTGACCCTCAAGAACACTCGTTTGGCCCTCATTTGGGTTGCAACCCCAATTTGGGAACCACTAACTAAGTGAAATCTAACTGATGATTCACTAACAGCCAAATCTTATCAAACCCTCCTTGCCGATGCAGCCCCACCACCAAAATACAGATTGTGCGCCGTATTTTGCTGGGGGGGGGGGGGAAAATCCCAGAGGTCTTCTCCAGGTAAGGGAACATTTGTTCATAAACAATAACAGTCTTACAACAATAAAACAATAGGTCACTATTACAATTAAAAATACTTCCTTGTTTGAGAAGAGTTTTGAAGTCATCACACAGATGTTGGCAAATACAAATTAGTGTGGCTCATTTCCTGTAACTTAATTATATTTTCTCCCTTACTATAAAAAAGGGGTTATTTTCTTTTTTCCACAGTTGGACGCATTCCCACCATTAATGCCCTATTGCAGCTAATATCCAATTAACTTTTTAGCAATGGCAAGAAAAAGAGGTTTTTACAAGGGTCTGGACTCCAGGCCTATCTGTGTTTTCAGCATCAGACCAGCAAGTCAAAAACTCCATGTTGCAAAAGTAGGCAAGAATCTGGAACGTAGAAGAGAGTTGGCAGAAAACTGAGCTTTGTAAAGATCTCCAAACATCCCATGGATCTCAGCAGAGGAATAATTATTAAGCTATTTAATTAGGTTTTTTTATAGTGCTTAGAAGCTGAAATCAGCATTTTAATTGGCAGATGAATATTTCAAACGTTTTTGAATAGCTAAATTCATATTTTTGGCATAAAACAGAACTCATTGTTTTTCCACCTGCAGTCACTCTATTAAGTGCTCTTTGTAGAGTTAACACCTGGCTGTAATGCTTGCATTTATAAAATACTTAAGTACCAACTTCACCAACATGTAGCCTTGCATGTTTGTTGCCCTGTGTTCCACTTGTTGGATGAAAAGTGAGAGATTATAAATGCTGCAGTGTCTTGCACCATCGTATCGTAACGCTGTTTTGCAAGCAGTTTTGTACAGGAAGTTTTTAAAAAACCTGGCAGGCAGCCCAATGTCCATGGGCATTTTTTAGCCGCAGCAGCAGTGCAAACCATTGTGGCAAGTGAGGCAGAGTGGTGTAGATCTGAGGCTACACATTATAGATCTAAGGCCACGTACGGTATTACAGGATCAAGTCCCATCTCAGAATTGTTGCAAAGGATGACTCTCTCCTCATGCTGATGCAGAAACGCATCTGCCCCATGTACCTGCGTATAGCTGCAGCTCTTCCCCATTCCTTGCAGAGCACACCTGTGCTCTGCAGAAAAGGAACCAGCAATAGTGACTTAAAGCATCGGTTTAAAAACCATGGCTACACAAGAACCCACAGCTATGCCCAGTCAATCCCTGAGGCTTCCTACTACCTCACTGGAGCACCTAGCTACTCCTCCTCACTGTTGTGCAATAAGCCAGGATCCATGGGAATGCTTACCAGGTAATGGTGGGGAAACAGAGGCGGCGGCGGCAGCAGATCATTTCCCAGGGCCATTTTACAATTCCCAGAGGTTCAGTCTGCCAACTCTATATTGGTCCTCAGGGTATCTAGGAACTGTTAACTAGTGCTTGAGGAAGAAAGAAGATGGCCTGTTGCTGCCACCTGCTCCCCACTGCATCCCATCAATCAACCCCATTGATACCCAGGCTAGAAAATGAACCAGCAGCAGATGGGATAGAGTCCTTCACTGCTGCCACTGTAGCTGCAGGTGGTGGCATGAAGAACAACTCCTGTCTTGTCTGCTGCCCAGTTCCTGGGCACCAGGTGTGTGTGTGTGTGTGTGTGTGTGTGTGTGTGTGTGTGTGTGTGTGTGTGTGTGTGTGTAGCTGGTATGTATAGATTCTGTTCTTTCCATAGCATGGGGGGGGAGGCTTTGGGACTTTGGCCCAGAGCCCCCAAAAGCTAGAACTGCTACTGTCAAAGTAAGACAGTTCTTTAGCTCTTATTGTTATGCTTTGCTGGTGGTGGTGCTGAAGAGCAATCTCTGCTTGCATGTTGGAGCTTGCATGCCAGGGCCCCAACACTGTGAACTTGAATTACTCTGGGTCTGGTGCATCCTATCACATGAACAGGCATTTTGCAATTTTTAAAAAGCATCAATTCAGTTGTTCCTTTTTTAAATATAGTTGTTGTTTTTTAAATCAGTTGTTCCTTTTTAAATATTTTGACTTTGCACAATATTTCCTCTCATCCATAATCTCTCAACCCACTTTCAAATGTATACAGCAGAAAGACACTGGAAGAGAAGTATGGATTTTGCAAGTGAAGATAGTTCATATTTTGCATGAAATAGAGCCAAGACAAAGCAAGGGTCTTGCATCATACTTCTTAAAGTGAAGAGGGATATATGAGTTGTACTAACCTCTATGACGTGAGATGCTCTAACATTTGGTTTGGGTCTTAGCTTCTGAAGCTCCACGACCCATTCCCAGTGGCATAGGAAGGGGGGCGGGGGGCGGTCCACCCCGGACAGCGCTTTAGAGGCCCCTCCCCCGGTGGCAAATTGGGGTGGGCAAAAATGGCGGTGGCATCTTTTTCCGGCGCCATAGGCGCCAAGGACTCGCACACCCGCCCAGCCTCGTAGTGGCCTTTTCCAGCCAGAAAAGGCTGTGAAGTGACATCGCGCCCTCTAGGGGCAGGGCTACTGATGTCACGGGGTGCATCATGGTGCCCCACCCCGGTGGCACACGCTGCCGCCACCCCACCACCCATGGCTGGCTACACCACTGCCCATTCCTAGCTCTGCATGAAATACAATTTCCAATTTGCATTAGGCAAATTACTCTGAGTTTTCTGACTAGGTTCTCTTCTAAGAATGCAGTATGACTGTTCCTGTTTGATATTTTGTAAAGGCAAACAAATTAAAGTTTGTGAGGTGCTGTATGGGAGTGGGAGCTAAAGTCAAGATAAAATTAAAATAAATTCCACCTTTCCCTGCAAGCATTCCCTGCTATTTATAAAAACTATTTATAAAAACACTTTCTCTTTGAAACTAAGTACTGCATGAATGCATGTAGCAGTAGCCAACAAAGCATGTCTGGTTAGAGCAAGAAACATAAAAAAATAACTATAGGGTGTTTACTTATTGATGTAACAGATAACCAGAACCTGGATTTTCCTGAGAGTCCAATCCTAATCTTTACGCACGCACACCCCGCCGATGCAGCGGCGCCAAAACGGAAGCCGCTGCATCCTGTGTGGGGGAGGGTGGGACTGGGAGGCTTCCTCAGGGAAAGGGGATGTTTAATCCCCTTAGGTAAAGGTAAAGGTGACCCCTGACAATTAAGTCCAGTCGTGTCCGACTCTAGCATAAATCTGAGAGAAAAGGGGCAGGGAGGCTGCAAGGAAGGGGGTAGGATCCGGTGCAGGCCTTCTGCAATGGATTCTCCCCCTCCTTCAGCCTCCCCAACCCCCATTACACCCCTCCCTGCCCCCATTCTGCCCTCCCCCATCCTTCCTTCTCGCTTACCTTTCCCAGCGTGCATCTGGACATCCTCCAGCGCGGCTAGGAAGGCAGAGGCCTTCCCACCAGCGTCCCGGCAGCGTGCTGTCGGGGAGGCTTTTGTGACTGGCACTGACTGCTTTACGGCAGTCAGTGCCAGCATGGGAGGCGCACCGCCATCGGACGGCATGCTTAGGATTGGTCCATGAGATTCCTCGCTGCATGTGGGTTGTTTTTTTTCAGAGTGAAAGCCTTGATCTGCCTTCCTAGGTCCACTCGGACCTGCGCCAGCAAAATCACTGATGCAGGTTCAAGTAGACCTGTTCCAGCACCAGAGGCTTACCTCTGGGCAAGGGAACGATTTTTCCCTCACTCAGAGACCTCCGGGACTGCCCCCCTCCCGGCAGGATGCAGCAAGCGCTGCAGTGGCCTGGCTGTATCAATGAGGGAGGAAAGGATAGGATTGGGGCCTTAGCTGATTAGGAGAGGGAAACTTTACAGGGTTCAAAGAAACCACAGACCAAGTGAGGAGCTAGAATTCTGATATTGTCCTATCTGGGGTACCATATGGTACGTTCAGGTAACTAGTAAGCTCTGTTCCCTATGTGTGCCAGATAATGCATCTTTTACAGTACATTGTACTACACAGAATGAGAGGACAGCCCTCTGTCCCGAAGGACTTACAAGGAAGACAGTGTCTAATAAATTAACAGCCCAATCCAGCGTAAGATCTGCTGCGGTGCGCTAAGCGTGCTGTGCTGGATCCTGCACGGGATCAGGCCCATGCCAGTGGAGCTGGGGCACACCTAAGGGGAAAGGGCCATTTGTCCCTTTCCCCCGGGGAGAGCCCCAGCAGCTCCTGTGGGCTGTAGTAAAATGGAGGCCAGCCAATGGCCCATTCCTGCCATTTCCCAATTTTTTTTTTCAGAAATATGGCCTTTGGGAATTGTGCATATATCACAAATCAGAGTAAGAGTAGGAAGCATAATCTTTACTCTAAATAGGTATCCTGATGACGCTGCATAACCAATCAGATTTGGCTGTATGATGATGCCACAAAGCCAAATCAGAGTGAGAGTAATGATTCTCAACACTTTTTATGGCCATCATTATCACTAAAAACAAAGGCTTCCAGGTTTTCTGGCCATGGTAATAAGAGAAAATGTCATCTTTATTAAAATTACCATGACCGGAGGAAGCCTTTGTTTTTAGTGATTCTTAACACTACTGCCCTATTGTGCAGCCTCCCAAACAATCAATGAAATGGGGGGGGGGGGTTTGTTGCATTTCTTGTGGAATTTTTCCCCTAAAATGTGCCCCCGTTTCATTTCATCCTTATTTGAAATGGAATTAAGAATCACTTTGCTGACATAAAAGTAGAGTGATCTTTGGAATGAAAGCATTTTCTTGCTATTTTACAACAGCAAGTTATTAATTTATTTCGGAAGAACATGCGACTAAAACAAACAATTTTAAAATAGCAATCCTGTATAAGCTACCATATATAAGAATTGCACTTTAAAAAATAGTGGAACAGCAGCACAAGCTTATATCTAGTGTAAGCTGCTTAAAATAATCTACACAAAGCTTCCGTGTTAGTTATCTGAAGTGACCATTGTCAATATAGGCATGGTGAGCACTTGTCTAATAGTGTCACAATCAGAGGCAGAAGAAGGACGGAGCGCGTGGAGCAGCTGCTCCAGGCAGCGGGCGGGGGGGGCGCAGTCAGCGTGGGGTTTTTTACTTACCCGCACGATGGTTCGGGCCTCCCACCCTCACTGGAGCTCGTTCGACTCCAAAACGGTGCCAAAACCGGCGGGGGGGGCGTGTTTGGAGTCGTGCTGGGCGCGATGACGTCACGTCACTTAGGCTCCGCCCCCTTGGCCCGGGCGCTGGGAGGGCTCGTGGCATTACTGGTCACAATGCTGCAAAAAAACAACAACACAAAAAAAGCAAATCAGAGAATCAGAAATATCTTCTACCGAAAGTCCCAATCTGTGTTATTTCACATCGTTACAAAGACTCAAGCAATCCAATTAATCACATCTTTTGCAGGGAGTGGGGTATTTATAAGTAGGTCAGTATGATTATGAGCCAGTGGGTGGCGCAGTGGGTTAAACCACTGAACCATGAGCTGTCGATCGAAAGGTCGGCAGTTCGAATCCATGCGACGGCTCCTGCCAACCTAGCAGTTCGAAAGCAAGAAATTGCAAGTAGATTAATAGGTATCGCGTCAGCGGGACAGTAACAGCGTTCCATGCGCCTCGGTGTTGAGTCATGCCGGCCACATGACCATGGAAACATCTTCGGACAGAGCTGGCTCTTCGGCTTTGAAACGGAGATGAGCACCGCTCCCTAGAGTCGGACACGACTGGACTTAATTGTCAAGGGATACCTTTACCTTTGATTATGAATAAGCAAGACTGCAGCGCTAATCATTTTTCATAGCATCATTATGTGAGTGCTGATATTTTGCTTTTATATGTTCCGTAACTCAGCAGAACTGGTCAGCCGTCATTAATCATAAATCAAGGAGGTCTTGATCTTTTAAATAGCCCAGCTGTTCACGCATCTGTAGACTATGCAGAAGCTGAAAACACTGTTACTTCTTCATTAGCCTTCTCAGTTTAGCTGCTGCCATGATTGTCACAGGATTAAAGGGGCCTTGCTTGTTCAAAGTCTAGCTTTAGAGAGGGTGGACAGGTAGAATTTTGTCTCCTTGTAGCATCTGCAGGAATAAGCAACCTTATTACTATTATATTACTAATTTTGAAAATGGATCTTTGCAAATGTATGCAGGCTGTTAACTCGAATGCTAAGTTTAAGCCAATGTAAGATAACCATGTTGATCCAAGGCTAGAGCTCAGGCAGTCCAATCCTATCCTACGCTTTGCTCAGTGATCCAGCTATGCCTGTGCGGCAATGCTGTATCCTGAGCAGAATAGGCAGGGTTGGAAGTCTCTTTGGGGTAATGGAACTTTTGTTCCTGGGTAAAGCCCCAGTCCCCGCAACGGGCTTCCTCAGATCTGCACCTGCTATTTCGGCTGTGCAAATCAAAGCTTTATGTGTCAGGTGAAACAGGTCTGAGAGGGGGATAGGGTACGGCATACGCCCCCCCCCCCCAGGTACAATGCTGTCCCCAATGCTGCTCCCAATGCAAAAGCTGCCCCCAGGCCCAATCCACCCTCCTTCTACCCTGGAATGTCCCCCCCCCCCGCCCCTCTGCCACACAACATCGGGATCTGGCCTGCAGAGACAGGCACAGGCTTCTGCACTTGCCTGGGGCTGGCGCAACTGCCTTACGGCAGCTTTTGCAATGGTCCTGGGCTGGCACAGAGGTCCTATGCCAGCCTAGAGGCCCAGTAGGATTGTGCTGTTAAGCAATCATCTCTTCAGGAGACAAGACAGCAACATTTGTCTTTTAGGAGCTTTTAATCCACAGTCTTTCAAATAAAGAAAAAGATGCAGCGGGCAGATAGGCAACCTAGTTCCTCTCGACACTGAAGGTCTCTCAGCCCTTTTAATAAATCTCAAACCACACCCAGGTGAGTGACGGTGCCAGATTTCCAAATATATAGCAACTTATCCCACACACAATTATTTTAACAGCAACCTTGAGTCACCATTCCTTTTTTTTCTTTTTTTCTTTTTTACAAAGCACTAACAAACTTTCAGGCACAGCTTTGGGTAGATGACTAAATAACAGCTATGCTAACTTTTTAATAGAACCATAATTTCCAAGTTGCAAGAAGTAAAAGTTCCACTTTGTTCCATACCAATTAGACTTCCTAAGCAGTATTAAGGACAGCTCTAGGTGCTGCACATAGACAAATTGGGTCACGAGGAGATTAAAGGAACTTCATATGTTAAGCATGGAGAAGAAAAGACTGCAGGGGAACATGATAGATAACAACCTTCTAATATCTGAAGGGCTATCACTTTGACAGCACAATCCTGACTAAGAATTTGGCCAGCGACCCAGGGCCATCCACCGAATCCTGAGCCCAGGCTGCCTGTCGACCGGTGGGCTGGAGGTCTATTCAGGGAATGGGTCGCTCAACCCCTTCCCCGGGTGTAAACCGCGGCCGGGCTGATAGGCCTCCTCTGATTTCCACCAGCTAAATAGCTGGCGGAAGTAGAGGAGGCCGTGTAACAGCCTACCCGGCCCGGCGGGAACAGGAATATGGTGGATGCCATCCCCTGCCCCCTCTCAGACTGGCTAGGCCAGTGATGGTGAACCATTTGGGCTTGGTGTGTCAAAAAATTTGAAAATGCCTAAATTGACTCTGCTGGTGTGTCGCCCCCCCTCCCCAACTTGTAATATTACTTTGACTATTACTACTTTTAATAGTAATTTTGAATTGAACTGAACTGAAAACTATAGAACACATTGCATTTTATTTAATTAGTGACTTTTTGTTGCTGAGTTTTACTAGATAATAATTTGAAAGACTGCCAAAATCCCTGTCCTAAACGTTCAAATCAAGACCAGCCTGTAAAACCTGCGAAAATGTAAGGTGTGTCGGGACCCTGGGGGAAACGCTGGTGTGTCACCCAAAATGACCTCGTGTGTCACCTGTGACACGCGTGTCATAGGTTCGCCATCAAGGGGCTAGGCCAATGGCCCCCCTTCATCGCCTGCCAGACCGCCCACGCAGCCGGTGGCAGGAGCTCTTACCTTCCACCGGCAGCCGCGTCCTGATTGTGCCACTGCTAGGGACAAAAGGGGTATTTTTAGTCTTACCAGGGTTCAGACCATCCTCCGGAGAGTGTGGAGAGTCTGCAGCCCCCTCCCCTCAGTGGGCCTTCCCAAGCCTCTGAACGGCTCCTAGAGGCGATTAAGTCCCACTTCCAGTTTACTTTCTGGTTTCCCCAAAAACCAGAAGTGGGCTTTATTTGCCTCCAGGAGACATTTGGATGCTTGGGGAGGTCCGCTGGGGGGGGGGAGTTGCAGCCTCCCGCACCCTCCAATAATTAAAAAAATACTCCTTTTGTTGCCGCCATCGCCCCACCCCTGCAAGTACTCAAAGTACTCTACTCAGGAGGAGAACTTTGAGAAACGTTGCCATAGTATCATCTGCAAAAATGATCAGATGTGACAACTTATGGAATTACCCGTGAACATGACCAGGGAAGAAAAGAGTCAAAGGGCGCAATCTTATCCAATTTACACCACAGAACAGAAAGGGGATTCAAATCCCCTCCAAAAGGGGAATTCAAAGGGGATTTGAATCCCCGTTCCGTTCTGGGGCCTCCCGTTTTCGCTGGGCCGCTGGTTACAGCGGTGGCCTAAGTAGGTTTGGATTGCGCCCAAAATGTAACAAATTCATTATAAATCCAAAAGAAAGGGAATTAAATGAAATGGGGACGAAAAGGAGAGAGGAGGAGGAAGAGTACAAGCAGGCTGATGGAAAATATCTGAACTCAATGAAGAGAAAGCATGATCAAATTAGGTACAGTAACTAGTAACACCCAGCAGATGGAGCTGGAGATGCAAAACATCCCCCCCCCCCCCTGAAGTTTGCAAACTAGCATGCAGGGAAAAGAGAAAGCAAAGCAAAATAAAATACTGTAATTCCCTCATTCATCTAACTATGATTACGTTCAAGTTTATTTAGGTTGAATAGCCCATAGGTCATATACCATTTAAATTATAATTTTTAAACACACGTTAAAAGCACAAGTTTGCTATATCCACAGCACAATTTTTACAGAGACTGCTAAAAAATAGTTTTAATCTTGATGCGTCAGAAAAGGTTGAGTATTTTAACAACCATTTATTTAGACATTTCACTCTTGCTATAACAGTGATTACATTCCCTATCACTAGCCACTTGCATTGTCCAACGAATCCTGCTCCCTGCACTTAACAGGAAGGTAAGTGCAGGCACTTTCCACAAACCATCATTAAATTTCATGGCAGACCTGGCAGAACGCCCCTGAGCATCCCTGCACTTGAGCTTAAGTCACCTCAGTTTGATGATGTCATCATGCAGTTACCTGATTGGAGGAGTGGAGCGCATCTGGCCACTCCATCCCACTCCTTTACCTAGATAGACTGGTTTGGCTGCCGAACTGCTGAGACTTAGCTACCCAGACAGGGAAGAATGATTTGAATCCACAAACGCACATGGTTGGCTGATAATTGTGTTTGAAGGAAGGACAAAAATTGCTGTCGGAGGATGTCCCAGCAGCTTTTTAGACTGCTGAACCTGCACATGAGCTTCTGGGGAGTTAAGCAGTGTCCAAAACTAAGCAAAAAGGGGAGAAAACAGGGCATTCCTCACACCCCTTTCAGCAGATAAATCCCCAGCCAATAACAAAACTGTGTCTTGTTTGTCCTCCTTATGACACTTGGCTCAATTGTTTCATTCCTTTTTGTCATCCAAGAAGTTACTCCGTTTGTCCTGCAAAGTGCCCGAATCCTCCCACGTATTCGCGCGGCCTCCCATCTCGATGTAATCAGCGGGTTCCATCAGCTCCTCTTTCACTCCCCACTGTCTCTCATGAAATATTGATTAGCATGTGTCCGAAGACTGATCTGTGAGGAGCTGCACTGGTGACTCCCTGCCAGTTTGAAGGGTTTTAGCACAAGCCTTTGAGGTTCGTCCCTTTAACCCGTTCCTTGCCTGTCATATAGTGTGTGCAGTGATGATGCCCATCTTTCCCCATTTATGAACACGTGAAGTCACCCTTCTAAATATTTCCCTTACAACGTTACAAGAAAACCAATTATCTTCTGAAAAATACTATGGCTTGTATCCTATCCCTACCATGTGCTGAAGGAAGTTCCTGTGCAGGAATTTCTTTCCCCCCTTAGCAGCCCCCAAAATCCACCCCCGGGGGGCATTCCCCTCTCTGCACAGACAGAAGTACCTTCTGTTCACACAAATCTAGTTTAGAATACAATCTCATCTGATTTTTGTGGTATATAATATACTCAGACTTCCTTACATTCAAATTGTTATACAGTACTGCCATCCATCTATATATACTGGTATTTTAGAAACCATTGAATTTAAACTAATGGCACAATCCTGTCTAGCTCTGCGCGCCAGCACTGGGCCTCAGTGCCAGAGCCACATGTTGCAAACGTGCCATAAAGCACATTTGCGACTACACACAAGTAGGCAGTGCCAACAGAAAGGCCTGCTGAGCCATCCTGCCAGCATCAGTGTGGAAGCCCAGTGCATCAATGGAAGCCCAGGTAGGAGCTGCACTGAGCGACGGGGAGGGTGTGGGGAGGTCAGGGAGGGGATCTAACGGGGCAGGGGAGGACAGAACAGGGTGGATCAGGCTAAGGAAGGGGCGGGATCGGCGGAGGAGGCCTCTGCCATATCCTATCCCCAGTCCCAGGCCGGGAAGCCCTATACAGGGCTTCTCGGGCCTGCGCCAGCGATTTAGCTGATGCAGATCCGAGTAGCCCCATTGAGCAGGCTGAGACTTGACATGGGGTCAGAGGACAACTGTCCTCTTACCCCGAGGAGACATTCTGCTCAATCTCAGCGCTGGATACAGCGTGGGCCATGCAGCCTCGCTGTGTCAATGCTGGATAGGATTGGGCTGCCCATCTTTAGTTACTTGGGTCTATTTTATTCCTGTTCTTGACTGTAAGTACAATGTTAACAATTTCCTCATCCATATGTGTCCTTTATGAAAGACAAGAACATTTTGCTCATAGTGATCTCCAACCGGGACATAGTGCTAGACCTTTAGGAGAAGGAATGTGGGCAGGTGCAGCTTGTTAAGTCCTAGAGCACAATCCTAGGCATGTCTAGTCAGAGCAAGCCCCATTGAACAAAATGGGGCTTGCTTCTGAGTGGACATGCCTAGGATTGTGCTCTAGGACTTAACAAGTGACACCTGCCCACATTCCTTCTCCTAAAGGTCTAGCACTCTGTCCCGGTTGGAGATCTGGTAAGCCTACCCATAGATGCACTTTGCACTGGTTGGTTTGAGTCATATATGGGTCCAAGAAGTAAACTGAGAAAGACAAGTAGAACATGATAGCGAAGTCTTTATTAATGCAAAAGATAGCCAGAAGCACCTGTCTCCATACATTAGTTTAGAGATCATCTGGCTTCACCTCCTTACTACATAATAACAGGAGAGTTCTTGCAGCTGTGAAGCAGACAGATTGATCTATCTGATTTGCAATGTTTAGCAACACCATGCAAATCACTTTTTCACAAAAGCTAAGTAATTTGATGGCAATTTACACCTGAACACAACAATCAGGCACTGATTGACAGTAATTAACATTAGAACAGTATCTCTGCAGACCAAGGGTGCTGCCTGCTTAAAGCAAAGCTGGTGCAATTTAAACTATCTGGTAAATTTTGTTTGGCTAATTAATGTATATTTGTTTCAAAATCACTGTCCAGTTTAAAATTCTTCTTCTAAAATACACAGGGTAGATTACATAACTGAAGTCTTCCAAAATGCACCACACACTACAATATAAAACAAATAAGGCATCCAACCAGAAGATATAAGGGCTACAATAAACTAGATTTTAAGTGTCGTCCTCACAAGTCATTTTGACTCAAACTACCTGGACTAATTCCAGGGCAGACTTGGGTGGGTGACAGTCTATCTCCACCAAATACTGATGTGACTTTGACAGGGTCTAAAAGCCCAGCCTGCACCAAACTCACTTTATTTTTATTTATTTTATTTTCACATTTTTATACCGCCCTTCCTCCAAGGAGCTCAGAGTGGTGTACATATTTCCTCCCCTCCTTTTTGTCCTCACAACAACCCTGTGAGGTAGGTGGGGCTGAGAGATAGTGACTGGCCCAAGGTCACCCAGGAAGCTTCGTGGCTGAGCGGGGATTTGAACCTGGATCTTCCAGGTCTAAGTCCGGCTCCCAAACCACTACCCATTTCTTGGTCATTCAAAGCATGTCCCAGAAATACATTCAGTACTCTGGATAGATTCTAGATTTGGAAAATCCACCCATTACTACCAAATATTAATACAGCAGGTGAAGTCTCTTGGGCTTGCTAGGGAATGTGTGCAGTTCAATGTATGTACCAGAGCAGTCTGTGCTTATATTGGAGGAATATGAATGATTGGACGGGTAACTTTTTTACTTCTTCATTTGAAAATTGTACTGTGATGATACAAATTTGGTATTTTGGATGATCCTTCAGTGAACTGCTAACTTACATGGTCCTTTACAAATTATCTCGTTAAACATTTAATAACTGTAGGGAAAAATGCCTTTTCAAATGTGCAGAGGGAGAAGCTTTTTCAGGGTTCCTGATCCTTCACTATGTACAGCTATATGTGCAGGGGACTCTTTCAGACCTTATAACATGTGTGTGTTGATTGGGCACACGTGGTCTCTGCTCTCCTGTCCACATGTTCATTTAAACAGGGCTTTAGGCAGCAAGCAAATAAAGTACCAAAAAGGACGATCTGCCCCAATTATGGAATTCCCTTCCCCTGGAATTAAGGACGGCTCCCTCCTTAGAGACCTTTCGGCGGGGTCTTAAAGACATTTTTATTTAGATTAGCATTCGATGTCTGACATGGTGGGCTGGGTTTTTAATAAATGGCTTTTAACTATGTAAATACAGGTGACCCACTGGGGTTGTTTTAATTCTTGATTTTAAATGTATATATGTATTTTAACGTTTTTATTGGAAGCCGCCTTGATTGCCCTTGTTGGGAGAAAGGTGGGGTATAAATTCTTTAAATAAATAAAAATAAATAAATTTTGACCTGAGGTTTCTATGCCCCATTCTTTGCCATGCCACTTCTTGGAATGCTTCTGCGTCTTGGAGACATTTTTAAACATGCTTGTAAAGCTGCTGGTTTGAAAACAGAAAGCCCAAATCCCACTATATTGGGCAATTCCCTCTGCAGAGAGAAAAGAGGTTTGCTGGAGCAGAGCCACAGTTGATAAGGAAAAGTGCTTACATATACTTTTGGAACTCATCCTTGCCTGGCTCTGTCACGCAAACGTTTAAGGCGTTTCTTTAGATAGAGAACGCTGTAGAGGTGTTTGCTGGAAACTGCTACAACTAAAAACTGACCTTTTAAACTGAATCAATACAAACTTGAAAAGGTGTTGTGTTAAATTACTATGGGTTGTGCTATTAAGCAGCTGGCCTGGTGCATATATTTGGGAAGAGTGCCTAACAACTTTCTGCAATCCCAAAAAGTCTGCATGCTCACAGCAATTGCTCTGAGAAAGGGTATCGTCTTATCAGTTTTCCATTTCTCATCTTTAAGTACTCGCGTTTAAATTTGTCTAGGGATATATTATCACCCTTCCCACACACTCAGTGGTATCACATGTTTGAGATTCTTATCCAGAAGAGAAAATGTGCAGGTTCACAATGCAAATCTGATTCCTTGTTGTGCTGCAGGGCATGCATCTTGGGCGTAATTGCGCATCATGTTCCTCATCCAAGCCCACAGAAATCTTTGAGCAATGTCATGCAGATATGTATCATTGGTGCTGATTGCAACCACAGCAGCCGGTTGTGCAAGATCCAAGCTGATAATCATAAGCAGCTGCCTGGTCTGGGATACGTACAGTACACAGTTGTGACTGACACTGTGCATCAGGGGAAGAATAGCATGGATATCTGTGTGTTCTCTAATATTTTCTTAGGAAAACATGTATGTAGGAAGGAGTTGGTTTTCTTAGGAAAAAATAAGTTTAGAAGAGGCCAGATGTGCACAAGCATACTCTTGGCTGACAGCATAAGATTACAGAGTCATTAATGAGCTGCATCTCTGTGTCCTGGATTAGCATCATTTCTGTTAGTGTCTGCTAAGATTTTATTAATGTAGATCATCTGCAGCCCTGTGAAATGTCTTTGGAGGACTGTGTTTTATGAGAAAACGTATGGACTATAATGGAGGTAGCCCTCCATTGTTATGATCTGGATTCAAAGTGACTTTCCAGCAGGTTTGGCAAGATCATAGATGTGTTTAAGATTTTCCTAGTCCATCTGGTCACCACCTTCCTGCGTGCATTTATCACAAGGAAAAGAAGACATGCAATTCTGAAGATGATCTTCAAAGAGAGGCAGATGCTCAGTGAATTCAAAGAGAGTTACAGTGTATCCAGATCAGAAGGAAAGGAATTTTAATTTAGTGAAGTCCCAATCAGCAGTTTCCATCACCAGCAGGAGATAAATCAAACTAAACTGATTGTCTATAACTATTAAATCCAGGATCTAGCCATTCTAATTAGTGAAGTGTGTTTGAGATAAAAGGGTTGAAATGTCATGTATGTTTTGGAGGGTTTTTTGGCAGTAGGAAAATCATTTGAATGAACCATCTGCTACCAGGCTGAATTTAATCTCAAAGGTATATTGGCTTTTCTTTCACTCGGTGGCATACGTAAGGAGAAAGTGGGTAGCAAAAGAGAGGAGGAAGTCAGGCAAGCAGCCTATATATGCATCTTAACTTGGAAGTATGTTGCACTGTGTTTAACGGGACTTACTGGCAAATACCTGTATTAAGCACTGGGGGAAAATGAATTGCAGTCTCAGTTTTGCACTGAGTTCAGTACAGGGCTGATTCCCACATAACATTATCATTTGATACATTCAGATTGACACTCATGTATACAGATATCTATTTTGTAATGTAAGAATGGCTGAACTCAATTTGCCTCCATAACCAGAATGAAGATACAAGACAAGATTTATAGTAGACTGGAATAAAGGCTACAACTTTGTGGATCAGCTTATATGATCTACAACAGAATATAGCTAAGTCAACTCCAGTGAGATTGCCTGCTTCTAAAATTATAACTAGGAAATTATGTCTGCTGTCATTGGCCTTGTTCAAGCAATTCCTCCCTAGCTCAAAGATCAGTCCTGAGACTGATCCTTGCTCCTCATTGTTGACCCGCCTTAAGAGTTTCATGAGGAAGCCCCCAAACCGATGAGCCTTTGAGAACAATGAGACTGTCAGTGCCCAAAGATGGCTCCCACCCCAGTTCTCCTCAAACTAGTAAGCTGTGGGTGTTTCACCGCTACAATGCCTCAGAGCAATGATCAGTATGCCCTGCACTTCATATCACTCCGCTGAGTATTCTGCCTGCCTGTTGTGACCAGTGGTGTAGGGTACATTTTAAAGTGCAGGAGCTCATCATGACACTTTCCATAGCCACACCTCACTAACAGCCCAATCCTGACTAGGGCCACCGCAGCGTGCAAACGTACGCTGCACCTGTCCGCCGGCAGTGGCTGCGGCCATGGACTGAGTGAGTGGTGCCGGCCTCGGCACTGGCGCTGCTTACTCACCAGGTGCCGCAAATGTGCCTTATGGCACGTTTGTGACACCTTCCCCCGGCGGGGCTAGGGGAAATCTACTCAGGATTGTGCCATGAGACTGTAACAAAAAAGATTCAACATTAAATTTCTTCAGTAAAGTGTTTTGTTCTTCTCCTGTCACTTATTTCTACAATGACACTATGTGCTCATAGCATATCGGAAGGACAGGAACTCGGTGGTAGAGCACCTGCTTTGCATGCGGAAGTAATCCCAGGTTTAATCCCTGGCAGCAGCGTCACTGCAGGGGGGGCAGAGCTCCAAGTTCCGTCAGGCTCTGACCCTCTGTTACACGATGGGAGAAAGCGGCCCTGCCCCCTCGCCTTTGGAGCCATTCCGGCCGACGAAAGCACTTGCTTTCGTCAGCCGGAATGGCTCCAAAGGCGAGGGGGTGGGGCCACTTTCTCCCATCGTGTAATGGAGGGTCAGAGCCCGACGGAACTTGGAGCTCCGCCCCCCCCCCGTGCAGTGACGCTGCTGATCCCTGGCATCTTCAGTTAATAGGTTCAGGTAGCAAGTGATGGGAAACACCACTGTTTGAGGCTCTGGAGAGCCTCTGCCAGTTAGTGTGGATAATACTGGGCTAGAAAGTTCAATGGTCTTCCTTGGTATATGGTGGCTTCATACATGTGTTCATGCAGCAGGGGGAGGAGCATTGAAGTCATTCTCACATTACGAAATGGCAGACATGTACATGATTCTGTAAAGGTTCAATGTATTGTGAGAAGTGGACCGTGGTCTCCAAGTAGAAGGACCAGCTTAAATTTGTTACCTGCAGCATACTGCTATCAACTACAAAAAAAAAGGATGTGTTTTAGTCAGAGCCTAGGGAAAACATTTCAGTGTCAATTTCTGAGGCAAGACACTTGATGTTGTAGGTGGTCCTTGCTGCAATCTATATTCTGTATTATTAGACATGGCGAGAAAACAATGTTGGACATTTTGTAAACCCCAGGCTTTAATATTAAAGTTTGTAGGAAGCCTATCCATCTGCCACCTGACCCAGACCAGTGCAATATAGTCCGGAAAAATAGTGCTGATTTCTGTAATAACTGCTTTCCTTAGAGGCCTTTTTAATAAAATGATTTTACTTGCCATAGAGATTAAGCATACTTGCTGTGGCTGATGCGAATAATGGGGTGTCCAAAATACAATCCACTGGGAACACACACACACACAAACACACACACCATTGCTTGAACGGTGATGATTGCGATGCAAGCGAATGATTGCGATGCAAGCGCAAGTATGCTCTTTACATAGTAGTGCTCATCTGTTCTAAGGGACGGCCTCAGGGGACTGGTTTCAAAGATCATATACATCATTATTATAGAGGAACAGAAAGGTCTGTATCCTGTTTGTTTTCATGCCTTAAAAACACTGTGTACCAGATTAATCAAAAAGATTTCAGCAGTTGTTGCAAAAGTCTTTAAACTAACTTAAAGGCTTTGTGAAGAGATGACTGTATGAAAGACTGTATGTATCAACAAAATGAGATAAAGAGCAATGCACGGTGTAGTTTTTCAAACAGTCCTAAGAAGTTATCCAACAAATATTACGTAGAAGACACTAGATTTTTTTTTCTTTTCTAGGATTTAGGTGGAGTAAGTTAAGAACATAAGAAGAGCCCTGCTGGATCAGGCCAAAGGCCCATCTAGTCCAGCTTCCTGTATCTCACAGTGGCCCCACCAGATGCCTCAGGGAGCACACAAGACAACAAGAGACCTGTTTCCTGTTGCCATTCCCTTGCATCTGGCATTAAGAGATAACCTATTACTAAGACTAGGAGGTTGCTTATCCCCATCATGGCTTGGCTTGTAACCTGTGATGGACTTTTCCTCCATAAATCTGGCCAATTCCCTTTTAAAGGCATCTAGGCCAGGTGCCATCACCACATCCTGTGGCAAGATTGTTCCATTGGAAGAGGAGTTTATGTCACGGACTGACCTCTCTGATGAGGTCTCTGGTGTCCTTCAAGCAAAGCCTGCTTCTTCCAAACCTATGCCTATGGCTACCGAGTGGCTGTTTTCTGTATTGCTGCTGTAGAGTGCACTTTTAGTTATTTTTGTCTATGAGACTGCATTTTTATTCTTGGTATTCCTCTGTTGTTAATTTTGTTGGAACTCACCTCAGCTCTGGGAGAGGTGGAGATACAAATGCTTTAATTAATATAATAATTCGTCAAGCACGCTCCTGTTCTACTGGGCCTTCTTATTTTTACCAAGCAAAGTGGATTGCTAGTAGCATTTCAACAGACGGAGGGCTGCAAAAATGGCTGCATCAGCCACTTTTACAGGTGGCAAGTCAGAGCAGTATGCATCGTGTGATCTTTCTCCTTTCTTGGCACGTGCTTTGCTAAGTGGGGGACAGATTGCTAATTGCCAAGAGAAGAGGAGAGCAACGTGCAGATTGTGGATTGGACTGCTTCCTCTACATTTACAACAGCAACCTCAAAGGTGGCAATCGCCAGCAATATGTGTAACACAACCCCTTCCTCCTCGCTTATGGATTGATTTATTTTTCAAATGTACGTGCTATATGGATCATGATTTCACAGAAGGGGCCATTTTTTGCCCCCAAGGAAACACAGCTCTTTCAGAAAAAACATTGTGCCCTCAAAATCGCACCTTTTCTGCTGTGAAAGAATGTACCACCCAAATTCAGCACAGCCCTTGCTACTCACGAAACAAGATTCTAGTCTACCATAAATGATATATGGATTTGAAGAGTTTTGGAAGTCTGCATTCTGCATCTCTCTTCTTTATTTTGGGCAGGAATATTTGGGCTAACATTTGATTCACAAAGAAAATGGTATGTTTGTTGCCTTCACGCAGAATGTAAGACTATATATTTATACCGAGACTGTGAGAAAGAAAGCAAACATCTTCAGTGTTTCTGCACCTTTAGCTTTGAACATGCTTTCTTAATTAAGTTGTTCATATTCCCATTTTAAATATGCACACATCTGTTGTAAGTTAATTTAGCCTCGGTTGATGACTACAAGTGCTAACAAAAACATCAGACTACTACTCTACTACTACTACAACTACATCAGACTACAGGTGGGCCCCCATATCCACTGATTCGCTATCCACGGTTTCAGTTATCCACGGATCATGGGGACCCCCCCAGGCTTTTACTTTTTTCCCCAGTAAGCTTTGTTTCTTCCTTAAACAAACAGGAGAAGCAGCCTCTGGCTGCTTATTACAGGCAAGTAGAACGAGACTAAGTCCTAGAGAGGCTCTGCAAGGTTAACAGGTCTACTTGCCTGCAATGGAGGCTGCTTCTCTGTTTGTTTTAAGGAAGAAACAAAGCTTGCTGAAAGAAAAATAAGAGCTGGGGGGGGGGCAAGCATGCCTGCCTGCAGGGGAGGCAGGGTGGGGGGCCCCTCAGGAAGCCATGGAGGGGGTGTTCCCTCTTATCCACGGTTTCAAGTATCCACGGAGGGGCCTGGAACATATCCCCAGCGGATATGGGGGCCCACCTGTACTACTACAGACTACATTCATGTTTTGAACCATCATCCAGTTTTTGCCCCTCTGTGTATATGGGCACATTCTAGTGTTAAGATTTCAGTCATATATTTTTCTACTTCACTTCACATCTACTGGCCACACCCCTATTCATGACATCATTATTATTAACATAGCGCTAGTAATGTGTACAAAAATGCTATGTAGCCCTTATTGTCATGTTGTATATACATGCTTGTAGTTCTTGCAGCTCAGTCAAGATTACTTATGCCTTTCCGTTGGGGAACCCAGATCAAGAGCTGGTGCCCCAGGCAGCATTACCTAGGTAGTCCAGGCTAAGCCAGATACTGAGTACCTTCCACCACGATGATCACTAGTGTTGCAAGATGGGTCATGTTTCTTTAAAAGCGCTGTGGGGAACGTGGATCGTGATATATCTAGACCAGGTGTTTCCAACCTGTGGTACTAGTACCACCAGTGGTACTTGGGCTGACTGCTGGTGGTACTCAGACTGTTGGACCACTGGAACCCCACTCTGATGAGGCGCTTTTGGCGGCGTGTTTTTGCTTCCAAGAAGCTCCTGCCCTTGGCCGAGCCTCTCAAGGACACCGAGAAGGGCCCTCGCACCTGTCCAGAGCTTCCTCCCTGCGTTTTCTGGCTTCTGAAAACCCGGAAGTAACTGGTGATGATGTCATCGCCAGTCACTTATGGTGGTACTCAAAAGGAGAGTGGCGCCGGAGGTGGTACTCGACCGGGAAGGGGTTGGGAACCCCTGATCTAGACCCATTCAGCCCAAGATGCAAGATTTGTTTCAACAGTTTAAAGAAAGAATTGGATGCCAGATTTCTCTGTTGGTTTTAAAGTGAAATACCCTTCACCCATAACAGAAGTCCCATGCCATTACCAGTCCCACACTTGTAAATCTTTTCCAGTGGATGATTCAGTTCTTCAAGATGAGCATGTGTCAATCAGACTCAACATCAATCTCAATTACTAGGACTTCTGATGATGGATTGGTACAATAAAGTCAGAAGACTGTAGGAAGGAATTAACAGGGTCAACAATTCAGCCGCCTCCATGGTGAAAGAGTTTGCTAGACTTAAATAAATCAAGACTGGTTCGTATTCTGCCATTCCTTAAAAAACCCTTGAGATCTCACACCTTTCATATACCGTACAAAATGTTGATCCTGGTAAATATGAAAATGATTTTGACACTGATAAATATGGAATAGCTTTATGGGAAGAGGAATTTATGTTATCATTTTGTCTGCTGAATAGTTTTAGTAATAGGACAGGCTAACAAATAACTCCTCCGCACACTCCATTCCACTCTTATAACTCCCACCGAGCTTAATGTGTGGAAAAGGAGAAGGCGGGCAACTGTTCTAAGAAACTGGATTTGAACCAATAATTCCTGCAAATGCGAAAAACCACTTTCTACACAGAATGTAGACTCTTCTAATATTGATTAAGTAGCTTCTTTTGAAAAGGCAGCATGACAGGCCTTTTGGAGAATTTAAGCATTTGAAGTGAATAACGACATGATCAGCTCTGCTGTATGTGAACTGAAAATTCAGACAGCTTCAGAATTTGCTTCATCTTCACCATATAACTGCCCAATCACAAGGTTAGTGCAATTGCAAGGTCAAAACCTGTACAACCCTTTTTAAAAACGTGTAAAGTTTCAGAGTTTGGAAGACAAAATTTTGGGTTTGAGTGGGGAAACTGGTGTGTCTATATTTGCAAAGACTGGGCAGCTATTTATGCCTAGAATTCATGCCAGAATTCAAATTTTGCAGTTTTCTTTTGAGGTGTGTGTGTGTGTGCATGTGTGTGTGTGTGCGCATGTGTGTGTGTGTGTGTGTGTGTGTGTGTGTGTGTGTGTGTGTGTGTGTGAGCTGCATCATTCAAATTTTTAAAAAATAATCACATTTTTTAAATCATGATTTGTATCAGATTTACATATCTACAGGTACAGAGGGGGAAACAGGAAATAGCTATTTTTATCATTGTTAAAAATATACTGTATACTGTTTTTCAACAACAAAAAAGTTCATAATGTGGATTACGTCTTAAAATAAATGAAAAATGTACATAAGCCAAGCTGGTAGTGGTACCTGAAGCAGTGGCTAAATTCTATCCCCTGTTTGGAGGGCATCAATGCCTGCGGCACTTCCCCATCACTGCTGCCCCCCCTCCTCCACCTTGTGCCTCCACCACCTGCTACGTCTTCAAAACAGGCCAGAAAGGGAGGATTCTGAGCATGGTCGAGGTTCTTGTTCCGCTCCTGGACAGAAACGGATTGGGAAGAGGATCACAGTGGCCACTACTTCCTCTTCTGGTTCCACCGTTGCAAACTTTGGCAGCAGCACTGGGAAGGATGTGAGCTGCCTTCATGTTCTCTTTTGCTCTCTTTCCAAGAACAGCAAGGAAGAAGAGGATGGGGCAGATGGAGTGGGCAGGCACAAGGTGCAGGGCACCCCCTGCCAGTTTGTCACCTCCCCCAGTTCACCCCTTGAAACAGCCACTTCACCTGGGCTCATGGGTGGACTGGTCCTGAATGTACACTATACCCGTTTCCATGTACGCTGTGAACTAAGCTTCACATCACTATAGATGCCCCCCCCCCCCCGAATTAAGAGGTCATGACTTTGGAAATAGTCATTTTAAAATTGGCTGACTAGTTGATTTACGGCCAAATCCTATCCTCAGATTGTGCCAGAGTACCCCCAGGTATGCCAGCACAATGATAGCCCCGCCGTCATGGCAACTCATCCGTTGGTGGCTGTTGCATGGCTGCCAGTGCAGCAGCTGTAAAGCTGTGCACCGCCAACAACATGGTGCAGACCAGTCACTGGCGGGGTATTGCTGGTGGAGAGGCAAGGATTGGGGTGGAACGCGGCATAGTGTTGGCTGCCAGATCTTGAACCCCTGTCCCAGGCTGGACATGACAGTAGGCTCCTCAGCGTTATGCCAGCAACAGAGCTGGCATAATGTTGAGGAATCCCATACGGAACCAAGTAGTGGCTGGTAAAATAAGGTACCATGAGTCTTTCCCCCTTGCAGCTCTTGACCAGCCTCTTCCAAATTTATTCATCTGCCAAGGAATTCCTACAAGTCTGCCACAGAAGGGAAACATATTCCATAAGATACAGGGATCTAGTTCTAGATGACATAGGGGCACGGGCCGGACCAGTTGTCATTCACCATTGACCCACATGAACACAGAGCACGAGAACATCACCATCATTCCCTTGTGGCTGTGCATTGCAGGGAAAGATCAGAAATGAGAGTACAGGTGGGCCCCCATATCCACTGATTCGCTATCCACGGTTTCAGTTATCCACGGATCGTGGGGACCCCCCCAAGCTTTTACGTTTTCCCAGTAAGCTTCATTTCTTCCTTAAACAAACAGGAGAAGCAGCCTCTGGCTGCTTATTACAGGCAAGTAGAACGAGACTAAGTACTAGAGAGGCTCTGCAAGGCTAACAGAAACCTTGCAGAGTCTCTCTAGGACTTAGTCTCGTTCTACTTGCCTGCAATGGAGGCTGCTTCTCTGTTTGTTTTAAGGAAGAAACAAAGCTTGCTGAAAGAAAAATAAGAGGTGGGGGGGGGGAAAGCATGCCTGCCTGCAGGGGAGGCAGGGTGGGGGACCCTCAGGAAACCATGGAGGGGGTGTTTGCTCTTATCCACGGTTTCAAGTATCCACGGAGGGGCCTGGAACATATCCCCTGCGGATATGGGGACCCACCTGTACATCCATAGAATATACGTATGACACTGATATAAACTGAGCATTGGTCTTTCTACGGCCTTATTTACTTCAACTGGCAGCAGTTTTCCAAAGTCGATTAACTGCCAGGAAATGAAGTGGAAGTGTTATCCGTGCAACCACTTGCTCTACCGTGAGCTATAGCCCCTCTCCGAAAGGTCTGGGCTCCCAAATCAGGACAACTCTGCTGCTTACGAATAGAATTCCAGGAGTGTGTTATCTTGCTGTTGTGTTAATGTTCTTAACCAAACTTCATCTATAAATAATCCTATGATTTTTTTTAAAACAATTGGAGGATTCAAAGTGCATTTTTGTTCTCAGATGTAGCTTTGAGTGTTGCATACCTTGGATTCTTTTGTGGCAATGTGGATTAAAATAATGAGAGAACAGCTGTTCTTCCTGCATACTAACAGTTCATCAGCATCAAAGGGAGGAGGCCTGCCCTTATTCTGAACATTTTGTATTTGTGCTTAAAATAAAAAAAGGTTAGTCCTGTATCCTCTCATGCCATGATATGTTTATTTAAAGTTTCTAAAATTTGTCTAATTATGAGCACATGCTGCTCAAGGTCAAAATACAGAAACGTTCAGGAAGTTCAACTGAATGATTATGCAGTCATGAAATGTAAGCTTAGTTTGACTACCTTTTGTCACATTTAAATATAGAGGATTCTGCGTTAGAGGAGAGAATTCAACGGCATGACTTGCATGCCCCCTAACTGCATATTTATTAATTAAATATATTCCTATCCTGCCTTTCCATTTTTTAAAAAATGCTCAAGGCAGTTGTAAATTACTAAGTAGAACAATAATAAAACACATTGGAAAACCATATGCACCCATCAGACACTGGGGTAGACCAGGGTTATATGTCCTCACCCCTATAGCTTTTAGGAATCCCCTGGAGCTAAACCTCTGTCAGATAGGGATCAGACCATGACAAGTAGACTATTATGCATTCCTCCACTCCAAGATTACTACCATTCCATCCAGTACAACACTGTCCGTACCCCCCCCCAAACCCCCCAGATTTAGCATACATGTACCTGAATATGTGGAGCCAGGAACCACTTGGGACAGACCCACGACTGCTCTGATGGCTGTGAAATCCTGAGCCATACCTGATCCAAAAGAGAGGTCTTGAGCATGGATATCAGGGATGTTTAAGTTCCCCGGCGCAATCGGCTTAAGTGGATCCAACACCACACCTGAGACCGCCCTGTTCAGCTAAGGTCGGAAGACAGTGGGCAGTGGGGTGGGCAGTGCACCAACAAAAACCAAACATCTGTCATGGACGCTTTAATACATTGTCAGCGCAATCCAATCCAACTTACACCACCGGTGTAACCAGCGGGGGAGGGCAGGGCGGGAGATTTAAATCCTCTTTGAGTCCCCCTCTGTTCTGGGGCCTCCCGTTCTCGCTGCACCGCTGGTTACACCAGTGGTGTAAGTTGGATAGGATTGCACTGTGTGTATGTTTTTGGGCATATTTATGTAGAAGAAGTAAACACAGCTTACTTTCTGGAAGCATATACAGGTATATGTTCCTAGATGCTACCTTATATCCTCCCTTTCCCAATCTGAGGATTGTGAATTGTGTGAAGGGTCTCACACATATGTGACTTGTCCCATTTTTAGATTGTATTTCTGACTGTCACTGCCAACCTGGGGCTCCTCCAAGTGTGTGAAGGCATTCCAACTTTTCATCCCATCTGAAGTGCTCTTTAATGGCAGTATAGGAGCCACTTTTCCATGGCTTCATCCCATGGCATTGCTGTACAGCTTAAAGGATCAGACAGGCATGACCAAACATTTGGATCTCTCCCGTCTGATAGTTGCCCTGATCCCAGCTGGAAAACAGTTGTGTGAAAAGGACCTCTGTGCCCACATGGCCCTGAGCCTTTAGGTCTTACAGCATCACCATGGTATGAAGTCATAGAAAACTGGCTGTTACATTGCTGTTCATTCATGACGTTTCGGCGAGGGCTCAAAACGTTTCTGTTTCCTCTATTGGTTGTGTGATGGGTTGATGTCTGACTTCTGGGTCTCAAGATGTTTTGCTCCATTGCTTCTCTGCTCTATATTGCCCCCCCTGTGGTATTTATTCTTTTTAATTTATTTTATGTATTGTTTTAAATTATGTATTTTTATCTTTGTTGTAAGCCGCCTTGGGCATTTGCCTTGGCATGGGATTATTTTATTTTATATTTATTTTTCACATTTTTATACCGCCCTTCCTCCAAGGAGCTCAGAGTGGTGTACATATTTCCTCCCCTCCTTTTTGTCCTCACAACAACCCTGTGAGGTAGGTGGGGCTGAGAGATAGTGACTGGCCCAAGGTCACCCAGGAAGCTTCGTGGCTGAGCGGGGATTTGAACCTGGATCTTCCAGGTCTAAGTCCGACTCCCAAACCACTACACCATCCTGGCTCACTTTTTATAATTTTTTAAAAATAAATAAATAAATTTCACTTGGAGTTAGTCATGACTCGCTTTTTTTGGATGCAACAAAAAAGAGGATGCACCACTGTAGGGTATATGGCTGTATATGGCACCAGCACAGAAGAGAATGGATTCCGTCACTGCTATGCAGAACTCGGAACCCTACGGACGTTTGAGTCATTGCACAAGTCTTGCATGCAACAAGCTGCCACAGATGCAGCTTTCCCGCTCTCCAGCTTTTGCTGCGCCTAGCTTGGCAATGTTATGTTGTCTAATCCCAGAAGCTCCAAAATTTATTTCCCCGTTGGATGAAATTAATGCAGTTACCAGATTGACCGCATTTTCTCCATTCAAGGGTTTGTTTCAGTCTGGTATTTTAACGAGCAAAGTGAACCTGTGCATCTGCATTCAGAGTGAGGCTGATGAGATCTCTTTTTGGTGTCTCCAACTAAACTGACAACCATATGCACTGATGATTATTGAGATATAACTTCATGTGCTTGTTAATAAATACAGTAGCTCTAAGCCCATATGCTAATTCACAACCTTAGTAATGGCCAGAATTGCTGCATGAATGGAACCCTTTCGTACAATCACAGTTTATTTATATAATGCAGTAGGGCATAAGAAGGACCAGATGTTCCCTCAAGCACTGTGATCTGTAGAATTTTTCCACTTATCCATGTCTAATTTCTGTTTGCTATCATTAAAATTTCATTGGCAGGAATTATTATTCTCCTTCTTTTCTTCCTTTTGCCTGAAATTACCCAAGTCATTATCTCCTTGAAGAGCCTGACTGACAGCACTCTTAGGTGAATCAGTATCCAGTTCAGGAACCAAGACTCTCAACAGCGGAGCTGTTTGAATGCATTCTTTCTGTATGTGTGCTTGACAGCAGCGTTTTGTACAGTCGCAGGATAAACAGATCACTTGACACAAATGGAAAATATATACTAATAGTCTTTGCATTGTTTAAGCTGTATAATAGAACTGCATAAAAGCTATTACTCCTTCATATGATATTGTAACATCTATCAACCTTCAAAAGCCTTTTATAATAATTGGTGTGCTTTATGAGAAGAGCCATACTTTTAGTGATGGTCCCTTTTTATGACCATTTTAGTGGTCATAAAATGGTCACCATTTTAGTGGTTAGCAACAATTACACCACAGGCATGTATTTGAGAAATATAACAAAGATAATGTAAAGACTTAGGTGACCCACTTTAAAAGATGATCATGTTGTGTCCTCTTTAAGTCTCTTGAATGGGAGTGAAATTCCTAATTGATTTTTGAAAACCCCGTAGTGTCATTTGAGTGGTTTTATCTCCTCTGAGATGTGATCAGAATCTCTGAAATAGCAATAATTCTTAGCCTGGAGCTTCCTCCATTTTGAATGTTTGCTCTTTCACTTCTGTTACTTACTGCAGAACGAAATGTTACGATAAGTTGACTGTTGTCCAAAATGGCAGCATCATGCTGACTCCCCCCCCCCCCCGGTACCACCTAATTGTATGTCTATGCCACTTATCCATGTGTTTGTCTGCTACTGGCAGAGAAATGCACTTCATAATGATGTCAGGACATACGGGTAAGTTGGATAACAAGACCAAGGGAGATTTGACATGGGGGAATTGACGTTTTTGATAGCAACCTCATGCTTATGATGACATTTAGTTCTGTTGTTACTCTCTGTAGGAATCTGTGCAATCAAGCTGCTTCCCAATAGATGGCCAGCTTATTTCCAAGTGAATCTCTATCCCTTACGACATCTGATACACAAGTGCTTGCTAATCACTAGCAGGAAATAGCCTATGAAACTGGTCCCATTGACCACACATCTCCATGCTTCTCATAAACATCCACAGAATGGAAAGCATCCTCATCCATATGGGGAATGCACAGCAGTTTCCCTTTCTATACAGGTGGGCCCCCATATCCACTGGGGATATGTTCCAGACCCCTCCGTGGATACTTGAAACCATGGATAAGAGCAAACACCCCCTCCATGGTTTCCTGAGGGCCCTCCTTGCCTCCCCTGCAGGCAGACAGGCATGCTTCCCCCCCCCCCAGCTCTTATTTTTTCTTTCAGCAAGCTTTGTTTCTTCCTTAAAACAAACAGAGAAGCAGCCTCCATTGCAGGCAAGTAGAACGAGACTAAGTCCTAGAGAGGCTCTGCAAGGTTTCTGTTAACCTTGCAGAGCCTCTCTAGTACTTAGTCTCGTTCTACTTGCCTGTAATAAGCAGCCAGAGGCTGCTTCTCCTGTTTCTTTAAGGAAGAAACAAAGTTTACTGGGAAAAAAAGTAAAAGCCTGAGGGGGGGGGGTCCCCACGATCCGTGGATAACTGAAACCGTGGATAGCGAATCAGTGGATATGGGGGCCCACCTGTAGTTGACTATGGGCAATGCCAGGTCTTCTAGATCTAAGGACTTTATCATAGCTTTATCATTGTCACCTGTGGAAAGAGAAAAACCTGTGCATTCTCATATTGTCTGTGGGCATCTTCTTTTCCACAGGTAACTTGGGAAATATGTGTGCTCAGTCCAGAGATCTGTGTAAATTCATGATGTTTTGTATACTTGGGCGCCATAATCCAGAGTTTCTTTTTCTTTTTAGCCTATTCTTGTTCTCCTCCTCACTCTGCACATTTCTACACTCTCACCTCTGCTCTGGTAAATGGCTTGATGATTGGTTGCTATTATTTGCCTTGAGGTTTAAGGGGGAGACTCAGTTTACAGTTTATCAGAGGGGAAGGCAAACGTCTGGCCCATGCAATCCTGGAGAGATGGATCTAGGCCCAGATGGCATCAATAGTCAATCAGATTCAATGCTGGGGGGAGGGGGCTCTTGTATGCATTGCTATTAAACTCCCAAAAGAGTCTCCTGCTCCCAGCAACTCCCCTCCTCAAATCTGTGAAACTTCCTGAGCTCCTACATGAATCCTGGAGGGACTTCACTCAGCTCTTGGAGCTGCTGGAGCTGCATTTTTTTCTGCCTCTTGTGGGTTTTTCCCCAGTGTTGTCTGGCTGGCAGGCAGGCTGGAATGGATTCTACCTTCCTGGAGTGGACTCTCTCTGCCTGCCTGCTGCTGATTCAAGGCAGAGTCCATTCCAGGCAGCTAGAGTCCATTCCAACCTGCTTACCAGCCAGACAAGACTGGGGGAAAAAAAAAAACCCTCCAACAAGAAGCAGAAAGAGACATGTGCTGCAACCAGAGGCCCCAAGAGCTGCATGAAGCCCTCCAGAATTCAAGTAGGCACTCGGGAGGTTTCACAGATTTAAGGAGGGGCGGAGGAGGGGGGAACTGGGAGCTTAAGAACAATGCACGCAAAAAGCACACCCAGCACCGAACTTGATTGCCTGGTCTAGTGAGCCATTGACATCGGCAACCTCGCTCTCTGTAGCCTCCCTTCACAATCGCCATTCAGTGCTTATGGGCTCGTCCCGTAACTCATGCTGCTCCTATTGTTTTCCATGGGAAAGCCTGTTTTCATTTATGTGATTTAAACATGCATGTTTCAGGAATGTAACCTCCATGTAAATTGAGAGCTACCTTTATTACAAACATCATTTATTTCATTAGTGGTTTGTTAAGGATGTCATACTTTTTGTAACAGTGGCTGTTTCATTACCCATTGTTTTTTGTAACAGGGGGACTTATCCTGTAACTCGTAGCAGTAGTGTGATTCCCCCCCCCTTTTTTTAACTTGAAAAGAGTGGTATAGCTCCTTTATTTATTTATTTATTTATTTATTTATTTATTTATTTTTGCATCTACCCCTGCAACATTTTCCCCCACAATTACTGCATCATTTCAAAACATTGGGGTAAAAAAATGTCCACCCACAGAAAAACATGGCAACACTCGCTGGTGGCTTTTCCCACGTAAAACAGTGTCTGGAGCATTGTAATATAAAAAATGGCTACCACTAGAGACTCCGGCTGCTTTTTATCTTCAAATGGTTAGAATTTTTTTTAAAAAGTTCTCTACTGCTGCCACACTTCAGGTCAGCCCCTTGTTATGAAAACAAATGAGTTCCCAGTCAGTTAAGAACATAAGAAGAGCCCTGTTGGATAGGGCCAAGGGCCCTCCTAGTCCAGCTTCCTGTATCTCACAGTGGCCCATCAGATGCCTCAGGGAGCACTCAAGAGAATACCTGTATGCTGTTGCCACTCCCTTGCATCTGGCATTCAGAGATAGGCAACGTCTGAAACCTGGAGGCTGCATACAGTCATTACAATGGGTAGCTCACCCAGGAACTTCAGACTGAATGAAAATTGGGCTCAATTCAGTCTAATGTTCATGTGTTTCAAAATGAATACTCGCCCCCAGAAAGGAGGTGAGTAATCCCCAGGCTGTACCTCTTCTAGGCACTTTTCTACTCACCAAGCTTACTTCCAGTACTGGAACGTGGCTGAGGAAAAAAGTACCTGATGGGAACAGACTGTTGGGAGGTTAACCAGGGGTATAAGAGTTAGCATCTCCCATGTCTTGTTTACTGTAAAGACCACTTTCTTCAACTCCTGCTGTAGTTATGATCGGACAAAGCAGGATTTAAAGAAAAGGTTCTGTGGCCATCACATCTAGTTTGACTTTCAGCAAACAGCAAGGGTCTCGCTCTCCCAGCAGTTCATACAGTTTTAGTACACCTAAAATATGCAATACTGTATATGATGTGGCCTGGCTAGTTGCAACTTGTTGGAAAACCTGGTGCCAATTCCACCAAGTGCTTCTGAACCCGGGGAGAGGAGATACACCATCGAACAAAATGCAGGCTTCTCCCACTTCCCCTCCCACAGATGACAGGCCTGCAGGGGCCAGATATTCTTCCAAAGCGGAAAAAAATGGGCAGCAGTGCATAGGCGTCTGGTGTTTCCCCAGGGGGTCCGTAAATAGTCAGGGAGGGGGTTGCAGTCAGCCCACAGGCCTTATGTTATGCAGGCCTGGCTTAGAGGAACGAGCATTTCAGTCTTCATGCTGCCTCTGCCCACAGCGCTTTTGCCAGCAGAGCAGGCAGCGGATCATCATGATAGTGGCTTCCGATGAAAAGATGTTTAAGGTTTTATTAGGCAGTCTTTTAAAAGGTACATTGGTAGTGGAGCATTTCCAGAAGGCCTCTGCTTTAGCTGGTGTGTGAGAGTATATGGAGACTCTCACTATCAGAGTCAGCAGGAGCATTTTACCTATCTTTAAGGAGTGTAGTGGGAGTCTTCTGGTACAGGGTACTGTGTTCCACTTGCAGACTGAATGATCTAGCTCCTAACAGGTTTCATAAATTTCCTCCTGCATGAAGTATTCTAGCTGCGACAGATTCTTGATGCCATCACATAAAAATTCAGGGAGAAACTTGCACATGAGAAAGTTCAGTTCAGCACTACTACAGACACATAAACCCATTCCTGCTTTCACTGCTCTGAAGTGTGCTAGTTTTTGCTGCTGGGAGGGATTCTGGAATTTAAGAACTGTGACTGCTGGCAACTTAGTCATTAGGCGACTTGTCATTAGGCGACTTAGAACAGGCGACTTAGTCATTAGGAATGCTTGCAAATCACTTGAGCTACAGAGAGGAACTTCCTCAGAAATTAAGTACCGGTACGTTCTCAGGTTGTCACGACTCGTCCAAATTACAGAATTAAAAACAGTCATCTTGCTGGGAATCTCCATAGTTTAATAAAATATTAAAATGTTCAAACCATTAAAATATCCAAAAGGACGTTTTTTCATAATTCTAACTTTCTTCTGAGGATGCCACCAATATCGGTGGCGAAACGTAAAGAGCTTTTGGATATTTTAATGGTTTGAACATTTTAATATTTTATTAAACGACAGAGATTCCCGGCAAGATGACTGTTTTTAATTCCTCGGAAATCTCCCAGTGGACAATGATTTGGAATTGCATTGCAAACACAACATATCCCCTTTTGCAAATAACTGTGTGAAGCATGTGCAGTGTGTCTATGGAAATACGCATACAGATTTTGCACATCCCTAATTTGAACCTTTAGTTTTATGAAAACTAAATTCCTGGTTTGCAAACATTTCCTGTGAGGTGCATCATTTTCACTCCTGCAGAAATATTATCACTTCATAATATTGGTTATTATGTAGAAGATTGATCTTTGGACAGTGGCGTACCCAGCCGATTTTGCGGGTGGGGCCCGGTCCTCCCCGCCCCGCCCCAAAACTAATTAGCATAAACTATGCTAATTTTTTGCCGATTTTTTGCCGATTTTTTGGGCCGATTTTCGGCGATTTTAAGGGGTTTTTAAAGGGGTTTTTAAAGTATGTATGCTTTGCGGCACTTAACTTGTATAGGAGCCTCCAGCGAAGCGATCGGCTGACTCTCTCCAGCGACGACGTTCTCTTCCAGGGGCGCAGATCAGCGATCTGAGATCGCTTCTCTGCAGCCCATGACTCGAACTGCTCATCGTAAGCTCATCCTTTGAGTTCGCGCATGCGCATAGCAAACAGCCATTCACGCATGCGTGAACTCAAAGGATGAGCTTACGATGAGCAGTTCGAGTCATGGGCTGCAGAGGAGCGATCTCAGATCGCCGATCTGCGCCCCTGGAAGAGAACGTCGTCGCTGGAGAGAGCCGATCGCTTCGCTGGAGGCTCCTATACAAGTTAAGTGCCGCAAAGCATACATACTTTAAAAACCCCTTTAAAAACCCCTTAAAATCGCCGAAAATCGGCCCTAAAAAGCGGGAAAAATTCAAATTTTTCCCGCTCTCCTCCGGAGCCTCCCGCCCCCCCGCACCACCTCCCGCCCTTGCGCCCTGGGGCCCTCCGCACCAGGGCACCACTCAGCGTACGCCCCTGTCTGTGGAGTATCTTGGAGCTGCTTGTCCTTGGAGTTCAGTTCTGTGATTCTCTGATGTTTCCTTCATCCTCCTATATTCTGCTAGGCCAGGGAGCCCACTTAACTGAGAATGGTTTCACGTGGCAATTGCTTGCTATGCTTTTCAGGTTCCACTGCCCCAAATCCTTGCACTTATTTATGAAACTGCTGGGGCTCTACTTTCGAGGCTGCATTCCTAACTTGGCAGCTGCTGATGATGCAAGCTGTAATGCTGAAGATTTGTGGGATCCTCGCAGGAGAGAAATGAATTTTTTAGTTCAACAAAACAAAGCCTATAATTCAAGTTCAACCGTATTTCTTTCTCAAGGGTGATTTTAGCCATGGATTAATTGTTTCTGTTTTTGTAAACAGTCAACAGAAGTCAGAGGGATCTGCTTACACCAGTGGGTGGTGAATTTTCTAAAACTAAGCCTTTGATGAGAAAGATAAATGTTACATGGATTTTTTTTTTGCTACTTTTGCTTCAAAGCTTTACCACCAAGCAAGATTCTGGTATCATTAAAGAATAGATGTTTAAAAATCCAAACTTTGGAGTCTATAGCCTTATTTTCAATAGTAAAAACATAACACAAGGGAGAAAATAGTTGGCTGGAGGGAAGTAACATAAGAATTGCACCACCTCAGTGGATTGGACCAAAACGCCTGTCTAGTTCCATATTATGTTTCCGACATTGGCTAGCTGGATAACTTTGGCAGGAAGCTCACAAGCAAGGCATTCCCTATTGTTTGTCCTCAAGAGCTAATACTCTGATGTATATAGCCCCTGTATATGAAGATTCTGTTAGCTACATTGGGTAAACGTTCTTTATACAGTTGCATAATAACTTTCTATTCCCATCCATCTTAAAGACTAAGTAAAAGCTTGAGTGATCCTTGGCATTCTCCTCTCTGCTTAATATTTGCATTTGTTCAGTCCATATTGTTTAATTTATGCTAAAAGCAAAATGTTGAGGCAACACCGCACGGCCCCCTCTTAACCCCGAACAGTGGATTTAAATTTGTATTATTCTGCTGTACTATCTGGAAGCACAGTTTTAAGCTTCAAAGAAACTTAAGGACCCAAGCTCTGGTTTTGCAGAGGTGGGGCAAAAAAGTTGCTGTCATGAGATCTGATGATGGCCATTTTCTTACTTGGCTTCCAAAGAGAATTAGAAAAATTCATCCTGGATAGGTCTCGCGGTAACTATCAGCCATTATGGAAACTCCAGGTTCAGAGAGGATATGCCTCTCAGGTTCAGTTACAGAGGCGTTGCTACACCCCTCTGTGGGGGACCCGTCAATGTGAAACCCCCACGTGACGCCACAAGTCCCGCCCCTGAGGGTGTGATGTCACTTTCACCGCGCTGCCGCTGAATTTCAGTGGCAGCACAAAAGCAACCCCCGGTGTTTTTTCAGCCATTTTTAGGCCGTATGGAGGAGGGCCAATCTTCCCGCCGCCAGCAGCCGAACAAACGCCAGGGGGGTGCTTTTGTGCCACTGTCGAATTTTGGCGTCAACGAGGCGAAAGTGCACCCCCCCCCCACTGCTTGACACCCCCACCTGGGGGGCCCGCCCCCCCTAATGACACCATTGCTCAGTAAAACATCCTTCTCACACATCTTTCTGTGGAAAGTAGGATGCTGGGATAGATGAATCTTTTCCTTACCATATGGCTTCTCTTTTGATATTTCACTTTCATATAGTAGCCCACTTTTTGCAAGAAAAGTTTTAATTAGAACTGACAGCCAATGAAAGTTGTCATTGTGGATTAAGAGCTTTTTACGGGATACTGCAGAGCTTGGACTTAAACAGTTTCTGTCCGTTGGTGGCTGCCTGGATCAGGAGACCCACGAACGGAGTGTAGGAGATTTTTAATTTCAAGTAAATATTTTTGTACATGGCGTCTATACCCGTAATTGCAAAACACTGTATGTTGATCGCTGGCCATGAAAGCTTCCGCAACAGATTCTTTTTACTGATTGATTGATTGATCTACTAATAAAATTGATTAATGCTGTAAACCGTGTGCACATTTTCTTGAGAGTTAGTCCTTTTGAACAAAAGAGGACTTTCTTCTGATTAAACATGCATAGGTTTGGAGTGCAACAGCTTGCAAGCCTAGTTGTAATTTTCTTGTAGAGGGAATTGCCTTGTAAAGTGCTTGGCTTTGGGTTAGCAAGCTCAGCTCTTGCCAAGTTACCCTACTTGCCAAACCTCAATGAAGGCGAAATGGCTCAGATCAAAATGGGGAGATTAGATTTCAAAGCAGGTGTATAAGGTCAACCTTGAAATAGGTGTATAAAGTCAACCTTGAAATAGGTCTCTTGCTCAATGTGGAGGAATTGGTACTTAGACGCGGAGAAACAGATGATAGTACAGCTTGTTACTGTTTTCATGGACAGGCTACGTTCTCCTTTCACCAGTGTGCCTTGTGGCCAATGCAAACCTGTAGGAACAGGTTCCATACCATGAAAATAGTATAATTTAAATCAATCTCAGTCAAAGATTAGTGAACAAATAGCACGCTCAAATTATTTCCTCAGGTTCATGCAATTATTCAAGATGAACAGTCTCATGTTCAAACTGTTTTGTTTGGGTGGTAGCGCAGAGTTAAGGACACTTATGGCCCAATCCCGTGTAGTGTTCTGCCTGCAGAGCGCACTGTCTGCAGGTGGAAGGTGCCGTAAATGCGTCATAAATCGCGTTTTCTGCACCCGGGGAGTAAAGGCCGACGGTACCCAGGCCGACAGCCTTTATTCTGGCTCTCGGACGCCCCTACAGCCACCGGAGCATGTAGGATTTGCACCGGCTGGTGCAGGGGCAGGGCGGGCCGGGTGACAAGGGAGGCCGGCCGTTGGGCGAGCCGTCCTGGGAGGGGGCGGAGATATTGGTGGTGAGTGCCAGTGATATCCTGCTCCCATTCCCGAGCTCGGTGGCCCTTTCCCCACCACCCCGGAGATATGTCGGCTCGAGAGCCAGCATACATCCAAGAAGGCCCACTGGGGCCAGGCATCCCTACACCGGTTGAACTTCACCCGAGGAGATCCTGGGCCACGCCGAAGTGGCCCAGGAAGGGCACAGGATCCTGCGGCCGGGTCTATGGGACTTCCGTGAATCTATTCGCAGGACTGGGCTGCCAAGTTCCTTGGTTTCAGTGGTGCTGGATGCACTTAAATCTGTTTTGGTTTGTGGCCATAAACTCCCATGTCTAATTTAAGGGCCTATTTTACAGCCCATTCAACCTACTACAGCTACAGTTCTGAGTCAGGTTGTCCTGACTTTTTCAGCTCTGCTAAAGGGTCGTAATAGCCTGTAAGCCTGAGTAATTTGAAGGAGACTTTCCCACACAGAACTGGCTGCAGGATGTCAGCCTTTGGGGTGCTCAAAGTTCCCCCCTCACCTTTCAAATAAATCACCCAGAACGATTATAACTTAGAACTGGGAGACCTTAAAATGCCCACCTGGATATTGGATGTGCCTGGAATGTCAAAAATAATCACACAGACTCAACAAAAAGCAAAGCAAGCCTACAGTGCAAACTGGGATTAAAGGCTGTTGTTCTTTGTCTGAAACTACAGGGGTTCATTCACCACAGTTCAAGTCTTTTATGGGCTGCTCAAAAGATATTGATTATATACAAATGTGGGCACAGAGCAGAACGAATGATTTGCTGTCGTGAGAAATTAATTGAACAAGCCATTTTAGATGACGGGATTAAGCTCTCAGCAGCAGCCTATTGCTGACACTGCCAGAACTACCAAACTGCAATTAAATTGTGGCTGCTGCCACCCATAGCATGTTCTGACACACTTTAATGCAACAATTAAATGTTTTCTTGGCCATAGCTTGGTGTTATGGCCACTTGGTAATGTGCCACTATTATGGAGCCAAGATGGTTCTACAAAGACATTTAGAAATGTAATGATTTTAATTTTGTTGTGACTTTGATTAAAAAAAAGTCAACCTACTAGGCAGTGGCAGTGAAAAAGGGACATTTAATTTTAGGAATTGTTAGAAAAAGGATTCAAAGTAAAACTGCAAGTGTTATTCAGACCTCTGGTGTCACCGTGTATAGAATAAAGTGCACTACCTTTGATATCATAGATGATATATTTGATATGAAAGATGATATCTTTGACTCAAAGATGATATCATAGAGCCAGAAAACATATGGAAAAGAAGCAAATGGAGCAAATGGTCCTGGGATTGGAGGTGATCCCTTTCCGTAAGAGGAAAAGCTGAAGTCTAAGGGGGAGTAGAAAAACGGCAAAATTGTCCCCTGTTAGCTTCCCTTACCTTGTCTCCTGGCTGCCTCCATGTTGAATCTCGCGAAAATCTCGCGAGATTCAAGATGGCGGTGACCAAATCTCGTAAGGGCATATGAGGCATGAGACTGCCTCATGTGCTCTTATGAGATTTGGCCACCACCATCTTGAATCTCGCGAGATTTTTGCGATATTCAACATGGAGGTGGCCGGGAGACAAGGTAAGGGAAGCTACCGGGGGCAATTTCGCTGTTTTTCTACTCCCCCTTATCAGCTGCTGATCGCAGCAGCTGGTAACGGGGACCATCTCGCGTACCCCCAACCTGCGGCTTAGACAGAACCTCTGGGTTAGACAGAGAAAAATTACTTATGGCAAGGTAATGAAATGAAAATTGTGAATCCCTTAAATAAAAATTAACCGCATTATCCATAATCTTTGGATAATTAGATGGTTTGATAAGTAGGAAGGTGCAGGGCTGTTCACTACTCTCTCTCTCTCTCTCTCCTCTCTCTCTCTCTCTCTCTCTCTCTCTCTCACACACACACACACACACACACACGAATGAATGGAAAACTATGTTAGCCATAAGTCTTGCCCCTGATGTCACAGAGTGCACTAGACATGCCCCCTGATATTCACACACTGGGCAATCAGGTGAAAGGGCTGTAGACACATAGGGCTCTTCTACACATTTAGAAAGACTCTACACTCAAGTCAACAAACAGATATCAAGGGATATGGACAGTATGGCAGGGCATTGTTTTGCCCTCATGCATTCCTTCAATGCACAGGTGGGAAGCAAAGGAACAGCTCTCCTGATTACGGATAATCAGCATCTGAGAAAGTGTGCTCTACATGTCAAATAAGGACAGGCATCTGAGGTAAGTACATAACTACAAGAACATTTCAGTAAACTGTATTATCAGGTATAACATATTCTGAAAAGCCTTTTAGTGTTACGTTGCTTGAATATGCAATTAAAGAATGACTATGTTATGAGGACTATTTGCCAGACAGGCCATAATGGATTAACATGAAATGGGGTTTTCAGCATACTTGCTAGAGAATAGCACAATGATGGAATACAAGTCAATGGATTGTTTCTAAATGGGATGCAATGGAAAATGTATTTCAATTAATACCAAAGGAGCTCTAAGAGTCCCTATAAACTTGAAAATGTCTTTAGAATATTAGGAGACAACTCTATAAACAGATCCTGTTATTATAATTATTAAGAATATTTATATACCGTACTCCTTTTCAACACAAAGTAGTTCACAAAGCAGTTTACATAGCAAAACAAATCACAAATCCTCTTTTGGCAAGAAGGCAGATATCATTTCTCATAAAATAATCTCAACCTTTCCTGGACCATCTTATACAGGTTGTTAATAAATTCTGAATGGACAAAAGCCATTCATGGCAATTAAATAAAATATCACCTCTTCTTCAAAGTCCCATCACCCAGCGTGGCTTGTTAAAATAACTGGAGAAAATGTAAAAACATTTTCCTCTGGGGAGCAGTCAAGCACTGAAAGCCAGGAACTTCTCATCCCTGCCCTTTTTATGCAGTACACACGGCACAAAGGGCAAAGAAAACAGGATTAAACTGCGGGAATGTATCCCCCTTAGATGATATTTGAGAGGCATAAAATTGGCATGTGTGGCTGCAGTGGAACCGTCTCTGTTCTGTGGAATGCACTGAATTTGGCCATGTTTTTCCTCCAAATCTTTAAATGCAAATCATGAAACTTTCCAAAGACAAACAGTAACAGCCTATTTTAGTTGTAATCCAAGGGAACTGTTCTGCACATACAGTACACAACAGGGCTAATTATTATTATGGGAAATGCCATAATAATAATTAGCATTGGTATAGTATAGTAATTCAGATCCCCGTACTTTTTACAACAACCCTACAAATTAGGTCAGTATTATTACCATCATATTGCAGACAGGGACTGAGGCTAGGAGAAAATGACTTGACTACGGCCACCTAGTGAGTTTGTGGAAGAATTGGGGACTACCTGGTTTACAGTATTAGGCATCATGCTCACTAGCTCACCACAATATTGCAGGTTCCCCCCCCCCCCCAAAGCCGAATCCTGTTCCCCGCTGCGCGGCTGGGCTGTTACACAGCCTCCTCCGACTTCCGCCAGCAAAATAGCTGGTGGAATTCTGAGGAAGTCGATCAGCCCCAGCCGCGGGGGAGGCTGCCCACGGCGGAGCACGGAATCTGGAGGGCAGCCTCGGCAACCCACCGCTTTGAGAACCACTGACCTAGAGACTGAGCCAATTTTTGAGATATTATCATTATTCATTAAGTGTCTGCTATGATCGTGGTATTGCATAAATAAACAAGTAACGTCCCTGCCCCAAAGAAGGCCATGCTCACAATGTATGAATCAGGAATACCGTATATAGAAGGACAATGGAGTGAGAATACAGAAAAAGGGAAAAAGGGTTAAAGTGCAAATACATGTAGGGAATACATGAGTTTCTTAAGGGGTAGAAATAATGAGTCAAGTAACCTTGGGGATGGAGTGAGCCTGGGGAAAGCTATCTGGAGAAAGGTAAAAAGATCATAAATATACAATTTAGACAGAATCATACACTGCAATAGTGCTGAACATAAAAATTCAACACAGATTTTTCTTTTAGTACAGTAGACCTGCTTAGAGTGTTCAGTTTTGCAGATTGCAGCAGAGGACTTCTCCCTACAGTTTTTTTGCTGATTCCTTTCCCCAGTTCTTACCCAAACTTGCATGTTCCCTTGTAGCTGTTATATATAGCAGTTAGAAATGTTGCGATTCCATTATCAGGATGAGACTGAGCAATCATCAACTGTTATACGCTCTGGGCCATCCTGTGGTAGGATGAGGACAAATCAAGGTCATATATTGGTATAATATCTGCTCTGAGGCTTGTTGATTTAAGGGAATTCAGAGTTCAATCTATTAGTTTAGCAATACTTTTTGTGAACAGTTTTTTTTAAAGCAAACATTTCAAGTTTTTAACCTTTGTTCTGAATGATAATCATTCTGAATGATAGTCATTTGATAGCCTCACTGGACTTGATCCAAAGTTGAGTGGACTGACATGGTTTTATAAAGTTATGGGAGGGTGGCCTGGGTATAGAAATAATTTGTTTTTAGGATTGATAAACTGGACATCTAGTGAATATCTGTAAAAATTGTTCAGTAGGTCTACATTATTTCTTGAATGCAACCAATGGTTTCACCCATGTATATATTACAAAGATCAGTGTGGATGCCTCTGTTATCAGAAGACTATCCCAACCTAAGAGAACTGCAGATTTCACCCAAATTATGCTACTGACTACATTTTGGGGGAAAACCCAAGTGTTTCTTGTCTTTCAAAGAGAGGAAGGTACTCAGAATAACAAGAAATGCCTCCGCCAGGTCACACCATATTTTTTAAACATATCTGTTGCTTAAGAAGCTCACCATGGAAGGGCTACTACTGGTATGTGCATAATGTGGCTGTGCTGCTAAGCTGACCTGCTGCTTCTGACAACAATGTACCATACAAAACATGATCTGTAACATAAATGAAGAAATACATTGGATTAGATCAGGGGTTCTCAACCGGTTGTACTAGTACCACCAGTGGTACTTCAGCCAACTGCTGGTGGTACTCGGACCACCAGATCACTGGAACCCCGGTCCGAACCCCGCTTTTGGCGGTGTGTTTTTGCTCTCAAGAGGTTCCTGCCTTTGGCCGAGCCTCTTGGGAACACTGAGAAGTACCCTCCCACCTGCCCAGAGCCTCCTACCTGTGTTTTCTGGTCTCCAAAAACCTGGAAGTAGCTGGCGATGATTTCATCGCTAGTCACTTCTGGTGGAACACAGCTGGGGAAAGGGTTGAGAACCCATGGATTAGATCATAACCCATTGTCTCTTTTTGATTAGGCAGCACTGCATTTTATGCCACCAACAGAAATGAAAATAAGGGGGATAGAGGGTGGGTTCAAATGACCATCATGAAGTCCACATACTCCTGGCTAAAGTAAGGGGAGTACTTTGGTTCTGTCATTGAGCTATCATGTCAACATTGTGGGGTGAGCTATCATGTCGACAGGGAATTTTTCAGTCAGGCCTCTTATGTCAGCGAATGCTGCTGTACACAGGCCTTCATCCTTTTCTTCAGGTTGTCCCCCAAACTTTCTGAATTAACATGGGTTGAGACAATACCCCAGCACTCACTAGCCTTACAATGTAGAGCATACGCAGAGTGATAGATAGCAATTATGCTTGCCTACTTCAGCGCTTCCTTCCACATGAATATGTATATCTTTTTTTAAACATTATAATTTCAGTTAGCCTTTTTGTTTTTTTAAAGAGGGCCTCAAACTGTATTTACTCCAGTGATTTTTAACTTCTCCATGCTTTCCATTCACATGTCATGGTTGCATTTCTGCGGTGCAAATATTATTGCTTTGCAGTTACCCCGCGTTTAAATCATGCCATCATATCCCTTGTATTTTAAGCCCTCCCTTGTGTTTCATAATGACAGCGTTTCTTCTAGTAACACTCGTGATTGCGCTTAATATTTCATAACTTTATAGACACAAAGCAAAAAGCAAATACCAGCATCCTCAAGGAACAAACGCACAGCGAGAATGTACACGGCTGTGTCAATGAAAGAAAATAAATCTGAACGAAGGCTGTTGCCTTAAATATATGTGATTGATATTCGTTCCCTGGGTAACATAATACTGTTGCTGGCTTTATAAATCACTGGGGAACTCGAGTGTCATATTGTGGAAGATAAGGCCTATTTAGCCAAGCCGGCACTGTATTACCTCACGATCGCAGAGCCATAACTCTTGACACAACCCTTAGGCAAAACTAATCCAAGTCCTAGTCTAACTTCCTTTGTTTTCCCTACTTCACCCACGCTCTCTGGGTTTTAATACACAAATAAATGGCTCTTGGGAAATGAAGACAAACTAAGCGTAATGAGTAGTGAAATCAGTTGACAAATACAGTCAATTTGCCAATGAAGAAAATAAGAAGCACCAATGGAAGTAAATGTCTGATCAAAGAATGACACTAATAGCTGTGGGGTACAAAGAATCACTCCTACTGTGGGCCTTTTGTGACTGCAGTTATGCATAAAGCATCAGAACTGGAAAATCAGACATTGATAACAGTACTACCAGGTGATTAAACCTAACAGCGCAGGGCCGTTGAAACATGATGCAAGGCAAACTGGAATTTGCTTCGAAATATACACTTTAGTGAAATGCAGAGAATCCTAGCTTTCCAGAAAGTGTACCTTTATGATACCCATGTGTATAAACATCCTACACAGTTGCACGTTACATTTTAGATGAATACTCAAATATGTATGTAATACATGAAGACGTCCTTGGTCTTTCAAGATGCTAACACTGACAAGTGGTTAATCAAAAGCTTTAGTTTCTGCACCCAAACCATGTATCTTTATGTTTACTCTTAGACGTTTTCATGTCATTGGGCTGGAATGGTAGAGGTATTATACAGTGAAGCATTGTCTGCATTTTCGGCACAATCCTGCCTAACTAAGTGCCGGCGGAGCACGTGCTCCGCTGGCGCTGAATGTTGCAAAAGTGCTGTAAAGCACTTTCGTGGCACCTGGAGAGTAAGCGGCTCTGGTGCAGGCTCCAGCACTGCTCACTTCACCATCTGGAGAAGACTGCACCGGCTGCCGCAGGTGAATACTGCACCGGTTAGTGCAGGGGTGGGGAAGGGCGGACAGAGACGGTGACGGAGGGGGGCTATTGACCAGTCCAGGCTGGGAGGGGGTGGGGATATCGGCGGCATGCTCTGCCGATATCCTATGCCCCTTCCCAGCCCGGGTTGACCTTTCACGACCTCCCCGGATGCACGCCAGCTTCAGAGCTGGTGTGCATCCGAGGAGGCCCACTGCGGCATGTGCGGCTGACACCAGGGAAAGGGGACGAATGTTGCCTTCCCTCGAGGAGAGCCCAGGCCATGGCGGTGCAGGCCGCTATGGCCTTAGGATACAGCAGCTGGCCTTTTAGGCCGACTGCTTAAAGTTAGGCAGAATTGCGCTGTTAGTTATCAACCAATTGTTACATTCGAGTCAGTCAGATCTGGCTATGGTGGTCATGCCCTAGTGACATCTTGTTTAGACTATTGTAATGCACTGTACTTGGGACTGCCCTTCAAGATGGTCCAGAAGCTGCAGTTAGTGCAGAATGTGGCAGCCTGGCTGGTCACTGGGGCTCGGCAGGTTGAACCTGCGATACCATTGCTGTACTGACTGCCTGTTCCATTTCGAGCCAAATTCAAGGTGTTGGTGATGACCTTTAAAACCCTATACAGCATGGGCTTTAAAGTGCATGATGACTCTTAAAGCCCTATACAGATATCTTAAGGACCATCTTCTCCCACATAATCCTGCACATCACCTATCATCAGATAGGACCCTGATTAGGATATCATCTGAAGCCAAGGGGATGGTGGCCAGATGCAGGGCCTTTTCTGCTGTGGCACCACGTCTCTGGTATCAACTTCCAGAAGATTGGAGTGAGGACAGCCCCCACTTTATATGGTTTCCAGCAGAGTTTAAAAACATATCTATTGCACTTGGCTTTTGAGGAGGAAGAATACTTCTAGGGACCCCTTTTTAATCAGCTTGTATAGGCTTTAATCTGTGCTATTTTTATAGTTTTATTGCTGTCTGTATATCACGTTACACACTCCTGTATCAGTTGTAATTGTTTTTATCTAATTGTATTTCTATGTTTTTAATTGTTTTATTGTTGTGTGATGCACCGCTTTGAGCTTCAGGAAAAATGGTATATAAATCTTTTAAATAAATAAAATATTTAAGCACTGTCTGTATTTAGGCACTTTGTAAGTCACTCTTCAGCACACGACTCCCATGCTTGTGGCATACAAGCAAATTCAATACACTATCATAAAACAATAATATCATTAAAAAAAATTAACAGCCCAATCCTATCCCAGGTTGGTGTGAGGGATGCGAGGTCATCTGCACACTGGCCGCTGCATCCAATGCGCCGTCCAGGGATGAGGCCAGTCAGGAAAGATAAGAAGGGGCAAAATGTGCCTTCATGTCGGTCTCCACATGGTCCACTGCAATCTTCCCTATAAGGGGTCCATGCCAGTGCACAGACCCCTTCTTTTGCTGCATGATGCGACGGCCATCTCCGGATGGTCTAGTGATGACATCACGTGTCATTGCCAAACTTCCAGGTTCCCAAGTTCCATGCTGAACGGAGCCTGGCTTGGAGCTGTGTAGTCGTGCAGCCTACGGGTAACAATGGTCCCTAATGGGACCCCTCAGATCTATGCCTGCTCTCAACCTGCCCTGTGTGAAATGATCCACCTGTATACTGGCAGCACCTGATTGGCAGTCAATCTGTACTGCACTGCTGGCAGCGCATGGCTTTCCAGCTGCTGCACTAACAGCCGTGCTGCACAGACTGGCGAAGGGACTACCACTCTGGCAAGACCCTCATTGCACTGGCATATCTCGTGGTACGTCAACATTAACAAAGGGATAGTATTGGGTCGTTAGTGTTCCTCTGTGATATGTGCCATGCTGAGTTTATGCAATTGTAGGATCACGAAGGGTCGGACACGACTTAACGACTGAACAACAAAAAAACTTAAAAAAAATTTTTTTTCCCCAAAAGGATAGAGTTATTATCCCTACCATGGGGATAAAGACATTTGCTGCCAAACCTTGAAAGAAACTTGGAAATGCAAGTTGCGTTTGTCTTTTGTTATACAGTATACTTCAAGCGCAACTAGCGTGGTGCAGATAGGGGAAGGAAGCAAAATGTCAACAATACTAATGCAAAGTAATAACCATCCCAGAGTTTCATAGTATCAAAATGAAGCTCTCTCTTATATCCTGTTTTCACTTTGCACTTCGGCTGACACCATTCTTTGGCTCAAGGAAGTGAACTAGCTCTCTTTGTTTCTTTCCCTTCTATTGTTTCCCTGGGATCAGCCCTATGAACTAAGGAGGATTTATAGGCCTTGACCCAGACACTGATATCTGGAAGACAGTGGTGCCAAAGACTGATGAAAATATGATTTATTTCTTCCTGGTGATATTACAGAACCTTGAATTTAGTAGGATTTTATAGTTCAGTTTGATGAAATATTACCCTGTAGAATATGTTCTTGCCACAGCTCCCAGTTGCTACAGCATAAATAGCAGGAAAGATATATACTTTGTTGCTTTCCTTTTGTAATTATCAAAGTGAACTTCGCTTTAAATCACTGGAACATTAAAGATCAGTTTTTGTTTACCTACAATTTATGAGTGGCTGTTTGCTCTACTTTTCCTTTTTCTTGATTTCCCTTTCTTTCTCTGTAATAATATAATGGATTTTTGTTGGTGTTTTGCAAATAATGATTTAAAAATATATATAACTATGTCAATGTTTTTTTTTTCAAAAGAGACCTTTCTTTTGATATTTGATTTTATTGATATTTTTATCGCATTTGTCACCCAATTTTCATCCAGTTCAGCAGATTTGAAGTGTCTCCACATGGTATCATATGTTCTGAGGGGGAGGGGTTTCCATAGGGTATATAAAGGAGGTCAGTTCATGTTGCTTCTCCTTTGGTTGTGTTAGGAAGTTTCTCCAAGACTGGCCTTGGCTCAGGAACTGCAGCACAGCAATCTGGAGCCCAAAACTGGGGGTTTGCAAACCAGGTTCTTTATGCTAGGCTTAGAAACTGTATTTCCCTTTTGTTGAGGTTGCAGTCTTTGCAGAGGTCTGAAGGACAGTGTGCCAGATCTTTTAGATGCTCTGCAAAGGGGGTTTGACAGAGTTTCAGCCCAATCTAATCTTACAACAGCCCAGAACATGCAGTGCCACCGACAGCGAGCATGTTGTATGCTATGAGCTGTCCGAGGACCAAACAGCTCAGGAGAAGCAAGTAAAAAATTTACTTACCTCTCCTGGGCTGTCTGGGTCCCAATGGGTCTCCTCAATAAGCTGGCATAAGTCTGAGGTGATTCTTGGGAGTGGGTCTGGGCAAGGAAGGGGGGATATGGAGTGTGCAGCTCCCGCCAAGATCCTGCCCCCAGCCCAGCCCAGCCCAATCCCCATCCGGGTCTGCTCCCACTCCTCCCCCACTCTGCCCCCGTTACTGACTTACTGACAGTGATGGACAATGACAGAGGTTCAGTGGACAGCTGTCACCCCTGTGTGGGTGTTTGCACTGGCAGCTTATTGTTGTTGTTGTTCAGTCGTTAAGTCGTGTCCGACCCTTCGTGATCCCATGATCCATATCCCGCCAGGCCTTCCTGTCCTCCACTATCTTCCTGAGTTCGCTCATTTTCATGTTTGTTGCATCGGTGATGCTGTCTAACCATCTCATCCTTTACCTTCCCCTTCTCCTTTTGCCTTCAATCTTTCCCAGCATCAGAGTCTTCTCCAGAGAGTCCTCTCTTCGCATTAGGTGGCCAAAATATTTGAGCTTCAGCCTCAGTACCTGTCCTTCCAGGGAACAGTCAGGGTTGATTTCATGCAGCCCGCTTTACGGCAGAGCAGCATTTGCGCCATTGGCTCAGGACTTATGGTAGCGGATAAGGCTTGGATAAGATTGAGTCATTTGTCAGAACCTTGCTGGGTCCCCTGGAATTTCAGAGGAAACCCACTCCTGAAATTTCAGGGGATGGGAGCTAATTATTCCAAGAAATTAATTTAGAGGCTGCTTCGGTCCATCCCTTTCTTTCTCCCTTCTTTTTCTAGGTCCTTTTTTGGGGGAGGGGGGGTATTGTTAGGTACAATGCCAAATACTTGTACAGAATGTTACTAATCAATATGTGAACTATATAATGAAATACAGCTTATTTATGTTTCTTTAGATTATAGATGAGGAAGAGACACAATTCATGAGTAATTGTCCTGTGGCTGTTACTGAGAGTACACCAAGGAGGAGGACACGCATTCAGGTTTTTTGGACAGCGCCTTCCTTGGGCACAGGCTGTGTCATTTTGAAGTAAGTAATGACTCAAATGTGTAGTTGAGATCCTGCCAAATATAGTGTACCTTGTGCCATGGTGATGCTTTGTCTTGCCTTATAAGTGTGAATCAACACACTTCAAACACATTGATGGTCGTGCGAGTGTCTCTGTGCATTGAAGCTTTAAATGGCCAGTCAACACTGGGCATCTTTATTGTCTTCAGTTAAAGTACCTCTTGCTTCTTCTTCCCAGAGTATCATCTACCCTGATAGTACAATAGAAGACATGAAATGGATTAGACTATGATCAGATTCTTCTGGAATCTTGGCTAGGATCAAGGAATGGAGCCATCATAAATACTGCAGATAGTTTATAGGTTTTGAACTGATTTCCAAAAACCCTAGGCTGGTTCACCTTCTGACCCCTGACAATTAAGTCCAGTCGTGTCCTGTAGCGGAATTTTTAAGCACATGAGAATTAATAGGACCAGGAAGACTGGTGAACAAGGAAAAAGTATGGGTTTATTTGTTACGCAGCGCATTGGACAGCACCCCCCAGGAGGGGAACTGACCCTTTGCTCCATGTGAGCACAGTTTTTATACATTTCCAAGCAGAACATCACATGGTTGCTGAGAATGTGCATAGTCACAGAGTCATACAGGAAAAACAAGAGACTTTTGAAAACACATTTTACAGAAAACAATGGGAACAATAGTGGGCTGAACTAGTCAGAGGACTCCTTGATGGTCCGATCCTTGAGTTCTGGGAGACTTAATTGAGTTAGCTCTGGGAGTCTCCTAGCTGCCAGGGCAGGGAGCCTTAATTGAGTTAGGCAAATGGAGCCCCCACCCCACCCTCTAGAGGCAGCTGAATGTGTGTGGGTGAATTTCCAGAGAGGGGGAAATGTGAAGTTGCAAAACCAGAGATTCCTTCTGTGACTTGGGGAGGCAGATATGAATAAAAACCAGGAAAATATTTTTCTGCATCAGTCCAACTCTAGGGTGTGGTGCTCATCCCCATTTCAAAGCCGAAGAGCCAGCGTTGTCCGAAGACGCCTCCGTGGTCATGTGGCCGGCATGACTCTCCTTGCCGCAGCGCGTAGCATGCGGCTGGAACACGGAGCGCTGTTTACCTTCCCGCAAGCGGTACCTATTTATCTACTCGCATTAACATGCTTTGGAACTGCTAGGTTGGCAGGAGCTGGCCAAGCAACGAGAGCTCACCCCGTCGCGGATTCGAATTGCTGACCTTTCGATCAACAGCTCATGGTTCAGCAGTTTAACCCACTGCGCCTAGTACGTCTAAATTGATTTGAACATCCACAATACCTACTGCATGGTCTTCTGTGTTGACAGGTGGTCAGGAGGAAGTTGATTTAAAATGGGAGGAAAAACCAAACAAAACTCCACAAATGCATGGTGAACAGTTTGTTGGGGAACGAGCTACCTACGCATTTGGAGCTGGAGCTCTTCCTCAGGGGCCGAACAAAATCTTTGAATGTTCATTCAGAAATCTATATGACCTTCCCCGCACCAGTCAAAAAAGCATCAGTCAAAAAGCTTAGTTGGCAGCACCCGCAGCTTCTGTGGTTTCTTGCCGCTGTGAGGACAACCCTTCTGATATATTTTTTTCCTGAGGAAAAAATTATAGTTCATCTATAGAACGTTGCCTTTCATCCCGTTCTATATAATAAGCCAAATGTTATTGAAAAGACCCTGCACTGCTCCATTTTGCCCTAACAAAGGATCAGTGAAGCATTTTTGTAAGGCCCATGGATTGGAGGCAAGATACAGTTTAAAGCTGGCATCCACTGGATGTTCTGAAATCAGACATCGCTTCTGGGGGAGAAAGTCGAAGGGCTGCAGTTTCTGATGTGGGAAGTGGCCGTAAACTGAGTCAGGCCATTGGTTTGTCTAACTCAGTATTGTCGACACTGAGCGATAGCAGCCCTCAAAGGTTTCAGAAAGGAATTTTTCTCTGTCCTGTTTCGAGATGCTAGGGATTAACCCTGGGACCGTTTGCAGGTGCTTTATCATTGTGTGCAGTCCTCCCTAATCACTGAAGCAGGGGCAAAATCTGCCTTCTGACACTGAGGTGATGGTTGGCCGTGCCTGAGAGGAAGAACTGCTGTGGTGTAGTGGTTAAAGTTTCAGACTTGGATCAGCAAGACCTGGGTCCAAATCCCTACTCACTCATGCAGTTTACCGGGTGACCTTGGACCAGTCACTATTTTTTTTCACATTTTTATACCGCCCTTCCTCCAAGGAGCTCAGAGTGGTGTACATATTTCCTCCTCTCCTTTTTGTCCTCACAACAACCCTGTGAGGTAGGTGGGGCTGAGAGATAGTGACCTCGCAGGGTTGTTGTGAGGATAAAAGAAGGGGAGGAAACCATGTGCACCATCCTGACCTCTTTAGTGAAAGGACAGTACTATATATAAATTCAAACTAAATAAATAAATGTTGCCCCTAGTTGTGAATGTTAACCCCTGCTAATTAGACAAAGAGGCACCTTTTCAAGTTATGCTTCTCATATGAAGTAACTGACTTTCTTCACCCCAGCATTGTGTCTTTTCTAGTGCCTGTTTGCTGATATTTCTTCTGCATCTTCTTAGATTGCAAGCCCTTTGGGACAGGGAGCAATTTATTTATTTGGTTTTCTCTGTAAACCACTTTGAGCACAATCCTATGCTTGTCTATGCAGAAGTAAGTTCCATTGACTTCAAGTCTCAGGAAATTGTGTATAGGATTGCAGCCTTTGTGAACTTTTTTTTGTTGAAGAGCAGTATATAAATATTGTTATTAATTGTAATAATAACATGCAAAACCAGTTCCTTTATTTCCATAGAGTTTTCCACATTTCTGCCTGATGTTTTCAGACACATTTAGAAAGCCTGCAGGATGTCTCAGATGTGCTTGCTTTTTGAAACTATTCCAGTGCATATTCTTTTTTATTTAAATCCCCAAAGAGCAGTTGTTTAAATGGATGGGCATAAGTGCTGGAGGGCCAACACTTATGGGTTAGCATTTTTTACAAGCACAAAGCCCTCCCATATCACGGCACACACAAATGCTTGCTTTCAGCACAATGTGTATTTTCAGCACTAATTGCTCATTATCTACTAGTAGCCCAGAGGCCGCAAGGAACAGTAGCAAAACTGATAACTTTTCCCCCTCATAAGCAACATGGGGTTTGATTTGAAACCTCATCAATTTCACCTCTACAGTAAAGGGAATTCTTCAGACTCACTGCAGCGGACCTTGTCAGTTTCACCACTTCTCTTTGCAGCTGTTGCATACAATTCTCTGAGCTTTAAACAAGACATCTGCTCCAGCTACAAATCCAGGATATTTGAGGGACCGCCTCCTTCCTTGTAATCTAACCCGTACTCTGAGGTCATCGGGGGGGGGGGGGGCCCTGTTAACCATGCTGCCATTGATGGAGGTGAGGGGGATTGCGGCATGGAATAGGGCCTTCTCGTCAATGGCGGCCCAATTATGGAATTCCCTCCCCCTGGAATTAAGAACGGCTCCCTCTTTAGAGTCCATTCGGCGGGGCCTTAAGACTTTTTTATTTAGGTTAGCATTCGATGTCTGACATGGTGAGCTGGCTTGTTAACAAATGGCTTTTAACAAATGTAAATATAGGTGACCCACTGGGGTTGTTTGTTTTAACTATTTGTTTTTAATTATGTTAATGTATATATGTATTTTAATGTTTTTATTGTAAGCCACCTTGAGTGCCCTTGCTGGGAGAAAGGCGGGGTATAAATTCTTTAAATAAATAAATTAAATAAATATTAAGATTGCATGTGTGTATGAGACAACTTGGTTTAAATGAGATGCGGGGCACATAGAATACTGCATTGGTAACTTGCAGCCCAATCCTAACTAAATTCCCATGCAGCAATGCAGCAGCACCAGTGTGGGCTATGCATTATTTTAATGTATATAAAATACATTATTTTGTTTGTGGAACTCCTTGCCACAGGAGGTTGTGATGGCACCTGACCTGGATGCCTTTAAAAGAGGATTGGACAGATTTATGGAGGAAAAGTCCATCACAGCTTACAAGCCATGATGGGGATAAGCAACCTCCTGGTTGTAGGAGTAGGTTTTCTTTGTGCCAGGTGCAAGGGAGTGGCGACAGGATACAAGTATCTTGTTGTCTTGTGCTCCCTGAGGCATCTGGTGGGGCCACTGTGTGATACAGGAAGCTGGACTAGATGGGCCTTTGGCCTGATCCAGCAGGGCTCTTCTTATGTTCTTATGTTCTTATGTTCTTATGCTGCATCCGGGGGGGGGGGGGATTTAGCAAGCTGGAGATCTCCTCAGATAAGGGGACATTTGCCCCCTTGCCCAGGGGTAAGTCCCATCAGTTGCAACAGGTCAACTCAGACCTGCACCAGTAATATTGGTGGCGCAAGTCCGCATTGATCCATGTTGGTGGATCAGGCCCAGGAAGGGGGATATAATGCAGTGTGTGCTGACGCCATTGATCCCATCCCTCCTCCCAGCCCAAATCTGCCCACCCTGTCACCTTCTTCCTTCTGCGCCTTCTGCCCCCTGTGTGGTCTTACCTGATCTGGTGGGCGTCTCTGTGTTTTTTGGTGCCAGTGGGAAGGCTTGCCTTCCCGCTGGTGCTCCTAGTTACTAATGTTGTCGCAAAGTGCATAATGGCGCTTTTGTGACGGTATGCGCTGGCGAAACTCGTGTTCCGCAGGCACAATCCACGTATAGGATTGGGCCATTGTTTTTATACACTCAATTTCATGTTTGAATCAAGCTTCAGCTCTCTCACATTGGATGTTCACAGGAACATCCAAATCACTTTTAACTTCAATCTGTGCAACATTTCTGTGACGATTCTAAGTTCATGTTACTTCTTTTCTATAGGCTAGAACTAGCCCTCTATTCTACAGATCTCAGGAAAAGCTAGGGGATCATAACACTGGCTAAAGCAAGATGGGTTGGCAATGTTGCCATATATGTATTCAGTATAAGATGAATGAAGAAACATGAAGTTACTTGTAAACTTCAAATGTCTTGAGTGAGAACGCAATATGATGTGATTTCCTGAGTGGCATTCAAAGGAATGAAGCCTATCAAACTCAAACAGCTACCTTCATTGTGACTTGTTGGAGACCGTGATTAACAGTATAATGTAGCAGTACGTTGCTGTGCGGGGGTAGTGCAGTACATAGCAATTATTATTTTGCTTTTGGCATAAATTTAACAGTGTGTACATTTTTTCCACTAGGATTTAAAGCTTTGAGCACATCCAAATTATAGGCTTTACTGTAAGCCTTTTTCCCCCTCTGTCGCCTCTTCACTTCACTCCCACATAAATGTGTACAAATGCTGGACACCATTTTCTCAAATCTATAATGATACCATGAAAAACAAAATGCTTCCAAACCCCCCCCCCACACACACAAAACAACCTTACTATGAAAGCAGTTATGTCTGAAACATTCTAGGCAAAATTCGTCTGCTTTATGGCACTATCCTATCCTCGGATAGCGCTGGCGGAGTACTTGCTCTGCCGGTGCTAGCTGTCACAAATGCGTCGGAAAGCACTTTGCGACAGCGTAAGAGCCCTGCTGCGCCGGCGCGAAGGCCAGAGCTTTTCCCCGCGTGCCAGTGGCCGGAGCAATGCCTGCATGAGCAGGTAAGTCTGGTGCAGGGGGGCGGGGCAGGGGTGAAACGGGAAGGGTGGCGACAAGGGCAGACTTTGGGTGGATTGGGCCTGGGAGGGGGCCTGATCCATTGACATGGATCAACTCAGATTTGCGCCAGCTATATTGCTGGTGTAGGGCCAAGTTGACCCATAGCAGTGGCTGGGGCTTTCCCCAGGGCAAGGGGACAAATGTCCCCTTACCTCGAGGAGGCCTCCTGAATTCCCTGCGGGATACAGTGTAGCCCAAGCTGGCGCCGCTGCATTGGTGCAGAGAAATTTAGTTAGGACTGGGTTGCCCAAGAGACAAACATTGACATAATAAGGATGCACTATTTTTATTTCTGAAGTCTTGTGTATCTGAACAGGGGTTGCATACTGGCACCATAACTCCTGTTCAGATAGCGTCCACTGAATATTCATATGAAACCACCTTAGTGAGCCAGCCCTGTACTCCAATTCGCTCAGTGTTTACACCTTGATTTCAGGTTGGAATCTTTCCCAACCCTACCTGCAAATTTCAGGGATTGAACCTGAGATCTTTGGCATGGAAGGCAGGTGCTCTGGCACTAAGCTACAGCTCCTCCCCAAAGCCTTGTCAGCACAGGTGGCAAGAGTTGAAGGGAACATGTACCGTTGTATTGATTTTATAAATATTTGCAGCATGTACAGTCACATATCGTGTATAACTGGAAGCTTTACGTTCATGTGACAATTGGACCCCTCTGAATCCGGTACATCTGAGTGTTTCCCTTATGATTTTGGTGCCTATATTTTGTGAAAGAGAAGGCAATGGTTGGTTATGGAGTTTTACACTGTTCACTTTTTATTTGTTATTTACTGTGCTTTTATGATATTTTATATTGTAATCCCTCTTGAGTTTCAAGAGGTGGGATAATTTTAAAAAAGTTGCACTGGAATTTTAGGCAATGAATGCACTTTTTGTGAAAAATAGTCAATTGATGCTGAGGTGACCCTGGCCCACGCTGGCGTGGCCCCAGAACTGCGCAGGATGCAGTTGTACAGTTGCGCAGGATTCAGGATGCACATACTTGCACAGGATTGGACTGTACGTCTGGAATCCTATACACATTTTCCTTGGAGTACCGTATTTTTCGCTCCATAAGACACACTTTCCCCCCCCCCAAACAATAGGGGGAAAAAGCCTGCGTCTTATGGAGCGAATAATTTAAAAAGTAAAGAAAAAATACTTACTGGGGCTTCAGGGAGGCCTGCAGAGGCTTGTGCAGGCCTCCCCGATCTTCATTTCGTCAAAAAACGGCCATTTTCGGCCACTTCCTGTTTTGACGAAAACCGAAAGTGGCTGAAAATGGCCGTTTTTTGCCGAAATGAAGATTGGTGAGGCCTGCACGAGCCTCTGCAGGCCTTCCCGATCTTCATTTCACCAAAAAACGGCCATTTTCGGGCACTTCCGGTTTTGTCAAAACAGGAAGTGGCCGAAAATGGCCGTTTTTTGACAAAATGAAGATCGGGGAGGCCTGCAGGAGCCTCTGCAGGGCTCCTTGAAGCCCCGGTAAGTGTATTTTGGTTACATTTTTTTATTATTTTTATTTTTATTTTTATTTAAAAAAACCTTTTCCCCCCTATTTTGTGCTCCATAGGATACATGTGTCCTATGGTCCGATGCGTCCTATGGAGCGAAAAATACGGTAAGTCCCACTGAATACAGTCGGCCTTACTGCTGAGCAGACATACTTAGGATTGCACTGTAAACTTCTGTACTTTTGGTTTACTGGTTGTTCCCAACTGCCCACCCAATATGTGATCTGAATTGTATTTGTTGGTTGGTAACTTATTTTCTGAAACTGTCAAATAATAATATTATTTTGGGGTCCACTCATGGAAGAAATTGTATTCATGTAGAACTAGCAAGGGAAATGTTTTATTCTTTTTAAGACAAAGTGTGGAATTTGTTATTTTTCAGCTTAAATCATTTCTCTTATGGTTTATTCATGTGTCTCTTTTTGGATGTGAGGAGCCACCAGAGGGCTGAGCAAGTTGAAAAGGACATACAATCTGCCAAATTAGAGATTTGGCAGATTTAGAACATCATTTACATGTATTTTTTTTAAATCACGTTCATTTGGGAAATTGTACAGCTGGAACACTAGCTTCTAGTGTTAGAAAAAAATAGTGGTAAAAATTAGAAAAAAATAATGCAGACTTCAGGAGTTAGTACCTTGAAGACTCTTTGTGGCTCTGCTTTGTAAGTTTGATACGTGACCTTCAGACATAGTCATAGTCTGTCTTCTGCATTTTGCATCTTCCTTTTCCCCAAGTCTTTCTGGATGTGAAGAGTAGATCATCTGGAGATTTGAGACTATCTCGCATTTTAAATATATGGAATGCTATGTGGGCATTTATTTTTATTTGAGTCGACTTTTGACTTTAGCATCACTCAGTGCATTTTGAAAATAATTTGAGCTGGGATTTTTTTTTTCATAGAAGCTATGAGCTAATGCCCATATTCAAAAATCTTGTTCCACAGGTCAAATAGAGCATATGATACATAGAGCAATGCATTGATACAGCCACATTTACCCAGAGGCAATACCTATGATAGTGGAGGATAGAAAATGTGCTACTGCAACTGCACAAATCCATGCTGGAACAGTGTGGCTATATCTGCATATGTATTGCAGAAAGAAGATTGGTAGAGGAAGATTTTGACTGTGATATGGCCCAATGACACCTCAAGCACTGAACAATAGTAGAATCCATTGACAAGAATCTTGTCAACAGGGAGCCAGTGGGAGGCTGTGAAGTGTTCTAGTGCCTTTTAACTCATCTAATCTCATTCATTTTTGGTTCGACATATGCAGACTTGGACTGCATTCATACACACTTACATGATGGGGATATATCCCAGTCAACACAATGGGGCTTATTTCTAAGTAACCATATACATAGGATTCTTTTTGCACTGTTGCAAAAAGAATTGCACTGTTGATCTTATATCTATATGTTAACAGCTGTCCCCAGCCTATCTTTTAATTGAAGCAGGCAAGCTGAGGCAAAGTCTTGGTAAAGGCTACAAGAGGTCATCGTTCCCGAGAGGCTCGGCCAAAGGCAGGAGCCTCTCAGGAGCGAAAACGCAGTGCTGAAAGCACCATCTTGGAGCAGGGGTCCGATGGTCCGAGTAGTACCACCAGCAGCCATCCGAAGTACCACTGGTGGTACAAATACCACTGATTGAGAACCCCTGCTCTAGCCCACCACTCTCCTTGCCTATCCTCTTCTCCACACTTCCTCTTCAGCTGTGTTCAGGACTCAGAGCAGCTCTTTGTGCTGCCACAAAGCAGTGGGGGGAGAGGAGAGGCAAGTGAGATGGCAGCAGGGGCATTTGCTGCCAAATCAAAGGTGTCCCAAAGGTTCTGACCACCCATGTAGTTGTGTGATGCAAACTCCAAGCGTCATCAGGTATGTTGAACATGTATGTACACTCTTCCCTCGTTATCCGTACCTAATTTGTTTTAATTACTTGTTTTTAATTATGTTTTATTGTGTATTATGTATTTTAACATGTTCTTAACTGTAAGCCGCCTTGATTGCCCTTATTGGGAGAAAGGCGGGGTAGAAATCCATTAAATAAAATAATAAATAAAATTTGTTCCTGAAAATTGCCCTTATAGTGAAAATCCAGATGGGTATAATGATTACGTTAATTTCAATGGGAGAAATTCCGATTCCAAAGCCATTCCAAGTTCACTCAAAAATCATCCTAAAGGCTGAAGCACACCGGCTGCGTTCTGCGTGCTGCGCGAGAAACACAGCCAAAGTTGAGAATTCTCCAGGGGAAGCGTCAAACACAAACGGGCCTCTCTGCGGCTCCTGGCGGCTCTCGGCGTTCTGTGAGACTTGTCTCCGGCCGGATAGAACGCAGACGCAGCCGGCCTCAACGGGCTGCACGCATGGAGAACGCAGCCAGTGTGCTTCAGCCTTAAATGCCTAATGCCATAAGGAAAAAAAATGTGGGATGATAAAACAAAACAAACAACATTACTGTATACAGCATCAATAAAGTGTTAAATTCAACGATGAAAATGTTTCAGAAGTTCTAGCATCACATAATGAGGTTTAGCACCTCAAACGTTAGTTGTAAACTACGAGCAACTCTCTTATATTTCACCTGTTTTCCTACTTTTCCCCATGATGTTTTTCATCTTCTTCCGTTCTTTAGGACTCATACAGTAATTTGTAGAAACGCAGCACAACAACAGATACACTGTAAAAGGGAGTGTGTGATGCACGTGCATAGGGAGGGACTATGCATCAGGCAGTGCATTTCACATGAAGGAGGGCACCTCTTCCCGAGGGTCCTTAAAGCCTGCAAGAGCACACCTGAGAAAGGGCCTTCTGAACCTCTGCCCTAGCAGGGGGAGAAATCCAAAATTCGATCTGACCTCGTGGAACTCCTTCTTGGGCATGCAAGGCAGATTCGTCCCCTTCTCTGTCCCTATTGCTCAAAGTGGAGGGATGGTCTACCCATTGGTAGGCTTACCAGATCGCCGACCGGGACGGAGCCTCTTGCCCTTAAGGGGTGGGGCGCGGGAGGGGGTCTGGTAAGCCTACCCATTGGGTAAAATGGGAGGTAGGCCTTGCCTCCACCAGGTCCTGTTTTTTCCCCACCTTTCCCAGACCTTATATCGAAAATCTTGGTATGGATAAAGAGGAATGGTCTTAATATGTGCAGTATGGATAACTGAAAATCCTTATAGCAAACATACTAATAAAGAGGGAAGAGTGTACTAGAAATATAGTACAGGGGTTTCCATCTGTGGAAGAAAGTACTAAGTTAGATGTAAGTTAGAAAATGCTATTTCAGGGAACTGGGATGTTAGTTTCCATACCATCTGTTTACTGTTTTTCAACATATAGAATATGAGTCAGTTCTTTATATTATACAGATTATGTAAAATATTATACAGCTTTAATTAGCTACATACATTTGCAACACTAAAATATTCATGCATCTGTTATTATTTATAAATGAGAAGTTCCTAATTTCCCATTTAAAAAGTGGTCAATTATTGTCTCAGTCAAATCCTGGCATTATTTTAAAATGCTTGTTTACATTTTTTTTATCATTCAGAGTTAATAGAAACGATCGTGGGTGTTTAAGGCTTCAGTCCTATACACACTTACCTGGGATGAGTCCCTTTAAATTCAGTGGGCCTTACTTCTGAGTCAACATGCCTTCTGCTGTGAGTCAAGGACTCTTATGAGTGTTGCTGAATACCTTTGGAAGTTGACCACTTCCAGGGCATCACCTTAAACACCTGTCTATGCACTGCACTTGCCAGTGGCGTCTTCAGGTCTTCTGTCGCCTGGGGCTAGGGGGGCGGGGCTAGCCGAGCGCCCCCCGGACGTCACGTGATGTCACACGACGCAGTTGCTCCTCGGACTCAAAAGCTGGAGCGCCGCCCACCCACTATGGCTGCGGGTGGGCGGCGCTCCAGCTTTTGAGTCCGAGGAGCGAGAGAGTCCGAGGCATCTTCGTCATCTAGGCAACGCGCACAGCGCGCGCCCGCAGCCACAGGGTAGACAACGACGCCGACGCCTCGGACTCTCTTGCTCCTCGGACTCAAAAGCTGAAGCGCCGCCTGCCCGCTATGGCTGCGGGCGGGCGGCGCTCCAGCTTTTGAGTCTGAGAAGCGAGAGAGTCTGAGGCGTCGTCGTCTAGGCAACGCGCACAGCGCGCGCCCGCAGCCACAGGGTCTGGGCGCGCGCTGCGCGTTGCCTAGACGACGACGCTGTAGCTCACCTCAGACTCGAAAGCTGGAGCGCCGCCCGCCCGCTATGGCTGCGGGCGGGCACCGCGCTCCAGCTTCGAGTCCGAGGTGAGCGCCCCCCGGAAGCTCGGCGCCTGGGGCCCTGGTCACCAGGGCCCCCTGCGTTACGACGCTTCTGGCACTTGCCTTTGGAACGGATGCCGCCTTCCGTTTTCCTCTGCCCCCACCGAGAGCATATCACATAGCAGATATGTGAAACATCCTATCATAAACTTTCTCAGACTGTGCTAGTGTCATCATTGCCATAGACTGGAGTTAGGGAAACTCACTGCATGATGGGCAAGAGTCACTCTACTAAATTATATGGTTGGCTGGCAGCAGAGGTGGTTGTGAGAGACCTACCACAGGGATGCTTAGCTCCATAGTGAGCGTGGCTTCTAAACTGGTGGCTGGAGAGATTTGAATCCCCAGAATAAGTGTAAATTAAACTGGCTTTGAGTGTTTTATGAATTGTGCGTTTTGGAAGCACTTGAAAAGGGTCTACACGTGCCTGGAATGTTTATGAATAGGGCTCTTTAAAATAGGTGGTGATAATTCTCTCTCTCTCTTTGTGAATGGTCAGAGCATGCTATTCTGTTAAAAGATTATGCTCTTTGCTTATATTAGCACTCATCTTTGTAAATTGCTGCTCAGGTTGCTTGAGTTTATGCAGGAGTAAAACGTCCGAGATGCTCTCGATGTATAAAAGGGCAGTTTTCGTCAATTAAGGCTGCATCTGCATTACAAGCTCAGACTGGTTTACCTGGCTTCCTGCCAAGGACAGTGTACACATTGAAATTCACAAGGATTATTGGTACACCCTTAAAGATGTAATTCCATGTGTTTATTCAGTTTAATCATTTGTAATGTTACATATAGACGGCCCATCCTGTGCATGTCTACTCAGAAGTAAGCCCCACATTTTAAAGGGATCTACTCCCAGGTAAGTGTGTATAGGATTGCTGCCTCAGTGTAGCTTGTATAGGAGATGCTCCCAATCTCTATGCTTAGAAATATTTGGGGAGTTGTGCTATACACATTGTTATCTAGACAACTTTTATATATGTGTAGAAGGGAAGTGGGAACTCTTTTTTACTTTGTTTCCTTTTCTGTTTTTCAACTAATTGATATGTTATTTGTTTTAAAGAAAGCGCTACTATCCCTGGAGGTGGACAGTTAGAGTTGACTCAGCCTTGAAATATCCAGAAGAAAGTACTAATGCAGGGAGTCAATGTGAAAGAATAAGATAAATTCCCTGAATTATCAAGTGCTAAGATCTAATTTATAAGCTGAATTTCACTGAAGGGAGTTTTAAACTGATCTTAATGGGAACAGGCTCTGGCCTTTAAAGATCTGTCCTTTCCGATCTACTCTTGAACGAGTCCTTCACTCATCTGCATTGCAAGCAGTGAAAAGGCAGAGGGGAGAGGGCTCCATCATTTCCTAGTTATTTGCTGTTTGTAAATGAAAATCATGGTTAATTGAGGAGCCTGACAGCTGTGGAACATTTGCCATTCCACCACAGCTGTCAGTGGCACTCTGGTTTGTTTTACAAACAGATGTTTAATTTGACTTCAGTGCGGTTGTCAAGAGTCCCCCCCCCCCGTTTTTATTTGAGGGGAAATGATGAGAGGAAGGAGAAAGTGAACTAAACGGGATGCTCATTGGTTTGTGTTTTTCTGAAATATAAATCTGGGTAATTAATGATGACATCATAAACATTTTGAGATTGCTTTGGCTGCAGCATAACTGAGCCCAACAATTTTAAAACCGCAATCACCGATTGAATCCAACCTCATTCATTAACACAAAATGGGTGTTTACAGAATGTTTTCTGGTTCAATGAGCCACAGTTTGAAGGGAATCGCCTAGAAGTGATTTCATAATTTTTTTTTAATCTATATAAATTTGAGCAATGTTTTAGTTTTGTAAGAGTGGAGGGATCATTATTACTTATGGATCTTAATCACTGAGTGATAACTTTACACAGCTAGGATGCAGTTCCCTAATCTTCTAAAGAAATAGAAGAGCTATTTTGTACAATATAGAAATCTGGGGGTGGGGGGGGGAGAAAAAGGCAAACAGCATTTTCCAAGGTGGAGTTACTTACTTTTTCCATGTATCATTCAGGCTTCTTGCCTGGGGAAAGGCAGTATACAAATTTCCTAAATAAATAAATAAATGCTCCTATTTATGCCTGTATTCATTGACTTCTGTTCACTTCAGTAGGATTAAAGCATATTATCATTGCTGCTGATAAAATACCCATCTTTCCCCTTAAATGGAGTGGCGACTTGGTGGTTGAAGTCAGAACAGCGGCGACATCACTGCCAAGTTCGTGCCACCGCCACTGCCGACTAAGTAAAGAACATATGAAGAGCCTTGCTGGATCAGGCCAAAGGCCCATCCAGTCTAGGCTCCTGTATCTCACAGTGGCCCCACCAGATGCCTCCGAGAGCACACAGCCAACAAGATAACCTGTTTCCTGTTGTCACTTCCTTGCACCTGGCACAGAGAGAACCTACTTCTAAAACCAGGAGGTTGCTTATGGCTTGTAACCTGTGATGGTCTTTTCCTCCATGAATCTATCCAAGCCCCTTTTAAAGGCATCAAGACCAGGTGCCATCACCACATCCTGTGGTGGGGGTTGGATTTACCCTGTGACAGCGGCAGCTGAAGACACAGCACAACCCGGTTTCTTGCTGCCGCCATAAATGGGTAAGTCCAACCCCCCTTTTTTATTTAGTCGGCGGTGGCGGCGGCGCAAACCCAGAGGTGCCATTGCCACCCACCATCACCGCCAAGTTGCAACAACTTACAGAGACCTTTACCTTCGGGTAAAGGTTGAAGTTCACTGATCTATAGTCTTATACCAATATCCATTAAGTGTGGACACTGTCCATGCTGGGCCCTATCCAGACTTCCTTGCTGGGTGGTGTAGTCATATTTCTAGCTGGGGGCCACAGCTAGTGATGTCGTGCACCAAGGTGGCTTCCTCAGGTGGCGCAACGGCAACCCACCCTTGCTGCCCTACTCCTCACATACCCCATTCCCCTTACTCACCATGGTATTGCTTCCCCTTCTGCTGCTGTAGTTCCTCCTGCTCTCTGACATTTGAAGTATGGAGCTGGAGGAATAGAGTGGTGGGCTGGACTGGAGATACTCTAGCCCAGGGATGTCAGAAGTGATATCATTAAGCAGGAGGTGATGTCATTAAGTAGGTCATGATCAGAAATAAGCACTTTTTTCTCACTTAGGAACTCAGCTTCAAATTACAGAAGAGAAAATCTTGATCATACTTTCAAGATATGGGAGAGCCCAATTATCATGCAGACTGCCCTTTCAGCAGTGACTCCTCAGCACGGCTTAGCGGCTAAGAGCAGCTGATATGAGAGAGCCTGAGGGCTGGATAATGAGCTTTTGCGGGCCATATCCAGCCTGCAGGCTTTATGTTTGACACCCCTGTTCTAGCCCATCACTCAACTCCTCCACATTTTCTTTCACTTTGTCTTCTGCGTTCTCTTCCAGAGAGTAGGAAGAGAAGCAGCAGACACATCTCCACCAACTAAGAGGGGGGGGGGGGAGGATGTGCTACACCAGCATAGAGCAGACAAGCAGCTAGTAGCATGATCAGTCTATCACAGAGGATGGGGAAAGCTGTAGATCCATGTGCTCTGCATGCCATGGGAGTAGGAAAGTAGCACATTGCTACACGATGAGTGAGTAGCTCAAGTGAAATCTTGAGTGAGCAGAATTATGCAAGTCAGATTGTAGGGTGGAGCTTGAAGCACTACTGCATTTTGGGGGGAGCTCCCTTGGATTGTTTTAACTACAGTTATTCCTGCTCCTAAAACAAACTCTCATCCTTTAAAATGAGACTGATTTGTCACAAATTACTGTAAAATGCCCGTTTCCCCTCAAATTGTAGATAGAAAGAAGCAGTGTTCTAGGTGGGGCACAGTGCCCATGAGAGGGGGGTAAAGGGGGTAAATTGTACCCGGGCCCAGGAGTCAAAGGAGGGGCCTCAGAAATTTCCTGGGATCTCAGCTACCCTCATGGATTGTGAAAAATGGAGGCTGTGTTAACCAGGAGGCCAGGTCTACCAGGCAGGTAGACCTGGGCACCACATTGGGAAGCTTGGTAGACCTGGGCTCCGGAGAATTTTCTGGCCATTGCTACCTTCCCCTTGCCCTGTTTTGCCCCCTCCACTTTGAGAAGGGGCCCAAAAGAAACTTTGTACCCCCTGATAAAAGTCCTCTCAGAGGCCCTAGTGGGGCAGGGCCCCCCACTGGCCACACCCTGGCCACTGTGTCAGTCTGTCCATACTTGAAGAATTCCAGGGAGCATGGCAAACCTTGCCCCACCATGCTCTATAATAGCCCCACCCTCACCTGTCTCCATGGTTCGCATTGTTCTGAAGGGATAAATGCTGTCCCCACAGAGAGAACAGCAATGTGGTCTGGAATGCTCAGTACCAACTGTATTTGCCTCTTCCAATCAATGCTGTCCCTAGAGAGATCAGGGGCAGAGCAGAGGGGCAGGTGAATGCAGGGTGGGCTTGCTGGTGTCCCCTTGGGCACTCTGTAAGCACGGACAGTGTTGATGATGCTTACAGAACATCTGAAGAGGACTTATATCAATAATAGATATATTGGAACAACTTTAGTTAGATGGGTAAAAAGCCAGGGCAATAATAATTGATAGATATATTATCTATATTATCAATATATTATCAAAAAGATGCAGTGGTGTTGCTGGAGGGGAGCCACGGGTGGGGCGATGATGCATTTTGCAACATCGCCCCGCCCCCGTGTCATGACGTTGCTCCCAGAAATGCTCCATTTGGAGCCTTACAGGAGCAAGGGAGGACCATTCTCCCGCCCTGAACTCAGCCTGAACGGCCTCCGCAGTTACTGTGGCTGCGAAAGAAGTCGCTGGGGCTACTCCTCACAAGGAGACCGCGGTCAGCACCTGGGGCACAGTACCACCTTGACCTAGCGATGCTACTGAAAATATGTGTCTATTGTATTAAGATATAACAGACTTTTATCATTCTCCCGAGAAATCTGTGATGTAAATGCCTTTGAGTCTCCCAGAGAGTTGCAGCACTATGCCTCAAGGCCATCCATGAAGTCCATGGCCACACAGGAACACGCAATGGCTCTGTAACTTCCAAGCATGATGATTTAATGAACATTGTGGTACCCAAACAATTTAATTTAGCATTTCATGTTTCAGCAAAACACCCTTCTGATTAAAGAGGAGGAAAGTCCTCCTTCCATCATAGAGATCTCACAGTAAGTGTTGCTCACACTGAGCTGCTCTGGTTTTTCAAATTTAACATGAGTTGGACTTTTGTGCTCCGTGTTCCAGCCACATGCTACGCGCTGCGGCAAGGAGAGTCATGCCGGCCACATGACCACGGAGGCGTCTTCGGACAACGCTGGCTCTTCGGCTTTGAAATGGAGATGAGCACCACACCCTAGAGTGGGACAAGACTGGACTTAATTGTCAGGGAGACTTTTGTTGAGTAAGGGCACAACAATGTGAGCAAGTTTGGTTTAGAAAAGAAATGGGAGCGGTTATTTTAATATGCTTCTCAGCCACATTTCCCCAATAAAACCACACAGACAGGAATCACATTATTGCTACTGTCTAACCCATTTCCTCTGTTAAAAAAAAGAGAGCTCAACCATGTATTGATATTCAGAGTTCATTTCAGTTTAAAACCAAAACAGATCTTCCTTAAACATAATAAACCCAGAAACCGATCTACTTGAGTCAAGACCTTGAGTCCTTGCACTCAGGCTTGAGCTCTGGGTCAACTCAACTCCTATCAAAAAAGCAGAAGAACTAAACAAATCTGCTTTCACTGGTATCTGGTAGCTGCCATGACTTGATCACATTATTAATAGATATGTAAAGAAACCTAGAACCTAATCCTATCCTTTTGCACACACCCGGTTGGTGCAGCTGCTCCAAAAAGGTGTGTGCTGTATCCAACCGGGGGGGGGGGGAGATCGGGAGGTTTTGGAGGTGAAAAGGGATCCCTCCATAAGTCTCCCGCTCTGCAATTGGGTCTCCTTAGACCTGTGCCAGCTCTGTACCTGGTGCAAGTCCGAAGAGAGAAAGAGGGTGGACAGGCTGCAAAATGGGAGGATAGGATCTGGCACGTGCCATTGTTGTCAGATCCACCCATTCCCGCAGCCTCCCCACCCTATTCCTCCCCCTCCCTGCTCTGTTTTGCCCCCTTTCTGCCCCATTTTGCCCTCCCCACCCCTGCCGCTGCCTTGCCTGCTCTGGCAGGTCCAGGCAGGTCTGTCAACGCCCCAGGACCACTACTGCCTCCTTTGGTAGCGCTCCAAAAATGGTGACCAATGGAATGCTGTGCACTCCGTCAGCAGCCATTTTACGACAGTGGAAGCCTCTACTGCTGTCATAAGTGGCTTCACATGACAGCCCAATCCAGAATAGTTTTGGGCTGCTAGTTAGTGTGACAGAAGCCAGTTGATGTGAGGTCTGTGTACAGTACTGCTTCATACTTGACACTGGAGTGTTGTGACATTCACCATACATTGTGTCCCAGTCTCTGGATAACTCACGTCAGTGACTCAGAAGAAGCACAAGGATGTCTGTGCAAGTGTGGGACCAGCGCTGGCCCAAGATGTCTTGGTGCCTGAGGCAGTGTGCCAAATGCTGCCCCTGCCCTTACCAGGGGCACCAGCCTCTGCTCCTTCCAGTGGGAGGGACAGAGGTGGGTGCCCCTGCCAATCTGCTGCCCACAGCGACTGCTTTAGTTGGCCTCATGGATGGGCTGGTCCTGTGTGGGATGGCAGGAACCATAATCAGGAATCCCATATTCCTCTGACCTGCCTGAATCGTACTGTGTGAAGAGGAGAGCAATTTGTGATTCACTTTGGAAGAAAAGGACTGGATGTTATTTACAACACTTAGTTACAATATTTATATGCCTTTCAGCAGGACTGCTCTTAACATAAAAAGGATTAAAACAACTGTAAAATATTTATATAACAGTAGCCTATGCTTGATAACACAAAGGGCAGCCACACTGTGAACCAACTGAAGTTCCTGGCGTCACCCAGGGAATCCAGCCGAGATGTCATCAAGGGACGAAGGACAATAGTGAGAACTTACAGCACTAGGCACAGCTTGTGAACCAGACAAAGTTTGTGAACTGCACTCTGGTCCATAGCTGCTCCCTGGACAGCCAGGAGCCTAAGATCAGCCCATGGAAAAAGGAATAACCTTAAGCTTCTCCACACCCAGATCATCCTCCAGTCCAGCAGAAAACACCAAATCCCCCCCCCCAAAAAAAACTGTGTACCTTAACAGAAGTGTGATTCCATCCAAAACGCATTTATCCAGGACTACAAAGTCCACAACCATCATCATCTCTGTCTTATCCCTGTGAGCTAAGAAGCAGCCTGCTTACATGAGTCCTGCTTATTCAAGTGACATCAGGTGAAAATAAGCCTCAAGCAAAAGTTACAAAGGGAATTTGACTTTGTTTAGAGTGAAAATAATGAGCTCTAGATCAGCATAGTGTATTGATGGGGCGCAGTAGGCTGTTGTGGCAACAGTTCCTTTGCAGTCTCACTGCTTGTTTATCAGAATGTCTGTCTTCACACACTTTGCTGAAGAATGTGTGAATTTGCTAAGGTAGAAAAAAAAAGCAGGGGGTATATGGCAATTTCATTCAAAGCAGAAGAACGCTTCCTTCTGATGTTGATGCAGCCACACAGATGTCTGCTGAATAAAGCAGGTTTCTTCTGCAAAAGGCGTGTGTAAAGTGACAAGATTTCAAACATTGCAATTCCAAGTATATCTGTAAGAGCGTCATGGCTTCCAGAATTGCTTGGATTGGAAAGCTACTTCAGAGAGCTACTCTGCAGAGGGTGTTAAGTAGGGATTAAATGCTTTAAAATGGCATAGCAAAAGATGGGCAGCCATATCCTGAAAGCACTGTTTCTGAACAACTTTATGTGTTAACATAATCAGAGCAATTTGAGGATTGTAATCAAAGTTGATCCTAATACACCCTTTTTTGGTCTCCTGGAGAAACGTCTGTTTGGGAGATGCGTGCATGGGGTGGGGAATTTTCTCCAGTTTGTAATGCATGCAATATGCTTGCATAGTGCCATGATTCAACTGTGTGCAAATGTGTCACAAATCATGTGTTCCTGCAAGATGCATGTGAGTAGTGGCAGCTTTTCCTTTGAAATGTGTTGGAGAGTTTATCCACATTCATGGCCATTTGTAAGTTACACCACAGAATCAGATGTGTGTTTTGTGGATGGAAGGGAGAACCATCTCTCCAGTACAAAAAATAGTTTTTGAAGTGACGTTACTCGTTACAGCTTCGCCCAGGAGGACTTAAGTTTGTTGGTTCAAAACCTGTCAGGGCTGCTAATTGTGCCAGAATCGTAAATAAGGCTGTGGAAATACAAAAGCAAACAGAAGAAGCGAAATTGACCACCATTATGCTATGAAGCTTACAGAACTGAGCACAAAACATAGCGGATGTTACAATCAGAGCATATTTCAGATGTTACATCTTGCTTATTATCTGTACGTGTGGGGGCGAAAATGGTTAAAGACATTACAGATATATTTATATATACGGTACATTCATGTCCTCCTGCCTGACATCATGTTTGGGGAGGTTTTTAATTATAGAAAAAGAACATGTGGATGTAGTTTTGGAATGAATTCCATTTCTATCAGGCTGTGGAGTCGGAGTTGGAGTCAGAGTCAGAGGCAATTTTGGGTGGGGTTGGAGTCGGAGGTTTTGTGTACCGACTCCACAGCCCTGCTAAATATGCATCCTGGGCATGTTTCATTAACATGATATTACAGAATGATGTGATGATATTATAATGTGATATTACAAAATCGTAAAAGAAAGCCCACTTTTCTTTTTCTACTTTTCTTCCATCCCTTGAAACATCGTATACAGGGAAGAGAAGCCAATACAAATCTTTCACGTAAGCAACATTTTATCTCCTGCTGCCAGCGCTTTTTAAAATATATATATAAAAATAATGGGTTGTTCCCTGCTCTTCTATCTCTGCTACAAACGTTATATAGGAAAAGATATAAATAATATGCAATAACGGGATGGGAGAAAAAAATCTATACAAGTTTGAACAGTATCTCATAGTAATTGATTTGCTGTTATAAACATGGACTGATTTAAGGTTGTTGGTGCAATCATCATACCACCCTTCATATTGGCAGCAGCATTGGTGAAATATAAATCACTGTGCCTCACACAAGTATAGAGATTGTATTGTTTAGAGCTAGTGATTGCATTCAAGACTCAAGCTGGGAGAAGGGTTTCTTTTTAAGCCTGTGAATCCAGCTTAAGCCATCAGTTGCACATTTACGGCCCAATCCGCACAATTTATGGCGGAAGTGCCTGGATCCAGTGCGCATTGCATAACATGTGCTCACCAACCCTGCCGGCGAGCACAACGAGGCCGCCAGTGCAGTCGGTTGTGGCAAAGACGCCATCCACAGGTGTCAGATAAGGCAGCGGTGGGAGTAGGCAGTAGGAGGAACAGGGAGGAAGTGGGTGGAATGGGGGTGTTTCTGATTGGAGAGGAGGGAGGGGTGGATCCAGCAGCAATGGTGGAACCCGGATCTTATCCCTTCTTTTATAAACCTCCCCACCCATTTCCCCTCCTCTAAGTAAAATTATTTTTAGTTACCTCCCGTTTGCCCTTGGGTTGCGCCCCCCCCCAGGATGGGGGCAGCACACACCTTTTTGGCACGACTGCATTTGCAGTGGTGGCAGGTGATAGGATTGGGCTGTTAAAGTCTTTGGCATTTGCTTAACTTTGGTTCAGTGATCATTTTTACTCTTTAGAAACTGGCAAGAAGATGCCTTCTCTAAATGTTGCCAGTACGGTAGATGCCATGGGTTGCAGGAGCTGCGCAGGGGCTGCCTTCTGATCCCCCCCCCAGCATAAGTATTCGATAAAGACCCATGCCAGAACGAGTGGGCCTGAATGTGGCGGAGTTGGTATGTCGGGGCAATTGACAGGTGTAGTATGAGCATTTGTGAAGCACTGGGCACTGGCACAGAAGGGAACAGAGGAAGAGTGTATGAGAGAAGTCTCTTCTAGTCTCTGGCTTTTTAATGGATGGGTTTCCCCAGCCCCCGCCTCAGTGTTTTGCACTGTCCCACAGAAACAGCAGCACCATTTTTTGTCGCTGCTTTAGTTTCCAGACAAGAAGAAAGATAGTGACAGAAAGAAAAGGAGCAAATAGGAGAAAAAGAGAAAAGAATAAGGGTCATTCCATGTGAAATCAACCAATGAAAAATCCTTGACGTCATGGATTTTGTTCATTTTCGGTACATTTGTACCTTACCATGAGATGTTTAAAAAAATATTTTTAATATTTTTTTCAGATTTTTTTGTCCATCCGTTTTTGAGATATTGAATGTTCAAAATTGCCAAAAAAGGCCAAAATTCACTTGTCACCATACCGTCAAACGCCAGTTACAGGATAACGATGAATGCTACAGACATGGGACAGGTGTCGTTTTGAAGCTTATGAATAGGGCTTTCATTTGATATACAACATGACAAAATTGTAAATTTTCAAGAAATTCAAAAATATTTAAATAATATTAATTTTGAAATTTTGGAAAATTGAACTTTTTAAACATTTTCAAAAAAATCACACTTAAAGGTATATGTCTTGTAGTCAATCAGTCAAAATTTCAAGATGGTATCTCAATGGTATCATACAAAAATTAAATTTTCTTGTTGGCAGTGACCAGGAATTAAACCCCTCAAGTCCATTTTTCTACAGTTTACATTGATAAAATTATGTGGTAAACTGAAATGAATCCAAAAATTTATAACAGGACTTATAGAGATAGATTTATAGAGAATGAATTCACTTTCTATTCTTTTACAGGATAAGCTTTTTGGTAAAACTATCAAAATCATGAGCTTTTTACTTCTGTTCGTAGTTTTAAATTTTTCCTTTGGTTGCTGAATAATTTCTGAATCAGCACAGTGACATTTTTCCTCATCTAAATCATCTTCAGAAGTAAAAAAAATAATTATTATTTGTAGGTCCTTTTAATCTTCCCCATCTTTTCTTTGCACTTTAGATACTTTCTTCTTGACTCACCAAGGGAGGTCAAAGAGGCATTTAAGTGGCTTAAAGCTGTATCAGGGTCCAAATACTCAGACTCCTTTATATGACTAAGACCAGGAATCTCATAATTCTCAGGAGGAATTTCCTTTTCAAGTATATTGTTTTCCATCTGACAAGGCTTCTATTCATGTGTGGTTTGATTTCACTATTTAGTGAAACCATCCAATCAGTTACATTCCTCAAGTCTTTACTAACCCAGTGCCCTCCTTTTTTAAAAGGGCTGCAACAGTTTTTTGACCAGTTATTCTCCTCCATATTTCAAATCATGTAATTATCAAACAGTTAATGAATTAAACTTAATAAAGACTAATAAAGCAGCTTCACAACAAAAATGTCCTAGAAAGCTTCACTAAAAACACACTGTCCAAACCCACTTAAATGCCTCTTTGACCTCCCTTGGTGAGTCTCTGCTGTGCAAGAAGAAAGTATCTAAAGTGAAGATGATTTAGATGAGGAAAGATGTCACTGTGCTGATTCAGAAATTATTCAGCAACTAAAGGAAAAATTTAAAACTACAAACAGAAGTAAAAAGCTCATGATTTTGATAGTTTGGAAGCATTGGCAGCGGCTATTGCTCCTGAACCTGTGCTCTCTCTCTCTCTCTCTCTCTCTCTCTCTCTCTCTCTCTCTTGACTGGGCTGGTCCTGGCACCCACCTCAGTCTGGAGGTGGTGGCAACTTTTGCTGCTGGGCTACTTGCCCATCCTCTCTTTTGACTGGGTATGTGAGCAACTGCTGCCGCCTCTAGGACACTTGCTGCTTCTGCTGGATGCTCTGGGGGATGAGAGAGCCCCAACACAGCAGGGTAAGTGTGGGCAGAAACAGTGGACAGGTGTGGAATGTACATGGGGCACCCCAGTCCACTGCCACCTCCAGTTCACCACCTGAAACAACTTCATCACTCTGTCTCATAGTTGGACCGGCCCTAGGTCTGTTACTGTTGGCACAATGCTTAGTCCACCTTTTCTCCCCTGTCTCAACACCGAGTCAGCATAATTCAGGAAAAGGAGGGGAAGGGTGACTAATTTTTCCTTCGCACAATTTTTTTTTGCAGAATATTCATCTGTCTGTGCCCAATAGTGTTTATATATATATTTCTGCACTTAAATTCTGAAGTATCTGCGAATACTACACTAGTAAAAAGGTGGGTAGTTATTCTGATCCAGTTTTCCAGTACTGATGCTTATTTTTTTCCCCTTAAGAAAGTGATGGTTTTAAAATTAATATTTATACTCATGCCCCCATCAGATAGAGAACAGAGAGATTTTTTGAGCACAGAACAAATATAGCATAGCCACATATTTAATTAGATTTTCCCAAGACGTTTTTTGTTGTATTATACATGTTGGTCAAGATCCTGCTTTGAAGTGAGTTGAATCATGTCTACAACCAATATCAGAATCCAAATCATTGCTGATACGCCATGCCATTCTTTTAACTGATGTTTGCTTCTGATGTGTACCTTCTGATACTGATATTGGAACTTCTATGAAGCTCAGGTTCATTTTAGGTGCCACAGGGTAGGATGTAGAATGAGTCCTCACAATAAGTTTGAATCTTGTCAAATGTACCCAAACTCTTACTAGTAATGAGAGTTTTGAAAGACGTTCCAGATGTTCACCCGCATTGATGGCTCAGATGGCAACGGTTGAAGGAAGAAACTTAGTCCCAGGGATGGTAAAGCAGGTTGACTTTCTAGCCCAGCAGCATTCCGAAAGCCATACTTATTCCTCAGTTTCTTAAGGTTTGCACAACATGCATAAGTTGTGCTTGGACTATACAGTATATTGTGTTTGCCTTAAGAATCAGCATTCCTGAGTGAATTTTCCCACCCAGTATAAATTCCAGTATAACACACTGCTTGACTTGGGCTGTCATGCAGTGAGTTTCCCCACCTCAGCTCTGTATCGTTGGGGATGGGGAAACTCACTATAAAGGCACAATCCTATTGAGCCGCTGTGCTACCAGAACATGTATTCTGGCGGCACAGTGTGCTTTATGGCAATTGCAAAACATGATGCGTCTTTCTGTGCAGCCTGGTCACCGTCACCAAGTGGTGAGCAGCCATGCGTCAGCATCCTCCAGAGACGTCCCAGAGCTGGTATGTCAGTGCAGGGGGTGTGAGGGGGAGAAATAGGATGAAGACTTGGGCAGGGAAGGGGGGGTGTTGAGGCAGGGAAGAGGATAGTATCAGCGGTAGCAGCTCTGCCGATATCCTATCCCCCTTCCCGTCCTTGATCCCACCCACCTAGGTCCACGTGGATTTGCACCAGCAAAATAGCTGGCACAGGTCTGAGTAGACCCAGTGGAGTCATGGCTGCATCGGCGCTGGAGGAGTTGCACTGGATTGCACCCTAATGGCCCTCTAAACCATGCAGTGATTGATGCTTGGTATTATAGCTGTGAAGAGGGTGCAAAACACGTCATGGGTGGTGTGCTGGTTCCTGTGATTAATGTATACAAGTACCCAGGACCTTTATGTTACATGACCCAAGAGATTCCCTCCTTTCTCCTTCAAAAATCTTCAAGATATTAACTTTTTAACTCAAAGCATGTGGATATAATTGATCTCCTGCAGCATTCTGGAGTAAGACCAGTAACTCTGCTGTCATGTGCCTGAACCAAATGTAATCTCACTTAAAATGGCATCATACAGGAATTCACTCCCACAATCAAAATTCAAGTAGCAGCCCAATCCTAACTGTTGCCTTATGACAGTGGAGTAGACTTTGTTGTTGTTCAGTCGTTAAGTCGTGTCCGACCCTTTGTGATCCCATGAACCACATCCCGCCAGGTTCAGAACAGACTTACGCTGTCATAAACTTGGCACTGGGGTAATATTGGGCCCGGATTCTTGGAAACTTACTCCACGTGGTGATTTCCCTGTGTATTTATAACAGAGCTATAAATAACCCATGTAGCAGAATTCGATTGATAAGCATGAAGACAGGTGCATGTGTGCACGGGCGCGTTGGGGTTGGAATTCGCATGGAGAGATTAGTGGGAGTTCTTTTTTTGTTTCTTACACTCAAAACAGTTATTGTTCGCCCCAGAATATACAACATGATTTATTTATCATTATCCAAAGTGAAGGGGTCTTCTCAAACATTGTCCAGTGCCTTCCATATCGATTTGCTCCATCCAGGATGGTGTGTTCTCCCTGAGATGCTTGCTTTCAGCTGTTTTCTCTCCTTACCATTGGAATCACCTGAAACAAGCAAGTTACAGGCTTATCAAATCTGCCGCAGGCCAAATTGCTCCCACCACTCTCCTGTGGTAAGCTTTTCTGTTTGGAGGGAGAGGAACAAATGCTCTACAATAGTTTGAGGTTAGGCAGTGAGGGTAGCAGCAGCAGGCAGGTGCCGCCAGACACCTCTGTGGGCGCATGCGCACCCCCAGGCACCAGCCTTGGGACTCTGCAACACATGATTGCATTTGGTAACCTTATAAAATAACCCATTCATGCCAAGGAGCTATCTGGCCCCTTGTATAACGAGATCATGCTCTTAGGCGGCAATTCTATCTGTACTTTCCTGGGAGTAAGCCCCATTGGGCACAGTGGGACTTACATCTGAGTAGATGTGGATAGGATAACATCGTTAGTCTCGGCCTTTTGAAGCGGGGATCGCACAACCTGGAAATCATTTCAATTACAGATGTCAAGACTGACAAGCCAAGGGTTTTGGCATTGCGAGGGAGTCTGGAGTTTACGGTGCACTGCTATTCTTGCCTTCCAGGAATCAGCAAGGAAATGATTTTCAGTTATAGTAGAAGAAAATGTTTTACACTTTGCTCAGACAAAGAAATGATAGGAGAATGACGCACAATACTGTCACATCAAGGTGGGAAGCCATTGTAGTGGTTAGTATGAACACACTGGATATAGTTACTTAAGACATCTTGAGACTGTGTACATCATTACTACTACTGTAACTTCCCCAGTTTGGAAGCCATAAGCAGTTGCATTGCTAGCTGGGTCATGTGGGGGAGCTGACGACGCATTTTGCATCATCACCTCGCCCCCTGTATTTCTGGAAGACTTCATTTGAAGCCTTCCAAGACTCGGGAAGGGTGGGAGGACCCCACAAATGACCCAATTTTGGAGCGTTTGTGCTCCGCGGCTGTTCATGCAGCCCTCTAGCTGCAAAAAAGCAGCCACGGGGCTCACAAATTCCTCCACGCCTCCTCCTCAGGCAGAGACCGCGGTTGTCACCCGGGGGCATTTGCTCCCCCCGGCCCCATTATAGTGACGCCACTGACCATGAGCCTGTTCTGAGCTGAGTGCAAACCCACTGTGAATTTCAGACTCGACTTGTAATGGACTCAGCCTGGTGCCTGCCAGCCCTCCCTCAAGCAGCTGTCCCCTGCCCTTTCCCATCCAAACTTCTCAGGTGACAGAGATGGGAAGGACTCACTGTGGAATCTGGATATAGTTGAACCACAGAAGGTAGAAAAATGGCATATAGGTGAATGACTTATCTTCCTTATGACTTGTTGGGCCAGGGTAAGAATGTACATGGCTAGCCACTATAAGCTAGTAGAGTACTGTATAGTAGTATGCTCTAGAACAGGGTTTTCCAACCCCTTCCCGGCTGAATACTACCTCCGGCGCCACTCTCCTTCTGAGTGCCACCGGAAGTGACTAGCAATGACATCATTGCCTGTTACTTCCTGGTTATCAGGTTTTGGGAGGCCAGAAAACGCAGGTAGGAGACTCTGGGCAGGTGGGAGGCCCTTCTCAGCATTCCTGAGAGGTTCGGCCAAAGACAGGAGCCTCTTGGGAGCAAAAATGTGCCACCAAACGCTCTGCATTGGAGCGGGATTCCAGTGGTCCAGCAGTTCGAGTACTACCAGCAGTTGGCCGAAGTACCACTGGTGGTACTAGTACCACAGGTTGGGAACCCCTGACCTAGAAGTAAACAACTACTATATAATACTTACAATTTTTCCAGTGCTTTCTGAGTGTTCAAACTTCTTTACTTGCATTTTCTTGATGTAGTCCTTGCAACAACCTTGTTAAGGCAGGTTTGCTCCAGCCATGAGGCCGTTGAAACCTTCACCTCATTACACAGCACGTTAGACAACAAATTGGCAATATCTCGTACAATATTTGCGAGAATTATTGTTTAGTTTAGGGAAGGGGGCTGAATGAGTCCCAATCCTCCCTGACAGTGCTGTCAGGAAGCCAGCTGCAGAATTTGATATAAATGGCACAACATTACGTGAATGTTTGAAAGTGAAAGGAACTGCAGAATATAATTTCCTGATGAAACAGAAATTCATTTTTTTAAAGCTGTTCTTAGTATAAAAGGAATATAACTCTTATAAATATTCAAAGCCCCCTAATCAACCACGTGAAATTCAGCTTAGGAAAACAAGAAACCCTGTTTGGAATTTTGCTAATCACCTTAAGTGGCTTTTAGTGTCACTGGATTTATGATACTGATAGTGCCCTGGGGACTTGTAACATTTAATTGGGTCACTCAAGGGTATGGAGGGGTTCTTCCCCAAACTAGAGACACTGCAAGTTTGGGTCACTTGGGACGACTATCCCTCCAAATAAAGGCAGGCACTTAGCTGTAATAATAGTTCTTGGCATTTATATTGTGCTTGAGAGAGTTGAAAGTGTTTCACATTCAGCAATTCTTACAATAACTCTGGAGCATAGGTTAGGGCTGCCAGGTTAGGGCTGCCGACTCCTGCCTTTCACGTTTGTGTTGTGATAGGAGAAAAGGCAACAGTGGCGGTTTCTCCTGCTCTCTCTGGCCCTTTTCCCCTTCCCAGATCTGCAGCTGTGAAATCACTTCATGCCGCAGTGGGGATTATTTCCAACAGAGCAGGGAGAGGGGAAGCAAGGACTAGGGGAGGAGACAGGCCTGACCCAAGACCTCTTGACTCCTGAGACAACATGTCAAATGCTGCCCCCTTACTTGATGATGTGCCAGCCTCTGCTCCACCCATTCTCCAATGTTCTAGCTCAGCACTCCCCTCCCCTCCACATTTTCTCTTTCTCTCTGTCTCCCTCTTCCTTTTCCAATCCAGGGAGTGGAAAGAGAAGGAGGCACAGTGGAAGCAAGGAGGCAGAGATGCCCCCCCCAAAAAAACACACAAATTTGCAACCTGAGGCAACTGCCTCAATTGGTCTCATGGATGGGCTGTCCCTGGGAGGAGGAGCCTCTGCTGCCTTTGCACTAATCAGAACAGGAGCGTTAAAGACAAGAGCTGATCTCCAGTTGCCTATCCTGGCAATCCTATCATAGGTCAGTGTTATAACCCCCATAATAATACAGATTGGGTGTGCGTATGTGTGTGAAAGAAAATGGCTGCTCAAGGTCACCTAGGAAGTTAATAAGAGATGTAGAATTTGAACCAGGGACTTGTTTATTTAGTGGAATTAATTGTATCCTTATTCTTTCCCACCCACATGGGTCTTCGAGGTAGCTCGGAGCAAATTACTCAAACGGTAACATCAATTAGCCCTCCCTCTCTCAGTAGACTTAAGTCTGATCCTGCCTAAGATGCGGCGGCCAACCTAAAGGGCCAGCCGTTGCATCTTACGTGCCGGCGTGACCTGGGTTCACCTCGGGGGGAGGGGACGTTTGTCTCCTTCCCCCAGTGTAAGCGCCGTGAGCCCTGATGGGCCTCCTCGGATGCACACCAGCTCTGGAGCTGGCGTTTGTCCGGGGAGGCAGTGAAGGGCCGGCTTGGCCCGGCCTGGATTCGCGGATATGGAAGAGAACACCGCTGATATGCCTGCTCCCCTCCTGGGCCCAGCCGGCCAATGGCCCCCTCCCCTGCCACCCCAGGCCGCCCTCCCGCCGACCACCACGGGGCTTACCTGTGGAGTCGGTCCAGCAGCGGTGTGAGCGGTGATGGCCTTCATGCCGGTGCCACTTATACTGGAGGAGCCACAAACATTTAGCTCCGCCAGCCCATAGTTAGGCAGGATTGTACCGTTAGTCACTTTGGCCACTATGGCATGCTGCACTGGTCAAGAACATTTTGCAAACCTCAGTTTTGCTATCTTATTTGTATTTAGTGAACTTTATTCAGCAACCGAATTCCTCAGCAAACAGGGTGTGGGTCTCTCTCTCTCTCTCTCTCTCTCTCTCTCTCTCTCTCTCTCAAGTCAACAGCCAAAATTCCATTGTCTTCACCCCTGACCTCTTCTGCTGACAGCATCTGATTAATTCCAGGTTATTCCTGTAATTACCAACTCCTGACCTTTTCTGCCCATTAAAAATTTAAAGTAAAAAACTTCATCTTTAGGTCTGCTGCTTTTCATCAGGGGAATGCACTCCTCCCTATGTTGTTCCTTTGCGCTTTCCGCACAACTCGCTGCTGTTGCTAGAAAGCCTTTTAGATGCAGAACTAACAGCCTCTTTTGGCAATCCATCAGTCGCTCAAGTGTCTTTTGACATGATCAGAATGAATGCGACAAGAGCCTGTGCTGGAGAGGAGTTTGTCCTGGGAGGCATTTTTCTAGCAGGCATATAGCAGGAAGATGGAGGAGAGTGTGTGAAAAACAATGTAACATATGGCGTGGTCCTCAAATATGTAATAAAGGTGTTAAGTACTCCAAGAACTTGAAAACGTTGGGAGCATACAATGCTCTAACTAGCTTTACATTTAAGAGGATATTTAGGAAGTTAGTGCTCTACAGAGATTTGTGTATATTTAGGTATATCGAGTTCTGCAAACCTACGTAAACTAGTTCCATTGAAGTCAACTGGAGTTATGTCATGCTTAGGATTGGATTGTTGCCCCTGTGTACAGAGAGCGTATGCCTCTGAATGCCGGCTGCTGTGGTGGTCACAGCAGGGGAGGGGTCTTTGTCTACAGGTCCTCCTGGTGGGCTTCTCAGAGTCAGAGGGATCTGTTTGGCCACCGTGGAAAACAGAATGCTGGACTAAATGGCCTGATCCGGCAGAACGTTTCTTACGTTCTTATGAGCCCTTTAATGCAAGTGTACAACCTATTGTGCACATCGATTGCTTTCTTCTCTCGTTTAAACGGTAGCCGTTCCCACCTCTGCTGAATGCGTCACAATTCACATGTTAAACTTTTAGAACTTTAAACAACAGCTTGGTCTACGACCTTGTTGGACTTTTCCAGCATGTTTTTCTGAGCATTTGGGTCATTTGCTATATACCAGGAGTGGCCAAACTGTGGCTCCTGAGCCACGTGTGGCTCTTTGACCTATGATGTGCACCTCTTGGAAAGATGTTGACTGAGCTCCTTTTTGTATCACAAAAGAGAAATAAGATATTTTCAAGCTTTATAATTATTTACCAGGTATAAACTGAGAGTCCACTGGATTAAAACATAAGTTTAATGTTCATGGTGAATAAATATATTTAAGAATTTAAATGCTTCTTAAATATTGCGGCTCTCAAACACCTCTCTTATGGCTCTCAAACATCTGAAGTTTATTGTATGTGGCTCTTACATTAAGCAAGTTTGGCCATCCCTGCTATATACCCTTGCATGCACTTAATGCATGCCAAAATCCCACTGACGTCTAGAAGCATATGTGACAGTGCAGCACAGGACTGAGCACTGAAATAGTTCCATGTTGAACTTGATACTTTGAAGATTTTTATAGCAATGGAAGAAGCAAGCAGGAGAGAGTCACATGAGAGCAGCAAAAAAGTGGCGGAGAAAGAGAAAAACAACCCTGGAAGTTTCCATGCATCTGAAGAACAAACGTAGCTCTCAAATGACCAGTTTTTAGATTCTGAAGAAGAGTTCAGTATCCTCAGTATCCCAGCTGAAACTTTGCTACTTCAGTAGAAAATGGAGAAACAAGGCTTCCTGAAGCCAGTGGTGGCCAAAGGATTTGGACCTTCTTGCATGGTGGTGATGTAGGATACTAGATGAGAACTGATTGTTCGTATCTTGATTTTATGCCTCTGTGGATTACTGCCTCCAAAACAGTTTCATTATCGCACGGTTTGTCCTGAGTGTAATTTTTACAGTATTATAAAAAAGACAAAGGTTAAAATCCATAAACCCATTCTAAAGTTGGGTGCTGAAAAGGACAGCTGACTGTGCTGTGCTTTCCGCCAACAGAATCGGTGCATTCTGGCAAACACTACACCAATGAAAGCCGTGTATTCTGGCTAGCATGGTGCCAATCGCTTGCTATCAGGAAATGCATAGAGAGAGGAAACAGCGGGCAAGGCAGTCTACCCTAGATGCCTTCTTCAGCAAGTTGCCGAGGATGAGTCACAACCTGGCTCATCCACCCGGCAGTGGCTCTTCCCGTTATCTGCCACCACTGCCATGTGGAAGGAGTGACATCAGCAGTGGTCAATTACTTAGCAGGCTCCGACCGAATGCACTGGTGACTGCAATATTGTGAACACATCTACATTAAAACAGTCTCATGGTTTCTTCTTATAGCTCTGTTTCACACAGCACTCTGTTTTCCAGAAACATATCCACAGCCCTATAGGAGGTATTACTTTCATTAGAAAAAAAAAGTAGAAAGAAAAGTTGACAAGAGAGAACTCATGTCTTGTATATACAAACGAAAGTTACTGAATGTCATTGATAGAAATGAGCATTTTTAACTTGACCACTTTTGTGAACAAAAGCGAGGCATTTGAAGGAGTCTTTACCTGACATGCCCTGGAGAGTTCACTTTTAAAAGAAGACTTTGTGTGATCATATGGTCTTGGCTGCTATTGGATCAAAACAGTGACTTTGGCATTTGCAGTTGAGTACACCTGACCCAAAGTGCATCGATGTCAATGAAAAATGTGAAGACCACGGAATGACAGAACCTGCACTTTGGAAACCCTCCTTTGCACTGGTTCCTTCTGTTCCATTTTTGTGCGTACGGAATTCTTCAGCTCCAGTGAACTTTGCAAAACCAGTATCTGATATTTCAGAGATACCAGATGTACCTATTTAAGGCGACTGAAGGCAGACAAAGAGAAAAAGAAAACACTGTACAAATACATAACTTTTTTTTTTTCTGGAGAGAGATTTTCTCTCCAGGTAATATAATTCAGGTCTGCAGATCTTTTTAGATGTACCGGTAGGGTGTGTGTGTGTGTGTGTGTGTGTGTGTGTGTGTGTGTGTGTGTGTGTGTGTGTGTGTGTGTGTGTGTACGTACCCCAATCAGAAAACTGGCCACTTCTGGCACCTCAAGTTGCCCCGTCGAGAACTTCGAGGTTTGGTTTTACCTCTAATTCTCCCACTGTAGTGGGCAGTGAGGTGGGGCAGGAGTGGCAGTGGAAGGGGTGGCGCAAGCCATTGGCGTGGACCCAGGAGGCAGAGGGTAACAGGAGTCCTCGCTGTACAGGCCTGCGAGCTGTTGACTTGTCAGCAGTGCCCAGTGCAGGCATGGGTTGATGACATCATTCACTCATGTTGTGTCTTGCTGATCAGTCGCCAGTCTACATGGTGCTGGCTCCAGCTGCCTCTAGCCTTTGCCCTCCTCCTCTTTCTCAGTTGCTGTTTGGCAAACTACTATCTTCTCCTGCCACATCTCACTGGCGGCCACTCGCACCAAAGTAGGAGAGTTAAAGTTAAATCTGACTGTGCTTGCCACCTTAGCATCACCTCTTCTTCCTTGAATTTTTTGCAGGAGTGAATACATTTTATGAACACTGTGTTTCTGTGTCCTCAACAGGGCAAGTATCGTGCAAAAGCGAATTATTTATTTTCAAGATGAGGGATCTCTCACCAGGAGACTGTGTGAACAAGGTAAGATGAATATTTTTTCAATTTCCTTTCCCTGATTACATTCTTTATGCTCCCTTTGCTAATTTGATCTACCCAAACTGCTAATCAAAACTCAGTTCTACATACATTGGCATTTCTGTCTGGTACTTCAGAGCACATACTGCCTAAAGCTACATAGGTTTCAGTCTTATTGATTTCAAGGTTATGTAAAACTAATTTTGGCTGGATCCATCCCATTGTTTGCAAATTGGTGACAGCCCCAAAGCCTTTTTTTTGGGGGGGGGGGGTTCTTGTTATATCATCCTTCATTCTATATTGAAATCTTGGAACTGTTAGAGGCCTAATAGACAGTGATCCCCCTATATTTACATTTAGTTAATAATAATTAGTAAATTTCAGTACTCCTCATGTAGGCCTTGGATTCCTTGCTACTCAGTCCTAAACCACTTGCAGGATTCATTGGGTTGAATCTAAAAAAAGTTACAGCCCAATCCTATGGGTCTTTTGCAACAGTGGAACAAGCATTCCGCTGTCACAAAAGGCCCTGTGCCAGCAAAATGCCATGATGCCGTGTGCAGTAGAGCTGCTGGCAGAAAGGGCCAGTGGCACTGCACACACACACACACACACACACACACACACATACAAGACTCGGCTGGACAGCCTGCTGGTGCTGGTAAGCTGTCGTGGGCCATGGGTGGGGAGTTGTTGTGGGCCGTGGGCGGGGAAGGGGGAGTTCCCGGGGAGGAAACAGAGAGTGTGTCAGGGAGGGAGGGGTGAATCCAGTGGCAGTTGCGCAACCTGGATCCTATACCGTAACCTCTCCCTAGAATGTCGCCTGGCTCTCCTCGTATTTATGCCAAATCCATAGTTGGTGTGGGTCCGAGCAGACACCTAGGTGGCCAGAAGGCCTATGCAGAGGTAATTAAAAAGTGTTTGACTTACCTGTAGTTTGCTTTCTGGTCATCCCCACCCCCAATAGCATGGAGTACAGCCTCAGTCAGCGGTGCTGCATGCTGTGATGCAGCAGGGAACAGGACTGGGCTCTTACGACACAATCCTGTCTACGTCCAGACCACCAGAGTGACCACTCCATAAGGCATGTTTGCGGTACCCAGAGAGCAAGCGGCTCTGGCATAGAGGATTGCACTGATCCTCTGGTGCTGTAGACCACAGCAGTGCTGTGGCAGAGAGGTGAGTCTCCACCGGGCAGTGGAGGGGTAGGGGGAGGGCGGAATGGGATGTTCCGGGGAGTGGGATTGGAGGATCAGGCCCGGGAAGGGGGAGGTATCAGCAGAGGCCTCTTCCGCCACATCCTATCGCCCTTCCTGGGCCTGTTGGGCCTTACATGGGCCTCTCAAATGTACGCCAGCAAAATTGCTGACATGCATTCAAGGAGGCCCATCGGGGCACCTGGCACATTACTCGGGGTAAAGGAACAAATGTCCCTTTACCCCGAGGAGGCTACCGGCTATGCTGGACCAGTCCCAATCCTGCAATAGGATGAGGTGGAGGTCTTATGTGCGCTACCGCGTCCTGCTAGACAGGATTGGACTGCCTGTCGTGACTAAGGCCCATTGAAATGGGACTTAAGTTAGTCACGGCAAACATGTTTCATTGATTTCAGTGTTGCTTAGTCAAGACTGACTTTTTCGGATACAACCCATTCTGTGATATTTATTTCCAAGTAAAGCTGCAATCTTAACTACCATATTTATCGGTGTATAAAATGCACCGGCGTATAAGACGCACCTTCCTTTTGGCCCTGGGTTTCAAGAAAAAAAGATTTAAAGCATTTTTGGGTCACTTGGCCACTTACCGCTTGGCTGCTTAATTAGCTAATTTACATAAATTGCACAAAAATACCAGGATCTCTTTTAAAACACACAGCAATAAGACACATGAACAAAATGCACCAGAACATAAATCCCAAGTACAAAAAACCCCAGACTCAACTCTTTTTCCCCCAACCCACCCATGCACAGTTTCCAAAGTAAAAAACATTTACCCCAAGTAAAAAAAAACCCAGACTCAACTCTTTTCCCCCACCCCACCCCACCCCACCCCACCCATGCACAGTTTCCAAAGTAAACAACATAAAAGTACAAAAAAAAAACCCCCAGACTCAACTCTTACCCCACCCCACCTATGCAGTTTCCAAAGCCTCCCCAACTAGGCCCAGTTCAGAAGCTTACCCAAGCTGCATTCAATCCGAGGAGAACTGGGAAGACCACACCCTCTGCAGCTCAGCTGAACTTAACTGAGGAGCACAGCGCCCTCTGCTGGCTGCTGAGAAGCTCAACTCATGCACGTGCATAAATTAAACCTGACAAACAGCTGTAGATCGGATAGATTAGTCAGGGAAGAAAGCACAAGGGAGCTCTCCGGTTCGGGAAAAACGCGGTAAGCCCGAAAATGCTTTAAAACGGGCAAGGGGGAAAGGGATTTTTTTAGTATTGGCGTATAAAACGCACCCTACTATTTTGGATCACAAATGTAGACAAAAAAGTGTGTTTTGTACGCCAATAAATACGGTATATTTACTAGGGGAAAAACTCATTGAAATCAATCAGAAATCAATCGGACTAAGTTAAGAGTAAACATAATTAGGATTGGGTTCAGAGTTGGGCAGGTCAGTGTGTGTGTGTGTGTGTGTGTGTGTGTACACACCTCCCTTATTAGGAGACACAGTGGGAGGTAGGAAGCACCATTGCTTGGAAATACTTTTTGTTAACAGTCATGATCAACATACAGAGTTTGGAAGAACAGTAAGAGAACGTTGGCAGGAAGCATTCCCTTCTTGTCCAACTGTTTAGTTGGAAATAGTTTAACTTCGGCTAATGGTTTCTTCAAACCCTCTTTAATGAAGTTTTCAGCTGAGGGGACATTTTGCTGAGCAATACTGTAAAACGCACATCCTTCTGAAGTGTAACTTCTTTTGAATTTACATCCAAATTGCAAACTTTTATGCATAATTCTTCCAGAGAATGGTTCCCAGACCCCCATGGAAAGGAGTAATAGTTTCTTCATGCAGCAATGCCGAGCTAATTGCTGCAATGTCTTACCCCTGTCTCCTTTCATTCTGCCAGTCTGGAAACACTGTCCTGTGAAGGGGATATGAAGAAGGCCTGGCCTTCGTCCTCTCCCATAGGCCCACAGATCCTGGATTAGCATAATTTAGCCTTGGTTTTGATAGGCTTTTTCTCTTAAGACACTGAAGTGTGTGCTGTAAGATGCTTAATTGAATTTAATAAATATGACATATTTGACACTGCTCAGGCTTTTCACTTTCGTAGTTCATTTAGAAATGCAGATTGCTCTCCGTTTCAAACAGCTCTTTATGCTATGAATGGAGAATGTGCTCAATGAAGTCACTGAAGCAAGTTACGTAAATGAAATTGAGACATCTGTTTCATGTTCCTGAATACAGAAAAATCGAAAGAGGCATTAAAAACAGAAAGGGCTTGCTGTCAAGAATCTAAAGTACATTCCGGTTGTTTCTGGAATAGGAAAATATGCTGCATGTAAAAATGTGGTAGCAACCCCTTTTTACAGCAATAAATTGTGAAATATTAGTATATTCATCAGGCATTTGTTTGTATCTTCTAGTTGTCATTCTAAATAGAATTAGAGGTTGGTGAGTCAATGAATACATTATTCAAGACTAGTTGAAGTGGAATGGTGTTGGGACCATACCAGGTCATTTTTCCACTAGAGCTATTGTATCTTTGAAAGTTCTTCCACAGAAATTTACCCCCACAATGAAAACTTCTCACATCAACAAGTTTGGAAAACCAGCCCTCTTCTAAGGTGGCCAGATGCAATTTCAAGCCCAATTACAATGCAAGGACACCAGAAGTGTCTTTTGAAGAGAGCAGGGAGTACCCATCTGTATATCAGACCTTGTGCAATTATGCCTTAGGAGCACCTTAAATCTCTGTACCTCTCACGAGTTCTCGTCACTGACTACTGTTCTAAACAATTCAGTGGATCTGAATAGGTACGCAGTCGCATGCCAAGGAAATATTTTTCCTTGAAAAAGAAGTTTGCTGTGAAAAAGGGGGGTTGTCTTTTGTTTCTAGGGGGGAAACTCTATGTTGCGCAAACATGTACAAAGGTTCCCCCCATGCCTATTTTTTAAAAACAAAAGTAATTCTTGTGAATAAACAACAGTACTGAAGAAAAATCACCTACTTTAGTTGATACCTGTACATGAATACATGCTCTCTCTCTCTCTCTCTCTCTCTCTCTCTCTCTCTCTCTCTCTCTCTCTCTCTCTCTCTCTCTCTCTCTCTCTCCTATAAATAAACATGTTTCTTACATATATAAATCACAAGTTATATTAGGTACTTACGGCCCAGTCCTAACAAGGACTTGCACTGCCGTAACTAGCGTTCTGGCAGCATAAGGTCTTTTATGACTGTTGCAAAGCATGATACACCATACAGTGCGGCCTGGCTGCCACTGCAAGCGGCAAGCAGCTGGATCCACGCACCAGGGGATGGAGAAAGAGTCCTGGTGCTGGTAAGTCAGCGCGGAGGAGGAGGTAGGTGGGGAGGAACAGGGAAGAGACCGCTGGCACTGCTGATATCCTATCCCCCTTCCTGGTCTCGATCCACCTTCTTGGGTCCACTCAGACTAGTGCCAGCTATATAGATGGAGAAGGTCCAAGTAGACCCAGCAGGGCAGCAAGGGCCTACTCCAGGGTAAGAGAACAAATGTTCCTTTACCATGAGGAGGCTTTGTGACCCAAAACTCCCCTGGGGAATGCAGCGTTGCATCACCGCGCAGGGAATTAGATAGAATTCGGCTGTTAGGATTGGTATCCTCTTTTGTAATTACTTATACAAGTTGCTTAGAAAAAGAAGTTTTAAAAGTCTGCTGTCCATTAATCAAGAGCACCTTTTTAATCAATTTATTAATCTAATCTGTTAACGGACTAAACGCTACAGTGTAAATAAAGAAGAGCAATCCTGTGCTCAGGCAAGTGTACGCATTTCCTGCTCGTGGAAGTCAGGTGCGGTAGCGTAACCAAAGGGAGGCCGGTGCGGTAAGTGCTACACGGCGTTACACGGAGGTGTAAAGTGGCCCCTCCCACATGCCGTTGGAGCCAGCCTGGCAGCAATGGCAATGGACTGGCTCTGATGGTGAGTGGGAAGGGCCACTTTGCACCTCCGTGTAACGCTGTGCAGCACCTACCACACTGTCCCACTCTGGCTATGCTACTGGTCAGGTGGGCTTCATGGCCCAACAAACTGGCTCAGAGCCAGGTCCATTGTTGATCTTTGCCATGTCAGGTGGGGAAGAAGCAGATGCTCAAACAATAAACAACGATAAAGGATAATGGCTACGGCTTCTAGATGTCACAGCAGCCTCTTCAGAAAGAGACTGAAAGTTTTGGAAAAGTCCAAAATAGAGGACAGCAAACATTTTTCACCATGGAGACTATGAGTTTGATCCAGCAGGATATAGATGACCTGCTTCAATGTCATAACGGGCAGGCAAAAGGATGATTAGATACAGAATTTCACTGTCAAGGTCTATGATAATCTCCTGTTAAATTAAACTGTATAAGAATTGGCGGCATGCCATAGTCTTTCAAATGACTCCTTGTCGGAGCACATTGATTGTTTTTGGAACTCTTTAATGAAACAATCATTGGCCTTAGTCAAGGCAGACAATAGCTGTGCTTCATGATGGGATAACTGCAGTATTGCATCAGAGGAAGGCTGGCTTTTAGTGGTGGCCTACTGAGGGGGCGTAGATAGGGGACTTGCATTCTAGCAGCAGAATGGCAGGAAAATATTACTCATGTTCAGCCAACAATCAATACCTTTAAACGTAGTAGCTATGTGCAACCTCCAGGTTCATAGGCAGAATGCCTCTGCATTTCAGCTGCATGGGAGCAGTGGCGGAAGAGGAATGTGCCTTCATCTTCTGCTTGTGAGCTTCCTGGAGGCATTGATTGGACACTGTGGGGAAAAAAGGATGCTGAACTAGATGGCTCTTTGCCCTGATCCAGCAGGGCTGTTCTTATGTTCTTATTTGCTCAGCTTCTCTTACAATACAGTATGTGGAAGAATTGGAAAGAGCATCTTCTCTCAAGTATACTGTGCAGACCTAACACTGACTGAACTTACTGTTGCTAGCTAATATGTTCCCCTGCAGTCTTCCTATTGGCGAGCAAGTTATTAATGACTATCATCACAGATCACACTGATCTTTGCCTTACTTTCATTCCCGGGCAGTGCAGCTCTGTGTAATATGATACACGGCTGCCTGCTGTATCCTAGGCCCATTGCGGCCTGCACCACTGCAGCCTGGGCTCTCCTGGGTGGAAGGAAAAGTCTGGGCTGGCCAATGGCCCCCCTCTCTTGCCGCCCCGGCCCGCCTGTCCCCGCCCCTGCACCATGTGGCTTAGGGCTTACTTGGGTCATTCGGCGCAGGTATGGGCCGCCGGGGGAGTGAGCAGTGCTGGCCTCCACGCCAGCGCTGCTTACTCTCCAGGTGCCGTCAACGTGCCTTACGGCACATTTACAACACCTTAGGCTGACGGAGCACTAACTTCGCCAGTCTACAGTTACACAGGATTGCGCAGTTAGAGCAGTGTTTCTCAAAGTTCTGCCTGCAAGGCAGGGATCCCAGGGATTTCCTCCTTCGCGGGGAAAAAGTTTAAAAATGAACTTGCTTCACTTACTGGGGATCCTGGAGCCCTCTGGAGGTTGCAGGGAGGCATGCGGACCCCTCTGCGGGCCTTCCCGAGCTTTAGATCGCTGTGGAATGGTGACTACGATCATTGTCCAAAAACCGGAAGTAGTTGTAATTATCGTTCCACGGCGATCTAAAGCTCAGGGAGGCTTGTGGAGTGGTCCGCAGGCCTCCCTGTACCCTCCAGAGGGCTCCAGGACCCCCAGTAAGTTAAGCAAGCTCATTAAAAAAAAAATTCCCGACAAAGCCGATCCCTGGGATTGCAGCTGCTGGCGCCACTGCTGCAATGCTGTCCCTGTCCCTTAAGGTGGTAGGGGACATCATCTGGTTCTACTGGTGGGTCGTGACTTAGAGAATGAAACCAGCGAGAGTGCAAGGCCATTCTTATAGCGCTGTTGGCTGTGGAACAAACTGAGGTTGTAGTTTCTATAGAAGTTGCATGCTTCAACAAAGTATGTTAACAGTGACCTCAGAACTTTTCCTGTCCATCTGTAATGGTGTGCGAAATACCAGTAACCATTGGATAGGTTTGATTTGGATGTGGCCACATCTCAGTCCATGATTAAGGCTGCAGTCCTATGCACACTTACCTGATTGAACTCAGTGGGACTTACTTCTGAATAAACATGCTTAGAATTGGATTGTGAATGTCAGGGGAAAGATTTCTGAATATTGAACACTTCATGAGACACTCTGTTCTTGTGAAATTATGACAAACTCAAATTCTTCACCTAAGAGGACTCAACTGAAACCCAAACTATGATTGTTGTAACATTACATGCAGAAATGTGGAACTAAGCATCCCAACCTACCTTCTTCTTTTATTTATTACTACAATTAGAAATTTTATTTTATGTTTATATTTTATTTTATATAATTGATAATTAATAAACGTACAGTTATTTATTTCTAGTTTTAATTAGAAAATGTTGAAATATTGCTGTGTTGAAACCACTCATACAGGAAAATGATGACTTTCATGACTTCCCTTTAGACTCAGCCTTGGAAGGTGTAACTGACAAACCAATCATAGACTGCTGTGCCTGTGGAACGGCTAAATATAGGCTCACCTTTTATGGAAACTGGTCAGAGAAGACACATCCAAAAGATTATCCACGTGAGTATATTTGTTGTTGTTGTTGTTGTTGTTGTTGTTGTTGTTGTTGTTGTTGTTGGTATTGGTATTGGTATTGGTATTGGTATTATAGTTATAGTCAGTCCCATACCATGCTGGCTCTCAGAGGGCTTCCAATTCCTTTCTATAATGAATTTACACATTCACAGAGGGGCGGTCTAGAGCCTACATCCAGTCCAGAAAGACAGAAAGGTTTTTAATTATTTCAGTAGTTACTGAGCCATCATGATGGATAACATCGTAGTAGTAGTAGTAGTAGTCATAGTCGTAGTCGTAGTAGTAAGAGGAGGAGGAGATCAGCTGTCCTTCCTTTCAGTGCTACCCACATAGGAAAAATAATAAGGTGAAGTACAGACTTTACAACTGGTTGCCATGATCCAAAACCACCTGTGTCACTGTTGCGTACGTAGGAAGGTGCCTTCTCATGAGTCAGACCTTTGGTTCATCTAACTCGCGACCCAATCCTATAGTGCTCTACCACCACTGGAACTAGCATTCCTGCAGCTTTACAGCATCACGAAAGGTCATCCAGAAGTGCACAGAACCACAGGTGAGGCCACCACTGTAGACAGCGGGGAAGACCCTGCACATGGTGGTGGCAAAGAGGATCCCTGCTGACCTCAGTATGTCAACGGGGTGGGAGAGTCAGGGTGGATCACTGGGAGGGCCAGGGGAGTGTTGGAGGGGTGGCACCCAGCATGAATGACCTGTGCTAGATGCTATCCCCTCCGGTGCAGGCCAACATGCCTCCTTTGTCTTTGCGGATTCACACCAGTTAAAGAGTTTGTGCAGATCCGAGGAGACCCATAAGCAGTTGAAGGGCTTACCGCGGGAAAATATTTTCCGTTTCCCTGCCCAAGCCTCCCAATCATTCCCCCCCCCCCACCACCATAGCATGCAGTGCTGCCCATTTTGGCACGGCTGCATGCTATGGGGGGAGAAGGATAGGATCGGGCTGTCAGTATCATCTGCACTGGCAGCAGCTCTCCAGAGTTTCAGACAGGAGACGTTTGCAGTCTTATCTGGAAATGTACGGGATTGAACCAGGGATCTTTTGCTCTCTCACTGTGCTATGGCTCTTTCATTTCATGGTGTTCAGCTCAAGCAGGATCTGCCCCACTTCTTCATTACACACACACACACACACACACACACACACACACACACACACACACACACACACACGAGCTGGCGCAAGTCCGAGGAGACAAAGGGGGCATCGTGGCTTGCTCCTTAGTTGCCCATGCTGGATGCCACCCTCTCCCGCCTCCATCATGCCCCCAACCCTCACCCTGTTCCACTCACCCCCACCTTGTCACACCCCCACTGCCAACTCACAAAGCTGACAGAGCTGCCAACCGCTGTTGCACATGGTGTGTCTGCCATTAAGTGCGCAGCTACACTCGCTTCCACAATGGCACTCACGACACCTTAAAGTGCGGTCCACTGCTGGAATGCTAGTTCTGGCAGAGGACCCAAGCCATAGGATTGGGCTGAAACATTAATTGAATCCCTGATATTTATATTCATTGAATTTCTCAGAATTGAAGAGAAATTCAGTCTCTCTTTGGCTGAAGCTCCCCGAGCAACTGGCCTAGATGCCTTTAAAAGGGGTTTGGACAGATTCATGGAGGAAAAGACCATCACAGGTTACAAGCCATAAGCAACCTCCTGGTTTTAGAAGTAGGTTTTCTCTGTGCCAGGTGCAGGGGAGTGGCAGCAGGAAACAGGTTATCTTGTTGTCTTGTGCTCCCTGAGGCATCTGGTGGGGCCACTGTGTGATACAGGAAGCTGGACTAGATGGGCCTTTGGCCTGATCCAGCAGGGCTCTTCTTATGTTCTTATGCTGTGGAGCCCTCCGATGTTCACCAGAGTTGGGAGATAAAAGTGAATTCCAGAAACCTGTGAACAAATGGGCACAGAAAGCCGGGTTGTTTCAATTGTCTAGTTCTTTGCTCATTTTATTTGGACTTGCCTTTCAGATCTCACATTTAATCTTTAAATATTGGCTTCAAGGGAGTGACAATGAAGCCAAGCAAATGACCTGGAAGTTTGAGTCACATTTATTTTCTCCTTAAACTTTGGTAATATTTTGTCCATTGTGTGATCTTTATTAAAGGCTTTGTATACAGTTTCTTCTTCTTCTAATATTGCCTTCTCCCCAGGTGGCTAGCTGACATTCGTGCAGCCCGAACTTTGTCTATATATATCAATTGTTATTTGATATAGTCAACATAGATTTTTGTCTCAACTTTATTAAGTTGAATACTGCCTAGTTCAGATATAGAGCTGTGCACATTAATAAAAGAGTTTATATTGACATATTAAAATTTGTGGTTTGAATTTGTGGCTGTGAAGCTGAGCCTGCAGAGCAAATTAAAATGACTAGCTATTCTTGCAACTGCTGTGAGATTCTATAGGGATAGTGGGTATCTGATTTAGGCTATCTATCAAATATATAGTCTGGGTCTTTTAGCTTCTGTCAATTTTCTGCATTAAATTGATGCAGTTGTTTTACTACTTCATTGGCATTTTTCTTAATTACGTGGACTCCTTCCCTGTTTTGTTTATTTGCTGATCATTTAGATAATGAATAAATATGAGCTGATTCCTTCTGAGTCTGTGGGAACAACCATAGCTCAGTGGTAGAGCATATACTTTACATTCAGACGGTCCCAAGCCAGGATGGTGTAGTGGTTTGGGAGTCGGACTTAGACCTGGAAGATCCAGGTTCAAATCCCCGCTCAGCAACGAAGCTTCCTGGGTGACCTTGGGCCAGTCACTATCTCTCAGCTCCACCTACCTCACAGGGTTGTTGTGAGGACAAAAAGGAGGGGAGGAAATATGTACACCACTCTGAGCTCCTTGGAGGAAGGCCGGTATAAAAATGTGATAAATAAAATAAAATAAAATCTCAGGCATCTCCACCTCAGTCTGGAAAGACTTCTGCCTGAAACTCTGGAGAGCAACAACCAGCCATGGTACAGAAAACGGAACTTGATTGTGTACAATCGTCTGGTTTGTCAAAGTTTGAGCATCAAAGAGACTAGGGGCCCAATCCTTTCCAGGCCTTGCGCTGATGGAACTTGCCAGCCCAGGATAGGATTGGGCTGCTAGCCTCCATTACAGTTGATATTTCAACCTGGTCATCAAACAGCCACAATGACAGTGTATTTTTTTTTTAAAAAAACAACAACCTGCAAGTTGCTTGTACTTATATAGACCTTTATAAAGAAAGCCGCCATTACAATTGTGAGGATTTGTGATATCCGTGCAGTAATACTTTTGTTTAACTCTTATTTAAAAAGTTCAAGGGTAACAGTATTTATGCTGGTGTAGCTACATGTCCAAATGAATATCAACCCAGTATCATGTCCCAGTAATGACACTAGCCCTCCCGGCGCCCGGTCCAAGGGGCAGGGCCTAAGTGATGTGACATCGTCACGCCCAGCGCAGCAACGAACACGCGCCCCCCCGCTGGTTTCAGCACCTTTTTGGAGCCGAACGAGCTCCAGGGAGGGTGGGCCGAACCATCGTGTGGGTAAGTCCCCCCCCACGCTGACTGCGCCCCCCGCCCCCCCGCCCCTGCCCCCACCCGGCGCATCTGCTCCGCGCGCTCCATCCTTCTTCCGCCTCTGTCATGTCCAAATTAATATCAACGCTCCGCTGGGGGAGTGAGCAGTGCCGGCCTCCGCACCAGCGCCGCTTACTCTTCAGGTGCCATAAACATGCTTTATGTCACTTTTACGACACCTAGTGCTGGCAGAGCGCGTGCTCCATCGGCGCTAAGTTAGTGAGGATTGTGCTGTTAGACTCACAACTCATCTTTATCATAAGCACATTCAGTGGAAGCAATTTCCATTGATCAGAGCCAGTGCTGGGTTTAGATGTGACAGTTTTGAATTCTTCCCAGTTATGAAGGAGCTCCCCAGCTAGCTTGGCCACCACTACAATCTCACAGCCCACGCTGTCTCACGGGACCATTGTCAGCATGATATGAAATAGAATTATAAAGCATCTCATACCCTAATATGCTCTGTGGAAATGCTAATAATCAGATAAATAGTACTGTGAAATAAATGTATTTAGGAGCTGGGTGAAAGACTGTAGAAGGCTTATGCTCTGTTACTGAACAAACACCAGGGACCCTACTTGGAGCCAAGAGATAGAAACCTGGAGCCATTATGAGAAACATAGGTCCAAACTCTTATCAGTCAGGAATTCACCTGGGGAAAGTTGTTATCTGGAACATCCCCCTCAGAAAAACTGAGTGAGGTACAAGCAACCTACCTCATACAATGAATGAGATAACCACAGCACTTTGTATGTGTAGGAGCTGTTGAAATGATAAATACTAATACAGAGCTCATAATAATTTTTACCCAGCTGTCAAGAAATAAGGAAAGGATTAAGTGTTGTTAAACATTATGATAGTGATATAAAACACACCAGAAAGCACAACCATTCTTCTTGATTTTCCTGCATTCCTACATACTTTACCTCATAAATATGGGCATGTTTGAGCCCTAATAATGTGGCAGAAAGAATTATTCTCTTTGCTTTATTGTCATCCAAAAATTGGATTTTTTTTTGCCACAGATTTTGACAGCATTGGTGACAGCAGTAACCCATACAGAACAACCAACAGCAAATTGTAACTATAAATTCCTAGGAGACGAAATGAAAGAATACCTTATTCACTCTAGGCTAAGAGAATTGTGGAATGTTTGTCATCCTGGTACTGCAGAGATGTCCATAAATATGTTTCTAGCTCAACAGCTTCTGTAAATCTACTACTTTTTATTATTTATCAAATTATATTTCATGGCTATGTTAATTTTAGTAGATTTCTCACACTGAACATCTGGAAAAGCCAGAGGCGTTCTTATATGGGGGGAGCAGGTGTGCTCCCCCCCAGGCGCTGAGTGGGCGAGGGGTGCGGCAGCCGGGCTCGGGGCTGCGCAGAGCGGCGCGGCACCAGAGCCCGGCTGGCGCGCCCCTCAGAAGCAGCGCGCCCACTCCACGTATCCCCGGCCTCCGGAGGCTGCGCTCCGAAGGCTGGGGATAAGCCCTCCTTAAAGCGACCGCCCCGTTCGGCGATCGAGAGCTTTATGAAGAAGCCGAACGTGTCGCTGGGGGTTTGCGCATGCGCAAACCCTATAAAAGCTAGCGACACGTTCGGCTTCTTCATAAAGCTCTCGACCGCCGAACGGGGCGGTCGCTTTAAGGAGGGCTTATCCCCAGCCTTCGGAGCGCAGCCTCCGGAGGCCGGGGACACGCGGAGTGGGCGCTCAGCCCCGAGCCCGGCTACTTGGGGGGGGCGCTCCAACCCCCCCCCAGGCGCCGGGAGGGCTGGGAACGCCACTGGGAAAAGCTATTGCTTAGAAATACATAGGACTGTCGTTCATTCATTTCCAGTCAACATTGGAGGAGAGGGGGGTGTCCAGGCAGCATGACGCTAATGTTTGTGAGGAACTATTTTTCTGCCCTTTGAGACTAAATTTTGAATGAAAGTGCTAGCTTTATTAGATTTCTATGGAAAGCTTTAAGAAGAGCTTAGCTTCCCTTTGCCCTGGGAGCATTAATATTACTAGCTTATAAATAAGAAATAAACACTTACATTTGTTGTTGATTTCTCCCCCTAAGTTACTTACAAACTTTTATTTACTAGTTCGTCAGCCAAAGTGCACTTTAATACAGATCTAATTTTTTTTTAAAGTTTGGTTTTTGGCAGTATCCAGAATACACCTCTACAGACACAGTGGAGGCTTTTAAATAATAAAATGCAGCTGAATCATTTATTAGAAGACATAGAAGGCAGTTTGTGGTATAGCTTCAGTCTGCGCTCCTGAAAATCTTCCCAACAGTGCATTTAGTCATGCTTGCATAGGTGTTGAGCTGCAAACAACATTTTGCTTGCTTAAGCTTTAATACTTCATATCCGGATTTGGGAGTCAGTCCTATCGAGATCAATTGGGTGGAATCACAAGCAAATGTGTGCAAGATTATGGCCAGATGCTAAGTGTGCTTACGAGGTTCCATTCAGCCCAGTGAACCTTATGCTTTAGACTTCAGCTAGCAAGCGTGCGGATGTACCCCAATGCTCCTGTGTTCCAAAGGAATTGCAGTGCACACAGACCAGTTATCTTGATTGAATCGTAATACGTGGAAATGGAAAGTTATTGTAATACCCACATTACGTTTATGAGCAAACGTCTCATGACTCCGTGTCAGTGTTGCCAGTGTGTGCGCACCTCTTTTTCATTTGTTTCCACTATTTCTCTTCAGACCAATTCTGGTATTGCTAATTTCCTTTTCACAGTTTAAAGAAAAGAAAAAGAAAGTAGGAGGAAAGTTTCTACAGTGTGCCTTCTGACATCAATGTCAATAACATTAAACATAAACCCCTTTCACACTGTCTGGAAATACCGTATTGTCCCGAGTATAAGACGCACCTGATTATAAGACGCACCCTTAAAGTTTGGTGCTATTAAAAAAAATTAATTAAATCACTGGCATTAAATTGCAACAACCTGATTATAAGACGCACCCCTAGTTTAAAAACTTAAATTAGGAGAAAAAAGTGAGTCTTATACTCAGACCAATACAGTATATACAATGAACCCTTCAAGGGGAGGGGAACTTGCCCCAACTCCCAACTTACACATAACAAAGGTTATGCATCTACCAGTACATGCACCTGAGTATACTCTCTCCCTGTGACTGGGAGTGGACACCTACATTTTTCAGGGCTCCACATGTGGAGGCTTGGAACAGAGGAAGTAGGCTCAGTCCTGCTTCCCTTCCAACATGCATTCAGGATATGTACATCCAAACCATATTCTGATCTCTTTGATCATGTTCATTTTTTTCTCTTGTTCCTCTGTACTATCTTTTTCACTTGCAGGTTTCACAGGTTTTACAAAGGTTATGCATCTACCAGTACATGCACCTGAGTATACTCTCTCCCTGTGACTGGGAGTGGACACCTACATTTTTCAGGGCTCCACATGTGGAGGCTAGGAACAGAGGAAGTAGGCTCAGTCCTGCTTCCCTTCCAACATGCATTCAGGATATGTACATCCAAACCATATTCTGATCTCTTTGATCATGTTCATTTTTTTCTCTTGTTCCTCTGTACTATCTTTTTCACTTGCAGGTTTCACTTCCATCTGCTTCAGTTTGCATCTCTTTTGTTACTCTGCACATACATTTCTGTTTTTTTCATCGCTTCTTCTGATATGCTTGTAGTACTGTAGTTTTGCCCACTTTCCACTTGACTTCTCTTGTAATAACTTTTTCTGTCTCTTTATCCTATTAAAGTAGTGGAGCTTCTTTTATTTTCTCCATTAGTTTCTCATGCTTATTTCCAGTCTGTCCAGTCAATCTTCTTTAGTCTAAATGTTTTTGGTCCAGTTTTTGAGTGGATGGAATACAGTATTTGTTTCAGGCACTTGCTCCAGGTAAGTGTGTATATAGGATCATGGCCCTTAGACAGGAACTGAACACTAATGCCATTGACAGCGCAATCCGACTTAACTTTTGTGCCGATTTAACCAGCGGCGCAGCGAGAACGGGAGGCCCCAGAATGGAAAAGGGATTCAAATCCCCTCCAAAAGAGGAATTCAAAGGGGATTTTAATCCCTTTTCCGTTCTGGGGCCTCCCATTCTCGCTGCGCCGCTGGTTAAACCGGCACAAAAGTTAAGTCGGATTGCGCTGTGAGTTGCTTTGTAGCGGTGATCCAAAATGGGAAGAATAAGCAACAGGATCTGTCAGGATCTGGCTGACATTCTAACTATGAATTGTACATAGAACTAAAAATTATAGGCATGGAACTGGTGTGGCCAGGTGAGCAGATTTTGGCACCAGGCTTCAGTAGCAGATGATACCATGGCAGAAGAAGCAACCCAGAAAGAGTGAAGGTGGGCAGCAGACCTGGGCACCAGGCTTCTTCAGCAGCAGAATTTGCCATGGCAGAGGGGCAGCCATAGCAACCCAGAGAGAGTGAAGATAGCAGTAGGCAAGCTTTCACTTGGCATTTCCCAGCATTTTCATCCTTTTGCCTCCTCCTTTTATAGACTTGCAAATCTTTCCCCTTGCCACTGATTAGAGGGTTTTATGCAGAAAAAAGATCTATCAGAACATTGGACACTTTTGCTAAAATGTGTTAGTGCTGCTGCAGACTGGACAGCTTGCAATGTAAATCTTTCTTTTCCTGCTCTCTCTTGCCTGTCTTCCCTGATACCTCCATCTGACCAATTCCAATTGGGTTCCTAGGGGAAAAGCAAATGAATATATGACATTCAGAACTCATTTGTACCTCTGCCATTCATTTCTTTACTAGTAACAAATGAAACCATTTTTCTTTCATTCCTACGTGAATACACATGCCTAGCACACACAGAACCCCATGAGCACAAGTATCGCCATTAATTTCAGTGTCTGACTGTGTGTGCATCTGAGTGTGAAGTTGCTGTGCAGTAAATGGATGAGCACATGTGTGTTGTGCTATGGAGTAACCAGTGCTTTTCACAGTTCTGTCTCCTATATTTGAAGATATAAATAACTATAAATGATGGCTTCCCTTCTAAATATGAGTGGTTGTTTTTGTTAATTAAATGGTTAAACCACTGAACCATGAGCTGTTGATCAAAAGGTCAGCAGTTCGAATCCGCGACGGGGTGAGCTCTTGTTGCTTGGCCAGCTCCTGCCAACCTAGCAGTTCCAAAGCATGTTAATGCGAGTAGATAAATAGGTACCGCTTGCGGGAAGGTAAACAGCGCTCCGTGTTCCAGCTGCATGCTACGCGCTGCGGCAAGGAGAGTCATGCAGGCCACATGACCACGGAGGTGTCTTTGGACAACGCTGGCTCTTCGGTTTTGAAAGGGGGATGAGCACCACACCCTAGAGTCGGACACGACTGGACTTAATTGTCGGGGTCACCTTTACCTTTACCTATCTTAGATTTGCGAGAAACTTCCCTCTTCTTTCAGGATTCTTTAAAAAGATGCTTTTGATGAAGTTTTGTATTGTATATTTGTATAACATTACATTATCAATGTAAACTTATGCATTCAAATTTGAGATAGTTAATTCATCAAGCCATTGTAATGTGTAGTCTTAGAATGAGATTATGTTTCTGTAGGGACTGGGAACAATTAATCCACTTCCTAAGAAGTGCCTTAGGAAGTGGGCTTCAAAAGGAAGGCCTGCAGATGTACTTGAGACAATAGAAGAGAAGATTGTTGTTTGGGGGAAGGTCGGTTCCTGCCGTAGGAGCACACTACACAACACACTGCTCTATAAATGCTTAACGGAGCCTTTATCTTTTATTTTGCTAAAGGGCGTGCCAACCATTGGTCTGCAATCATTGGTGGATCTCACTCAAAGAACTATGTACTTTGGGAATATGGAGGATATGCAAGTGAAGGAGTTAAGCAGGTTGCAGAGCTGGGATCACCAGTAAAAATGGAAGAAGAAATTCGGCAACAGGTAATTGTAATTTAAAATGGTAATCTGTTAAGCAAGCAAAAGGCTGTCAGAAATATACCTGCCTAGAGCTGAAAGTATTTAACGAGGCAGATATGGAAAATCTTGCTAATCTTGTTGGATTCTCAAGGTATCTTCTACAAAAGCAATCAGAGTTTTCCTGGATAATAATTTTAATATTTAGCTCTATTATTGAATACTCAGTAAAGCCCATATTCTGATTCACTCTCTTCTTAATGAAACATTGAACCATAGACCTCATTTGGAGTATTGTCTTAGGATTCTTTTGTACTACACTCTTACTATGCATTTTTCTCAAATCAATGAAAATGTGTAAATGATCTGCAGCATCTGCAAAATACACAGCTGGCAACCAGTGTGGTGTATGTGTTGTTGCACTTTATACTATCCCAGCCTGCAGAGGGATCAGAGTTCTGGGTAGACATAAAAGATGTGGTAGTAGATGGTCTGAGTTTCTGGAGCAAGTTTCAAAAATAGCCAAGTTTATCCAAAGCAGGGCCTCAAACTCAATGGTGAAATCTTAAATCTCCCTTGCTGGCTACATAAGTCCTGGAACAATGGTACAAAAGTTGCTCCGACGTTCTGCAGGCCACGAGCACCAGGGCAAATGTCTGGAGGCTGCACATGGGTGATAGCAACCTGCTGAACCTCCATCCCATGCTGCCACTGATAAGTCAGCAGGGGGCAAATGGGGAAGATTGTGAGCGGTTTGGGGGCAGGGAGCAGGTCAAGCCTGGGTGGGAGAGGGCAGGATGGGAAGAATCTTGGCAACAGCAGTGCATGCCAAGATACTATCCCCCTTTTTCTGGCCTGACACACACTCCTTGACTGTCCTCAGACTTACACCAGCTAAAGACCTGGTGTGGGTCCAAAGAGACCCATTGGAGGTCAGGTGGCCTATGGGGAAGTATGAAAAACAGATTTTTACTTACCTGTCCCGGGCCAGCTGGTCACCTCCCTCATCACCATAACATGCAGCGTGCGCTCCATCAGCGGTGCTTGGTGCTATGAGCTAGCGAGGGAAAGGGCTGGACCCACTCTTATTGAAATGGTACTGAACTTCTGGGTACCTCTGTTGCTCCTTCGTTTTGTTTCTGCTTGTTTTGTTTCTGTTATGTGTTTTATTTTTTATGTGGTTTTTCTTGCATGCTACTCTGGTAGGTCTCCTGGAGGGCAGCTTAGAAATCTTTTAAATAAATAATACAACATGAAAACATGAAGATTCCCTCCATCTGTCAAGACATCTATGATCGCAGTGGCATAATTTTGCATTTTGTGGCAGGGTTAAAGTGAGATATCAAGAAAGATCGTTTACAAAAATAAAAATAAAGTGTCAGCATTATGAAACGGAAGAACAGAGAGATACATATGGCCATTGAAGACAATGCCTGACCCTCAGGGCTAAATTCTCACATTTGATATGCATACATGGGTCTTGTTATCTTCAAGAAGAGTTCTGTCTGTGATTCAAGCAGCAGAAATTTGTGCCCAGGAATATTCCCTCAGGCGCTACTAAGGTTTTGTGCTAAATGTGTCCTGAGCTAATACTTTCAGGCATGAATTTAAATGGGGATTCGTTTTCATATATCAAATGTGAAATGAATGAGTAATTGCATTCTCCTGGGCTCACTCACCCAAGTATGCTTGGCTAAGCAAGAAAAGTGTGTATATCCAGAGGGTAAAGCTTGGCCATGAGACTGAGATACCGTGTTGCCAATGTGATTTCTTTCAGTTCCCATAGAGGCATAATGGGTGCTGGCCATAGCTAGACAACACAGAAGATACGTGGCTGCTGCCGGAAGGCAAAATGTGTGATGTGATGATGACGTCATGTTCAGAGTTTTCCTGCTTCCACTGCCTTGCATTGACTGTCATGTTTTGTGTTAGGTTTTACCAGGGTAGTTGTGCATTCCCCATAGTTTAGTTCCAGCTTTAGACCTCATAGATTACACTTGGCGTTGTATAGGTCAGATGCGGAGACTGTCTCCAAGGGTGAAGACAGATGAGACACTATTTTGAGTGGCCACAACAAGTTATTCCCTGGCAGCGTGAACCCTACTTTACAACTGGTAGTACGGACATACTCATAAGAACATAAGATGGCCCTGCTGGTGATTGCCCACCATCACAGCCATAATGCAGTTGCCTCCCAAAGGCCAGCTGTGTTAGTCCTGTAGCACCTTAAAAGATTAACAAATTGAATCAACATCAGAGGAGCAATAGGCTCAGGTGAAACCATGCCATAAACTTGCAGAACTTGATTTTTCAGACCTCACTCTAAGACTGAAAAAATGTAAACATGTTCCGAGGCAGTGAAGGTGCTATCAAGCCATCATCTCCACCTCCTAAAATGTTGTCTGTCTTTGGCCTGATTTAGGGTAGATTCAGATCAATGTTTGAGGTAGTGAAACGGCCATGGGGTGTGCTTTTTTTTTTTTTTTAAACATTGTGTCTTTGGGAATATTTCTTCCATTCCAGTGATGTGATTACAGATCCTGTGAATGGAATGTATCTGAAATATGAAGTGAGCAGGAGACGGCCGATAAAATGTGATCTCACAGTTGAATGTGATATGTCAAATTCACACAAATCTGTCCCAAATCAGTGTTTAATTATACTTCTAAGTTGACCCCCTTTTTCTCATTTACTTGTAAAACAAATAAATTGCTGTCTAGAGGCTTGCTTAACTGCAGCCCCCACTCCCCAGGTTTGAATTAAATCAAACCTGCTCCGTTGCTTTTGATAACACTCAACTTTACTGAGTCTGTACCAACTCGAGATACGTAGCATTATCTTCTTATTTACATGTTTAAAATTTTTGCTTTGAACTTCTTGGGCTGAAGAAAATGTCTGGGAACTTAAAAGGTCACATGCAGCTCTTTGGAACTCAGTTATGTGTTTCACATTCTCTCCATGTTAAAAAAAGAAGAAGAAGAAGTTAGGTTTTATAACACCAGTCTAGAGCACCATACATACAGTGATGCACATTTGTTGGTCCTGCACATGTGTGTGTATCAATAGCGGAGTCAGCGATGGGGCGGTGGGCCCCCGGGCAACAGGCGAGGGGGAAAGCCCGCTGTGGTGGCGTTCAAATAACGGCCATGCGGCTTCCATGATTGGCCCACCTGCCCGCTTGGGCTCCTAGGAGCTCTATTCTGGAGAAAAAACGCCAGGGGGGATTTCTCGCTGCGATACAGCGGGGACGCTACCAGCGGGGGCGGGGCTTGTGCCGGTACATGCGGGGAGGCGCCGGAGAGGCTAGCTATACCTCTGGTGTGTATGTGCTCTTCTTGCATCTCTGGAACACTTTGCACACTCAGCATAATGTTTAAACCAGGTTGCTGGCAATTTGGTGTGCATCACTAGCACATCAGAGTGGCATGCTAAAGTTGCATTGTGAATGCAGTCGCAGAGCTGGCTCTAGGATTGAGGGAGCTCCCTGCAAGGTCACCTCTGGTGGACCCACTCCTGCCTGGGTTGGCCACTCTCCCCATACCATGGCAACAGACATGGATATTTTATTTATTCTCGGTGAGCCAGTAGCAGAAGCAACAAATTTCTAACTGCCACCTGCCATGTGCCCTCCCCCCCCCCCGGCCACAGTGCCTCGTGTACTGTCCCATATGGAGAATATGGGAGGCAGGACCTGCCCGTAAAACACTGTTATGGCTTCTGGCTTGCTGGGAATTAAAGAAACTCACATCTGCTGCCATGGGAAGGAGAGGGGGCCCATCCAGCCAGTGACTGGCTGTCAGTTGCTTAAGTCTGTCCTGGTGGCCAGGACAAGAATCACTAGTAGACCCACAGCCCAGTCCTATTGCGGATTGGGCTGTCGCTACAGAGCTGGCGCAGGTTCGAGGAAACCCATTGCGGGTCCCATTGCGGAATGGGAGGCTTACAGAGGGGTAGAACTTCAAAGGCTTACAGAGGGGTAGAACCCTTTCCCCTCCAAAGTCTCCCAATCCACCCTGCCCTCGGATATACCATGCCTGTTTTTGGCGTGGCTGCACCAGTTGGTAGGGGGAGAAAGGATAGGATTGGGCTCCCAATGAGGGTGCTGGGCCTCAGCAGCTGCCTAAAGTTGTCTTGTGCAGATGCTGGCCCTAGTGGCCTCCACAGAAGTAAGGGTTTTTAAAATATACCTCAGGTCATGCTTAAACTGGGCCTGAGGTAAGCGAGGCAGGGGGAGAACGCCATTCGCTGAGTGCCACACAGTGAGCTGAATGGATGAGCAGGGATTTACATTTTGGGGGCTTCATAGTTAGAGCCAGCATGTTTCTGTGAACACACTGGTTCTGTAAGAAAAAAGAAAGCAGTATTGAATCTAGAACTTAGAACATACATAGTAGTTTTCAAGTCAATACATAATATGCTGGGCTCATTACATGCTTCTTCTGACAGCCCACACACAATGTACATTGCTGCTGGGTCAGAAAAAACAAATCTCCATCTACCTGTAAAAAATGAAACTGTTCTTGATGATGTATATGTTAGATACTGTAGATTTTGGGGGGAGAGTATTTGTGTGGTTTGCACCAAGATGTAATTTATGGATATCAGATTGCCTCGATTGTATTTGAACTTGCTATGAATTTTCCTTTTGGGGGTGAAAAACCTTGATCCTGACTAATATGACTGCTTGCTGTTGGTTAAAGGTTAATGCCGTGTAAGATTATAAAAATAATTCATTACTGCTTCACCCTTTGATTGTGGCAGCTATTGATTGCTATATTCACTTTGCTTGTGTTCAGTCCGATACCTGACTTGAGTAAGCCTACTTCTGGCAATTAGCATTCTGTGCATTCCATTGCTTGTAACCTCTGGGTGTAACGGACTATTTGCTAAAACTCTAGGACAGTAACAGATTATGGTGGGGTTTTTAAACACTTGATGTAGTGCCATCCCCACTAGTGACCATAGGAGTTTGGATTTCATCCTCTTCCTCCAATGCATCCATATGGATGAATAGTCATACCCTTCCAGTATAATTACTGTAGAATGTAGACCATTTTTTTTATGTCTTACCAAGTTACCAAGAACTTGTTTCAACGGGATTATTTGTCACTAACAGAGTTTGCACAAGCCACCGCCAGACTCGGATATTACCTTTTCTGTTGACTGGGCTTGACCCGGCTGAAAGAGAAAAAGCAAGCCAGTAAGATGCCTGGCCCCTCCCTCCTCCTCCATTTGGTCCAAGAAGCATATAGAGAAGACGAGAGGCTGTGGCCTTCAATGTCACCATGGAAACGCACTATGCCACTGCCTCTCCGCCCACCCCAATATTCCCTGTTTTGGTTAAATACATTTAGAAGAAGGAGGTGGAAGGTTTTGCAGGATGACAGCAGGCGTGGCAAGATGTGAAGGGGAGAAAGGGGAGTGTCCACAGCAGGAGGAAGGTAGAAGTGGCACAGATGGTAACCTGAATTAAAAGGAGGGGGCAGCAAAGAGGACAAACTGCGTTAGGGATACGAGGAGGCTTGGGCTGGCACTGAAGATCTTCAACGCATTCTGGGGCAGAATCCAGTACTAGTATGTTAATTTCTGTTAGGTCCTGCTCATAACTTCTGTTCCAGAAAAGTTATATGAATAAATAGCCAGGCCATGCATAACATTTCCTCAATGCACTCATGAGTTCATTGAAGAATGTGTTTCCATAAACAGCTATAGTTGTGTTGGGATGCAACATATATTTACTTTGCATTAAGTCCAGTTGAGTTCACACAAGACAGAAGCCTCCGGGATGCTTTAAATGTGATTAAGTTCCTACACAGAAAACCTGTCACTACAGGAAAAAAGGTATGCACACTGCACATAGATGGTTGCCACACACTCCGATTTTATGGCTCATACCAGCAGTAGGATGTCCGCAATCAGTTACGGTACTTCACTGACAGCCCAATCCTATTGCCCCCCCCCACACACACACAATGGCAGCCGCTGCATCCTGTGCACAGGGGGTGGGCGGGACCGGGAAGCTTCTGCAGGGAAAGGGGATGTTTAATCCTCTTACCCCTGCGTAAGCCTCATGGCCCGAAGTAGCTCTCCTCACATCTACGCTAGCAGTATAAGTCTGAGGAGAGAAAAGGGGCAGGGAGGCTGCAGGGAAAGGGGATAGGATCTGGTGTGGGCCTTCCACAACAGAGCCTCCCCCTCCCGTGCCCCCGCTCCCCATTATGCCTCCTTCCCGCCCAGTTTTGCCCCCTCACCGCCCCGTTCTGCCCTCCCCCCACCTTCCCACCGGTGCGTCTCTGTCCTCTTGTCAGCACCCCTGGCAGCGTGCTGATCAGCGCATTGTCAGGAAGGCTTCTGTGACTAGCGCTGACTGCTCTACAGCAGTCAGCACCGGTGCGGGAGGTGCGCAGCCATCGGGCAGCACACTTAGGATTGGGCTCTGAGTGTGTGCAGAATGAAAGGGATGCATGTGCAGTCATCATACATGAAGTTCTACATGTGGTTTCTTTAATTTTTTTCTGATATTAAAACAAGCTATGAAGGAAAGTTTGAAACAGCCTATGACATGTTGTTATTGTACGTTTTAGGAGTCTAAAATTAGACACATTGAATTCTAAAGAGGCCAAAATATCAGAACAGTGGGAAGAGATAGTGCAATTCAACATTCCCTTTCACAGTGAAAATCAGTATTCTCTCAAAATGTTCACTCTATTTTTGACCAGCATTCTCAGAGTAACAGGTGCAACACTGACATTTGTTGGACTCTCATTGGTTCGCCTTGTGGAACTTTGTTGATTACTGAATGAGCTATATTTACAGAACTGAGCACAGTATTGTTGCAAAGAACTGGAAGGAATTTAAATCCAGCTGTAACTAAACGATAGCCAAATGTTTTAAAATTAGAAACGTCTCATATGTATAACTCTGTGTTTGCCAAAATCTTGTTTCATAGTTATTTTCAACCCACCAAGGTAATATGGTTAACTTATAATAGTTATGATGGCCTGTATGTAGTTTTCATGAAGTATCATAACTTTTTATATAGTTTAAGAATCTGTAGTAGATTTGTAATCATAATTTTTACAGTTTCGTGGGGGGGACTATACTTGTGACTTAAAATCCAATTTCAGTGAAAATCCCAGCTTGCCCTAAGACAGGATATTCAGGCTACCTTATTATTATTTACAGTATTTATATACCCTTTTCAACAAAAAGTTCACAAAGCGGTTTACAGACAAAATCAAATGATTAAACGGCCTTAGAAGCAGAAGTACAGAGATGGTGCTATTCTCAAGACAATATATGCCAAAAACTTCATTGTTTTTTAAAAATGGGTACTATTTGGATCATCAGTGGTTGTTTGGGAATACTAATGAATCCAGCCTTGCTCCTGGATGTCCTAGAGATGGTGGCCTGGAGTGCTTTTACCCAGCTTCAGCTGGTGTGCCACCTGCATCTTTTTCTGTCTCAGGCCTACTTGGCTTTGGCGATCCATGCCAAGTCACCACTTGTTTAGATTACTGCAATGTGCTTTACATGGGAGTGCCCTTGAAGACCCTTCCAGAATGTCAACTGGTACAGAATGCAGCCACAAAGGTTCCAACAGTGAGGTAGTATGATCATGTAGCACCTCTGTTTTTCTAACTGTACTGGCTGCCAATTTTGCTTCCAGGTATGATTTAATTGCTAATTAGGACATTGACGCGTGGTAATCTGAAGCATGGTGAGGCGAACGCCAGAGAGAGAGAGAGAGAGAGAGAGAGAGAGAGAGAGAGAGCTGGATTGTGAAAGAAACATCTAGAATGAAAGGTTCTACGAAAAATTAGAACATTATTGCATTGTAAAAACCCTTTGGGGTTTAGAAAAGCCTGCCCATGTAAACCGCCTTTGAATTAAAGTCGGAGGAGAAATCCAATGACCAAAGAAAAGGCGGTATATAAATACTGGTTGTTTATTATTATTATTATTATTATTATTATTATTAATAATAATAATAATAATAATATTTTTTGTCTTGTTTTAATACTCCCTCTACTCAATTTTAGTGGATGTCCCCTAGTTCTAGTGTTGTGTGAGAGGGAAAAGAACTTCTCTCTATCCACTCTCTCCATTCCTTGCATAATTTTATACGTCTCAATCATGTCCCCCCTCACCCGCCTTTTTTCTAGACTGAAGAGCCCCAAACGCTGTAGCCTTTCCTCATAAGGGAGATTCCCCAGCCCACTAATCATTTTGGTCGCTCTCTTCTGCACCTTTTCCAGTTCCATTATATCCTTTTTGAGATGCGGAGACCAGAACTGGACGCGATACTCCAGATGTGGCCTTACCATCGATTTGTACAAGGGCATAATAATATTGGCCATTTTATTCTCAATCCCTTTTCTAATGATCCCAAGCATGGAATTGGCCTTCTTCACAGCCATCGCACACTGGGTCAACACTTTCATCGACCTGTCCACCAGCACCCCAAGATCTCTCTCGTGATCCGTCACAGACAGCTCAGAACCCATTAGCGTATATGTGATGTTTTGATTTCTTGCCCCAATGTGCATCACTTTACATTTACTTACATTGAAGCGCATCTGCCATTTTGCTGCTCATTCTCCCATTTTGGAGAGATCCTTCTGGAGCCCTTCACAATCCCTGCTGGTCTTCACCACCCGGAAAAGTTTAGTGTCGTCCGCAAACTTAGCCACCTCGCTGCTTATCCCCAACTTGAGGTCATTTATGAACAAGTTGAAAAGCACCAGTCCCAAGACCGATCCTTGGGGCACACCGCTTTTCACCTCTCGCCATTGTGAGAATTGCCCATTGACACCCACTCTCTGTTAACTAGTCTTCAACCAGTTCCTAATCCATAGGAGGACTTGCCCCCTTATTCCCTGACTATGGAGTTTTTTCAGGAACTAAACTCGCATCTTGGCACTTCTTCCCAATGAGTCACTGACTCCCAGGGAGGCACTCACTGCTCGTGGAAAGGAGGCATTCGCAAGCAGGCCTTCGTTTTATACCCTGATTTAGGTCCTCCCCCTGCTTTTCTGGTTGGCTGATTGAGACTGGGGTGACCTGCTAGGATTAGCGGGATAATAGCTAGCTGTTAGCTGTCTGGGAATGTGCCCTTCCTAGATTCCATGCTCTCTTAATTTAAAACCGACCTTTGGACTGGACTGTATTTAAACCCACAGTTTGTCTTTAAGTTGAAACTAAACTCAGCTAAACTACACTTTTAAGTTTAAATCAAACCCAAGCCTAACTGGTTTTGGTTTAACTGAGCCGAACTAGCTTTGGAGTCTTTACTTACAGTTTAAGGCAGGATTTAAACACTATAGGCTAAATCCTGTGTAAAGTCTAAACCAGCGTCTCTCAACCTTTTCCCACCTGCATACCCCCTCCCCTAGCCCCCCAAGCACCCTCCGATTCCCCCCAAGTCCCGCGTACCCCTCCCCAAAAGTGCACCCCCCTAAAGAGGGGAAAAGTGCTTTTTTCTGGCCATGCAGTGCTTCCGAGCCCGCTCAGAAGCGCCGCATGGATGGAATCGTCCCCCGTTGCTGTCCCTTACCTTTTTTTCAGCCATGCGGCGCTTCTGAGCGGGTCCTCCGGCTCGTGCTGCATCTTGCATACCCCCAGCCAGTGGCCCGCGTACCCCCAGGGGTACGTGTACCACAGGTTGAGAACCTCTGGTCTAAACCCTAAAGTTTGCTTTCCTCCCTTCTTTTAGCATCCTCAGTTTTGTTTTCCAAGCAGTTGCCACTGCTGCGCTTTTGAACCCTAGAGGCCAGTCCAGACCTGAGACCAGAGCACCAGTGGCACCACCAGAGATGGATGAGGCCAACTCCAGACATCCCACCAGCAGCTTGCCTTGTGCATTGATTGAAGAGCTGCAAACTGAAATGCAGACTCCTCAGCTTTGATCGCTGACAGGCTTGGTCCACCTCCCTTTTCCAAAGAATGCTGTGAACTGGGCTTCATGCTGTGCACTTTTGTCTGGGAGGAGTCCGACTGTCAAATCACATTTCTTGCTAAACTTTTCCTGACAACTTTAGGTAGCAGCAGCGACACTGAGAAATTTCAGTTAAACCGTTAGATTTCTGATATGTACACGAGGTCAATTAACGTGCCTCATCTCTGCGATTATAGCTTATAAACAAACAAAGTCTGATCGAAGACTGTTATAACCGGTTACGATATACACAAAACGAATCATCTCCGGGATTCAGGTTATAAGATGGCTTTATAAAATGTAAAGACTGTATAATACTGATGAATTCAAAAGTCAATTAAAACACATATGTGTATAAATACCTTTAGAATTTTACAATAAAATACAATAAAACATTTTAAAAAGGCTGCTTTCGCATGACGTTTCGTTCATTTCCCATGAACTTTATCAAATGCAACCCTGCCTCAGTAGACAGGAAGATGGAAATGGAATCCCCATCGCACAAATGTCTTTTGGAACGGAAGCTCTGCATCTACTGGGACATGACCCCAGGTAACCCTATCTATGCTGCCCCTGGTGGTAACCTAGATGATAGCAGCCAGGGTACAAAAACTATTCAAATGGCTTACTATTCTTGCTTAATACAGGGGTCCAAATTTTATTAATAAAGGACAACTCCTGCTGGTGGTTAAGAACATGGGACCCATGCTTGAATATTTCTATGGCTTCCAAACTTAGCCTAGCCCTATAATTGTTTTCATTACACAACTTGACAGTATTGTCAAATCTGATCTCGTGTCCTGACTCCTCTTTATGTTGAGCCAGGGCAGATTTCTCATTCTGTCCCAATCTGCACGCACGCTCATGCTCTTTTATTCTGGTACTAATAAAATGTTTCGTAGTCCCCACATACACCTTCCCACAACTACATGGCACCCTGTATATGCCTGGGGTGCTCAAAGGGGGTCTGGGGTCTTTAGGGTTCCTTAAAAGTTGACTAATTTTATTCGTTGGTTTAAAAATTGTTTTAAAATTATATTTCCCCATTATTCTACCAATTTTATCAGTAGTCCCTTTCACATATGGCAGGTACACCGGGGGCCTGATTTCTTCATCTGTTAGTTCCTTCACCACTTTCCCATTCTGTTTAATATACATTTGTTTTTCCCAGGCTCTACTGATTTGAGACTCCGTATATCCATTATTTAATAGTGATTCCGTTACCTTTATTTTTTCCTGCTGTAAAGATGCTGGATCACATAAGTTAAGAGCCCTGTACATGAGTGAAGTCATGACAGAGTTCTTCTGCCTGGGGTGGTAGTTAGATGTATTATCCAGGTATCGCCCCGTGTGTGGGGGTTTGCGATATACTGAGCATGCACATTTTAGATCCTCTTTTCTAGAAATTAAAACATCTAAAAAGGGCAAAACTCCATCCACTTCCAGTTCCATAGTAAACTGGATAGCAGGAGAATGTCCATTCAGATGATTTAAAAAATCCTCCAATTCTGTATCCCTATACTCCCAAATGCACAAAATATCATCGACATAGCGTAACCATAAGTCTGGTTTCAATTTTGCAGTGTTCAAAACCTCTTGTTCAAATTTTTCCATGAAGAGATTGGCGGCCACAGGGCTCAAAGGATTCTCCATGGCGACCCCATCATATTGTTCGCGGAAAGTCCTGTTCCAGACGAAGTATGTCGAAGTCAGGCAATGCTGAAATAATTTTGTCAGACCTTCTGGCATTATTCCTTTGATAATGTCCAAGGTCTCCCATAAGAGGACCTTGGTAAAAAAGGATACCACATCAAAACTTATTAGTCTGGATTGTGGAGTTAAAAACACATACTTTAATTTCTCAACCAGATCATATGAATTCTTTTTAGTAGATGCAGAGCTTCCGTTCCAAATGACAGTTTGTGTGATGGGGATTCCATTTACATCTTCCTGTCTACTGAGGCAGGGTTGCATTTGATAAAGTTCATGGGAAATGAACAAAACGTCATGCGAAAGCCGCCTTTTTAAAATGTTTTATTGTATTTTATTGTAAAATTCTAAAGGTATTTATACACATATGTGTTTTAATTGACTTTTGTATTCATCAGTATTATACAGTCTTCACATTTTATAAAGCCATCTTATAACCTGAATCCCGGAGATGATTCGTTCTGTGTATAAACAAAGTCTGGTAAAGAAATGCTGTAAGTTAGTTCATCCTGACACTTTTCATCTTCAGAGCCTCTCCATTCTGTTTACTTTTGTTTTCAGGCCAGTCTGAATTATTTAAAATTAACTGGAAGCAAAATGAATCTGGCAGAAAACAGTTGTGGGATTTGAGATGGATCATTGCGTGCGCAATTTATAATGATGTCATAAGAAAGGCCAAAACAGAGATCAAAAAATCCCTGCACATTTACATTTTGAAATGTGGCACGTTCTTAAAATGATCTAGTTTTTACACTGGTATATGCCATCTCCCTTATAGAAAAGAGTTCATAACCGAACCGGTTTCAATTTGTTTCCACCAGTCTCCTTTGGGGGGCCCACAGTAGAGACGTGGCCCTTGGAAAGAAAAAGCTGCCCACTCAATTGTTAAGAAGGGCGGAGCACTGGGAACACTGGATGATGTAGGTGGGGTGAAGTAGACAGGCAAAAGCAGCTGCCTGGTCTAGAGTCACACCATTGGTCTTTTTAACCAGTACCACCACTGCAAGGGACAGCGGATTGCCCAAGCCTTCCACCTCTTATGTAGACATTCTAACTGCATGCTTAGATGTACAGAATTTCTGATATCCCATTTGGAATTGATTCCTCACAGACGTGGCAAGATAGCCACAGATCTGCTGCTGGAGATCACTTACTATACGTCAGTGAGGATACGTCTACTGAGTGGAAACCTTGTGTTCGAATGTGACTGATTGGTTTCTCGAAACTGTCACCACACTTTCCCAGTCATGAGAATTAATTTAAAAATGCCAGTAACCACGCATGTTTATTTTTTCCTTTACTTATCTGAAGCAAAGTATATGCGGGGAAACGTTAGCAAACTGAGAGGAGGAGCAGGGCTGTGTTCCAGGAGCAGGATTTGACCATTGTTCCTCAGATCACAGCATCCAGACTCACCAAGTCTGGGAAGAGACCACAGCAGCGGGAAGGCTGCTATTTCTCATTTCTGTAATTCTCAGTTACCGTGGTCTGGATGAATTAAGTTGCCAGCAATGGCCCAGGTATGTAGCTACAGGGTGATTGGTGCTTTCCCAATGCAATTGTGCGGGGACTTATGGAGTCAATGTGGATTCTGTAGTGGTTGTGCCCTAGTTGCTGCATTCCACGTTCTCGAGTGCGGCTTCAGTTGGTTTGTGTTTACATGTGCCTATTATGCATTTTATCTCCTGTGGGCCTACACAAGGGATACTCACATGTGGCACCAATCGCGTGAGAGTGACTCAAATGCAACCTTGCAGCACAACCCTATGCATGTTATATCTCAGAATTCACTTCCACGTTTACTGGACTGCAGGCTTCTTTAGTCAGCTGCATCGGTGGACTGTTTCCCTGCTCCCCAGTGTTTTCTGGAACCCTCGTCTCCAGTCTGTCTACTATTCTTTCTGCTTCCTTGCTACTTCATATCTTCTTTGCCACATCCTGTGGAGGGTTTTCTTTTTGCCAGCACAGTCTAAAATATTAATATGAAGATTAAACTTCCAAAATATGCTGCTGTTTAGAGCTCCAGGCCTGCTTTCAGTCATTTTGGGCTGTAAAGAAATTCGGTGCCAGACAAGAGCAAACCACAAGGCTCATTTTGAGAAGAGCTGCCCCTCTAAAAAGAAACATTTCCTTCATTGCAATAACTGCTGACATTTCCTGTTGTATACCATTTTATCTACTAGATTTTCCCTACCACCCAAATGGTAGAACTCCATACGGTTTCCTTTATTTATTAATCTGGTGTCAGTAATACAAAGAGCCAAGTTACATTCCTGCCAAAAATTATCCTTCTCTTATACGAATGGGAAAAACAGAAGGGCTTAACCTTTCTATCCTGAGTTTTATTGTGGCAGGCTTATATATGCAGCAAAGCAACTGCATCTTCCAATCAATAAACTAAAAATTGGTTCAGTGGTTGCTGTAGTCTGTAATTAAGGAGGTCTGTGTAACCTGAGAGAATCCATGTTTTGGCTAAACAGCAACAAAACAGCTAATCATTTGGAATCCTCCTTTGTGAAAGACTAGAGGTATATAATTTACATTGCTGATGCAGAGGCCAGTTGATAAAGGCTAGAACTGTCTTTTGATGCAGCAAATGCTCTGTTTCCATTTTTACCTACAGATAAGGTTTTTCGGGGGTGGTGGTGGCGGCTCCACTAAAATATGTACTTTTGTGATATGCAAAAGTCACACAAAAGGATTAAATGCATTTGCTCCCAGGTAGCTGAATACTAGCAGCTTCCACCAAAGTCAATGGCAATAGAAGGCACTCTGTATTTACCCACTTACCTGCGTAAAAATAGAAATTACCATATTAGGTGCAGACTGTAACACAAGCTAAAAAGAGAAGATACATAGGTTCTGCCTCCACTGAAATGTCTCCCACTCCTCATATCGCACTTGACTTAAGCATCAAAGAGGAAGTTCAGAAGATTATTTCTAACATAATATGAAAAACCCTGTGCTCACTTTGCAACATGGGCAGGGCACAAAGACAAGCCTAGATCATCCCTGCTATAGTGTCCCTGTGCTATGCATATGGGCAGGAGACTAGTGCATGTTCTGCTCAAGGCCCGTGCGGTATGTACTATGCGTTGAGTGCATTCCTTTCTCCCAGAGCCCTAGGTGAATATGTCAGGTTCAATGAGGAAGCAAAGCAGGAATATAAGGACTGCTAACCTAGGAATTGATAGGGATCTTAAATGGAACCAATAAAGAAAGAGATGAAGGTGAGATGGTGTGATTGTATCAGCTGTGTTAGGAAGATGCGAGTTTAATTGACTCAGAAGGAGAGAGATAGCAGGAGAGAAAGTCAGCTAGGAGTAGTTTAAACCAGAATTGGGAAGGGGTGGGATCAGAGGTGTCACTAGATGCGCGTCACCCCAGAGCGGGGCGCGCGTGTCACCCTAGTGACGCCTCCCCCCAACACCCCCCCTTTTAAAATCTTTGGCGTGGCCATAGGCCGTGTCGTGATTTTGGGGGGCGCCCCGATGGGGCAGCCGCTCCGGGTGCCCCTTCAATGGTTGCAGCCGGCTCGGGGACATCTTCCCCGGCTGGCTGCCCAGGGCCTTCTGAGGAAGGCCCACTGTGCGAACGTTATTTATAACGTTCTTTTGCACATGCACAGACTGTTGCTGAGGAAAAAGGGTAGCCCTTTTCCCTCAGCAACAGTCTGCGCATGTGCAAAAGAACGTTATAAATAACGTTCGCGCAGCGGGCCTTCCTCAGAAGGCCCAGGAGCGCGGGCTGGGAGGATGCTCCGAGGCCTTCTCCCGGCCTCGGAGGCCTCCCGGGTGACGCGCGCAATGGAAGGTGATGCGCTCCGCCCTGCCCGCCACGCTACAGTGACGCCTCTGGGTGGGATTTAAAGAAAATGGTGACTCTCGTACACAGACCTACCAATAAAGGTTACTTATGTTTTAAGTACTGTAGTTAATTGTGTAATAACATAAAGGTGTAGGAAATACAGTTCTGCATTTGTTCCACTACAAAGAAGATATCAGATTTCCACTAGCCCATTAAGAAATGTAACAGCTCACACTTTCCATATGCTGTTATGTAAAGTACCCTTCTGTAGAATAGGTTTAGACCTAGATTCTCTTGGATCTATAGACAATCTTCCACTGTAAGAGAGTTTTCAGAGACAGACTTTCCAAAATGCAGCTTGTGTCACTAAACTATGTATGTATTTGTGTGACTCCACAAATGCATGATGTATGTGATCACATGTGCCTGTGTTTCCCCTGAACATACTACTCCTATGTTACCATTCTCACAGATATATTTGGACACCTAAGCAAAATTTAACCTTGCAGTTGTATTATTTCAATCTGATCACATTTGGCAATACCAGTGCCATTAGTTCCAGAAAATACAAAGAAGTCTAGACTGTCTGGAAGCAGTGCCTGAGCTTGTCAAAACATTTGTAAACCTTAATAAGCACTTGGCCTATGCAGGTCTTCTGTTCTCGGTGTACAATAAAAGATGAAATCCATTTACTTTGCTATCATTTGTTATTTTGTCTGAAAGTGTGCCATCAACAAGCTGTTGAGTTTATTAGAAAGTCAGGAACATCTTAAACACATACAAATGTTTGCACAAAAGGGATGTACCAAGCTATACAGCACTCTGTTGAACATTGTTTCACAATTGTGGGCAAGTTTTAAATAACGCTATGTTAAAAGTTCAGGTTGAACATTTTTTGGCAGGATACTTCTGCCTCATCACATAGTTCTCTGATACAGATGTTGTCTACTCATGCTGCATTATTTTCAATGGGATGTGCATGTTTATATTCTTCCACATCCACATTCTGTGTCAACTAGTAAACTACACATGACTGGGTCAAGGTGAGGCAGCATCCACCTAGTTGCCTTGCTTACTGGGGTGCATTTCCCCTTCCACCCAACACATTCACTCACTTTCAAAAAAGCAGATGTTTACAAATGTTTCAACATATGTTGATGTTGAAGCTCATCACTTCTTAGAAAATGTCCAAAAAGTGAAAGCCAGGAAGTACAGGGGGGCACTGGTATCCACGGATTCCTCAACTATTTCAATTATCCACGGTTGAGGAATCCCCCCCGCACCCTCCACAGCCCCCTCTGCACTTACTTTTAGCAGAAACCTCCGTTCTTCTCTTCAAAAGTTCCGAGTTTCCATCTGTTTTAGGCCTGAGCAACTAGACTTAGGTGATAGCTAGAGTCTCAGCAAGGTTGCAGAGACTCTAGCTATTAACTAAGTCTAGTTGCTCAGGCCTAAAACAGATGGAAACTCGGAACTTTTGAAGAGAAAGAACGGAGGTTTCTGCTAAAAGTAAGTGCCTAGGGGAGCTGTGGAGGGCACGGGGGGGTCGCGCTCCCCCCGCACTTACTTTTAACGGAGAAAGCTCCGTTTTTTTCTTCAAAAGCCTTTGCTGTAGGCCTTACCACCAACAAGTCTTCAGTGCTAGAAAGTCTCAGCAACCTCTCAGCAAGGTTGCTGAGACACTCTAGCACCGAAGACTTGTTGGTAAGAAGGCCTACAGCAAAGGCTTTTGAAGAAAAAAAAACACAGAGCTTTCTCCGTTAAAAGTAAGTGTGGGGGGGTAGCGCAGGCCCGTGGGGGTTGCGCAGGCCCGCGGGGGGGTTGGCCCCCCCTGAAAACCACGGAAATGGGCGTGCGCCCATTTCCGCGGTTTCAGGTATCCACGGTGGGGGCTGGAACGTATCCCCCGTGGATACCAGGGTCCCCCTGTAATCAGTTACAATTTCAACATCTATGAGAACATCCACCAGGCTTAAAAAGTCAACTCGTGGTGCTTTTGCCATATTTACCGTATTTATTGGCGTATAAGACGCACTTTTTTGTCTAAATTTGTGACCCAAAATAGTACGGTGCGTCTTATACGCCAATACTAAAAAAGATCCCTCCCCCCCACCCGTTTTAAAGATTTTTCGGGCTTACCACGTTTTTCCGGAGCCGGAGAGCTCCCTTGTGCTTTCTTCCCTGACTAATCTATCCGATCTACAGCTGTTTGTCGGGTTTAATTTATGCACGTGCATAAGTTGAGCTTCTCAGCAGCCAGCAGAGGGCGCTGTGCTCCTCAGTTCAGTTCAGCTGAGCTGCAGAGGGTGTGGTCTTCCCAGCTCAACTGGATGGTGAATTAATGCAGCTTGGGTAAGCTTCTGCACTGGGCCTAGTTGGGGAGGCTTTGGAAACTGTGCATAGGTGGGGTGGGGTGGGGTGGGGTGGGGTAAGAGTTGAGTCTGGTGTTTTTTTTTGTACTTTTATGTTGTTTACTTTGGAAACTGCATGGGTGGGGTGGGGGAAAGAGTTGAGTCTGGGTTTTTTTGTACTTTTATGTTTACTTTGGAAACTGTGCATGGGTGGGGTGGGGTGGAGTGGGGGAAAAGAGTTGAGTCTGGGGTTTTTTGTACTTGGGGTAAATGTTTTTTTACTTTGGAAACTGTGCATGGGTGGGTTGGGGGGAAAAGTTGAGTCTGGGGTTTTTTTTTTACTTGGGATTTATGTTCTGGTGCATTTTGTTCATGTGTCTTATTGCTGTGTGTTTTAAAAGAGATCCTGGTATTTTTGTGCAATTTAGGTAAATTAGCTAATTAAGCAGCCAAGCGGTAAGTGGCCAAGTGGCCCAAAATGCTTTAAATCTTTTTTTTCTTGAAACCCAGGGTCAAAAGGAAGGTGCGTCTTATACGCCAGTGCGTCTTATACGCCGATAAATACGGTAAATACCATATGAAGACTGGATTTATTCCCTTAAGATCATTTCATCATTGCAACTGCCCGCTAGTCAACATGGTTGCCTCCAAAATAGAATATTTAATGTTCTATTAATTTTTAGAATAGAATTTTTATGTATTTTTAGAATATTTAGGCTACAAATTTGTATAGCCGTATTTTCTGTGTATGTTACTTTCCAATTCATGGACAGCCGGACATATCTATGCACCGTTACTATGTGCAGGAGTCAATCTTTGACACACCACAGCAAAGTCTTGGAAAATGACATTTGCAACTACAGAACATCAACTGCTGAATCCTGCACATGATAAGGGATGCACTTGGCTCGCTGATCTCAAACTCAGATGTACATAGGATTTTTAGGCAATTTTTGGCAGCGGGTGGCGCAGTGGGTTAAACCGCTGAACCTTAAGCTGTCGATCGAAAGGTCGGCAGTTCGATTCCCGTGACGGGGTGAGCGCTCGTTGCTTGGCCAGCTCCTGCCAACCTAGCAGTTCCAAAGCATGTCAATGCGAGTAGATAAATAGGTACCGCTTGCGGGAAGGTAAACAGTGCTCCGTGTTCCAGCTGCATGCTACGCGCTGCGGCAAGGAGAGTCATGCCGGCCACATGACCACGGAGGCGTCTTCGGACAACGCTGGCTCTTCGGCTTTGAAATGGAGATGAGCACCACACCCTAGAGTCGGACACGACTGGACTTAATTGTCAGGGGATACCTTTACCTATGCACCCAGTGGTTATGTAAATAGGTTTTATGAGAACATGACTCAAAAATGTGTATGGAAATCAACTCTTTGTATCCACAAATTAGAATGCAACACCACCAATCCATTTTGCCTGACAAAAGGAGTTCTGTGCCAATCCAGAATAAAGTATAAATTTGGAAGGGCCCAAAAGGCCATCTGATCCAAAACTCTATTGCAAGGCAGGAAGTCCATCCAGCTTCCCACAATTCAGTGCGAGAAATCCAGACCAGAGTGTACCGCAATCAGTAAACACTGCAGAAAGATGCTTACAGAGCAAATACTCCCAAGATCTAGCCAGGTTTTCCAGCAAATATAAAATTTCATATTTTGAAGCTCCCATGCAGAATGACAATGTTTTGTCAATACACTGACTGGAGACACGTTAATTACTCCATAGTCATTTGTCTTTATTTTGTAAACAAGCTCATTTGGACAGCAGCATGCCACAACAGTACTCTGAGCCATGAACATAATAATAATTGTTGATCAAGGCAACACTATTGGAATACTAGACACTACTTACACAAAACCTCTTCTTATTGCTTCAAAATGTCTGGCTGTTGGGATTCATCACAAAGCACTGCCATTTTGCGCTAGATCATGTTTCCTCAACCAGTGGTACTCATGGTACTTCGGCTGACTGCTGGTGCTACTCAGACCACTGGAACCCTGCCCCGATGCGGTGAACGTTGCGTTTTAGCTCCTGAGAGGCCCCTGCCTTTGACCAAGCTTCTTGTTGATAGGGGCCCTCCCACCTGCCCAGAACTTCCTACTTGCATCTTCTGGCCTCCAAAACGTAAAAACCCGGAAGTAACATGATTATGTCATTGCCAGTCACTTCCGGTGGTACACAGCAGGAGAGTGGCACCAGAGGTGGTACTCAGCTGGGAAGAGGTTGAGAACCCCTGCGCTATATTCACACTAGATTTTACGCTAAATTCTCAGTGGGAAAGACCTGGCCATAGTGATTCATGGGCTCCCTGTTTCTGTGCACCATGAAATGACAAATCTGAGCTTTGTGTGGGTCTTTCTGAACAGCGAAGTTGGAAGCATGAATTTCATGAGTGATGGCGGCTCTTTCAGTGCTGTGCTTTGGTGCGACATCCTTGTCACAGAAGTAAGTTTTGGACTAGAGTGAATCTATCGTTTTCGGCACTATGTTTATCATTTGCAGAATCGTTAGATGCATTAAGAATGAGCCCTGATCATGTCACAGATTGTTTTGCATCAGTGGAAAGCATGGTACTGCTCTTGTTCATACGGGCCAGAGGTTAATAGGAACAGAAGCAGGTGGTGTTTAACAGCATCTGAATGCATGGGCACAGAGTGCAGGCATAGTGTCCCACAGGGTAAAATAAAGGAACCAATAAATTAAAAGAAATGTTTTTCGATCCAGATCAGAATGTGCCGCAAACAGCAAGCATTGCAGACAGATGCTTACAGACTAAATACTCCGAGATCTGGCAAAGTTATCCAACAATAAACTTGAATGTTTTGAAGCTCCCATATAGAATGACAATGTGTTGTCAAAGGGCATCCCCACTATAAGTCTTCCAACTATATGTTTCCCTGTATTTAAGGCCTCCACTTTCTGAGAACCTGGACTTTAAAATTTCCCAACCTCCTCCCTTTACCTCATGCACACTCTTCTTTCTCCTCCTTGGAGCTTTAGAAAGGATACCCTGGGTTTTGCTGAATGTGCCTTCAGGCTCTTTGCTCCTCCAAGCTCCGAGGCAACACTGGATATTTATATTTCCCCGTTGCCGCACCTGTGTGCTCTTCTCTCTCCTCCTCCCACCTTCTGAGCTCTTAAAAGGACATGGTTCTCTACATAGTATTATAGTACTGTATTGTCAACGTTGGAATTCATGGTGTTTTGGCATTGTTGTCATCAGTAATTGGAATCGCAGGGAGAGTATCTTTCAGTGCGATCCTATGCATGTCTTGCCCAGAAGTAAACTCCACTAAGTTCAATAGAACTTACTCCCAGCTAAGTGTGTGCAGGATTGCAGCCTTTGTATCTTGCTGTCCCTGGATATTTGGATTTGCTGCTTATCCCTGGTAACCTCTATTTACAACCCCTGATTTCTTATGGAGGAAATTTCACCTTTATAAGTTGTGATGTTCAGGTTTTCCGGTCCCTAACCCCAACTTATAAAAGCAGATCTCCTGTATCCACAGTCGTTTGTCTTAAACTGTGTTTTTAAAACAAACCTTTTAAACATTGGTTATATTATATAAAGCTAGCTTGTGATTTTTAAAGGGTTGGTTGATGCTAGGGGGGGGGGGGGAACAACCACCACCTGTACACAGATACATGCCAGTTGTGTTGCATGTCAGGAGCTCTATGGAGCTCTTGGTGTCTTGAATTAAAGTATGCTATTAAGTTCTATGAAGATGTGAACTTTTAAAATATGAGGGTTTAAAAAAAAAACCCTAAAAACATCCTAGAAAGCCACCTGCCAAAACCACCTGCCTAAGTGTGTTGCCTTTTTTACAGGCTCCGCTCCTGAACAGCAGCAGACTGGCACACACAAATGTAGCAGCTGACGTTTTCCTACCATGGAGATAAGTGATGGAAAGAGTTTCACTTGGTACATTTCCGTCTGTCAGACTATTCTTGAAGCCATAGCAGCAGGACCGGTAAACCCTGCACATACCAAGAATGCACCTGTCCACATAAGCGAGGATTTTCTCTCACAAACAGAAAGCGCTTCCATTCACACAAGGGGGCGAGTGATTTTTCTCCATTTCCCCCTAACTCTGTAATCTGCTGTGCCCTAAGCAGTTCTGTTCGGGGCAGGGGGGGGGGAGGAGGCACACAATCTCCTGGAACAGATTTTTGCTGGGCGCAGAGGAAGCAGCAGAGAAGTGTGGGAAGCAGAGGAAGCTTGCTGTGCCAATGAAGCCGTGGGGCAGTTCACTCCTGCAAGCTTTCTTCTACAGGTGCTCCTTAGGGTATAAGCCTCTGCAAGTTTGTCTCTGACTGTTGCAGAAGTGTCAGGCTATGGTCAAACTCAGAGAGCGGCTGTGTCTGGAAGTACAATTCTGGCAAAGGACAAAAACAGCAAGTGGCAGGGAATAGGACTGAGATAGGCTAGAGAGTCCAGCAGTACATGAGGCTCACAGGGACCAGAGTCAGAAAGGCTGGTAGGCAGGGATGGGAAGCAGCCTTTGCTCACTTGCTCAAACTGAAGTAAGACCTCCTGCATTCCGATTGGCTCGTGGGGGGGGGGGGGTCAGCTGACTGTATTCATGGTGTAGGATCAGCTACCAGTGTTCAGGATGACATTGCAGCTGCGAAGTTATCCTTGATCCAGAGAGCCTCATCTGCCTGGCTTGATGAGGAACCAGAGCATGAGGGAAAAGGTGTCAGAGACCCACTACTGGGGGGGGGAGGGGACTGTTTGGGGCACATTTGCTTTGGCATGTTACAAGATGATAAGTTGTGTGTGCAGCTATCCCTCAGTAACAGATAAGCTGACCACCAAACTGCCACTAAGACACTAGTTAGTTATGTGATAAGAACATAAGAAGAGCCCTGTTGGATCAGGCCAACCACTTGTATCCTGTTGCCACTCCCTTGCACCTGGCACAAAGAAAACCTACTCCTATAACCAGGAGGTTGCTTATCCCCATCATGGCTTGTAAGCTGTGATGGACTTTTTCTCCATAAATCTGTCCAATCCCATTTTAAAGGCATCCAGGCCAGGTGCCATCACCACCTCCTGTGGCAAGGAGTTCCACAAACCAATTACACGCTGGGTAAAGAAAATATTTTCTTTTGTCTGTTTTAATACTCCCTCCACTCAATTTGACACTTTCATCGACCTGTCCACCAGCACCCCAAGATCTCTCTCCTGATCCGTCACAGACAGCTCAGAACCCATGAGCGTGTATGTGAAGTTTAGATTTCTTGCCCCAGTGTGCATCACTTTACACTTACTTACATTGAAGCGCATCTGCCATTTTGCTGCCCATTCTCCCAGTTTGGAGAGATCCTTCCGGAGTTCTTCACAGTCCCTGCTGGTCTTCACATATGAAGGGGGAGGGACGGAGGAGCACTGTCTGGGCATTTAGTTGTGTCTTGAGCAAGAGCATGTCTATTGTATCTGTGACACTGAAAAGCGTATTTATTTCAAGCATTTGGCTGTCAGAGCAAGCAAGCAAGCAGCCGGCAGACCTGTGCAGGACCCCCGTCCTGTCGACCAGTCTGCCACCTCCCACCAGCTGGCCACCTAAGCCGGCCACTTCACCCTGCCTGATGAGCAGGCCAGCCCTCTTAAGCCCGACCCACACTACATGAGCTCAGGCGCAGAAGCCTCTGCCTCTGTCTCTGCCTCTGCGCGCAGAGCTGGTCAGAAGGAGTGTCTTCCCGCCTGTTGTCCCTCCTGTTGTCCCGCCTTCTTAGAAAGCGCAGCAGTGATTGGTTAAGCACAAATGCCGTCCGATACACGAGAGAAGAGAGAGAGGGGCAGGAAGGAGAGAAAACTAACATAACAATTTGTGCCGGGAATAGAATTCATCTTGCTAACTTTTGTGAGAAGGAGAAATGGATTCATGAGAAATCGGAGACTCAAGTGAGTTCCGATTGATTGACAGCCCCTTTCATCCCGCCCTCTCATCCGATTGGTTGGCTGCAGTAGCTCCGCAAAGCAACCCCCTCAAAACATGGGCAAAGGACTTTATGTACGTGCCGGAAATCGGGAGATCGCATCAGCTCAGCTCGCCTTCGCAATGGTAACCAGACAGCTCCACACAGGTCGGCAAAGCGCCTAGCACGTCTGTGACGCGCCGGAATTCGTGCGGTGTGGGTCGGGCTTTAGGATAGAAGCTCTGCAAGAGATCCATCCTTACATTCCTGGGACACCGTTCTGCTAAATCGCAGGACTCCCTGAACGCAATGTACAGAGCTCAGTTAAAAGAATTTATATCACCAAATATCCATAAATAGACACGTTTGATGGTTTTCAGAAACACCTGGAGGCTGTCAAAATGTGTAATATTCTGCTTAAACCTTCTAACGTTCTTAGGCAGCATCTTCTAAATCCTCTTCTGTTTAGGCTTTGTTTATTGTGTGTAATGAATCCACTGGGCACATATTCTAGTACTGTTTCAGGGCGGAGAGTGTTCATCATTGTTTAATTTCATTTTTAATTTAATTTTCCAGGAGTGCCTTTTCCAATGGAACACAGTCAGGATTATTTCATTTGAAACGTTCTTTTGTGTGTGTGTGTGTGTGTGTGTGTGTGTGTGTGTGTGTGTGTGTGTGTGTGTGTGTGTGTGAGTGTGTGTTTTAAACTCTTGTTGAATAAATATTATTTCTGAAAAGATTGTTGTGTGCTTGCAGGTTTCATGCTAAAAAAAAAATTCAACACGCAGACACTGAAATAAAATAAGGTGTGAATGAATCTGAGAGAAATTATTTGCCTGAGGGATTAAAACAGATATAGGAATGAATACAGGATATTGTAATGTAAATGGATGGAGCATTTTCATTAACTTCTGAATATAATCTCATTGGATTTCCTTTGAAATGTATTAAAGGCAGTTTTATCTGTCCGCTGCCTTGTTCACACCTGGTTGGTTTTATTCCAGAAATTCTGGTTTTAGTCTCTAGACTCAATGAAGCTGCAACTCACAAGCCACTTAAATTATTTGAGTGCAAATATATGGGATTAAGCAGCTTCTGGATTGCTCTAACAGTGAAGGCTTTTCCTATGGGTTTTTACTCTTGAAGTACCACAACAGAAAGGAGCTGAATAGCTTCTGAAGCATGCGTTGCTGCAAGAAATAGAGATGACTGGAAAAAAGCTTTTCGACAGCTTGCTTTTGGGGATTGTGTTCCTCAGGGCTATAGTGACGAAAGTCGACTCAAGCTACAATCTTAGATGCTTACATGGGAGTAAGTCCCATTTAACTCAGTGGGGCTTACTTCTGCGTAGACATGTATAGGATTGCACTGTTAAGAGAGTTTACGTATATGTGGAATAAATCTGATGTTGAGCATCTCTTGTGCTCTTTATGTGAATGGGTTTTTTTAAAAGAAACTTTTTTTAATTAGCGTTGGGTGTTTTCCATGTGAAGTAGCAACAATTAAGAAAGCAATAATGTACATACAACTGAACAAAGAGGAAAACCAGGGTAGGTTTGCATGGAGGATGGACTCAGGTCATGGACAGAGGTGTAATAACTTTCAGGGGGGTAGCCATGTTCAACTGTAACAGCAAAACAACGAAGGGTCTCGTGGAATCTTCAAGACAAACACATTTATGAAGTGGACTGGCTTATGTGAAAATAAATTTGGTGCACGTCAAGGCGTCACAAGACTCTTTGTTATTATAAAGGTACTGAAGTCAAGTGGGGTCCAGATGTCAAGATACTTATCCATCAGACCTGACTGTTTGTAAGTTGCTTGTTAATAGGCTGCCAAGTCAGTGAAATTACTGATCCACTGCTGCGTTAACTGGGGGGTGTTCTGATCCTTCTTGGGCTGCAGAGTGAGTCTTTTTCCACCAACAGGGCACAAAGGATCCACCATCACTGCCTCCCCCAGCAAGGCCCCATGAATGTTTGATCATTGTCAATACAGAAGAGAGGTAATGTGTAATACAAATGAGTATCTTGGCCAATGTGAATGCTTGCTTTGTTTGTTTTACAGTCACCCATTCAGTACAAACCAATTCAGCAAGTTGTGAAAGTCCACTCTTTGTCCAGAGATTGTTGAAAGAATCAGGACAACGTTCCTTAAAATGTGTTGAAAGGACCACTAGCATTTTTGTTTAAGGGCGCAATGCTGGGGATCTATGGAATGGCAGAGCAAGAGCTCCGCCGTTCCAAGACGTCACAAAAGTGCTGTAAAGCATGTTTGCGACGCCTCAAGAGTAAGGGAGGCCGGCGCAAGGTCAGCCTCCCTCACTCCTTCACCGGACCGAGGATGCAGCCGCCGGAGGAAGGTAAGCTCTCCCGCCGGCGGCCGCGTGGGCAGTCCAGCGGACGCGGGAGGGGGGCCATTGGACTAGCCGGCCCGAGAGGGGGCGGGGGATGGCTCCCGCCATATCCCCGTCCCCACCGGCTAGGTCTTTACACGGCCTGCTCAAACTTCTGCCAGCTATTTAACTGGCGGAAATTCAAGGAGGCCTATTGGGCCGGCCCCGGTTTACACTCGGGGAAGGGGGCGAATGTCCCCTTCCCCGAGTAGACCTCTGGCCCGCCATCTGACAGGCAGCCTCGGGCTCGGGATCCGGCGGGCAGCCCTGAGCCGCCGGCCGGATCCTTACACAGGATTGCGCTGTGATGACACGGGAATTGTGATCACAAAGCCTGACATTCAACAACCTCTGAGTTCTAACCTGCCGCATGAATGACTTTCTCTAACTTTTTTTCCCCTGATATTAGAGCATCTCACATATAAGCAATGCAGTTATTGTCGTGCCCAGCAGTGAAAACGGAGCCTCATAAAAATTCATCACAGCACTAGTTTGGACTATTTTTTAATCATGATTATTCCTATTTTTTAAAGGTGGTTACTCCCCATTTGCTGCAGATTTCTCCATTACTAATGCAAACAGGTGGAGGGCAATTCCATCCTATTTACTTGAACAGACTACAGGGAGTGACTGGTAAATATTCACGAGCGCTAAAGCATTATTCAGTATACAGGGCTGATAAATCCCTAGATGACAGATTTCGAAATCCAGCCAAAGTCTGCTGTCTGAGATATCCCATTCTAGATAATGAAAGTATTTTTCTGCTTTTAGAAGGGGAACACGCAAGAACTGTTATTAGGTTCAGTAATAAGCATGATAGTAATAATAAATAATATAAATACATAGTGTTTGCCAGTAATACACCTACATTCATCTGAATGAATATATTGGACTGTCGCCATATTCATTCTCTCTGCTGTGACTCTGCAGAGGTATTCCACATGAGTGGTGAAAGCGGAAAGTCCAGAGTTAGGGGATTTACAAATAACTGGGCCATTGGGGAGATGCAAGATCTCAGTCTGCCAGTCTGCCCGCATTAAAAAAACACCCAGGCTTTTCTTCCAGGCCAAAGTGTAGCTCCCACAAAGATCCTCCCTCCCTGAAGGGAACGGGCCAGAGCTCAGGAGTACAGCAACTGGTTTACATGTAGGAGGTTCTGGGTCAATTTCTCACATCTTCTGGCAGGGCTGGGAATGATCATTATCTGAAACCTTGGAGAGCCCTTTCCAGAGACAATACTGATCTAGCTTAGCTAAACCAACAGCCTGACCCAATATAAAGCAGCTTCCTGTGTTTCAAATCTGAGTCTGGTTCTATCAGAATACAGTCAGACCTCGCTATCCGCGGGGGGGGGGAATCCGTTCCGGACACACACGCCCCGTGGATAGCGAGGATCCGCGGATACCAGGGTCCACCCATAAACCTTGTAAAAAAGAAAAAAGTCCCCAAATCGCCATTTTTACCTTTAAGAAGTCAAACCGCTGTGTTTTCAAGCCTCCATGGGGCTTCTGAAGCCTTAACGACCCACTTCCGAGTTGCGCGAAGGCTCTTCCCTCCTCCCAGCCTTGTCCCAGGGTGCATTCTGGGGATTGCCGTAAAAACAGTGATTTGGGGTTTTTTTGTTTGTTTTACAGGGTTTTTTACTTGGACCTCGCAGATCCAGAACCTGCAGTGAGTCAAACTTGCGGGTCCTGAATGCGGAATAAAAGGTTCCACTCTATACTCTTCCTTTCTCCCTTAAATCCCTTTTAGAACATACCTTTGAGACATCTTGAAAAGAGTTACCTAGATAAATATGGCAATCACAATTACGCACATTGCTTTTGTTTGTGATTCAGCTTTTTTTGGTAGCTGCTTTCTCTTCTTAGTTTTGTTGTTTTATATTTATTACAGTTGTTTTAAATTAGATTATGAGTCTGACCTGCCTCGTGGACCTGAAGTAGCAGAGAGGCAGGAGGAAAAATGGTTTTAAATAAAAAGCGGATTATTGTTTATGTGGGCTTGACCTTCTCCTCTTGTTAGGTCTGTAAAAGGGGATTTACCATAGTTAGAAAATATTGTAAATGCCCCGATATCAGTTTCAGCAGACATTGTACACTTTCAGGTTCATTTTAATATTTTTAAGCAACGTCTCGACAGAATAAGAAGAAAAACAAAAGAGGAAATAATAAGCATGATACAAAAGCATTCAGATTAATTTGAAGCCACCTCTGTCCTCTCACAATGTTCCTCTCCTCAGATACAGTATAGTGGGCCATGTGGCATATTCATCCAGCATTCCACAAGCGAAGAAAAGGAGAGGAGAGCATTGTAATGAAAAAAGCTTTTGTTCAGTACTAGTTCCATGTTCCAAGCACTCCTTGGCATAGATAAATGATAAGTACACCTCTCTGTCTCAAATATGCTTATTATTCCATTTATCATTCTTCAGTTCTTCTGAGTTTGAAATGATAATTCTGTATCAAAAAAAGAGGAAGGGGGGAAAAAAGGAAGTGTTCTGGGGACAATGTGCCATCAGCCTGTTTATCTGTCATTCTCCAGTATAAATATCCTTCTGTTGCTGAGTGGAGTAAAAGCAATGCAGTTCTAATTGGGCTTGATAGCTTTGAATGATATATCCATGGGGGGGGAATCATTCAGTGTCAGCCCAATCTTAGGGCTTACGGTGGCGGATCTCTTGATCAACAGGTGCAAATCCTCTTATGGCAATGTAAACGGTTTGCCGCTGTTGCATGCCGTGGGGCCGCCAACACAAATGGCCAGAAGCTTCTCCCATGTGCAAGCGGCTACTGGATGCTGCACCAGTACAGATAAGGTGGTGGTGGTGGGCAGCAGCGTGGGAAGGGCTGGTGCGGGGGCTGGTGCAGCACTACAGGCGGCGGAAAGCCTCGGAGAAGCCGTCCACTGCCTTCGCGCGGCTGTTTGAGTTGGTCCCCGCCTAACCCCCGAGGGACGTTTGGCTCCGGCTGACGTCACTCAGGGGTGGGCGGGGGCATCATCGCACGCTGCGGCTCCACCTCCTGGGGGCGTGGCTGTGCCGCTGGTGGTAGGTGCAGTTCATGGGTGGTTCAGGTGAGGTTCAGGAAGGGGAGTGGGCCAGACAGGGGAGGTTCGGGGATAGATCATGGTGGCAGAAAAGCATGTCAGGATCCTATCCCCATTTTTCCCACCCAGCACGCCTCCTGCCTCTCCTTGAACTTACACCAGCAAAATGGCTGGTGTAGATTTGAGGAGACCCATTGATAGTCAGCGGCCTGTGGAACAGTAAGTATAAAATATTTTATCTTGCCCTCCCCGGCTGCCTGATTGCTCCCCTATTGGATGCAATGTGTGCTCAAGCAGCACAGCTGCATTGTGTAATATGATGAGGGATAGGACTGGGGCATTTGTCACTTGCTCAGAAGGACATGACTTAATGCCCCACATACGAAGGAGCTTCCATTCTTTCCAATGCAGAGTGTTGCACATGAGCACAGAGTTTCCCTCCCTTCTGTTCCAGAGAACAAGGGATGCATATTGAATTCTGTTAGCACATCAGATTTTCCACATCTCATATATGATTTTAATGTATGGTTTTTGAAAATTAGTTTATTTCTTAGTATTTTTGAGGTAAATACATTTTATAGGAGGAAAAAAAAATCCACAGCTGTCAGTTATTCATATGACAGGAAAATTACTAGCAGGCTATCTGCCGACTGCCTGTCTGGCGGCTTCTTGCACAAAAGAATCATAGAATGTTTAAAACAAGAATCGTTTATTCATGGCAGAACAAAGGTCTTACATGAAACTTTTCCTGAGGAGGCAATAAATTGTATGAATAATCTCCAACAATATGTCATTAGTATCCCTCAATCCAAAACTTTAACCTAGGTAATTATGTATCACAATACATCAAAATCAGATTAGCATTTTCCATCTCCCATTATATAATAGCATTGTAATATCTGAGTCATGTTTGCTAACTCGGTCTTTAGGCATGCCAGTCATAATGAAATACTTATACAGTTGCGGCCAATATTAACACTGTTGTACAAATACTTTGGATCAGATTTAAGAAGATGATTAAGACTGAGCATGATGAAGGATAATGCCTCTGAAATTAATATAATCATGGCAGGCACACACGGTTTTCAAGTCAAAACAAGAATTGATTGGCTAGCAGTATTACTTCTGATTGGCCACTGTTGGAAACAGGATATTGAACTGGACGCCTTTTGTCTGATCCAGCACGACCTTTTTTTTATGTTCTTGTGCATTTATATGCTCTCAGCTCCAGAAGTATTTAAAGCAAACTTATTAACTCGAACTGTGGACCTCATGTGCTTTGAGGCATACATGGTGTACAACGGGTCTGTGCACACAGAGCATCCCCCAACATTAAATGGATTGGAGAAGCCCCTTCTGAACACTGGTTTTATGCATTTCTTCATCAGTGAACCTGCTGAGAAACTACACATTATGGGTTGTATGCAAAGAAGGTGAGCAGACGTAAGCTGTGGAAGAGGACTTTCCTGTCCTCTCCTCTCCACTGTAGTTTTGTCTAGTGTTTGAAAAGCAGTTCTTAAGGGTTGAGAAACATGTAGTTGTGTCATGGAGGCTGAAGTGGAAGGGAGGACACCACCAAATTGGACGGAGGCACCTTTTGCAAGAGAGAGCTCTTCTTATGCAAGTGGCTTCCTCCCCCCCCCCCCCAGTTTGGTGGATGTTTCCTTGCACTATATGCCATCCTTGTTGCTGATGGTCCCCTGACCCTCAGGAGTGATTAATCAGGGGCACAGGAGGCTGTAGTGCAGAGGAAGGGGCAGGAAATTCCCTTTTGGTGAGCTCCCTTCCACTTGTGCTTGTTTGAAAAAAAATCCCACATTGTTTGAAGTTCCGTGAACTGATCCGTTTTTTGACATCACTACTTTCTGTGGTTTGACAGCACGATCCTATGCATATTTACTCAGACCCACAGTAAAGCTTACTCCTTATTAAATGTGTTTAGGATTGTAACCTACAATTTCAATTTTCTCTGTAAGCCCATAAGAGTGACACTTACTGTTTCACCATTTTGATGGCAGCATTTATCAAGGTGACATTGCCGCCTTGATAAATACAGTACACATTTTCTCATGGTGTGTAATATCTTTTGGTATATGTGCATTTCTAACTAATTCTGAGGCTGCATTTCATAGCTAAATGTCCAGGAATATGTCTAAGGTAAAGGTAAAGGTGACCCCTGACAATTAAGTCCAGTCGTGTCCGACTCTAGGGTGTGGTGCTCATCCGCATTTCAAAGCCGAAGAGCCAACGTTGTCCAAAGACGCCTCCGTGGTCATGTGGCCGGTGTGACTCTCCTTGCCGTAGTGCATAGCATGCAGCTGGAACATGGAGCGCTGTTTACCTTCCCGCAAGCGGTACCTATTTATCTACTCGCATTAACATGCTTTGGAACTGCTAGGTTGGCAGGAGCTGGCCAAGCAAAGAGAGCTCAGCCCGTCGCGGATTCGAACTGCCGACCTTTCAATCGACAGCTCATGGTTCAGCGGTTTAACCCACTGCGCCACCCGCTGGCCATAGGAATATGTCTACCCTGCCAGAAATAAGTGTTACTTTCTCTCCAAGGCTGAGTTCTTGTTGTTGGACTTTATGTAAACTGTTGATTTAAGTTGCAGTTCTTTGTGGACCATAGTACAGTATAAAACTAGGGAAATTGTTGATTTGTTGAAACATGGCTACAGAACCAGTATTAATCCCTAGCCTGATTGACCCAACCATCTCAGCAGCCCTGGGCAAAGGGCTTCCTGGCCCAACAGTTGTACAGTATTTTAGTGGAATTTGACTACTTCACTGAGAACTCTGGTTCGACACATCAGCCCGCCTACCCTTGCACTTCTGAAAACCAGCCATTCACACCTTGTTTTATTTTGTAATCACTTTGAGTGAAATACTGTTTGTCAAATATGTCTTTGCACTGAATGGCACATATTACATTCAAGTCCTGCAGAGGGGAAAATAACACAATCAAACCCAGTACATTGTCTCCAAATGAAACTAATTTTTTTTAAAAAGCATCTCATGGTGGATTACATATTGTGATGCTTGCAACGTACGCAATAAATAGGGTGGAGCTGCCCAGCCCCACTTGCAGTCCTCTGTTTTACACAAACCGTTTTTAAGCTCCCTTCTTTTCATCCCTGGAAAAGCAACAATGGCATCCTTATTATAACATTTCAGTTTGTAGTGCTTTTGAAAGCAATCATTCTCAATCTCAGCACTGTTGCAATTAGGTATATGAACGGGTATCTGGGAAAATTTGATATCAGTGAGCAAAAAAGCACATGAAACTCCTATTATGTTCCTTAGCTGAGCATCAGTTATAAATGCTTCCTTTTGAAAAGTTAATGATGTGATTGCCACATTACTTTTAAGACAAAGTGAGAATATGCATAATGAGGATAGTCTAAATACAGCGACCTTTTTTAAAAGAAAAAAAAAATCTCTCTTTAAACTTTCCCATTGGCGATAGGATGCTTATTGAGCTTGTCACTTAGAGTAGATTACTGAGAACAAGAAAAGTATTTAAAAATATCAGTAATTGATGTACCACCATTTCCCCACAGCATTTCATCTTGTAAAACACATTCATCTTTTCTCCATTAAGATTAAACAGAATGGTCATTATATCATAAAGAAATAAAATATTCACTTCTCTACTTACTGCAAAAATGCAGCTATTATCTATCAAATATACAGATTAACTTTGCCTTCAGGTGGAATTTTAATGGCCTTTAAATATAGTGCCGAATCACTGCAACATGCAATAACAGAAGAAGAATTTTCTTCATTAGGGGAAATTATATCTTAATTATATGTGAACCCTAAGGGAGTTTTTGTTGTTCAATTCGTGCTTTTAGAAATGAAATATTTATATATCCTTCCATGATTTTCTGCATTCATGGTGCCCTTCAAAATGCAGGTTAAAAGCAGGGATATAATATTTCTTCTTTTAAAAAAAATAACTTAGGTGCAAAGTTGCTATAGAGTTTATTAAAACAGCAAATTGGATTGTATTTTGCAACTATGTTGAGATGAACTAACAGCAAAGAACTTTTCAGAGACCAAAAATAACATTGGGTAGTTTTTATACTTATGACTAAGAACCAAATGTGTATGCATTGCTACACCCTTGACAGTAATCCTCCAAAGGAGTACATGTGAAAGAAAAAGAATATATACAGTCAGAAATTTGTTTGCTGTGCCTTGCTGTAGTACTTGCCAATGCTGAAAAGGAAAGCTGCTTTTTGAATAAAGCAGTGGCTTGTCTCCTTGGCAACAGGAATTGCTGTTGCTGAAACAACAAGCAAAACTCATTTGGGGCTTGCAGGCTTCTCCCCACACATGAATATAGTGACTGCCAGCCTAGACGTTCTTCCAAGGATGATAATCTGCTTTCATAGGTAAAGGTGACCCCTGACAATTAAGTCCAGTCATGTCCAACTCTAGGGTGTGGTGCTCATCCCCATTTCAAAGCCCAAGAGCCAGCGTTGTCCGAAGACGCCTCCGTGGTCATGTGGCCGGCATGACTCTCCTTGCCGCAGCGCATAGCATGCGGCTGGAACACGGAGCGCTATTTACCTTCCTGCAAGCGTTCCTATTTATCTACTCGCATTAACATGCTTTGGAACTGCTAGGTTGGCAGGAGCTGGCCAAGCAACGAGAGCTCACCCTGTCGCGGATTCGAACTGCCGACATTTCGATCGACCTGCTTAAAAAAGGAAATATAATAGTAGTATATCTGTGTCAACAAATTATGATTAACAGAATGTGGTTGGTGGCAAACATAGGGTCCAATTTTATTCCCCCCCCCTTGCTGGTGCAGCAATGCTGAAAAAGAGCACACTGTATCCAGTCGGGGGGGGGGTCGGGAGGCTTCAGAGGGGAAAGGGCATTTAAATCCCCTTACTCCTCCATAAGCTTCCCGCTCCGCAATGGGTCTCCTTGTAGCTGCATCAGTTCTCTAGCTCTTTAGTCGGCACAAGTCTGAAGAGAGAAAGGGGTAGAGAGGCTGCAAAATGAGGGGATAGGATCTGGCATGCACCATTGCCACCGGATCCACCCCTTCCCTATTCCTCCCCTCCCCGTTTCACCCCCTCCCCACCACCATCACTGCCTCACCTGCTCCAGTGGTCACGGCGAGGATCAGGTGACGGACAGGGTGTGCTGCTGCCTCTTGTGGCAGCCATTTTGTGACAGCGGAACTCTGATAAACTGTCGCAAAGCGCTCCAGCCGGCAGCCCAGTCTGGGATAGGATTGGGCTCGCCATTTGTTAATATAGCTGAGTTTTCTAATGAAGCAGTCACAGAAAACCCTGAGTAGGATAGACATATCTGCAGAAAAGAGATAGCTATTTGGAGAAGCCAGTCCCGCCAGTACCATGTGAGGCCATGAGCACCATCACCCCAGTTCCTGCAACACCACTGAGTTTGCCCCAAGTGATAGGAACTGTTCCAGAGCAGCTCCGCAGAGAGGAAAATGGCACCCTCACTGCCATAGCAATGAGGACACTTTGTATGGAGGAGGGAGCAGGAGCCTGCGCAGAGTGCAGCCAGGGCTTTAAAACACTGGCTGCAGCCAATGATTATGGTAGAGGGTGGGCTCACTGAGGGCTGGTTGGACATGAGGCAGAGGGGCAGGCACCCCATGAAGAGCCCAGGGAAGCTGCCTGGATTTCCAGAGGAGGAGGGAAAGGGTGCAGCAGAGCAAAACTGTCCACCACCATTATTAGGTCTTGGATTTTTCATTTCAAAAGGGTTCTTAAATTTTGTTTTTCAACTTTAATTAACAAATAGATTAAAATACATCTGCAAGTTTTATTTCCATCTTTATATTCTTTACGTTCTCTGGCAGAGAACAATATTGTCCCAATTCCAATAATGTTTGCTCAGACATGCCAAGATCAGTTGGAAGAGAAATGGCACTTTAAGCATTACTAAATAAGCCTGTTTATGTACATGTTTCTTAATTTATCGTGCCTGTGATGAGATTGACTAAATTACATCCCCTTTCTCCTGCCCCAGAGTCTTAAAGGTTTTGAATGATGCATGTAAACACCAGCCAGTTTAATGAAGTGTTTCCCTTTTTTTTATTTGCCCCCAGGGCCTCACCTGTTTCTTGAATTTTAAAAGCCTTGCTTTTTTGTAGAAAAACATCAAGCACCTTGTGGGCACTGTAAAACTTCCTTTCAAAACAGGAGACAAGGTGGTGGCTTGTGCAGTCCTCATGCTGAGCTGTTTTTATGTCTAACGCAAGACAGCGCCAGCCTTTTATCTAGAAGAGTTTTCTACCACAAGGTGGGTTCTTAAGAACAAGAACAGCGATCGCTGCATTGGATTATTTATGAACCAACCGTTTCTTCTTTGTTATTGTCCAGAAAAAAATGCATCGAGTTGGTATCCAAAGAAGTTAGTCATGACTAACAGCCCAAACCTATTGGGGGGGGGGTGAGATGTTGCTTGGTGGCATTTATGACAGTGGAACGGAGTTCCGCAGCACTCCATCATCAATGGCCATTATCTGAGTGCTGCCGCAGGAGGTGGCAGCACTCCACCACCGATGACAGATCCCACCATGCCCGCCGGAGAAGATAAAAGACAGCAGTGGGGGCAGGAGGTGGTCAGGGAGGGGCCGAAACTGGGTGGGGAAGGGGGAGAAATGGGGGGCCGGGAGGCTGCGGGAGGGGTGGATCCAGCAGCGATGACGCATGCCGGATCCTATCCCACTTTTGCAAGTCTCCCTGCCCCCTTTGTCTCCTCAGGCCTGAACCAGCTACAGAGACTCATTGCAGAGCTGGAGGCTTACAGAAGGGTAAGGGGAAATAATTCCCCTTTTCCCTCCGAAGCCTGCTAATCCCCCTCCCCCACGCTGGATACAGCTCATCTGTTTTTGGTGTGGCTGCACCAGTGCGAGCAGGGAAAGGATAGGATTGAGCTCTAAGAAATCAATGAGACAGGTTAGATGTAATTAGCAGTGCACTTGAGCATAGGCCCAAATAGCGCTGGCTTCCCTGCGATGCCAATGGTACATGGGAGTAATGTCCCTCATATCCTAAGCCCATTTAGCACAAAACAGGAGGGGGAAACAAGAGGTTGAACAACTGTACAACTGCAAAGCCCTCCCAGTAAGTCTGCCAGTGTCCATGAAAACCCGGACACCACCCACCAATCTTGGAGTGGCAGCCCATCAGTGGCCCCATGTTGTGCAGACACAGAAGGAATCAGTTGCCACAATTCACCCAGCCTGAACACGGAAGCATTGTCAGGGCGAACCAAGCAGGGGGCAGCAGCAGATGTTGGTCCAAAGACGGTCTTCCTCTGTTGGGAAGCTGCCTATGGAGGGTAAAGAGAAGCACAGAGAGAGTGGCAAGACATAAGACAGCAGCATCAGCTATCTCTGGATCAAGTCTCTGAGTAGTCTCATGTTTTCTGGATCAAGTTGCATGCTCAGTGCTTGTGAGAGAGTGCGGTGCCACTTAAGCGCACATTCAGTGATGCCCAAGCACAAGGCCTGAGGTATTCATCAGGGATGGGGACTCGAGTCAAATGACTCGACTCGCAAGTGCGACTCGGTCACTTTTTCCCTGAATCGTACTTGTACTCATACTCGTGACCCACTGACTCGTACTCGCACTCGCACTCATGACCTAGTTACTTAGATACATCCCTGGTATTCATTGCCTTTCCTTCGCTGTGGCGGGTTGTACTGGAAATTCTATGAGAACCACACATTTGCTTGCATGTGTACTCTACCCTGAATTGCTGAACATCTCACTACAGGGAAAGATGCCATTAAACATGTTCTCAGTCATATATATCTCAAGGATAAATTTTGAAAATGGGACTAATGAAAGCTATGTGGATGTGCAATTCTCCAACCCCCAACACAAAGGAAAGAAAAATAATGCATTAGGGAGACTTTCATTACTGCATTTCCTCAAGGTTTTGTTCTTATTCATATTACTGTGCTGACTGACACTTTCAGACTCCTTCAGTCACTGGCGTCACTGGAGGTGGGGCGTAAAGCTATGTTCTGCAGCTTTCCGCCCCACCGTTACTCTCCGGTACGAGGCACCCCGCCCCCTCGTCATAGGAGCCCGTCAGCGGAGAGAAAGCAACGTGAAGGGACTCTCCTGCGCGTTGCTTTCTCTCCGCTGACGGGCTCGTATGACGAGGGGGCGGGGTGCCTCGTACCGGAAAGTAACGGTGGGGCAGAAAGCTGCAGAACTTAGCTTTATGCCCCACCTCCAGCGACGCCAGTGCCTTGAGTCCATTAACCAATCATTAGTTTTGTGCAAGAAAAAATGTCTTTTTGTTTTCATTTTTTTATTTTAATTGGTTTTGTTTTCCATTCATTTACATTTTTCATTTCTTTGTTGCTGTTTATTTCTGTTTCCCCCATTTGTTTTCCTGGGAAACTCTGACTTGTACTGTAGGGATCTTCAGGAGCTTCCAAGGCTCAGCTGCCTCCTGCTGGTGGCCAGTTTTTTCACTGTGGGACACAGCAGTGTCGCAGTGCGCAGTCTGCCATCGTGCCATTCTTGTCCCCTTCCCCAAAAGAAAGCGCTCAACTTTGGGGTGGGAAAGGCAACAGCAGTGAGCGCTTCCGGGGTTCTGCTGGTATCTCTTCTGCCTGGTGTGTCCCAGTCCCAAAACACTTGATGGGAAATTGATGCTATTTGCATCATTTCCACCTGGGAGAGGACACTCCAATCTGCCTCCCACCTCTCATTCCCCCACTCCATGTCTCCTTTAAACACTTACGTTGGGGAGGGGGAGGGCACTGGTAGTGGCGGCGGCAGAGTCAGCTTCAGGCACTCCAAACCCAGGAGGAGCATCCTTTCCCTGCCAAGGCTGCTATGGGACTATGGATCCCTGCAAACTGCTCCTGGGCCACCATCACCTCCCTTCCCCTAGCCCAGTGTTTCCCAAACTTTTTCGACCTGCGGCTCCCTTGACCATTGGTGACCATTGGCTGCGGCTCCCCATTACATGATGTAGATGCCTGCCAATTGGCATTGCACTGTATTCTGAGAGGGTTCCATGGCACTCCGCGGCTCCCCGGTTGGTATCCATGGCTCCCCTGGGAGCTACGCCTCCCAGTTAGGGAACCACTGCCCTAGCCCCAGGATGCTCTGAAGCACTTACCTTTGGGCTAGGGGAGGGCACTGGTGGCTGCAGCCTCAGGCAGTGTGGGCACTCCAAGCCCTGATGAAGCATCTTCCTGCCTGCCTTGGGTGCAATGGGACCACTGATCTCCACAACCCCTTCAGGGAAATGACAATTTGTATGCCTTTCCCTCTGGGGACCTGTAGTCCCATTGCACCCGACCCGAGGCAGGCAGGAAGATGCTGCATCAGGGCTTGGAGAGCCTCCACTGAAGCCACCAGTGCCTTTCCCCAGCCCAAAGGGTATGCTGGGGCTAGGAGAAGGGAGGTGACAGTGGCACAGAGGAAGCTTGCAGGACTGGGGCCAACTGAAGTTTGATTGCTTGTGAGGTTTGCATGTGGTCTGGGCTCAGTTCACTCTGATCCTGCACCACACAAGAACTCGGTCAGCAGAACTGAAGTTTGACGTCGATATTGCTAGACATCACCATTTCTATGTTATGTACAGTGCCTAGCACACACTGCTAAATTGCATGTTGGATAGCGATAGCAGTAAGAAAACAGGTGTTATTGAATACTATTAAGAAATGAATCAGACATTTTATTTAAAATATGCCAATAGATCAACTATCTCATCATGATAACAGAATTAAGGCAACACCTAAGCTAAATTATGCTTTTAACTTTAAACAGGGACATTCTGTTTACCTCCAGAGTGCACTCAGATAAATTACTGCTATTAAAGCGCTGATCTCATCAACACATGGCAGTCTTATCGTCCCATGTACTGTGAGGAAAATAGAATTATCCCATTGCTTAGAAACCCATCTTATTTCCACACGCCTCACAAACTCAGAGAAATAAAAGACGTTATCACTATCATCAGATGTTTGTGAGCTCTCACAAAGATCAGGCCAACATTTCTCCTGCCAGAGTCCTTGAAGAATAAACTAGCTAAAACCATTCTGCTTAAGTCTTTGGAGTTTTTCTTGCTTTTACTTCAAAATATGCATAAGAGGCAATGCCTTTTTATCTTTATCATCCACTGATCAAAAAAGAGGCTGGGCCCAGCACCAAGCAACTGGCTCTCACTTCCAGCTGTCTGGTTGTGCAACTGGGTTTAAACTGGGAGGATCGTTTTTGCTGCCAACTCCCAAAGCCAAGGGAAACCAGACAGAAGGAGGTAGCCTTGAGGAAACCTCCCTCCTTGAAGAAAGGGGGGGATCTCTGGAGGTCCCCTTAACACTGGATAATAGTGAAAGCTGGTGGTCTGGGCAACTGGCTCCCTTCCAAGTGAACTGAGACTAGACAGGTAAAATGGTAAAATAAAGTTGATTTAAAAAAATAGCAAAACAACAAAGAGCAACATAAATAAGGCATAAATAAGGCACTGAGGAAACACAGAAGGACATAGGAAAATTATTTATTTTTTAAAAAATCTATCCTGCCCTTCCTCCCCCACATAGGCTAGACCCATGGTTTACCTCAGTGCAACAGTTTAGAACAAAAGAGTGCAAATTAAGAGAGTAAGGCAACACAACTAAGAGCAAAGTTTAAAAACTGTGACAGCAAATCATAAATCAAAATCCAGGATTGGGCTGTCATCTGCAGCCATTTACAACAGTGGAACTGAGTTCCGCTGTCATAAAATGGCTGCCAACGAAGCATGCAGCACTGCTGCCTTACCTGCTCTGGTGGACCCAAAATGTGTGGGCAGATAGATGTGGGAGGAGACAGTCCTTCAAGGATCCAGGTCCCAAGCCATATTCTAGGTCTTTAAAGGTAACAACCTGTACCTTGATTTGGGAATGGAAACACCTGGCAACTAGTGCAGGTAGAACTGCACAGGAGTAATGCGGTTCAATGAGCAGTCCCCGAAACCGACCAAGCTGCCACATTTTGAATCAGCTGAAGTTTCCAAACCATTTTCAAGAGCAGCCCCAAATCCAGTGCGTTAAATTAATCCAAATGGAAGATGATTTGTGCAGTGTGCATGGAGCACTGATTTGTGCACTGTGACCAGGTCTGTTTCCTTCAGAAACAGTTGCTACTGCTGTGCAAGTTGAAGCTGAGCACATGTGCACCTAGCCGCTGCTAACACTGGATTCTCTGGGGTCAGAACTGGGTCTGAATTTAGATGGATGGGTTGAGCAAAGAATGGCACAGAAGTTGAAAAGGCAAACTGAAAATAAAACGAACCACTTACAGTTTATCTGGGTACTTCATGCTAGTTCAGGTTCACAGGCCTTGCACCCAGGTCTGGTCACAGGTGAGCCCCTGTGAAGCATCAGCTGCTCTCAACATTGGACCATGGAATATATGAAAAGGGTGTGTGTTTGTGTGTGTGTGAGAGAGAGAACCCGCCTTTTTTAACATGTGGATGTTAACCAGCCTTTACCTGTGAGATTGGATAGTGGAGGGCGTCACCCGAGCTCTTGATTTTCCCAGTTTTGGACATCTGGAGAGCTTCATGGTCTATTGTGCTGGCTCACAGTAAAGTCCTTTGTTTACTGGTCTGAAGGAAGAAGGTCGATAGCAACAACAAGGGAACAATCTTGACTGGATCCAAATGACTCAACAATCCCTGGTATGTTAGGATGTTGGGGGAAATTTGAAATACAGGGCCATTGCCTAAAGGATGTCTGGCAGGAATCTGGTTTTTCCTCCCTTAGCTAGTATACAATTAAGACAGCGTTTCTAGTCAAGGTTCTCCACATGAGTAGGGGAGAACTTTGAGTGCTTGCGGGGGTGGGGTGATGGCGGCAGCGATCCATGGATCGTGCCGCTGCCAGGGACGAAAGGATATTTTTAGACTTACTAGGGTATTCTTAGACTTACGAAATGGCTCCTGGAGGCAAATAAAGGCCACTTCCGGTTTTCGGGGAAACCGACCCCCAGTAAGACTAGTAAGATGATTTTTGGGCCAACCCCCCATAAGACTAAAAATACCCCTTTTGTCCCTGGTAACAGCGCGATCCCCGGATCACTGCTGCCGCCATCGCTGGTCGCCACTCCCCTTAAGGGAGTAGCGACCTGCCCCTTCTCCAAGTGGTGGGTCATGACCCACCACTTTGAGAACCCCTGAAATAAGACATTTACAGCATTTTTAGAGGCAAATGCTTCCAACAGGAAAGATTCCAGTTTCTTGTAACATAACCATGGTTGTGTGTCAGAGACAAGACAACTGTTTTCTCACATAATCTTAAGAATCAAACAGGAAAATTGGTGAACGTTATCACAACTTTCTAAGTGTCCTTACAAGCATTCTACGAGGGGAGCTCAAAATAGTCTCTCTCTCACACACACACACACACACACACACACACACACACACACACACACACACACACACACACACACCCCGCTCAAACATTTGTGAATCAAGACAAGCATGAATCTGTCCACAAACGTTTCAACCTTTGTGAGCAAATCTTTTTCATCAAACGTTTTTCAGGGGCCAGTGCTCATAAAGGTTTGGCCTCATGTGGGTACGTTGAAGTGTTTGGGAGAGATCAGATTGCTGGTTCACAAAGTCTTGAGCTTTTGTGGACATTCCTTTGCAATGTGCACAGAAGTGTGATTCAGTTTCAGGTGAAAGACTAGAAAGCTTGTCCATTCCTACTGTGACAGTTGCAGAAGCAGGCTTTGATGGTCTTGCCACCATTTTAATTCTGTATTCTAGAACAGCCCAGGATGTAGTCTCAGTTCCAAGATATGGCTTCATTTGGAGCACTCTTATCTACCTTCAGTAACTATTACATGAGTTATCACCTTTACATTAAACAAAAAAAATTGTGAGTGGTGGATTTATCTCAATATCTGTGGAGAAGGCAAACTTTAGCGTATGTTGTATCCACGAAATGTCTTCTTTTTAAAAAGTTTCTGTTTAAAAGATAAAGGACATGAAATTCTCTCGTCGGCATAATAACCTCATTAATTATAGGGGTCTCCTGTAAAATTTGACATTTATTTGAGTTGAAATACTGAGTGTAATAATGGTCAAGAAGCAGTACCGAGGTGACAAAAAAAAAAAGTAAAGCTAGCTTCAAGGAGAGATGTATTGATTTAATTAAATTTCTGTCATATGCCTAGGAAAAAAATGGCAAATTGGAGCCTACTGTATTGGTGAGATACTTCAGATCTGACACAAATGAAGTCTTTATTAATTCTTTGCCTGAGTCTATCACTTGTACTCAGCGCGGCGCACTGTGCTCTTTGAGATGAGTTGGATCCTTGCAGGCATTATAATAGATGGGCTGTTGGTGCAAGGCGTTGTACGCGTAATGACAGAGCAGTCAAGGAGTTCCTCGCACACTGTAACTCCTCAATAGAAGACAGATCTGTTAACATCGTGCTAATACTGTGTAAAATTCAATGGCAGTATCTCAATACGTGACATCATTTTTTTCAATGTATGCTCCGAACACCTAAAGCAGGTGGAAAAGATGTAAAATACTTATGGATGTTCCCAACCTGAAGGTCTGCCTCCTTCCATATCAACCTACTTGCTCATTAAGGTCCTTGTAATTTACACTGAACTTGGCCAGCCCCTGCCAACCTAGCAGTTCCAAAGCATGTCAATGCGAGTAGATAAATAGGTACCGCTTGCGGGAAGGTAAACAGCGCTCCGTGTTCCAGCTGCATGCTACGCGCTGCGGCAAGGAGAGTCATGCCGGCCACATGACCACGGAGGCGTCTTCGGACAACGCTGGCTCTTCGGCTTTGAAATGGAGATGAGCACCACACCCTAGAGTCGGACACGACTGGACTTAATTGTCAGGGGATACCTTTACCTTTACTGGAGGTACATGGAAGTCTTGGGGGTGGGTTAAAAATATCCTCTTAAGCTAAAGAGGTAAAGGAATTACCCGTGCACCCCCCAAATAAGCACGCTAGACAGAGGCTTGGGTTAAGGGGTCAAATTTTATTAAACATAAACAGAACCTGCAGGATAATAAAATACTTTAACAAGACCCTTAGAGCGTGCGGGCCGTAATTGGGGGAAACGGGCCTAGCCGTCTTCCTCCCCTGTTGATCCCCCCAGGGTGTGACAACCTGACTCAAGTCTCCCAGTGGTCGAAGACCACGTGAGCTATCATGGTCAACCCCGCAGGGTCGAGGCAGCTGGAAGCGCCAACCCCAGCAGCCAAGCTGTGATGTAGCTCAACGCGTTCCAGCCAAGGGGCTTGCCAGCCAGCCTCATGGACCCGGACAGTGTCACTAGAGCGGTCCTGGGTTACCCCTTGACCTTGCTAGCCTCAGGCTGACGCCAAATCCCAGTTTCCTGGCTACCCGGCCCGCACGCCACCTACCATAATAAAACAGCAAAACATAAATATATTAACAACGCCACACATACACCCTAAACCAGTCTGGGGTAGGTGAAAAAACTGCCAACCAAAGCCAATCAGGGTGGCAGCCAAAAATTCCTACCCGGCTCTCAAAAGAACGACCAGCTAGACTCAGACTGTAATCAATCAGGGAGGGCGGGCGGGGCTCGCAACAATGGCTTGGACTGAGGAGACGGAGGGAGTGCGCTCCCATCTCCTCAGCCGTGCCCCCAGCTGGCCCCAGCAGCCAATCACTGCTCTCCCCATCTTTGCCCCTGACCAGCACGCGGGGGAGGGGGCCGGGTAATGGCGGCGATGGGGTTAGTCCCATCACCGGCCTTATAACCTCGGGAGACTAGCTAGCAGAGCCTGCAATAAAAGCCCATGCTTAATAACACTACCATTTTTAACCATTTCTGTAAACTGCTCTGAGACTTTTTTTTAAGTGAGTTATAATAAATAAGTTCATAGAATCCTAGAATCCTAGATTAGATAAGTTAGATAAGTGCAGATCATAACTTTTTCCTGGAGGCAGCACCTTATTATGGGAGGTCAGAGAAAGAGAGAAAGCAAGAAGAATATTCTGTTTTTGCAGTAGTTGCTGAACTCTGACCCTTGCAGTTATGCACACCAAGGATTTACTTGGAAAAAGCAAATTGGCGTGCCCAACAATTTATTTCTCCTCTTCACAGAGAACTCATTTTTAGCCTTGATAGCTGGGAGTCCCCCAAGCAAGCCTTTTGAATTACAGTGGATCATTCTCTTTCAGGGTATTAGCTTTCCCTGATGAAAGCTAATGGAAGACCATTTTTCTTTCTCCATGAGCAGCACTTTAAAAAAATAAAACTAACAACCAAGCTCATGGCCATGTGTGTCCATTCCAAATCAGAAGTTTCAGACCCAGGAGAAAACAGTGCAAAATGAATTTCATAAAAACCACAGAACCCAGGTTAGTCCAAATGAATCTCATCTAGTTCAGATCAAGCTGAATAAGTTTCCCAGTATCATTCTCCAGTTTAAATTAAGGCGGCAGAAACCATCAATATCTCCTTTTGTTTGAGCCTCAAATGACAGGGATTTTCAGCCCAATTGCCCGTGCCAATTTTGAGCCAGCTAGGCTTGTACAATCTAAAAGAGTTTTGATTTCCCATATTGATATGGCAGTGCTGCATTGAGCTTCAGTGCCACGCAAAATCTTATGTTCCTCTTTCATCAAATGCCCCTATTTCCTTCAGCTTCCATATTGAAAACCTTATAGTGTTTCAAGAGGCAAGAAAGAAAGAGACATACAATAACGAAGGGGATAATAACTGCTAAATCCATCTCTCGGGATCAAAAGACAGTAGAAATTTAGAACCAGGACAGACTTTGAGGAGATGAAATGACTCAAAGCTTCCAAAGAAATTGAGGTTCACTAACAATGCAAGAAAAAAATCCAAGCAAGCTGTACCATTCACCTTATATTAATATAGTTATGTAACATTTTTGTCTGATATATCTCAAAAGAATTTACAAATCTCATTACAACAGCAAAAATAACAGTGCAATAAAAATACGGGGCATGATCTAGCCAGTGTTTGTTACATTGATTCCAGTGGGACAGTAAAGTCTTTGCATAATTGTCTCCTATTAAATTAATTTATTTCGTTTAGATTCTGTCATTTTTCCAAGATGGAGGTCAGTCATATGCAGTCACTCATCCAGGTACTGAGCAAACTCAGATTTTTGATTCATGTACTTTCAGCCTTCCTTTTGTTGAAAAAATCCCTGTGTTAAAGGGGGGTGGGTAGTTTTACAAGTGCTGCACTGAGTTAATATGGTAGCTCATGGAACATTCAGCAGCCTTAGAGCCACAGGCCCAACTGCAGCCCATTTCCATATATGGGCATAAGTTCCATTGGAAAAGATATAAAAAGAGAGCACAGCAGCTGCTCAGGGATCACACCTCACCTGGGTCAGTACCCCCAGACCCTTGGGTTGGTTCAGGCTCTTACTCACCTGGGTTGGTTCTTCCATCTCTGGAAGACCCAAGGTCTCCCTCACCTGGGTCAGTACCCCCAGACCCTCGGGCTGGTTCAGGCTCTTATCCTTTTCCCTTTCTGTACTGCTTCCCCTTAAAGTTTTCCCTCTGGAACTTGAAGAAAAAAAATTCCTTGTTGTTTGAGATTGAAACTGTGTCTGTCTAACAGCCCAGTCCTTACTAAAGCCCACTGGCGCTGCTCGAGGTGGGGCGGAAAGCTAAGTTCTGCAGCTTTCCACCCTACCGTTAGTCTCCTGCACGAGGCGCCCCGCCCCCTCATCGTAGGAGCCCGTCAGTGGAGAGAAAGCAACGTGCACCGGTGGGGTGGAAAGCTGCAGAACTTAGCTTTCCGCCCCACCTCGAGCGCCGCCAATGCTAAAGCCTCTGGCGCCGGAACAAGTGTTCCGGCTCCGGAAGCAGTCGCAAATGTGCTGTAAAGCTTCTCCGAGGAGACCTCTCGCTCGGCAGCTACACTGGCTGCCGGTGCACAGGATCGGCACCTTAGGCAGGATTGCGCTGTAAGTCTTTCCCGGGAACTTGCAAGTTAGCCTGGGGCATTAGGAAAAGGGTCCAGTACACAAACCCATGAAGTGGGCTCCTCAGCCCAAGATTTGGCTAACATTTTCCCCATGGTTGGCATACCAATTGTATTGGTAGCCCAACGGAGAAGGGAATACACTGCTTTGTGTCTTATTTTCTTGCTTCTGCTTTATAACGTGTAACTATGTACAGTATTAAAAAGCACTACAGAAAAGTGCTTTCGATTGGAGTGTATAAAGAAAGCTGAAAGGCTGACTGGGCATTGCACCTAGTGGGTAGTATCTAGTATTATTTATTTATTTATTTTAAAAAATTATACCCCGTCTTTTCTTATGCTGAGGCAAATGCCCAAGGCGGCTATGTAGGTCCCTCCCCTCCACTTTATTCCCTTTATTGGGCAAACTGGAGAAAACGGGTAGGTTTACTTGCTGCCGCCTTCCAAAGCTAGGGTGCCCAGTCTGAGGAGGCTGCCTTGGAAAAGTCCCAGAGTAATAATAAGAAGCCTCTAAAAATCCAAGGCAAAAACTCTAGCACAGTTGAAGCAATCTAAAATATGTGGCAGCTTTGCCCCTCCTTTCTTGTCAGCAAATACAGGGGGGCCCCATATCCGCGGATCCGCTATCCACGGATTCAGTTATCCACGGATAGCGGATCCCCCCCCCCAGGCACTTACTTTTACACCTCCGTTTTTTCTTCAAAAGGCTGAGTGAGCAGCAGCTTCCTTACAGGCCTCACCAACAAGATTTCGGTGCTAGAGAGTCTAAGCAACCTCTCAGCAAGGTTGCTGAGACTCTCTAGCACCGAAGTCTTGTTGGTGAGGAGGCCTGCAAGGAAACTGCTCACTCAGCCTTTTGAAGAAAAAATGGAGGTTTCTCCTGTAAAAGTAAGTGCCGGGGGGTGGGTTGTAGACCGTGGGGGGATTGCGCCGGCCCACAGAGGGGTGCAGGGGGACTCTGAAAACCTCAGAGGGGGCGTTCGCCCTTTTCCGCGGTTTCAAGTATCCACGGTGGGGGCTGGAACGTATCCCCCGTGGATATGGTGGCCCCCCGTACCAAACAAAAACAAAAAGTTAAGTCTCCGGTGTTCCAAGGATTGCTGCCACTTCAGCACAGAGGAGACCCCTCGGAAGATTAAAAGAGGCCTAGTGCAACCCAAGTCTAGTCAGGTCTCCCTTCATTTGCCAAGAGACCTCTCTGGTGGTGGGGAGTAGTCAGTTCTGAGTTACGTTTCAAAAATGCACCTGCCTCAACCCAAACCTGTGGGTCTGGTTTAGATTCTAATTCTAGAGTAGAACTCCACCCCATCCCTAGATATAACCATTTTTGGGAATAGGGTGATGTTCCATTATTAAAAAGTGTATTCAGACAGATCCTTATGGGTAATGCTAGCTCAGTGAGGGAGCATGGGATTTGCATGAAGAAAGTCCTAGCATCAAATCATTAATCATTAACCTAGCATCAAATCATTAATTCAAAATATCAAAAGTGCAGAGCTGGGCCTTGGAGAACTCTACCAGAAACCTTGAGGAGTTCCTGCCAGATTGAATATTGGGTGAGGTGGACCAGTTTGAACCAGGGTTAACTCAGAATATTCTCACTTTTCTTATCAGTCTGGCGCCTAGCCCAGCTCCAGTAAAGCTCTCATCTTGTTACACTGGATGTCAATTACTGTTGCACCTTCTCATGTTGCACCTTCTCACCATGTCTCCCGAGTTTAAATGTGATGAATTAAAGACCTGCAACTGAAGTGGGTACAAATCAAATACAGTAGGTACCCACTTCTTCTGTGAAGTGGGCCTTAATGAGGATGTCTACAGTGGGGAAAGAAAGGGTCACATGTTGTCATGTTCTTGATAGGAAGGCTGTGTGGAAGCATGAAAAATGACAGTATTGGAGAATGGCTGTGTAAAGTGAATGGCTGTGTAAAGTGAAGTGGCTAAAAGATATGACGCCGGAAGATGAGCCCCTCAGGTCGGAAGGTGTCCAATATGCTACTGAGGAAGAGCGGAGGACTATTCCAAGTAGACCCAGAAAGAGTGAAGCGGCTGGGCCAAAGCCAATAGGACGTCCAGCTGTGGATGTGTCTGAGGTTGAAAGGAAAATCCAATGCTGCAAGGAGCAATACTGCTTAGGAACATGGAATGTGAGGTCTATGAATCAAGGCAAGCTGGATGTGGTCAAAAATGAGATGATAAGATTGAACATTGACCTCTTGGGAATCAGCAAACTAAAATGGACGGGCATGGGCGAATTTAAGTCAGGTGACCATCATATCTACTACTGTGGGCATGAATCCCTTAGAAGAAATGGAGTAGCCCTCATAGTCAATAAAAGAGTGGGAAAGGCAGTACTGGGGTGCAACCTCAAAAACGACAGAATGATTTCAGTTCGAATCCAAGGCAAACCATTCAACATTACAGTAATCCAAGTGTATGCCCCAACCACTGACGCCGAAGAAGATGAAGTTGACCGGTTCTATGAAGACCTACAACACCTTCTAGAACTAGCACCCAAAAAAGATGCCCTTTACATCATAGGAGACTGGAATGCTAAAGTAGGAAATCAAGAAATAAACGGAACAACAGGCAAGTTTGGCCTTGGAGCGCAAAATGAAGCAGGGCAAAGGCTAACGGAGTTCTGTCAAGAGAACACGCTGGTCATAGCAAACACTCTTTTCCAACAACACAAGAGGCGACTCTACACATGGACATCACCAGATGGTCAATACCGAAACCAGATAGATTATGTGCTTTGCAGCCAAAGATGGAGAAGCTCTATACAGTCAGTAAAAACAAGACCTGGAGCTGACTGTGGCTCAGATCATGAGCTTCTTATTGCAAAATTCAGACTTAAACTGAAGAATGTAGGGAACACCACTAGATCAGTCAGATATGACCTAAACCATATTCCTTATGAGTATACAGTGGAGGTGAAGAATAGATTTAGGGCATTAGACCTGGTAGACAGAGTGCCTGAAGAACTATGGACGGAAGTTCGTAACATTGTACAGGAGGCAGCAACTAAAACCATCCCAAAGAAAAAGAAATGCAAGAAAGCAAAGTGGCTGTCAGATGAGGCTTTACAAATAGCTGTGGAAAGAAGGAATGCAAAAAGCAAAGGTGAAAGGGAAAGATATAAACAACTGAATGCAGATTTCCAGAGAATAGCAATGAGAGATAAGAAGGCCTTCTTAAATGAACAATGCAAGGAAATCGAGGAAAACAACAGAATGGGGAGGACTAGAGATCTCTTCAAGAAAATTGGAGATATCAAGGGAACGTTTTGTGCAAAGATGGGCATGATAAAGGACAAAAAAGGCAGAGACCTAACAGAAGCAGAAGAGATTAAGAAGAGATGGCAAGAATACACAGAAGAACTATACAAGAAAGATCTTAATGTTCCTGATGACCACGCTGGTGTGGTCACTGACCCAGAGCCGGACATCGTAGAGAGTGAAGTCAAGTGGGCCTTAGGTAGCATTACTAACAACAAAGCTAGCGGAGATGATAATATCCCAGCTGAGCTACTTAAAATCCTAAATGATGATGCTGTGAAAGTGCTGCACTCAATATGCCAACAAATTTGGAAAACTCAGCAGTGGCCAAAGGATTGGAAAAGGTCAGTTTACGTTCCAATTCCAAAGAAGGGCAGTGCCAAAGAGTGTTCAAACTACCGTACAATTGCACTCATTTCACATGCTAGCAAGGTTATGCTCAAAATCCTACAAGCTAGGCTTCAGCAGTACGTGGACCGAGAACTACCGGACGTACAAGCTGGGTTTCGAAGAGGCAGAGGAACTAGAGATCAAATTGCCAACATGCGCTGGATCATGGAGAAAGCACGAGAGTTCCAAAAAAACACCTACTTCTGCTTCATTGACTACGCAAAAGCCTTTGATTGTGTGGATCACAACAAACTGTGGCAAATTCTTAAAGAGATGGGGGTACCAGACCACCTTACCTGTCTCCTGAGAAACCTGTATGCGGGTCAAGAAGCAACAGTTCGAACCAGCCATGGAACAACCGATTGGTTCAAAATTGGGAAGGGAGTACGGCAAGGCTGTATATTGTCACCCTGCTTATTTAACTTATATGCAGAGTACATTATGAGAAATGCAGGGCTGAATGAATCACAAGCCGGAATCAAGACTGCCGGGAGAAATATCAACAACCTCAGATATGCAGACGATACCACCCTAATGGCAGAAAGTGAAGAAGAACTAAAGAGCCTCTTGATGAGGGTGAAAGAGGAGAGTGCAAAAGTTGGCTTGAAACTCAACATTAATAAAACTAAGATCATGGCATCTGGTCCCATCAATTCCTGGCAAATAGAAGGGGCAGAAATGGAAGCAGTAACAGATTTTACTTTTCTGGGTTCCAAGATCACTGCAGACGGAGACAGCAGCCATGAAATTAAAAGACGCTTACTCCTTGGAAGGAAAGCTATGGCAAATTTAGACAGCATAATAAAAAGCAGAGATATCACCATGCCAACAAAAGTTCGTATAGTCAGGGCGATGGTGTTCCCAGTAGCAATGTATGGTTGCGAGAGTTGGACCATAAGGAAGGCTGAGCGCCGAAGAATAGATGCTTTTGAACTGTGGTGCTGGAGAAGACTCCTGAGAGTCCCTTGGACTGCTAGGAGATCAAATCAGTCAATTCTAAATGAAATCAAGCCTGACTGTTCCCTGGAAGGACAGGTACTAAGGCTGAAACTCAAATATTTTGGCCACCTAATGCGAAGAGAGGACTCTCTGGAGAAGACTCTGATGCTGGGAAAGATTGAAGGCAAAAGGAGAAGGGGAAGGCCAAGGATGAGATGGTTAGACAGCATCACCGATGCAACGAACATGACAATGAGCGAACTCAGGAAGATAGTGGAGGACAGGAAGGCCTGGCGGGATATGGTTCATGGGATCACGAAGGGTCGGACACGACTTAACGACTGAACAACAACAACAACAACAACAAAAGTGAAGATGAGTAAGTGGAGACTTTGTGGATATATTGGGGATATAGGATTGCATGGTTTTTTGTGATTAAATCACAACCCACAGTGCCCCCAACCCACAGTGCAAAATGTTATTTAAGGGGGCTTGAGAGTGACTTGTAGAATGGCAGCAGTTCCATGGGTGGGGGAGGGTGGAACCAGTCTTTAAAGGTAGGGTTAACTGCACCCAAAGTGTATCCATATTGCTGCAGATTGCTCTCAGCCTGACCTACTTACAGGGAAGAGTCATACACACTGCTCTGAGATCTAGGAGATGCGTATAAATCTGAAAAAAAAATTACATCTGCAGTAAATGTGCCCCATTGTTTGACCATCATTGGCTCAGTGTAAGTGTAGGCATTTCAAGTTTTCAAAGTGAAAGAAGTCTGTGCAGCTACTCTTGCTTGTCCTCCAAGGCCATGTTTATCACTCAATTTCTTTGTTCTTTGTGGGAAATTAGACCTTTGATGGTATTTTAATGTACTTTAAATGGTTTAATTTCTTTGGATTTGGCACTATGAAAAGATGTTGATTTCAAATCCAATATCATGTCAACAGAGTGGAAACATTTAATAGGCTTAATAGCTCCGTGGAGTTAAATTAGTTTGTTGAAACCTACTTAGGCATTAAGGTGTTTGTTATGAATGCATATCAACATTGGTTCCGTTTTAGTAATATCAAACCAGGACTATATAATTTTTACAGGCATCAAATACCTAATTTCTATTCTTCCCCTGTTTCCTTTGTTTCTAGCATGCTAACGGCACTGATATGCAATATACAAAAGAAATTGTAAAACTATCTTTGACAAAAGAAATTTACATCTCTGTGCATTTCTTTGTTGCCATAAAAAAACCCCGTTACTGGGAATTGGCGACTAGTTTCCATGGGTTCTCTAGGAACCCATCATTAAAAAGAAAAGGGGTTTATAAGTTAAACTGTTTGGTCCTTTTAGAAACTATTCATTTTCAATTGTTCTAATATTTTCTCCTTGATAATGAGTTCTTTGCTTCTTTTTACTGTTGTTTTTGACAAAGAATTAGATATATTCATGAAGAAGGGAAAAACAACATTATTTAATGTAGGTATAGCATGGATCTCTTTAGTCTCATTGTCCGCCTCCCGAATTCTTAGAATGCTGGAAGCTGGGGAAGCTTCCAGAGTGAATACAGTGCTGAATTACTTCCTATGCATCTTTCTTCTGGGCACGACGGACACTTGGCCAGATCCTTCCTATTATAAATTAACTTCATGCATTTAGCATAATCTGTTAATGAAAATTTGATTTGCCCCCATGCCTACTAAATGAATTTCCATCGTTTACGGCTAGCATGATGATGGCAACCAGTGAATATCAAACACTGTTTCCACTGGTATGTAGAATGACTAAATTAGAGGGATGATAAACGTGAGTAGGGGGGTACTCGTGGAAAAGATGGGTATGCAAATGTGAGTGGTTTCTCTTTTGACAAAATGTGTTAATGTGAAGAGGACTGCCAACAAACTAGCATATCATTTAAGTGACTAAGGGCCCAATCCTATCCAGAGCCAGCCTGCACAATGAAGGGACGCTGATGCAGCCTTTGCTGTATCCCATGAGCCAGCTAGAGACCAGACCAGCTGGGAGAGTTAATAAAGAAAAAAATTACTTACCTCCTCTGCTGCTCCCTGGTCCACAATGGGTCTGCTCAGATCTATGCCAGATATTTTGTTGACATAAATCTGTTAGGCCAAAGGGGGCATGTTGGACCCAGGACAGGGGCATAGTAGACACCACTGCCACCAACATCCACCCCAACCTGCCCTCAGCACAGCCCAAACCCTTCCCCAATCCACCTCACCACCCCTTACCGTGGCAACAGCTGGTCCACAAGCCACCACTGCCAGTGCAGGGCTTACCGGCTGCCTTGCCATCAGTAACAAGCCATAGGCTGTCGGAGCAGCTGCTGCGATGGCAGCCTGCGCGATGTACTGACAGATCATGTGGATAGGATTGGGATGTAATAGTGCAAACCCTTTGCATCCTACTCAGAAGTAAGTCCTGATATCTTCAATGGGGCTTATCCCAGGAAAGTATGCATAAGATTGCAGCCCAAGTACTCCAAAATGATGTTTCTATCAGTTATTCCTTCGTGACAGAGGTCAGAAATTCCAAGTAGTGTGTAGAAAACTTGCCAAGATGCTGATAGTGTGACCTGAGACAAAGGTTTGTTGGGATAGATGATACTAGAAGTGCATTGTGATTCTTGAACAGAAGAAGGGGTCAAAAGGCTCGCAGCTGCCTAAGTGCAAATGTAGGACTTGTTTACAAGACTATTTTGCTTGTGACAAGCTTGCTTCTGGACCAGTGCCTATTTTCAGCTTGGGTTCAGATTGCACATGCAGGAAAACCAGAGGTGTGAACCACTGACGTCACTGCAGGGGGGGCGGAGCTCCAAGTTCCGCTGGGCTCTGACCCTCCGTTACACGACGGGAGAAGGTGGCCCCGCCCCCTCACCTTTGGAGCCATTCCGGCTGACGAAAGCACTTGCTTTCGTCGGCTGGAATGGCTCCAAAGGAGAGGGGGCGGGGCCGCCTTCTCCCGTCGTGTAATGGAGGGTCAGAGCCCGGTGGAACTTGGAGCTCCGCCCTCCCTGCAGTGACGCTAGTGGTGTGAACAGTTTAAGTATGAGAATAGATTATGATTTTGCACAGACCTAAAGTAGGTTCATTGTGGTGGTATGCAGAACTGTGACCTGTTCTTACCTGAAAGGAGTTGTTTGGTTTTGCTTTTATCTACCTTCCCTACCTTCTTAATCTCCTGTAAGAAACAGGAGATTGAACATTGACATCTTGGGAATCAGTGAACTAAAATGGACGGGCATGGGCGAATTTAAGTTAGGTGACCATCATATCTACTACTGTGGGCATGAATCCCTTAGAAGAAATGGAGTAGCCCTCATAGTCAATAAAAGAGTGGGAAAGGCAGTACTGGGGTGCAACCTCAAAAACGACAGAATGATTTCAGTTCGAATCCAAGGCAAACCATTCAACATTACAGTAATCCAAGTGTATGCCCCAACCACTGATGCCGAAGAAGATGAAGTTGACCGGTTCTATGAAGACCTACAACACCTTCTAGAACTAGCACCCAAAAAAGATGCCCTTTACATCATAGGAGACTGGAATGCTAAAGTAGGAAATCAAGAAATAAACGGAACAACAGGCAAGTTTGGCCTTGGAGCGCAAAATGAAGCAGGGCAAAGGCTAACGGAGTTCTGTCAAGAGAACACGCTGGTCATAGCAAACACTCTTTTCCAACAACACAAGAGGCGACTCTATACATGGACATCACCAGATGGTCAATACCGAAACCAGACAGATTATGTGCTTTGCAGCCAAAGATGGAGAAGCTCTATACAGTCAGTAAAAACAAGACCTGGAGCTGACTGTGGCTCAGATCATGAGCTTCTTATTGCAAAATTCAGGCTTAAACTGAAGAATGTAGGGAACACCACTAGACCAGTCAGATATGACCTAAACCATATTCCTTATGAGTATACAGTGGAGGTGAAGAATAGATTTAGGGCATTAGACCTGGTAGACAGAGTGCCTGAAGAACTATGGACGGAAGTTCGTAACATTGTACAGGAGGCAGCAACTAAAACCATCCCAAAGAAAAAGAAATGCAAGAAAGTCTGACCATGTAGAAAAAATACGGGTTTCGATGCCATGAAAAAAGGCTTGTCTTTTTAATTGTTCTTACCAACCGCAGCGGGTTTCCTTATCGGCAGCCGCTTGCGGAGCACAAACATTAAAAACCAAAGAATTGTCCCAACGTTTCGGTCCGCTACTCGGACCCTCTTCCTGGGGTAAAAAATCAAAGGATTTGGATGTGCTCCGCAAGCGGCTGCCGATAAGGAAACCCGCTGCGGTTGGTAAGAACAATTAAAAAGACAAGCCTTTTTTCATGGCATCGAAACCCGTATTTTTTCTACATGGTCAGACTATCGCAGGCTATGAAAGCTACAGATCGAAATTAAATGCAAGAAAGGACAAAAAAGGCAGAGACCTAACAGAAGCAGAAGAGATTAAGAAGAGATGGCAAGAATACACAGAAGAACTATACAAGAAAGATCTGAATGTTCCTGATGACCACACTGGTGTGGTCACTGACCCAGAGCCGGACATCCTAGAGAGTGAAGTCAAGTGGGCCTTAGGTAGCATCACTAACAACAAAGCTAGTGGAGATGATAATATCCCAGCTGAGCTACTTAAAATCCTAAATGATGATGCTGTGAAAGTGCTGCACTCAATATGCCAACAAATTTGGAAAACTCAGCAGTGGCCAAAGGATTGGAAAAGGTCAGTTTACGTTCCAATTCCAAAGAAGGGCAGTGCCAAAGAGTGCTCAAACTATCGCACAATTGCACTCATTTCACATGCTAGCAAGGTTATGCTCAAAATCCTACAAGCTAGGCTTCAGCAGTACGTGGACCGAGAACTACCGGACGTACAAGCTGGGTTTCGAAGAGGCAGAGGAACTAGAGATCAAATTGCCAACATGCGCTGGATCATGGAGAAAGCCCGAGAGTTCCAAAAAACCACCTACTTCTGCTTCATTGACTACACAAAAGCCTTTGATTGTGTGGATCACAACAAACTGTGGCAAATTCTTAAAGAGATGGGGTTACCAGATCACCTTACCTGTCTCCTGAGAAACCTGTATGCGGGTCAAGAAGCAACAGTTCGGACCGGCCATGGAACAACCGACTGGTTCAAAATTGGGAAGGGAGTACGGCAAGGCTGTATATTGTCACCCTGCCTATTTAACTTATATGCAGAGTACATTATGAGAAATGCAGGGCTGAATGAATCGCAAGCCGGAATCAAGATTGCCGGGAGAAATATCAACAACCTCAGATATGCAGACGATACCACCCTAATGGCAGAAAGTGAAGAAGAACTAAAGAGCCTCTTGATGAGGGTGAAAGAGGAGATTGCAAAAGTTGGCTTGAAACTCAACATTAATAAAACTAAGATCATGGCATCTGGGTCCATCAATTCCTGGCAAATAGAAGGGGCAGAAATGGAACCAGTAACAGATTTTACTTTTCTGGGCTCCAAGATCACTGCAGACGGAGACAGCAGCCATGAAATTAAAAGACGCTTACTCCTTGGAAGGAAAGCTATGACAAACTTAGACAGCATAATAAAAAGCAGAGATATCACCATGCCAACAAAAGTTCGCATAGTCAGGGCGATGGTGTTCCCAGTAGCAATGTATGGTTGCGAGAGTTGGACCATAAGGAAGGCTGAGCGCCGAAGAATAGATGCTTTCGAACTGTGGTGCTGGAGAAGACTCCTGAGAGTCCCTTGGACTGCTAGGAGATCAAATCAGTCAATCCTAAATGAAATCAACCCTGACTGTTCCCTGGAAGGACAGATACTAAGGCTGAAACTCAAATATTTTGGCCACCTAATGCAAAGAGAGGACTCTCTGGAGAAGACTCTGATGCTGGGAAAAATTGAAGGCAAAAGGAGAAGGGGAAGACAAAGGATGAGATGGTTAGACAGCATCACCGATGCAACGAACATGAAAATGAGCGAACTCAGGAAGATAGTGGAGGACAGGAAGGCCTGGCGGGATATGGTTCATGGGATCACGAAGGGTCGGACACGACTTAACGACTGAACAACAACAAAACCTTCCCTACATTGAGAGGTGGGGATGATACGCTACATGTGTATGGATAACTAGGTGGCAGTGGGTTCTAAGGCAAGAACAGGTGATTCTGGATGTCCAAAGGGATTACAGGTGAGCCCCCATATCCACTGATTCACTATCCACGGTTTCAGTTATCCACGGATCGTGGGGACCCCCCCAGGCTTTTACTTTTTTCCCAGTAAGCTTCGTTTCTTCCTTAAAGAAACAGGAGAAGCAGCCTCTGGCTGCTTATTACAGGCAAGTAGAATGAGACTAAGTACTAGAGAGGCTCTGCAAGGTTAACAGAAACCTTGCAGAGCCTCTCTAGGACTTAGTCTCGTTCTGCTTGCCTGCAATGGAGGCTGCTTCTCTGTTTGTTTTAAGGAAGAAACAAAGCTTGCTGAAAGAAAAATAAGAGCTGGGGGGGGCAAGCATGCCTGCCTGCAGGGGCAGCAGGGAGGGGGCCCCTCAGGAAACCATAGAGGGGGTGGTCGCTCTTATCCACGGTTTCAAGTATCCACGGAGGGGCCTGGAACATATCCCCAGCAGATATGGGGGCCCACCTGTATATTTGTATTCATAATTTCTCCAGAGGGGTTGGTTTTATACATTCTTGCTTTCCATGGAAGCTAGAGGAACCTGAGCCAAAAATGTCTCTTGTGCCCTTCATATTACCAAGTTCAACATCTTCTACTACAGTGGTGTCAGCGGAGAACCTCCCTTAGTAATGGAACCACCATAAAATCCTGTGGTGTGCGGTGTATTTGAACGCAGCTGCGAGGTCCGTGAGGATGCATTCCCAATAATGACACTGCAGCATCTCCGATTGCTCTCCTGTTTTGCTCACAATGTAACTCTCCTATTTGCCTCTGAAGAATTACAGTCTTGTTGTATTTCAGAATGTTGCTCCACTCATTTGTAATGTTTAGCTAGGTGATGTTTAGTTTATGTAATATACTGCTTGAAGAGGCACTTGAGAGGCTATTTACCATGTCAAGCTACAGACCTAAGATATGGACACATTGTGATGAACGTCCTAGAAAAGACTCTCCAATAGTTCTGCAGGGCCATCTTGAATCTATTTGCAAGAGCAAAGAACCAACTCAGGAAGCAAATCTTTCCCTTGAGCCCGCTGTTAATGCAGTTTAAGCTGCTCACCCGCTAGTGCAAGTGAAATCGTTATCCAGGCACAGTTCTAAGGAATGCTTACGGACTAAACGTTTAAGCCCACCAAACGCTTTAGAGAAACCATTTTGCTTTATTTCAGAAGCACTTTTCCAACTGCTTGCTTCATTACAGCTGGCCTTCCTGGTGTGGCAGGAATTAAGTTTAGGCAGCTTTTCTGATCATTAACCTCTCTTTTCAAGAGGTTATAAACATGGCCATTAATGTTTACTGTGAGTCAAAACTTGGCGTATAGAGTTTCAACTCACAACCATATACTTTTGACACTGAAGAATATTGACTTTGCTTTTAAATTATATAATACTGACATAGGGGGAGGGGGCAGGGCCTAACTGGGTCAAGTTGCTTTATTATTTCAGCAGGTAAAAATAAAGAAGCTTGGTTTTAAAATTGGGGAAGGAGACCCCCCCCCAAAAAAAGTGATTAGTGCTCCTATTGTAATAACTACATCTTCCAAGATTTTGCTTCATTAAATACTGAGATGTATTTCTCTCATTATTTATAAATGTATTTTGTCTGCTTAGCGGAATGAAAAGATGCATATTTATTCCCCCCCCCCCCCCCGCGCTTAGAATCTAGCCTTTATGAAGGTCCCTGGGCTCATGTTCACATAATCCACATTTTAAGAAATCGGAAATAGCATACTATCTGAATACAGAAAATCAGAATACAAGGGAGAGGGTGTGTGTGTAAACACCTGGCTAACTAGCTTGTTGCCCCACCCCCCTCTGTTCTACAGGTACTTGGGCCTCTGCTGGCCAGAGGTAGGAGCCAAAAGGCTCTTTGTCTGGGCTCCATAGCCCTACTGAGGCCCTAAACACACACACACACACCACCACCATCAGCAGCTGGCATCATCAGCCCTCTGCTTGTTGAGAAGAGAGAACTGGAAAACCAGCAGCAGTAACAATAGTATTAGTACATAAGAACATAAGAAGAGCCCTGCTGGATCAGGCCAAAAGCCCATCTAGTCCAGCTTCCTGTATCACACAGTGGCCCCACCAGATGCCTCAGGGAGCACACAGCCAACAAGATAACCTGTTTCCTGCTGCCACTCCCCTGCACCTGGCACAGAGAAACCTACTGTACTTCTAAAACCTACTTCTAAAACCAGGAGGTAGTAGTAGTGGAGGAGTCAGCCTGGCTGGGTGATTGTTCGCAAACGGCAAAAGCAGCCTGTGTTGTCCCGGCAGTCATTTTGCCTTTTTGTTGGGAGTGGAGCAATAGAGCAGCAGCACAATCCTGCTGCAGTAATCAAGGATTGATGTCACCAGGGCATGGACCACTGTGGCCAGGTCTGAACGACTCAGGTACAAAGCTTACAAAAGTTGGGCAAAAGCTCCCATGGCCACTGCTGCCATCTGGCGATTCAGGAGCAGCAGTGAATGCAGGAGAACTCCCAAGCTGCAAGCTTGTTCCCTCAAAGGGAGTGTAACCCCATTCAGATCAAGTTGATAGGATCATGGATTTCCAGATGAAGAGGACCTTTGTTTTGTCTAATTTCGGTTCATTGGCAGTGCTCCAGGACCCAGTGACATCGTAATGCGCCCCCCCATTGATGTCACTACCAGAAGTGACGTCACCGCCAACCCCTTCAGAGGCACAGGGCAGGAGGGTGGACCAAACCTAACGGTTTTTGCCCCCCGCTGCCGCTTAGTCACCCCCCACTTGTCGCCCAGGGGCCCACCGCCCCCCCGGTGACGCTTCTGCCAGGACCTCAGCAGCCTCCTCATTATTCAGTGGAACAGAGAGATAGAATTGAGTTCCATCTGCATATTGGTGACACCCAACTCCACATCTCTAGATGATCTCTCCTAGCAATTTCATGTAGATGTTAAACAGCATGGGAGATAGAATAGAACCCGGTGGCACCCCACAGGTCAAATGCCAGGGTGCTGAACTGATGTCACGCAGTATCACCTGCTGGGATCTGTCAGCCAAAAAGAAGTGGAATCACCACAAAGCAGTGCCCCCAAGTCCCACCTTGGCCAACTGCCCTAGAAGGTCACCATGGTCAAAAAGGAAACATTTCTTTGCCCAGCATGTAATGAATCTGTGGAACTCCTTTTCACAGGCTGTTGTGATAGCATCTTGCCTAGATGCCTTTAAAAGGAGATTGGACAAGAAGAAACGTTCATCACAGGTTACAAGCCATGATGACTATATACAACTTCCGGGTTTTAGAGGTAACCTATCTCTGAATGCCAGAAGCACAGGAATGGCAACACAGTACAGGTATCATGTTGTCTGAGTGTTCCCCAAGGCATCTGGTGGGCCACTGTATAGGAAGCTGGACTAGATGGACCTTTGGCCTGATCCAGCAGGGCTCTACTTGTGTGTCAAAAGCCTCATGATAGCACCTCTTCATTTGTGAAATTCACTTCCCCTGAGGAGTTGCTAGCTCAAGGATATTTCAGAATCTTTTCTGCCACTCCTGACATTTGGAGCCCAGGACTAAAGGGTTTATTTTCATCTATTGTATAATCTACAGATCAGTACTTTGAACCCTTCTGTTTACTACTCTTTTATATTAATATTAATTGCTTATCTTGATCTGCTGGGATAGGGTGAGATATAAGCCCTATTAAATAAATGGTGCTGCAATCCTAAACACTGGGAGTAAGTTATACTGAACGCGATGGAGCTTACTTTTGAGTAAACGTTAGCAGTGTTCACTCCAAGAAGAACTGTATGTATACTGATGTGGATGAGAGACCAAAACGTGTTGCTTTCTTCCACCGTTGCTGTTGTCCAACACGTAGATCAACGGCTGCTGCTGCTGCTGCTGCTGCTGCTGCTTCTCACAGGCTTATGACCAAAAGGTTCATTGTCCTTTGTATTCTGTTGCAGTCCCTAAGAGCCACCTCTTCAGACAGCATAAAGTGAGATGAAAGGACAATGAACCTTCCTATTGGTCGTCAAGTAGCATTGAAAGTATTGATTGACAGGAGGTATAAAAGAGGCAGAGCTGGCGGCAGGTCCATAACCCTTTAAGTTCAATACGGTTGTTTCATTATATTTTGTTCAAGCTCCCTAGGAGAAACTCTCTACATGTTAGTCTTTCCAGTCTAGGCTTCCCGGTAGTATAGTATTTCATCTCATTTGGACAGGATATTTCTTTTAATCTGCAAAGCACCCAGAAATTGATTTTTCAACAGGTAGTTTGACAATGTCTATGCTTATTCTCATGGCGTGTTTTAATACTGTGTAAATATCAACTTAAACAAAATGCAGTCTGTGCCCTGATGCTCAAGAAGAGGAAGTCAGTGGCGTGTGCTTGTGTGTCTAATGGAAGTCAACCGTTTGATTCTGTTGCCTTTAAAATCAGACACGCAAGCATGTGGCACTGTTATATCATTCTTGCATAAGTTAAAATAGGCTTTAGCAAAATATCAGTTTTTACAGGCAAGGAATGGTATTTTCCACTGACCATCTGTTTTGTTCAATGGCCTTAGTGCCTAAATGAACTTCTAATATACATTGGGTTTTTTATGCTTTTCTTTTAATAATGAAAAGTTGTTGAGTGCTATAAATAAAACAAAAAGGTGAGACATAGATATTTAAACAGATATAATACAAGCTTACAATTGATTTCTAATGAGCTTCAAAACCACATTTGTAAGCACTTGAATCCAGAGTACAAGGCATCTTATTAGGGATAGATCCACTAATGACTGTTAGGCACGATAACGAAATTATATCCATTATTTAGAAACAGTAGATATACTTCAGGTGCTGTGGACAGTCAGTAGGGCTGTCCATGCCTTGATTGTGAACTTCCAGTTACACCTGGGCAGACGTTGTGCTAAACAGAATTAGGAATGAGATGCCCTGTCAGCAATGATATTTCCAGAAGTGACACTTTGAAGAAGTAGTGGAGGTTGGTGGGCCGAGGTTCTGTTCATACTGGTCCAAAGTAGACTGTCCATTGCCATGGCCATCACTCCTTGTCTCTAGTTTGGCAATTGAGACCAATTGATATTTCCCAAGGGGCCAGATTTGGCCCTGAAGCCTCCAGCTGCTGATCTGTAGACTACACGGGCCTTGATCTGATTCAACAGTGCAGTTCTTATGTTCATATGAACATAAAACTGCAAAACATAAAGCTGCAAAACTGGAATCCTTGTAAGGGTTTGATTTTGGGTGAGATCCCAAATTCTCCTTTTTCATGAGCTTTTTAAGGAGCTGTTCTGTATGTAGATTTTATGCAAGTGTTCTCTCTTTTGCCAAATTATTGTAGGTTGACCTCAAGAAATCTGATCCAATAGGCTATCTTTTTTTACCAAAATGATTGGAAACTCTGCAATGGAAAATGACTCCAGAGAAGCCTAAAGTGAATTCTACAAAATAGCCAAGTTAATTTCAGGATACAGAATGTGAAGATTTTTACTTTGGCCATACCTGCTGGTGTCAGGACTTTCTTTTCGTTCCTGCCATCCTGCACCTAAAATGAAGATAGCAAAGCAGTTCAAGTTATGCCCTAATCCTGCCGTAGTAGCTCTGATTATAGAGCCCAGGTGCTGGTAAGTTGGCGTATATAAGATGCTTGGGATAATTATTAATTAATTATCCCAAGCATCTTATATACGCCAACTTACCAGCACTGGGGCTCTAGCAGTGGCTTCAGTCACGCGAACTCAACCAGTTGACTTTTGTGGATGCCAGGCTGCACTCTATGGCACATCACATTTTGCAACAGCCATAACGTGCATTGCGTTGCCAGAATGTGTGTTAAAGTGATACAGAGACCCAATAGGATTGGGCTGCAAGTGACTGAATCAGAGGGGTAGCCAGGCGCCCCTGCTACTGGGGCAGAAAACCCCGACGCCCCAAGCTAATTAGCATAATTATTTTGCATAATTATGCTGTTTTACAAATTGCTGTTTTTAAAGGGGATTTTTAGCGCTAGAGGGGCTTCTAATAGTTTATGTATGCTTTGCGCAACTTACTGTGTGTACTGTGACCCTCCCGCGACGATCTCCAGGGGCGCAGACGATCTTCCGGGGCACAGATTGCTCCTCTGATGCTCTGCAGCCCCTGGCGCGAACTCTGTAAAGCGCCCAGGAGCGCTTTGCAGAGTTCACGCATGCGCAGAGCGGCAATGTTTCCAATCGACGTTCTGCGCATGCGTGAACTCTAGCGCTCCTGGGCGCTTTACAGAGTTCGCGCCAGGGGCTGCAGAGCATCAGAGGAGCAATCTGTGCCCCGGAAGATCGTCTGCGCCCCTGGAGATCGTCGCGGGAGGGTCACAGTACACACAGTAAGTTGCGCAAAGCATACATAAACTATTAGAAGCCCCGCTAGCGCTAAAAATCCCCTAAAAATCTTTTTAAAAAAGCGGGGGGAAAAACTAAACTTAAGGAGGCTCCCGCCCCCCCCGGAGCCTTTCCGCCCCCTACGCCCTGGGGCCCACCGCCCCATATCAGGCGACGCCTCTGGACTGAATTAGACCTATATTTTATCCATATCTCACTTTTCACTGAAGCTCAAAGCAGCTTACAAATAGATTATTTATCTTTTTTATTTATTCACATTTTTATACTACCCTTCCTCCAAAGAGCTCAGGGTGGTGTACATGGTTCCCTCCTTTTGTCCTCACAACAACCCTGTGAGGTAGGTGAAGCTGAGAGATAGTGACTGGCCCAAGGTCACCCAGAAAGCTTCGTGGCTGAGCAGGGACTTTATGATAAGTCATCAGAAAAACATATACAGGAGCCAATATAAACAAAAACCCACAATTAAAAACATAGAACTTACGAACATAAATTAAAGGGAGATGGTTCTGTAAACTTTTAAGAAAAGGCTTTATAGTTATTTCTAAAAACATTGAGTGATGGAGCCATTGAGATTGCTCTAGGACCACAATTGTGAGGCGACTGTCGAGAAGGTTCTGTGCCTTGAACCTGCCCAATTAATCTGTGTTAATGATGGGCTGGAGAGTAGGGCCTTGATAACAATCAGAGGTCAAGCAGGCTGTCCTGGGTTATAAGGCTTTCCCTTAGGACAAGATGCAGGGACGTCCCCTTCTATTGATTCACTTTTTCTGATCTCTCCCAAGCTCACGTACTGATTGGCTTGTCTCATCCTCCCATTCATTGGCTGCATCACCACTAAGTGTTAATTCGCTGTATCACTAACCTTAATCTCAATTTTGAGGGATCGATCGCAAAGGGCTCATTTTCCAAATCATAGTAGTCACTGCTAGCAATCACCTTTTATCTCTCCCTGTAGTCGTATCTCCGCATTGCCCAGATGTTCACCATAAGTTTGCTTAATTACTCAGGCCTTTCAGCCACCAAGTCACAGCCATTTATTTCCAGGCACAAACTCTCTTTTTCCTCCCCTTAATGCCTGAACTAGCCAACATATTCTTTTTTACGACTCAAATAAAGCTCAGTTTAAATAACTTTGTTGACATTTCTTGCAGCTGTTTTACTCTGTTTGGTCTGCTTTGTGCATTATCGTTTTAGGGTTTATCTGTCATAATTCAAAGCAAACAAATAAAATACTTTGCCAAAATCTTTACCAATCATCTGTCCCATCTGCTGCTCAGTCTCAACCTCATCTCTTTTTTTCATCAGTATGTAGCCAAGAAAAACATATCTACAAAATGTGTAATTATTGTTGGGGGAATTTCTCTCTATCTTTTGCTTGGTCCAGCAGTGTTCTCAGATTTAGGCTTGGCCAGTCATAATCAGTTGATATGCTCTTTGATTGAAGGCTGGTCTAATTTTAGATTTCTATGAAAAAAAAATTATAAACTACCTACCTGTCATCACTTATTTCAGAACCTCCTTATGGGGGTTCCAAGAGGTACTTGATCAGCTGCTGTTGGGAGCAGGATGCTGCACTAGACAGGCATTTGGTCTTATCAAGCAAGGCAGTTCTAGAATTTTTATTAGCACTTATAGTTAGAAATGGAACAGCCATATTCAGAGGTAATCTACCTCTAAATTTACCAGTTGCTAAGAAAAAAAGGAGGGTTGTTGGTTTCAGATCTTGCTTCTGAGCATCACATGGATGTTGGAAGCAGGATGCTGGGGCCAATGGACCTTAGGCCTGACATAATGGATTAATAGGACTGGCCCGCCTACTTCAGTTGTTTAATTTTGACGATCACTTGCAAAAATTGTGTTAAGCCTAGGAGTAAAACACACTCCTATGCATATTTTACAAGTATTGCAAGTGAGTTGTTCCGCACCCTAAAATGGTATGTGAATGAGTATTATAGAGGTAGAAATTTCACACTCCAGCCGCAACAACTCCACACATCCAGAAGGTGGGATTCAGATTATTTTGATGTCTGGTTTTTTGTTGAATTGAAAAGCAGTTTATTCATACTTGCTGGCTCAAGTCCGAGTGGACCCAGGAAGGTGACTTGAGGCCTGGAAGGGGGATAAGATATTGGTGGATGGCCCCCTTTCTGGACTTGTTCTGCCCCATCTCCCCGTTCCACCCCCTCACCACCAGCTTCCGCCCCCCACACACTGACTTACCGGCACCAGGGAATGTAGAGGAACTACTGACACACTGCCACAGCTTCTTGAGGTGGTGGCCCTACTCCGTGATACATTGTGTCACCTTTTGTGAGAGCCGTAAATGACCTTGCACTGCCAGAACACTAGTTCCAGAAGCGCAAGACCCTTATAAGTTTGGGCCAAATGTGTCTCTGAACATGAAGATTCCATTCATAACTAAAATAGTTCTTTAGAATGCCACAACTGCCTAGCAGACCCCCACAGTCCATGTAGTCTAGCCTTTGTCCACCATTGTTTTTTTTTTTGGGGGGGGGAAACATCAATGGGAACCTAGTGTGTGTGGGGGGGGAGAGAAAGTCTTGTGGCTCCAAAAATACTACTTCCTTCACAACAGTATCAGGAAGATTGGATAAAGAGGGGTTGCCCCCACTCTTATTTTTTGACTGTAGTTTTCTTCTCATTGCTCTTTGCAATATAAGCAGAAAAAGCCTGAGCATCTTTAAAGGCGGACAAGGGAAAGAATGACCCACACACACCCAGGAATCCTCTCCCCAGAAGATTCTCAAGGATATGTTGATCTCCACCACCACCAGCCCACTTTTCATTCTAAAAATACAAATGCCACTCTCACCCCTAATACTCTTAAGGGCAACTACAGAGGTTTGCACCCGGCCTAGACAACGCTTAACCTATTTTGTATCACGCTCTTACCAAAATCATTCCTATGTTCTAGATCAGGAAGCTAACTTTAAGCAAAACAAAACAAAGGTGCTTGGATAGCTCTTCTGACTTGATCACCGACTGGCTGATTTTTATGCCTTTAAGCTTGGCTGGCATGAATTAATGTCACCAACTGGAGCTGCTTTATTGACTGCAGTGGATTTATTAATGTTTGCACCAGTAGAGATCTTACTCTTAATGTTTATAGTTGCCATCCTGTGCAAAGCAACATATGTCCCATTGAAGTCAATGGATTTGGCCAGGAGAAACCTACGACACGAATGCACCCCAAGAGAATGCCATTGAATCAATGAGTGTTTTGCTCTTTGGCTTTATCAACATTAGTAATTCAAACAAAATGCTCATTTTTACAAACATTGATTATTTTCACAGTTTCTTTTCATTTCTTCCTCTGCATTAGTTATCATAATCCACTTTCCTTGATAGTTATTCCTTTATCATTTTTCTTCTTCATCTCTAGTTGACAAAATAACAGCACAATTTCATGCATGTTTACTCATGCATGTGTCATGCAAGTAAGTCCCACTGAGCAATTCAGTGGGAAATGCTCCCCAATAAGCATGTGTACAATCGCAGCCTAATGAGAGCAAAAGATGCATTAGCTCTCCATCACTCTCTACTCTTATATTCTTGCTTTTAACGGCTGCCATCTGTGAAGAGGTTGTAAAATAGTCAATTATTACCATTGCCACCATTTTACAGGCGATAACAATTTTGGGCAGTCATTTCATAGGTGTCATTTCATAGGTTAGTAATCCTCAGGAAGTCTATAATATTTTCTGTCACTAGACAGTTCAATAAAACACCCTACACTTTTTTTCTTGAGTGAGTTTTTCATAGTCATTTTTTCTGATTTCTTCACCCCAATAATAGTGATGCATTCTTCATTCTCTTGCATATTTTCTTCTTTATTGGTACTGCAATGTTTATGACATCTGCTTAGATTCCAAATAGCTGACATGTAAACTTGACCTGTTTTGTCATTGCCAACCTCACATAACCGCCTCCATCATCTTAAATGCTGTGCATGCCCAATTGTGGTGTACACCGAGATGATCATGCAACTGACAATCACATGTACAGTAGGGCCCCCTTATCCCTGGAGGATAGGTTCCCACTCTTTCCGAGGTTAATTGAAACCACAAAAAAGAGTGGTGCAGCACCAGTGATGCACACACGAAGGTAATGAGCGCAAAGGGCACAGATTTGCAACCTGCGGATAAGTGAATTCATAGATACCGGATGACCCCCCCCCCCATACAGAACGTCGTGCATGTCATGGCTCATGTACAGAAAGCTGATCTGTTCAGAGCTCTGAACTTGTGATCACCACTCAAATTACCACTACAGCACCTGATCAACTGAACAAATCAGTTGACCATTCAAAAATATTGTGAGTTGACCTATTATTTGACCATGATTAAATACTGACATCTCTTGATTTATGCAGGGGTTGTGTTCTCAGAAACCTGCACATACATTAAAAAATGTGTAAAATTAAAACTACTTTTCCCATAGGAACCAATGTAAATGGTGTGGGTTAGGGGAAAAAGTAATTTAACATTTACGCTGATAACTGGTGACTTTTGCTTGCCCAAGATGGCATAGGGATTGAGGAGGGATGCTACTGGGAGTGGGAGTGGCTGTGGTTACTCATGTTGATGGCTGAGAAAACAACAAAGAAAACAAAGATGCCGGTAAGGCAACTGGGAAAGTGGTAAGCAGCAGCTCTGTGAACACATTCTTTCCCTATGTTTTCATCTTCTGACTGTAGAAGAGACATTCCTCCCCTCCCCAGGAAGCTGCTAGCACCAGGGGTTTTGCTTGTTAGCAGCTAATGTAGATACTTGCATTTCAAAGGTGGCAAATGTCACAATAAATCTTTGTGTCTTGCAAGGGAATGATTGACCGCATTATTTCAAAAATTGCCCATGTAAATTAGGCTTCCAGTATTAAAATGCAAATCACACTATTTCAAAAACTTGTAAACCTTAAGAAATTGAACATGAACATTGGTGAGCTGGGAAGAAGTTTGCACATCACTGTTGTGTCCCAGGCTCCTCTGAGCCACTCTATTCCCTTCCAAAAGTCCACTTTGGGCTAAAATTAGCACTTTCCCTCTTAAATAGAGGAAATGCTGTGTGCAGAAACAAACTCAAGGCAGCAATTAACAATGTTTTATTGCTTTCCAAGCATTCCTTATCACCTATGCATTTCCCAAAGTGAAAGCAATCCCTCAGTAACCCAGTCTACTTATCTAAAAAAGGCAAGTGTCCTTGGGAAATCACAGCAACTTTCCCCACAGCTGTGGAATCTCCATGTTGCCTTTCTCCAGTCTGGCAAAGCATCTTGCAACAAAAGTCCAGTCAATCCAGATGAGCAGTCAGTCCAGCAGAGTATCCCCATCTGGAACAGAGTAGTCATCTTTGCTCAGCAATCCAGCAGCATCTCCCTCTGGCAAGGTAGTATGGCAAGGTCAGCTCCAACAGCATCCCCCCCCCCTCTCCCAAGCAAGACCATTTGGTGTTGCAGACATACTCTTTTTATCCTCAACCCAAATAGGGCCAAGGGCCCACAGCTGTTGGCTGGCAATTACTGCATCAAAAGACTTTTAACTGTCCACAGGTGTTCAGCCATGCCCAATTGCCATCAGCTGTGTGTCCACCCATGCAGTATTGTATGTTAACCCTTTATGTCCCAGTCCTGTCAAACAGGCAAAATCTTGGTCCTTTAACCCCTTCTTTCCCGGACCTGTCAAAACAGGGGACCACTGCTAACACCACTAACTCCTCTCCGATCTTCCGCGATTTCCACTACAATCACTAGTTTTAAGGGGCATAACAGACTGCAGGTGGGGAAACTCCGTACCCCCCTCCCCTACTCAAATGGAATACATTTCACTCTTGCAGCACGTTCTCTGGATCTAAACTTTTTTGTTTTTTATTAGAACACCATGATTTATTAAAAAGAACAGAAAAAATGTCGCATTTACAATCCAGCCTGTTAATGTCTTATTGTGTTAAACTGGGAGCATCTCAGGAATTTAAAAGGGAATTGCTATATACAATTTAATTAAATATGTACCTGGCCATGGTGTGCCCAACCTTTGATATTATTGCTGAGCACTAAGCAAAGAATCAATGCAAGTTTATTGAATGTGGCATAAGATGCGTTAGCGAGTGAAGACATTGATTTTTCTATATTACAAACAAACAAATATTGATAAAACTTTGCGCATAGAAAATGGATCTTGCCTTTACTATAATGCACACCCAAACTTTGAATAGGAAAACTGCATGGAACTGTCCCTGTCCTGAAACTGATGTTATGCTAATCCCAGTGACATCATTACATTAATATATATTTTAAGGCTCTGGCAGAAATTACAAAGGAGCCTGTTTCATTTAGCTCAATATTGAATTAATAGCTTTATATGTAATGAAGAATTTAATGGAAAGAGATAATGGAACTTTGATGTATGGAAAATGCAGATATGTTATGCACATGGAGACCTGGTGTTCTAATCCACTTCACCTTCTTGTGGCTATTAAAGTTTATAAAGCGAAACATATATATGTTAATGGTAAATTTCTGCACCTGCTAATTCTGCTTTGAAGTCATAGATTCATCCAACTAGTGTAAGGACCTTCTGTTTCCAGATGCCCAAGAAATATATTTCATTTCTCACTTTTCCCAATTCAACACCCACTTGCTATTGCACGTTTATGATGAAAGTAGTTGAATCTACATAGTACAGTAGTGAAGTGCTAGAATGCTGAACCATTTCATGAGAATAAGCAGCTATTCACAGTGATATAGAGGGCATCTCATAACTTCCCCACCACCATCATGGGGAGAAAAGCAGCTTGGGACTTACATTGAGTGGACAAATGGCATTAAGGGGAAGGATTAAGCACCCTCCATTAGTCCCCCATTCCTGATCCCAGCTTCCCATGGCTAGTTTTATTTTTTTATGAAGGAATTACTGAAGTTACCGCCATGTGTACTTGAATCTAGAACCCCTTGACATTCGAACAACATTTGTCAGGGTGGATACAGACAATGAGGAACCATGCTGTGTCTGCAAAGCTTATCACAAGGTGATAGAGCATAGAGAGGTGGTTGTCTGCCTTTGACCACACAGTTAACCTCAGCATTACCACCTCTCCACAGCTTCTCAGAATTTTAGGAAAGCAGAGGAGTGAGATGCTGAGTTTAAAGTTGTGCGGTTGATGTCTAGACAACTACCTTCCTTCAGGAGGTGAGCTTTTAAGTGGCTATTATGTGGCTCCACAACATGTTCTGTATCTACCCTTCTTCAGTTATGGAACATAAAGTTCAGTCTTCACATGGAGGTGGGACTATGGATTGCTTTTGGTGCACAAATGAAGAAAAATTGAATGGGGAGGAGATATTAAAAGCTATGTTCTTTGGAAACCTGTGCTCTTCCCTTACCTTCCATGTTTGTTAAGCACCACTATCAAGAACCTAAGAGCTGCATTAGCATCTTTAAAAGTATAAACAAAAAAAAATTGACAAAACTAATTGCAGTGTGTTAAATGGATGTAAAAATAGCCTAGCTGCCTTAATCTAAAAGTGAAAAAAGAACACTGCAAAACTGTAAGAGTTAAGGTAATAGCAAGTCTCCACAAGCTGAAAATCAGTGCCCCCATTGACTTGGCACAATGACTTCTTGATGCATTAGCCATAATTACTGAGTTCGAACCTCTGGTTGCCTGGAATGATTACCCTTTGAAATGGGTATATGCTTTTGTACTCATCTCCAGCTTCATGTACCACTCTGTGGGTTTGACCTGTAACTGCACCAGCAGGGTATTTTCTTACGACAAAGATGAATGCAGCTTTTTGTGCCAACCCAGCATGATTTGTCCTATTTTCTCATGCCATTATCAAGAAAGATAGCATGCATCCATTATAAATATTTGAAACTTGAGCCAACTGTGACAGGCAGCTGTGGAATAGCTCAAGCGGGGAAGAAGCTTGTGCTTACACAATGATACCTTGGGAGGCAAAGACATTCACAAGACTTAAGTGCCAACAGAGCAGATGAAAGCTTCTCTCATTCATCCACTTGAATTTTAACTCTTTGCAGAATGGCACAATGTCTGTGTTGCCAGAATTATTGCAGTTCTTGCAAATGAGAATAGTCCTCATAGTTGTATAGCAGAAATGGGAACGAAGGCACTTACTGGTCAACCAAACATGTTTACTCCCAGTTCTGATGCTGCTATTGGAATTGCTTAAATGGGGAAAGGATGTTGTAGACAGATGAAATGGGGGAAAGGATGCTGTAGACAGATCCTGAACAATCAGGAGAGTATCAAAGGGTGTGTGGAAGTAGCAGGGGGAGATGCATGGGGAGGATAAATGTCACTTGAGAAGAAGAAACTAGAGATACTATCCAATTCCCAAGGTGGTTATGATATGTAAGTAATATTATGTAAACAGGTTTATATGGGGATAGGATCCGGCGTGAGCTTTTGCCGCCAAGATCCACCCTGTCTAGTCCGCTCTCCACTTCTGTCCTTCTCCCTCCCCATCCTGAACCACTCCAAACCTTCCCCTCCCCGTCCAAGACCTGTCCCTCGTCCACCTTACCTGCTTTGGTGCGGTCTGGGTAGGCCATTGGTTGGCACAGAGCCACCGGTCATTTCCGCTGGCAGCTCCCTCAACCTCAGCAGTGGCACATCATTTATGGCAGTGCTGCATCGTTTATGGTAGCGAAATGCAAGTTCTGCTGTCGTAACTGCATGATAGGTTTGAGTCGTTAGATTACTTAGCTCTGGTTCACATATTTAGAAGGGCCTCCAGTAACTGTAATAGTGTGATGGACGAATAGCGGAAACCCCTCCCTCCATCATGCAACTGGAAAATATTTTGGAGCACCCTTGGAAGTAATCGCTAATGAAATGGAGCTTATGGCCCATTAAAAATACACACAATTCTGATGAAAGTGATTTCAAAGATGTTGTGAATGATCACAGTTAAGTCTCATTGATTTCAGTGAGAGAGTTCAGTACCTGCTCAGAAATGCTTAATTTCAGTGAGATCAAGTTCAACAATTCAAACGGTGCAATCCTATACAACAGTCCTGACAGTCCAATCCTATTAAAAGCCCCGCGCTTGGATCCAGTGCCGGGCCAGGGGTCTTCTCGAGGGAAGGGGAAAAACGCCAGGTCGGTAAATAATAAAGCCAACCTCATCCGGGACTTGGTCCTGGATGTGAACGCCGACCTGGTATGTATTACGGAAACCTGGTTGGATGAGGCAGGAGGGGTTTCCATGTGGTGCAGCAGCCACGGTTGCAGGGACGGGGAGGAGGAGTTGCGATGGTCTATCGTGAATCCATCTCCCTTACCAGGAGTTCAGCAGTTCACTGGGTTTGAATGTCTCCATGTTGTGTTGAGAGGGACGGACAGGATTGGGATTCTGTTGGTGTACCGCCCGCCTTGCTGCCCAACAGTCTCCCTGCCTGAGCTGACAGGGATGATCTCGGCGGTGGCGTTGGAGTCCCCCCGCCTATTAGTGCTGGGGGACTTCAATGTTCATGCCGAGGCTCCCAAGGTTGGTGTGGCTCAGGACTTCATGTCCACCATGACAACCATGGGCCTGTCCCAGAAGATGAGGCGGGACATGTACTGGACCTGGTGTTTATAGCTGAACAAGGAGGCGGTGATCTGGCTGTGGAGGAGATTGACATCACTCCGTTGTCATGGACAGATCATTTTCTGGTAAGGTTTAGGCTTGTTGCAGCTTCCTTCCTCTGTAAAGGCGGGGGACCGCATTGTATGGTCCGCCCCCGGAGGCTAATGGATCCAGGTTTCCTGAGGGCTCTGGGGGACTTTCCCACTGCCAAGACTGGTGACTCGTCTGAGGCCCTAGTTGACCTCTGGAATGGGGAAATGGCCAGGGCAGTGGATGAGATCGCTCCTGAGTGACCTTTGCCATGCCGCAGACTGAGAGCGGCTCCTTGGTTTACTGAGGAGCTGCAAACGATGAAGCGACGGGGTAGATATCTTGAGCGACGGTGGCAGAAAACCCGTGCCGAGTCCAACCGGACAAGGAGTAGGGTCCATTATAGAGCCTACTCTGTGGTGGTGGTAGCAGCGAAGAGGAATTTCTTCTCTGCTACCATTGCGTCTGCAGGCAATCGTCCAGCGAAACTGTACCATGTGGTGTGAGGTCTGCGCCATCAGGCCCCTCCAATAGATCAGGAGGAACACATGGTGGCCCACTGTGACATGTTTGCTAAACATTTCGTAGATAAAATCGATCGGATTCGCCATGACTCGGATGCCTCATTGACATTATCTGAGGATGTCCCCTTGGCACCTGCTGGTCCAGTGTTCTGGGATTCTTTTCAGCTTGTACAGCCTGAGGATGTGGACAGGCTCCTCTGGAGTGTGAGGCCGACTGCCTGTCTGCTTGACCCTTGCCTGGCTTGGCTAATCAGATGTGCCCGGGAGGGGCTGGCCGAGTGGACGGGGAGGGTGGTCAACTCTTCGTTGATGGACGGGGTGCTGCCGCTCGCTTTGAGGCGGGCGGTGGTTCGGCCCCTTCTGAAGAAGCCCTCCCTTGATTCCACAGTAATGGACAACTACTGGCCAGTTTCAAACCTTCCGTTTTTGGGCAAGGTAATTGAGCAGGTGGTAACATCTCAACTCCAGAGGGTCCTGGATGAAGCGGATTATCTAGATCCCTTTCAGTCTGGTTTCAGGTCGGGCTTTGGGACGGAAACGGTCTTGGTCACCTTGGTGGATGATCTACGTCGAGGACTGGACAGGGGGAGTGCGTCCCTGTTGGTTCTGCTGGACCTCTCAGCGGCTTTTGACACCATCGACCATGGTGTCCTTCTGGGCCGACTGGCCGAGCTGGGGGTCAGGGGCACCGTTCTGCGGTGGTTCCGCTCCTACTTTGCAGATAGGTCCCAGATGGTGGTGCTAGGGGATGCCTGTTCGGCATCCTGGCCCTTGAGGTGTGGGGTGCCACAGGGTTCCATCTTGTCCCCCATGCTATTTAACATCTACATGAAACCGCTGGGAGAGGTCATCCGGGGATTTGGAGTTGGGTGCTATCAATATGCTGATGACACCCAGCTCCATCTCTCCTTTCCACCTGATTCCAGGGTGGCTGTTGAGGTTCTGGAGCGCTGCCTGGAGGCGGTTGGACCTGGATGAGGGCTAATAAGCTGAAACTAAACCCGGACAAAACAGAGGTTCTCCTGGTCCGGAAATCCACGATGCAGGTACTAGAGTATCGTCCTGCTCTGAAGGGGGTTGCACTCCCTCTGAAGGAGCAGGTCCGCAGCTTGGGGGTCCGCCTGGATCCGCAGCTTCTCCTAGGTTCCCAGGTGGCGGCTGTGGCCAGGGGGGCCTTTGCCCAGCTTTGGCTGGTGCGCCAGTTGTGACCGTACTTGGATCATGCAAACCTGACCACGGTGATCCATGCCACGGTGACATCGTGATTAGATTATTGTAACACGCTCTACGTGGGGCTGCCCTTGAAGACGGTTTGGACTGCAATTAGTACAGAATACAGGCGGCCCGTGTGGTCACTGGAGGTAGGTGGTTTGACTCCGTTGGGCCGCTCCTCCGACAGCTGCACTGGCTGCCGATTCATTTCCGGGCCCAATTCAAAGTGCTGGTTTTGACCTTTAAAGCCCTATATGGCTTGGGCTCAGGATATTTGAGAGAACGCCTACTTCTATATAGTCCGGCTCGTCTCCTTAGATCATCAGAGAAGGCCCTTTTGCGGGTGCCGTCACCCAGGGAGGTGCGAGGGGCATCAGCCAGAAACAGGGCTCAGTAGTGGCACCAACCTTATGGAATTCCCTCCCCTTTGACTTACGAACAGCTCCCTCCTTGGACACTTTCCGTGGAGGCCTAAAAACCTTCTTGTTCAAAGAAGCCTTCTGAGCCCTTGCCTTTTTTAACATCTCGCGGGAACAGGTGGGGTGCTGCTGTTTTTATGCTCCTGCTTTAATTGTAGCTATGATCTTTTTAATCAATTTTTAGATACTATTTTTATTAATTTTCATTAATTGTTTTTTTACTGTTTTAAAATGTGATTATTTTTGTTTTGTATTTTTGTATTGTATTCTTTTTTTCATGTTGTAAGCCGCCTTGGGTCCCTTTGGGTGGGGAGAAAGGTGGGATTAAAATACTGTAAATAAATAAAATAAATAAATAATTGTCCCCTTCCCCCATGTCAAGCCCCAGCAGCCCCTAGGGGGCTACTTGGAGGCGTGCCAGCTACATGGCTGGCACAGCTCTGAGAAGTCCTGTGTCGAGCCCAGTACAGGGGTTAGGATTTGGTGGAGGCCTCCCCCTGCTGAGCCTGCCCCCCCTCTTGGGCCTGAATTGCCCTCCTCCCCACCCTCTCCCTGCCCCAGAACACCTCCTCTCCACCGCCCTCCCTGCCGGCCGGTGGAGAGCTCACCTGCCTCTGGTGGGCGCAGTTCCTTCACCGGCGGAGACCTGTCGGCACCAGCCTCCTCGTCAGCGAGACAGGCCTTCACAGCATGTTTGCGACAGAGCAGAGCCCTGTCCCACTGGCGGAGGCCGGCATAGGATTTGGGCTCTGAGTTTAATAGAATGTACTCTCGAGTAAGTGTGTATAGGATTGCAGCCAGAATTACTAGAAGCTACCAAGATTCTGCTTTGAGGAGCAAGTGCATCGAAATCTTATCTTGGGTTTTGTGCAGCTATTTTGATGCCTAGCTAAACTGAACCAAACAAGCAAAAAAAAAAAAAAAAAGAACAACTCCACAAGGTTCACAACGAAAGCAGGAGAATTGTTCAGTGTATGTCTTTTTTTTTCCCTAGGGCTAGCCCTAAATAAACTTACTGCAAGGAGACAAGCTTATGAAAAATGCAATATGTGTTGTAGTCTACCCTAAACGTTAACTTTGTGTGTGGGTTGGGGAGAGGAGGAGGTGAACTTCAAGCAGCACTTCCTCAAAGTGGGTATTGGGAAGGGGCATTTGCTCAAGCTGTGTAAAAATTAGCCAGTCTACTGCACAGCATCCACTGACTTTCTCCGTATGGATTTTCTTGCTGCTAGCAAACTTTTCTGTTAGGAAAGTTTGACATGTTGTTGACTGGGGAGTTGTTTTCAGTAAATAAGACCTCCCGGGAGTACGGGGGGGGAGGGGGAGAGCAGAGAGATTTATAGTCTTGGTCATTTAGTAGACAAAACTCTTAGCTACTGATAAACAGTGAAAATGGGGGGGGAGTTTAAAAATAAATTCTCCCCTGAATGCACATACAGCTTTGTTGGATGGCATCTTGTGCATTTAGGAATCAGTGTGTGTGTTCTAACATTTTCAGTAGTGATGCCAGCAAAAATGGATTTGAGTGGTTCAAAGCAACCCAGCTCAAAGGAGAGATGAGCTCTCCAAATCCTGAAAAGAATACTCCACTTGAGAAATTCACCGCGCCTTCCTCCCTCCCTTTCACAGCCCCTAAAAGCCCTTCTCCACCTGGCCGCCATCCTTTAGAAACAGATGTGCCTTTTTTCCCCTTGACTTACAGCACAAACATTGGTGGCAGTGAAGACATGTGGGGAGGGGAGAGGAGTTTTGCAGGTGCCGTAGAAAGTGTGACACACACCCAAGGCACACGGAGTGTTTTTTTAAGGTTCCCTCATCATCATCATCTCCCAGTGTGCGCCAGCAATAAAGCGAAAGGAATGGAGGCTCGTGGGGCTTACAGTCTGCTGCCATTGCTGCAATGCAGGCTGATGCAATGTGAGGAGCCATTTTGCTCCTGCTCTATATCAGTGGGATTCTATAAGTCAAGGAAAGAGGGGTGTGTGTGTGTGTGTGTGTGTGTGTGTGTGTGTGTGTGTGTGTGTGTGTGTGTGTGTGTGTGTGTGTTCTGAAGGATGGACTGTGGAAATGTATTCTCCAAGCCCAAAAATTGGCTCAGAAATTAATGTAATTTTCTCCAATTTAGGAAGGGAGGGAATTTGGATAATTTCTGATCAAACTGAAGGTGAGAAAGGGGCTGCTCACCCATCACTACATTTCAGCTATAAGTCAGAACCTGTGTGTCTTGTGTGCAAAAACTACACCTGTCCACCTGAGTCTAGTTTGGTCCCTGAGCCTAGACTTTGCCATGGTCAGACCACACAGTCTGGATGAAACAATGCAATTGTGGTGATCACCACATTGTGTTGTGTTGTGTTTGGGGGTCTAAAGCTCCTATCAGGACATGTTTTTGCACTTTCAGGGGGCTGGGAGGGAGGAGGGCCAAGCAGAGTGGTCAGTCCTCATTCCTAAATAGCAGTATCTGCAGTGACCAAGAAGTAATCATTCAGATCAAGACATGATCATCTCCCTTTCATTTCTCAACAAAAAGGCTACAGTAGAAGTTTGGTGAGCAACCTTCTGCCATCTCCCCTCTGTTGCCACAGGAAACGAGGCACAGTTGCCACCTGACTCCTGCACAGAAGGTCTTGATCCTGCCCCTAATCATTCATTCAGGGGCATAAACCATTTGTTGAAAATATCTTTTGTACAGCATCTGTGTAACACTTAAAGGTGAACGAGTATTTCACAACTTTAATCTCATTCCTTTCATAGCAGCTCTTCAAAGATATTACTGTATTTTGTTTTGCAGGGAGGGTCTAAGCAAAGATTAACTTATTACTACCTGAACCCATTATTATTGGATAGTATTATTACCCATTACTGCGCAATTTTGAATGAGACTTAAGTAACTGGGATTACACTATGTTTTCTAATTGGGCCGGTTCATACAATATATCCACTGACCCCCTCAAACATGCCATATCAAGCTTTCCTCTTCACCCCCTCAAGCCTTCCCCTTTCTTGCTTGCTTCTTCTTCCTTCTCTTCTCACTGGTCTTCCTGCTCTTCCTTCCTTTCTAGCAGCTCCTCTCTCTTTTCTTACTCACTTCCCTCCATTGTTCTTTCCTTTCTTCCTTCCTCTCTCCTCTGTTTTCCTTCCTTCTTCCCTCCACCTTCCTTTGCTGCTCCCCCTTGGTTTTCCCGTTTTCCCTCCTCTCTCCTTTGCAGCTCTGGCTCATTTAATGGGCTGGTATCAGCCTCACCGAAACTCTGAAAGCTGCCTCCACTCTGGGCTAGGAGCTGTCAGTGGCCAATGATGTCATCGACTGGCCTCCTAGCTGATTGGCTAATTTCCACAGGAAGCAAAGGAGTGAAAGGAGTGGAAGATAAAACCCAGACTACATGTCTGTTCTATGGGGCAGGTGGTAATATTGTCAGTGGATAAGGAGACAGTATGAGGGGAGGACGGCTTGAGGGGAAAGATAAACAGATGAACGTTCTGAACTTGACACATCAATGAAGCATCCAGAATGAAATGTCAGACAGATAGTTTGGGATACAGAATTGGAGGGAGAAAATTCAGGGGTACAGTGGTATCCAGCATATAGGTGGGCCTGAAAACCTTGGGAGTTGATGAGATCATTGAAAGAAGGGAAGATGAACTGACTTTTTTTTTTTTTTTTTTTACAAACTTGAAAACTGGGATATCTATACGTATAAGCACAAACAAGCACAGTAACCTTCACTTACCACCTTGAGTGTTTCTGGGCAGAAAATCAGTTAAAGAACCTTAAATATAAAATAAATAATATGTGTCCTAGTTAATCAGGTACGTAGATGGGTAATTTATTTTCTTCCCTATCATATATTAATGTAAGGGTGGAGTCATTCCAGCTATTTATGTGACAGCAGCCATACCTATAGATCAACTATATATGAACTCATCTATCCAAGTCTCCGTTGACAAAGTAGAGGCATTTCTAATTTATGAAGGAGAACTGATTCGCTTCCAGCTGCTTGAAGGCTTATGGGAATGCAAAGATGGTTATCTCATCACTTTGTCCTACTTGCCTGAGTACTACACTGCTTTATGCTTTTGCGTATATGCCACAAGGGCAATGTTCAAGACCGAGGATGTGTGAAATTATTACTTTATGTAATATAGGGACCGTTCCCCTTTAATATCATTAGCCTTTTCATTCTTTTTTGGCCAGAAACAGCCATTTCTCATGTCAGCACTTTCTCCAGAAGAAACAGAATCACTGAACAATACAGGGAAGTAGGTTGTATCCAGGGAACAAATCTGTTCTCCATGTGTCCTCCATCATCAAGCACATCTCATCCCAAATTGCATAGCCCTCAACAATGTTTCTTGCTAATAAACTCACTCCCCTGTGGAAGGAAGGGAAGAAATTGACAGTCAAGGCCTTATGAAGTTTTAACTTCACCCTTAGGTAAGAGGATCCGAGATTTTCCCGAGGGCTCTCAGTTTCTTTCCGATTCTAAATCTTATGCCCGGGGCGAAAGCCTATGAATGTGGATCTGTTCTAACGCACTTATCTTTGGCAGCCTTGCATTTATAACGTTATCTTAGGAAGCAAACTTTAAATTCATTTCAGAATCCTCCCAAGGATTTCAATAAAAGGCTAGCCAATCCTTGACATTCAGTGCCGACAGAAGTCACACTGATGTCAATGTGGAGGTTGTGCTGGGTAGATTGTTTTGAGTCCCGTCGCTACAGTTTTGATCTATGGTGGATCATTTTGTATTGTTGGGATTAAGCATTGTAGAAATTATATAGGCATTATTGTTACATTACTCTTTTATACTGTATATATATACGGAAAAAAGAAAAATACTGGGGGGGGACGACGACACCTGGACATCACCTGCAGTTGTGCACAGTTCTCCGTCTATATCAGTGTGGAAATTGAAGCAGATATTGTTAGCCTGGTTGTTTTTTGATGGAGACCCGACTTTAGAGTCTTCTGTAATAGGAGGCTATATTTAGGCTTGTGTCAAAGCATCCACGGAGGTCCTGATGGTCATCCTTAATTATGGGCATACTTTTCCATCTCTAGACTTACAAACAATTTTAGTAGTATCAGTTATATTTGCTGATATATTGCTCGAGCATATGCTTGCTTCTTTTACTTTTTAAAACCAGGCTAGTGCACACATTGCATTTTTAGGCACACAACTCAGTTTTTTGGGGTACACTAAAATGTAGAGTGACTATAGTAATAGTAAATAAAAAATGCTTCATATGGGTACACTTGTTAGAAAACCAGCATTGGCTAATGTTCGATTGGGTGTACCCTCAGTGGCAAACCCAGGTTTGTTGCTCTGTGGTCTGTGAAATGGCCCTTGTTAATTGTCTGAGGACACCCAAGGTAATATCCAATAGCATAACAAATAAAACCGGAGTGCAAATGATAAAGCAGTCACATAAAGAGAGACAGCAGCAGTAACAGAGATATGAATCAACAACACTACTCTGAGAAAAAAGGGGTCCAGACAAAAGTGCCTGGCTAAATAAATAGAAAGGTTTTAACAGCATACCTAAGGACAGAAGTAAGCACCACGAACTACGTGGGACTGCCAACGAAAGTGGCATCCACTCCAGAGGGTGACATCATCCATCCAATGGTGCTGAAGCTATTCCTGGAGACATTTTTTGTTCCAAGATGATGTAATGCTGGAAATCCTGGAGGCCCTGTTAAAATCTCCAGGATTGCTTTCAGTAAAATCTCCTGCAGATTGATGCTGATTCCTGGACACTCCGGGCCAATCCTGGAGGGTTAGCAACCCTAATTGAAAACATTCTGCATTGCCCCACCTCCACAAGCTAGCGATGTGGAGCCGAGGAAGGGAATCACTCGATATCATGATATCACGAGCCATGATAAACTATACTACGCATTACGGAAGTGGAGGGAAAGATTGAAATGCAGGGGTGCCACTGTTTTTTTTCCATCTCTATAGTCTGCCCTATCTTCTGCCCTATATATAGTCTGCCCTATAGTCTGCTTCCTAAGCAGGAAGGGCTCTGATGGGAGGGGCCTCCTTAGGGTGATATTCCAGAACAGCAAGACAAGACCACTACAAAGAAAACTCTTTTCTGGGCGCAAATAGCTCTCACGTCTCAAAACAGAAGATACCCAGAGCAAGGCCTCCCTGAAGATCTTCGAAACTCAAGAGGATCACATGCAAATGTAGGCTCAGGAAGAATGGTTGTTATTAACAGGAGTTATAACTAGAGTTGGGCTTGAGAAACAAGAGAATGCTACAAAAAGTAAGGGCATTTCACAATAAGGGTGCTTCTGAAATCCTCATATAAACTTCTCTCTAGATTTTGCAGTTATTTATGTTGTTATGTATTCACTTTCTCACCATCAGCATGGATGATGTTTTGCATATTGGCACAAGGAAGGCAACAAAGGGAAAGAACAGAGATGGCGACAGGGAAACAGGAGGAGCATATGCGATTGTTTCAAATGCACGTATTTATCTCTGGCCCAGAACAACCATAGAAATTAGCATTTCCCATGGATGTAGCACGTTTGGGTGAAAAACCTACATGTCTGTGAGTTTTCCCCTGTGGAATAAGCCAAGTGCCATTTCTACTACTTACAGCCCAATCCTATCCCCTGCCACACTATATCATGCAGCTGTGCCAACAGAACACACGCTACATGCTATGTGGGGGGGGGAGCAGAAGTCCAACCAGAGGTAAGTAAAAAACTTTTTCACTTATCTCTGGGTAGGCCTTCTGGCCAACTATGGGTCTCCTTGGACCCATGCCAACTATTTTGCTGGTATATGTCCGAGAAGAGGAAGGGGGCAGGGCGGACTAGAAAATCAGTGATAGGATCTGACTGTACTATTGTACATCTTTACTATTGGTGTACTATTGTACACCTTACTATTGTACTATTACTAAGGTGTACTATTGTACACCTTACTATTGTACATCTTACGGACTTACAACTCTCCTTATTTTCTGTGCTGTTTATGTACATGCTTCTCAAGAACATGCTTTTCCTAACATCAGTGGAGCCCAGCGGCAGATTGTTAGTGGCTCAATCCTATGTGGACACTGCACCAACAGTGCATGGAAGCTGGCATGACGTCTATCATGCCCTAAGCTCGAGATGTATTTGATAACTCTGAGGGGTCAGGTGGTAGGGGAAGACACATGAATGGGAGGTGCAGCATCAATACATTGCAGCACAGGATTCTCTCCTTTTGCGTATTTGTGTGTGCATTGTCCTTCCTCTGTTGGGGTGGTAGGGTAGATGTTCCAGTTGGGTGTTTGTGTTTACCAAACTATTTACCAAAATAAGGATCAACACGAGTTACATGAGCTGCGAACATCATCGTTTTGAAAAAGGGGAGATCAAGGATGTCTTTAATTAATTCTTCATTCACTCATATATTATCTGTATGTTATAATTATATTATATTTTATATATTATATTATAGTCCACCCTCTGTATTTCCTCTTTGTCTCCTACTGGAGCCTCCCATCAATATCAAATTGTATCAAAAGTACCTGCTGAATTGCTCCTTCTTTTTCCTATAAAGAAGTCTTTGTAAGACTCAAAGGCAGTATAAAGTATCTATTCTAAACAAATTGTCTGTAAGAGCTTGAGAAGAAATGTGATACATATTTCACTTTCTCACCCATGCTTTAAAAAAATGTATTTACAAGAGGTATTGTCTAGCATAGATGTGTCTGTAATTCTTTAATATGACATTCTTTTGTCTTAGAGATGACATGTCTAGTAATTCGATGAGAAAATTACCATGGCAAATACGTTTTCTTTGAATAACAGAATAAATAGCTACATAACATTCATGCTGCTTAGTGACTAGTTAATGTTACCCAAGGGTTGTAATCATTCATATCACTTCTTTGTGAACATTTCCCAAGTTTGTTTGTTTTCCTTTGTTTAATTTTACATGTTTGAGAGCTAGATGAATCTCTCCATGCCTTCTGAACTCTCTCAATCTCCTGGAGCAAATGAGTGCATAAAGGTAATTTGGAACACTATACCATAGAGGTTGGCAGCTATATTTGCTACTGAGTCACGCTGGGAAATGAAAGATAAAAAGGGAAGATGTGGTATAATGTGGCATAAACTCAAACGCTGGGTTCACCTAAGATGTTGTTGTCTCCTCACAAGCAATCTCACGATGGTCAAGCTACGTCTTTGCATGACCCAAAATAGTAGTGTGTGTGTGTGTGTGTGTGTGTGAGAGAGAGAGAGAGAGAGAGAGGGGGGGGGCATGGACAGAAATGGTCATCAGTTCCCATGATGATAATGACATGGGAAAAAAGGTTCTGCTGCAGCCACAGGCATTGATGTGTTTGCTATGCATTTGATGTGCCATGTATTTGTGGTTGTCCAGTGGGCATATTTTGTGCCCTTAGGGATGAATGCATATCCCAGGTTTCAACCTGAAATCAAGTTGAGCTTGTGTCAGTGGTATCTCTAGGGTTGGTGTCACCCAGTGTGGTCACTGATGGTGTCACCCCCATTATTATTTTTTTAAAATTTTAATATATAACAGTATAGGGGTCACCCAATAAATCAGAAACCAAAAAAACTAGTGGCCAACTTGATGACACTCACGCAACTGAATAAGAGTTCTAGTATTAGGTCTGATACATAGAAATGAGAGCTAACTCATACGAATAACTTATTGGTTCCATGCGGTGTTATAAAAACTCTCAATTGGCGCTTGGAACAATCAGTCTCATTGGTCAGTTTTGAGTTAAGAAAATCCACTTTTTGTTACTTAAGGCAGAGATCCCTGGCGGCCGCATGGGTGGTTCAGGCGGCAAGAGATGGGGGCCATTGGGCGAACCGGCCTGGGAGGGGGCAGGGATGGCGTTACACGACCTCCTCCGACTTCCACCAGCGATTTAGCTGGCGGAAATTCGAGGAGGCCAATAGGGCCGGCCCCGGTTTACACCCTTCCCCAAGTAGACCTCTGGCCCGCCACATGGTGGTCTGGACGTTGAAATCCTGTGTAAGGATCCGGCAGCGGATCCTTACACAGGATTTGGCTGTTATGGTGCAATTAAGGCTCAGAGTTGGTTTTCTGGTTTTTTTGTTATTTACAATTGCTATGTTCAGTACAACTGCTCTGTACAGTTGTTCTGTACAACTGCTTTGTTTACATCTGCTATGTTCAGTTTCATACCCTCCATCAGAAGCCGTGCAGGACCAACGACTGCAGCACAAATGAATACAGCAGGTGGAGCTTTCAGCAGTGTGTGATGGGAGCAAGGGGGTCCCTTAGGCATTATTCTTCATGTCAAAGGAGGTGCGCTACAAGCACAGGAGTGTGTCCATACCTGTCCAAAGTTGGAGGGGTTGGGTCCTGAGGATCCCAAACCTCCTTTTTTCAATATCCACATTCAAATGCAGATTCTTGTCTTTGAGCCCGAATAGAAGGAAGGCACCTTTGAAGAAATGCTAATAGAAAAGGCCTGTGATAAGGCACTGTTCCTTAGACTTACCTTCCTTTTTTATGGAACAGTGCTTTGAAATCTAGACTGAAAAGAAATAAATAAACCATTTCCTCTTATCAGCCTTGCTTTAATGTGTGCAGAACAGTGAATCTTTATAATGCCAGGAAACCTGATGGGTGATAACAAGCTTTTCATTTACTGTGCTGATTGTCTGTTGCTTTTCTGCTTCCTGAACACAGAAGGAGGATTCTGAAAGAAAGAGCAGTTTGTTGCTCATGTCTTCCCCTTTGTGGCTTAGAGCTTTGCTGTGCAATATTTGCTAAAATGACATCCCACTTCAAGCATACGATGAACATTGATGAAACTTTCTTTTTTGTATGGGGGGGGGAGCATAACTACAGAAAATTGCAGCTGTCTTTTATGGTTAAATAAAAGATACCGCCTTGTGAGGATAACCTGCTCAGGTAGCTTGGATCCCTCTTTGAAGAATTTTGTCACCCCCAAAAGGACAAAGTCTTTTATGAGGTTGTTAGGGATGGTTAAAGATTATATGTACTCTTTGAGAATTCATAAAAGGTCTAATGAATTCAATGAATGAAGGAAAATGTCAGATATAAGTCTACTCTCAAGATAACCATACGATTCTGGGCATCTATCAGATTATGGAACACATTCTTACCAACTGTGAAACAGCTTTAAAGGTAAAGACAATTCTTAATAACTTTATTATTCTCACTTAGAAGCAATTAAAGTTAAACTCCTTTTACCTGCATTTGGTGTCATTTTTCTTATGGGCCCATTAGAGTAAAATTAAGGTATTTGTGCAAGATAGCTCAGTCATTCCAAATTACTTTCCTGTCTCATGTTCAAGCCTTTGATAGCGTACTTTGCGTTTGAATTCAATTTTGGAGAGACACTAGGCATGTTAATTAGATTTTCTTTGTGTCCTTTGTAGGCTAAGAGGAAGAAAAAGCAAAAAAGGATATTTTTAACACTTAGTACTGCAGGACTCACATTATCGTCACAGCCTCTATACCATAGTACAGATATTTTTGGCAATGCAATATCCACTATAGCTAAATGTGGAGGTTTGCAAGAGGCAATGAAAAGTAAAACTTTATGTACTTTATGGCCGAATCCTACCACCACCTCCAACCCGCTGGGAAAGAGTGTGCAGTGGTTCCAGCTCTGCTGCATACTTTGGGCTGGCCAGGGACCATGACGCTACTCTGCCACGCCATGGTCCCCAATGAATCGATTTGGATCTGTGCCACCTGTGCAACCTCTGTAGAGGCCAGGCAGGGGCATAGGATATCAGCAGCACTGTTGCCGCTGATAACCATCCCTCCCAAACACGCCTCCCAGTGGCCCTGATCCCCACCCCATCCTCCCCATCCCTATCCACAACTCTTCCCCATACCAACTCACCTCCTCCAGCGGTGGCTGGGCGCTCCAGTGGTGTGCGCGCACTCCCCAGCCTTTTATGCTGGTGACCCATTGCGCGCATTGTTGCTGCAGCTGCAACAAAGAGGGCCTTCCGCTGATGGAATGCTAGTTTCATTAGCAGAAGGCGCCCATAAGCTTGGGCTGTTAATCTACTAAAAATAATATTGGCCGATTTATTATATTGGAGTCTTACTGGTTGCTGATATATATTGCTATGGAAAATATTCACAGGAGCTTCAAAGTCCTTTCACAGGTGAAAACTTTAAGCCAGAATAATTGTAACTTTTCTTACGTGCTGTTGAAGTTTGCACATGACGTTTTTGGTTGTCCAGTTCCAGTTTCATGTGGATATGTTCACCCGTAGTGAGTTTTTCCACACAGTTAACAGGAATCCCTTTTTCTCCCGCAACCAAAACATGATTTCAGTCTGTCCACTTGGTTCAACTAATGGTTGAATTCATGTGACCATGGGTCATGCATATTTTCGGTAGACCTGAATGTGTCCACAAAAGATTGTGGACATATGCCACAAAATGCCACAGACGGGGGTGAGACCTGACTTCCCATTCCATGATTTCCAGTTCCATTCTTGCACAGTGATAGACCATTTGTTCCAGCTCTGAGTTATTTCAGTTCAAAGGAGAAGAGGTCTATGTGCAGATGCCGTTCACAAGTCAATATGGGTGTATGTTGGACCTGGAGGCACATCTGCATTTGCACACAGTGCTCACCTGGGACCCATTGAACTCACTGAATGCATTTTTTTAATGAGGCAGGGATAGGCAAGATGCAACTAACTTTCTCTAAATCGCCATATGATCCAGGGTTGGGAGGAATTCAGTCATTAATTTCAGATTTTTTTCTTGCAATAGGATAATATACAGTTGACCCTCAGCATCCGCAGGGGTTCCGTTCCCAGAACCCCTGTGGATACTGAAATCCACGGATACTGGGGCCGGCCAACTGTAAAACCTGTAATAAAAATCAGGGGAAAAAATCAGGGAAAAGGCAGTTTTTTTACCTTTTAGATGGACACCACTGCATGTTCTTGCTTAAACAAGCTGAAATCGCACTTTAGAAGCCTTCTGGGTCATGTGACTCCCCCTCCCGTCTCCCAAGATCACCCCAGAATGCATTGCAATGCATTCTGGAGCTTTGCAAATCTGCTGATGTGGGATCCGCTGATAGCAGGGGTCCACTATAGTACTATTCCCGGCAGCGAGGGCAACGTGGGGGCATTCATGGAACCAAACGGAGCCTCCTGTGTGTTAGCCGTTGCTGCCCAGAATGACTCTGACTGACGAGAGGGCGGGGCTGCTTACCCCCGTGCAGCAGAGCGTCCTGCGCCACATACTGCTCTGCACCTCCTCCAGTGACGTCACTGCAGCTCAGTATGGTAAAGCAGCCTTTTGAACAGAATGAACCCCACAAAATCAACAGACTAACGCGGACAGAAGAGTATATGGGGTTACCTCCAAACATCCACAGCCTTATGTCTGTTGTCATACCACAGCCCACTTTAATCTAGCAGCAATGAAAGTCTATGTCAAAATTATGTCAAAGATACAATGATATAGGGTGGTGGCAATTGTATTCTATATGGTTCAGTAAGACTGGTGGGATTGTAGTAGACCTTTGGGGGAGATTATAGACATGTATGTTCATCACTGGTTCAGAACATCAAACATTGACTTGCATGTCAAAAACGACCATCCCAGATCAAACCTGATAAATCTTTATGCCGCATAGAACACTTTTCAATGTAGTTGGCTCACATATTCAGCTGTACTTCACAGAGTAATGGATTTGTGATCAATGTGCATGCTTGTGAGAATCAACCCTGAGCTGGTTCTCAGGCAACAGGTGATAGAGAGAAGATCCTTAATTTCCACTGGCAAGGCAGATTATTAAATTGGCAGTGAGATGAAAGCTTTGATAGGTAAGGCAAGACTAAGCAGGAGTGACACAGAAAAATGAGACCTTACATAAGGGAGAGAATTGAGGTCAAGTAGAAACAGATGGGCACTACGTAACTATGTATAGGACAGAAGGAGGAATGAAATGTTCTAAGGATCTTGAAAGCAAGGAAAAATGTTAGATAATGTAGATGGGGCACCTAAGGAAAATAACAACAATGAGCTATGAAAAGACTGATGGAAAAAGATTTGATAATGCAAGATGGAAAAGATAGGAAGGAGAATCCATAGCACAATTAGAAACCATCTGTTCATATTAATTTTGCTTAATGTACTGCTCTCCTAGGTGGTATGCTAGTCAATAATGGGGAGAGAGAAGAATATTCTTAAAATACAGTGACTTTTTACAGGCACTTCTTTTTTGCGCTGTAATTTAAGAATACATGACTCTAAATAATAATTGTTTATAAAAGACAGTTGTCCTCAATCATCTGTCAAAAATCGATCTTTGCACACACATCCAACACACATGGCTTCAAGGTAGCAGAAAAGCAGAAGTGACTATGCTGGTTAGTTGTAATCGATTTATTACAATCAGTCCTTGTCTCTAGGAAATAGAGTGTGCTGATGTCTAATATGATGGGACAGCATAGTGAAAGGGAACCGAGACAATGGATAAGTGGTTTGAATGTACATGTCAGAGTCTCCTGTAACTTCTGGTACCTGGGGCGGTGATTAATGATCACCCACTGCCCCCCCCCAGCTACGCCAGTGCAACGAGATAGTGTGGAATCTAGCTGAGACTAGCTGATTGGACTAGGACAGAGGTTCCCAAACTCTCAAGCCAAGAGGCTAGACTGGCAGTTATATATGTGAAGGGCAACTCTAATCTTCAGGCAAAGGTCAAATAGTCCATCCTTGATGACCATCATCCAGTTAGTATGATCCAGTTGTATGGAGCTGTGTGTCACATGGCTTTCTTGGTGAAAATTGCAGAGAACTTGCAGCATCCATGCTGGAAATGTAGTACTTCATCTGCAATATAAATACAGAAATAAATAATAGGCAACCACGTGAGTCTCCTACAAAGCTCTGGATCGTGGCCTTTGGAGAGATTTTCAGTTGTGGATTTCTCACATTCTATAAAAGTAATCCCTGTAGAGAAGAAGAACATACAAGAAAATTATTTACATTTGGGGAAGGTATTTGCACAAATCTCAGTATTCAAATTAATCGCAGGCCTAGCACACATTTCTAATTACTTTTCTTCAGTTTTAAATTGGCCACTGTATGTTGGTTATTGGCAAACACTAGCAACATTTGTTCTGTCGCAGAGAGAGTACAAGGCTAAGATAGATGAGAAGGGTTGTTCTTCTGTCTGAAGGTACAGAGCACGGCCGTATGATTTTGTCTTAGGAACCCAGCTGTACTCATGCAGAATTAGTGGGTGGGCAGAGCTGACTATTCAGTACGGAAACAGTGAAGCATCGAACTGAAATCATAAGACAGTTGTGGATTAAAAGGTCTTTTAAAGCCAAATCAAATGACTGAGTCAGGCTTTCATCTGCTACGGAATGGCTCCAAGTTGCAGTTCTTTGCCGTCTGCAGCTAACAAAGGAAGGGAGCACACAGCTCACTGGATCATAACTAATGTTATGAACAATCTCCCTATATAAAAATATAGATTCATAGAGCTAGTATAAGGGGGAAATAATTAAATCCAAGGCCAGATTATCTGCACAGCAGACTCCTACAGATTAATCTATATGCTCCAAACCATCAGGTGCCACCAGCAAAGAACCAGGTGGTGTCTAGCCTGCCAGATTCTTATTTTCATCATGGTGCTGCTACACTTGACTACATACCTACATGGACTACATACCGACACTTGCTACTTATAGCACAATCCTAACAAAAGCCCCACACTGGGGTGCAGCGGCACTAGGGCAGGCTCCACTTTATCCAGCGCGGGGTTGGAGGATGCCCATCTTCTGTTCCATACATAATTGAATTTCTCCTTAGTAGTTCCTACTTTTTTTTCTATGCTTGCTTATCTCTGCAACATACAACTGTCACTTAGAGCACACCTCATTTCTCTAGAACATTTGGATGGCTGAACATTTGGAAAACAAGCATAGTATATGGGGCGGACACATGGTGCCAATCCCCAAAGTTATTTTTCAAACAGCTGACCAGAAGCAGTCAGAACATGGCTACGGTCGAATTTGTAACTTCCAAATGGCCAGATGTTGATACATGTGTCTCATATGCTACCATCAGAGACTTTTGTATGTCTCAAATTCATGTCTGACTCTTGACTTATGTTAGGAGGTTACAATATGTCCCCCTCCACTTGCTCCCTATTTGTGTTGTAAATATGCAACTAGATGAAAGTGTTGGATTCACAGCACCACCATAACTACATTTTGGGTGATGACATTTCTGCTACAGCACCCCCTGATTGAGGTAAAGATGATATCTCTACTAGAAAAGAATACTTTGCAAAGTTTCAGAAAAGTGACTTGCGCTTAGCTTTTGCCAGAAATTCAAACTGCAGAGAACTCAGTGGTTTTATGCTCAAGTAACTCCTGCCAACCTAACAGTTCCAAAGCATGTCAATGCGAGTAGATAAATAGGTACCGCTTGCGGGAAGGTAAACAGCGCTCCGTGTTCCAGCCGCATGCTACGCGCTGCGGCAAGGAGAGTCATGCCGGCCACATGACCACGGAGGCGTCTTCGGACAATGCTAGCTCTTCGGCTTTGAAATGGAGATGAGCACCACACCCTAGAGTCGGACACGACTGGACTTAATTGTCAGGGGTCACCTTTACTTTACCTTAACTCTTGGAACAGCAGAAAAATTTGCATAAATGCATGATAGCTGGGGCAGATGTTCTACTGATAGCTGCTCAGTGGAAACAGATTCCTGGTTTGGTTCCCTGTCTGCCCATTTGAGAATAATCACAATGGAAGTGAGCAGTAGTGACACACCATTAAGTTTGATGCTGCTGCACATGGGGCTGCTTAATCTCCTGGCACTTAAAAAAATAAAAAGAGGCAAGGCAAGAACTATAAACACAGTATAAAGACAGATACAGCCCCTCTCTGAAATGACGCAAAGAAGAAATCGTGACCTTTTGTTGCATATTTCCACATTTACCAATTCAGTGAGTATTTGATCGAGGGAAGTGTCACGATACTGTGTGACTGATTCCATTAAGAGGAACTGATGCGGCACTGTCTCATGTCGTTCTGTGTTGCTTGACCAGAGATAACTCAACAAATCCATGAGCGGCTCTGCCAATTTCTCCTCCAACAGTGCAAATCTTGGCAGGGCTGGCTTTAGGTAAGTTTGTGCAGCTTTAAAACCACTCATTCCCTCTACATCCACTACATGGATTCCCTTTAAAACCACTACAATCCCTTTCCCTTTAAAACCATTACATTCCCTCCTACACAGCATTATCAACCTTTGAAAAGTGGGGGGGAATAAAATCTGGTACCAAGGTAGAGGCCAGTGGGGGCTCCAAATAGCCTGAGATTATGCTTTGTCCCCATCCATCTGAGAAAAAAACCTGTTTCTTCGATTGAAGAAACAGGGTGATTTTTGGCAAACTGGCACCCTACCTAAAACCTCTGATCTTGTACTACAGAACTGGCTTCTCCATGATGAAAACCATTATGTGCCTCAAAGAATCGTTTCATACTGAATAAATAGGCCCACAGCGGATCCAGTCCCCAGGTACCCTGGGAACCAGCTCTAAGCATCAGTTTGGCCCGCTATTCTGGGAGATTTGTCAAAACAACAAATCTTACCTTTGAATGGGAAATGGAAAACCTTCCAGTGTTTTCTAATGGCACACTGGAAGGTAGCTGGGGCTAAGAGTAAGGAACCTCTTATCCCTTGAAACTGCAATCTCTTTCATTAGGAAAAAATATATGCTGCTCCCAAAAGAGACAACAAAAACACACAAAATATGTGTGCAATTCCTTAGCTAAGCAATTCCCTAGCTCATGGAATTGTTTTTAAAAGCAAACTCCAGAGCGGTGTAATTTTTCACAGTTTATTATTACCAGTAGAAAGAAAAAGGAAATGAAGAGCTCCATCCTTTCACCATATTCCACCATGCAGCCACACTGATGGAGTGCAAATATTTTGTACTTACCTCTCCATAGGCCACCTGGCCCTGAATGGGTCTCCACAGACCTACACCAGCTATTTTACTGGCATAGGTCCAAGGAGATGCAGGGGGCACGTTGAGCTGGAAAAACAGGTTTAGCATCCCAGCGCACACTACTGCCACCTGGATCCAAACCCTCCAGTCCCCAAATCTCCGCCTGCCCTCCCCGCCCCAAACCTCCCCTGAATCGCTCAAGACCCATCTCTGTCGACACTTTACCTGCTCTGACATGGGCTGGGTCTATGTGTGGTGTTTGGGTAGAGCCTCCAGCCATTTCGGCAGTGTGCATGTCGGCGGCCCCCGACAGTCACAGCAGTTGCACTGCCATTAGAGGACTTAGACGGCAAAGGATTGAGGGATCTGCTGCCGTAGGCCCTGTATAGTATTGGGCCATCAGTTCTGGAACACCTCTGGATTGCAAAGTGGGCATCTCTATGTGGAATTTTAACAAGGGAATGTTCAAGTTAGACGAGACTTCTGGGATTCAATATACACTTATTGCAGAGCAGTGGGAGATATTAATGCATGTCTGCATTTAATCAGTTTGTTTAGCATTATGCCACAAGCAAATTAAAGGAGAGGCAACAGAAGTTGCCTACTCCTTGCAGAGAAGTGACTCTGAAATTTTGCTTTTGTAATTTAAAATTGTATAGGATTAGTTTTCTGAATCACACACCATCAAAATTCAATCTCAAAACTCTTGGTGGATGTTTGAGGGAAGGATTTGCTTAATCGATTAGGGCAGGCAATGGCCTGGAAGACACATTGAGAAGAAACAGTCAAGGTGTGGCAAGACACTTATTTCATCCTATGCTGCTTCTCCAACTTCTGCAGTGCAATGCAAGGTGTGTTATTGCACTGCACAGTTGGGCCAGTTCACCTGCCAATAAATAACCTTTGTTTCCAACTTCAAACAGAAAATACTGGGTGCATCATTGGGCCCATGCAAGAAACCCAAGGCCTCCTGGATCTCATGCAAGGGACAGTTTCCTGGGCCCATTTCCCTCTGTGCTTCCCAGCTACAACTTGCCCTTAACTCCCAACAAGCCTTTTGTGCATCTGAGGTGTGCAAAGACTGGGTTGGACTGCTTGCACTGCTGCATCAATAGGTGCTACTGCAAACAGACATGGAGAAGAATTGGGACCAAGTGACAAATGCTGTGGCTTCTGCACTGCTGAGCATTAATTAATCTCTTCTTAAAAGAGCCCGAGCTAGCAAACAGAACATTCTCTCCATCTCATTCCTGGTACATTGAGATTGCTGCACTTCCAGTGTGAGCCTTGCATTCACTTCCATGCACAATTCTGCAGCAAAAGGCAAAGGGTACTGCAAAGAAGAGGAAATAGCATGGACAGGAACCCATCAAGTTTCAACCTAATGCCTTTGTGCTGGAGAGAGTGAGAATCACTTTGTGAACTTTTTTTTGTTGAAAATGGCATATAAATATTCATCATCATCATCGTTGCAGGACATTCTCTTGGAGTCAGCGGCCTTGAGAGTAGTAATCCAGAATGGGTTTAATATGCTGAGATTTCTGAGGAGGATTCATGGCCATTTGGGAGAGAGAGTAAGAATGACGTAAGATCTGTAGTTAAGTCATGGGGTCTAATACCTGAAGCACTGTGATCAAGCAGTCAAGGAAAAAAGAGGCAGCAGACTAGAGGCAGGAACAGGCAAGGTAGTCGGAATCCAGGGATGCGGCATTTCCAGGTATCCATACACTGATTTAGAAGAGAGAAAGCAAGAACGTATAACATTGCACTAACAAATGCTAGTGGGCACCTGAGCCCATTTTAAGGTGAGGTGTGTGAATGATGAGTATTCACCACTCGGTTTCCTTGAGGCTGATTGGTTGCAACTAAGGTGTACTTTTATTTATTTATTAAAAAAATAAGGCTGGAATCCTAGTATATACACTTATCTGGGAGTAGGTTCCATTGAATTTAATGGGACTTTCTTTTGAGTAGACATGCACAGGATTGGGCTGTAAGCAAGCCCAAGCTCTGTCCTATGATCATCATTAACCGAAGGCCTTTGTTGACCCAAAGGATGAGTGGGCTGCTGTGATTGAACATGAACATGAATTTCTGGGAATGGCAAAAGGATTTCAGACATCTTGGAAACGTGGCCAACCCTGGATAAAACCCCTTTGTATGACATCTGCCTATGGCTAAACACTGAGGCGTAGCTTTCACAAACCGCAGATGAGAGAGTAAACCTATATCTGGGTCTACCACTTCAGACTGTAGGTGGGGGCTGACATGATTGTGAGGTTGTCTAGAACCAAGCACTGTCCAGGAAAGAAGAAGCAAGTGAGTGCTGGCTATTGCTCCTAGCTACTGTCACTGCCTACCAAGACAGGCGATTGCTCAGTCAATCAGCAGTGGAAGAAGCAGTAGCAGCCACCTGTAGCCTGTGTGTGTTCAGGGCTGCAGCACTGGCAGAAGGCAGAATCCCAGTGGGGACCCAGTGAAAAGGGGAGGTGGTAGTGGTTGTTCCTCCTCAGGGGTCAGCAGTGAGTTCTGCCAGGGTTCCTTGGCAGCTACACCACAATAGCAACCCCTGCTGCTGGTTGCGTCCTCAAGGCTAACCAGGAATATTTGGAATTCCCCCAAAGCCACAAATAAAGAGGGAGATGGTTGCACTGATCTGTGGCCCTCGTTGCGCAAACCTGTGGGTTGTAGTAACACAGATATGGGGGGGGGGGGTTAAATTCCGAAATGTGTCTCCTTTTTCTTCCCTTTCCTCTCTCCTTCCTGCCTGTTGTTAATCATCCTGAAACTTTTTCTCCTGTGACTTTTACCAGGAAAATTGGTACAAAGATGAAGCAGGCATGCTAGGTCGGTTTCCGTTGGCTGGTGTAATCTCCTGGAGGCCTTAATAAAAAATAAATTAAATTGCTATTTTTGCAAGCAGTTTATTATTATTATTTTTATCAAAGAAATGAGAATCCCCTATGGCCTGGTCGGAGAATTTATGACTGTCAAAATGCATTCGCTGCGTGTGTGTTATTTTCACAGATATGGAAAAAAGCCAGGGTCTAAATACCCATTTTATGAGCCTTCATTAAGCTTTTGTTATCAGCTTTTAGCCATTTTATAAGCTTTTAGTTGAAGTACCCCATGAATAGTTGTTCCAGAGGCGTTGTTTTTAATAGCAATAATCTCAAGTTTGCCGATTCTCCTTTCATAAATTATGGCAATATTAAGCATTGAAACTTGATAGCAATGGGGCCGGTTTCTCACTTTCAAGCGCTAAGATGAATACGAGAGAAACTCGGGCAACTGATAGCATTTCAAATTTGACTTCATTACCTGTTAGCAACATGAGCAGCTTAAATGAAGAATTGACACCCTCAGGGATATATATACATATATATGAGATACATTTTCATGCAATAGTTAGAATTCAGGTTCAGTCAAATGACCTATGAATATTTTCAGGTTGATCCAAAGAAAATCAGAAATGGCAGAAGGCTGTGCGTGTGCCACAAAATATCACTATCCCATGGAGGGGGGGAGTCTGTGGGGAAACATGTAGTTATCAGGTGCTTTTGGGCTTCATGTAATGGGGTGTCCCATGTGCAGCTGAATTTTACACATGCAGTACAGCAGATATACATATGAAACACACACACACATATTTATATATATTTATATATTGATGACAATTGTTTTGTAAGCTTCTGGGGGGAAAATAACTTATTAAAAGCACAATCGTATCCAATTTACACCACCAGTGTAACCAGCGCTGCAGCGAGAATGGGAGGCCCCAGAATGGTAAGGGGATTCAAATCCCCTTTGAATCCCCTTTCCATTCTGGGGCTTCCCGTTCTCACTGCATCACTGGTTACATCAGTTGGATAGGATTGCGCTGTAAATCTAGCCCTAATCAAGCTCAACAAGCTGATATGAATGACGGGTAGCACGGACAGGTAACAATAGTTACACTCATGATATGTGGATGTACATTCTTTCCTGTCTAGTGGGGCTGATGTAGGATGACACTTTATGGCTGTTCTGCGTAGTGATGCTGAAGACTGCATTGCATTGGCCAAATGTGCACATGACACCCAGTGGTTCTGCCTCTGTGCACATATTTATTTAATGTATTGTTCCACCATCTCCTTGGTTAGACCCACAAGGTCAGAGACTAGGTCCAGGTCTCTGTCTTCCATGGACCCCCTTACCTGAGCAGGTCCCAAGAGTGACTCTGCCATCACCGGTCAAAGACTGTGGGCACAGAGGTGGTCAGCAGTGGGCCCTTCTGAGGGCACTGGGCCCTTGGCAGCTGCCCTGCAAGGCTAGCCCCAGATTATGGTTGTAAGGCTTGCATAAGATGGCTTACAACAACAAAGACATCAAAATATAAAAAACATTGGGCAGTTCAATCCTAAATAACTCCCCATGCAGGGAAGCAGCAGCACCAACGTGGCACCCGCTGTATCGTGCAGGGGAGTTTCCGCCTCCAGAGGCCTCTTCAGGGTAAGGGGAAATGCTGGGTCTATATGGACCTGCACCAGCTCGATAGCTCCAGGTTTCTGGTTCTTGGTGGATCCAGGTCGGGGGATCAAAGCCAGGAAGGGGATTATGATTCGGCAGGCACCACTGCCACTGAACCTGCCCCCTTCCCTATACCGATACACCCTCCTCCCCACCTCCATTGCTATCCCATTCTTCCCACCCCTGCCTCCCTCCCACCCCCAAACACACCACACACTTGCCTGTGCCGGCGAGCATCCAGAGGCTGCTGGTGTATGGAACTGGCCGCTCGCTGCTTGTGGCAGTGTCCTGGCCACATACTCCATCGTGTCGTCTTTTGCAACAGCTGGAAAGTGCCATATGCTGCTGGAACACTTGTTTTGGCGGTGTACAGCGGCCAGTAGGATTGAACCATACTATATAACAGGGGTGAGCAAAAAAAAAGCTCCTGAGCCACATGTGGCTCTTCGACGTAATAATGTGCGGCTCTCGGAAATACGTTGGCTGAGCTCCTTTTTGCATCACAATTAATATAAAAGGTAAATAGGAAATCTTCTAGCTTTGTAATTATTTACCAGGTATAAACTGAGTCCACTGGATTAAAAATAAGTTAAATGTTAGTGTTGAGTAAATATATTTAAGAATTTAAATGCTTCTTAAATATTGCGGCTCTCAAACATCTGAAGTGTATCGTATGTGGCTCTTACATGAAGCAAGTTTGGCCACCCCTGCTATATAATCTAATAATATTACAACCTGCATACACAAAAGGCAGGTTCTTTTATTATCTGTTTTCCTCACATATAGCAATGTGTAGCATCCTGTGTGGATTGAATTGCAAGTTCAAATGTTCACTCAGGTTACAAGATTGCGCTCTCTCTCTCTCTCTCTCTCTCTCTCTCTCTCTCTCTCTCTCTCTCTCTCTCTCTCTCTCTCTCTCTCTCTTTTACAAGAAATAAATGGGGGTTGTTTTGTTTTAGGACATTGCAATTCATTTTGAATACCTATGTGATATTGAAAGTTGAAATCGAAACAGACTGGGGGAAACAAGCAGAAGCAGAATCCATTCAACACAATTACTATAGATGTGAAGGCAGTTGTCTGTGTGTTCACTCAAGAGAATTAATTGAGGTATTTACATACTAATATTACCTAATTAGCACAGTGACAAGATAATTAAGTTACTGTCCGCATTTGGCCAGAACTGCCGAATGCACAAAATATTGCCAGTGGCTTTCACTTAGCTACTTTTTCCCAAATCACACAGAATTCAGTCAGTCATTGCCCTGAAGAATTCTCTGAGAAGAAACCTGTTTCCTTGGAAAGGGTACATTCCTAATTTATCTTAGAATAATAATACTTTAAAAAAAAAATAAGGTACAGCACAAGCCCCACAAAAAGATAATCAGCATTTGGCAAGCTGTTTCTTGCATTTGGCAAGCTAGAGAATGCATTGTACAAGACATTCAATCTGGTAAATTATCCATCAGAAATGGCCATAGAGAGTTCATGGCAGATGTTCAATTCAGAATGCATGCTCCTTTTAAAATATGCAAGAAGGCAGAATTACCCTCTCCAATGTTTGCATGCGCAAGTCTCATTGGTACAAAGAAAACAGAATAAGCTCTCTCTCTCTCTCTCTCTCTCTCTCTCTCTCTCTCTCTCTCTCTCTCTCTCTCTCTCTCTCTCTCGTGGTGTGTGTGTGTGTGTGTGTGTGTGTGTGTGTGAGAGAGAGAGAGAGAGAGAGAGAGAGAGAGAGAGAGAGAGAGAGAGAGAGAGAGAGAGTTTTAACCCAAACAGGATGGAACTGACTGATTGTGAGATTTCTGTTCTGTTGTTAAAGAACTTGATGGAACTAAGCAGTAGCTTCTCTTGCCAATATCATGCCATGATTTGTCCTGTACTGATAAAGGCTGCTAGTTAGAGCCTTGATACTACAGAACTCTGTATGAAGTGCAGGGGGGCTAGCTGGTTCTGCCTAGTGGTGGAGATGGATCTGAACTAGGTCTAGCTCTACACACTGAATCTGAGGGCTCTTTTCTTTTGATTCCATTTTGGAGTTTTTGTGAAGGCTCCAGACTCCAAGGAGGGACTGACATAGTCTGACAGATGTCTCTGCCTAGTCACGCACCTGACGCTGTTATAGTGAATGCACTGCCCCCTAGAGGCCTCAGAGGTCTCCTCCCATTCTGTACTGGACCTTCCCCATCACATGACCTGACTCTGTGGAGGGGGAGCATTCTGTACCAGGAGAGATGCAGCAAGCTTGGGAGTCTCTTGGCCCTGCCGTGATCCTGATTAGATAATTGAAAGTGCCACAGGACTTGCTGCAGCCTGAGCTCTTCCAGGACTCTCCCTGCTGCCTCCCACGCACACACACTATGAATACTTGCCACAGGTGGCAATGGTGGAGGACGTCCCATTTCATACAAGGAACAGGACACAGGATGAGGAAAGTCTCAGAGATCATTGGCTGGTTCTCATGTAACGTTTCCATGGAGAAAATCGTGCATGACTTCTTTAAGAATTCTATCTGCTCATAAAAAAAAAAAACATTGTCAGAAGACATTTTTAATTATCAGCTGGAGAGAGTGCAACCTCATTCAGAACAGGCTGAATGCCACCTTCCTAGTCAGAAGAACAGCCCGCCATCAACACCTCTGTCTTCCAAGCACTGGTTTAGCACTTCCACAGCTTCACCTGAATTGGTGAGAAGGAGAAATAGAGCTGGGAAATAGAGAACGCTGATATAACACCTTCTCCCCAAATTCCTCCATGAATTTCACTCAGCAGTTTCAAGTAGATGTTGAGCCGCATAGGGAACAAAGTTGATAGCTGTGACACATCCTAGCTCATCACATCATGTGACCACTGCCCTGTGGTGGAGCAAGTCACCAGAGTCACTAGCTGTCTGACCTGAGGAAACGTTTCTTCCTGTCCCCAAATTAAGCAATCACCAAAACCATATCCTTAATCTATCCCAAGGCAATTTTCCCTGTTGCAGTTCACCTTATGTAACACCCAGTTTGTAGCTGCATCATTAATGACTCTTCCACCACCACCACGCCCAATGCTAAAGATAACACAAGATTATTTGCAAGGAAACCTTTCAAACATTTCAGAGGAAATGTGAGAAAATAACATTAATGGAGTATGGTAGGTAGCTTCTTATTTCTGGCCCAGATTACAATTTCACCTGAATTTTGTCCATGGTGTTGTGGTGCCGTGCTACTTTCTCGACAGACTTTCATCACAGTTTAGCATGCTGTTGATCCACCCACTTTTTGAAAGTTTGTGCTGTCAACATAAAATCACAAATCTGGGGTGCAAGTTCCCTGGGCAAATTCCCAGAAAACGAACCCACCAAAGAGGAGAACTGACCTTTTGTCTCTTCTCAGTATCACTTCCTCCTGCTGCCATAAGGTACCAGAGAGATTTTCTTTCTTGCCTTGATTGACATTTCCGTGCCCAAAGTGCAAATAGTTATACATTTGGAGTCCCTCTGTTGTTTTTTGCTGGAATTTTTAACAATATAAATACGTATCCAGAACGGATAAACTGACATAACGATACTTGGGATTTGCTTTCAGTTCTTCCACTGGTGCTTGCACATGCAGAATGACTAACAGTGCTTGACAGTTTCGGTTTTACTGCAGTTATTGCTTTGACACATCTTGACTTCCTGCCAACACAGTTGGCATAAGGCCTGTATCCCTTTTGCCCCATTGGCTGTCTGGAGACCGTAGTGGGTTTTTCTTGTTATCACTGTTGTTTTCCAGCCTGCAGCCCCCCCCCCCCTTAGAATCATCAGGTATCTCTGGAGTTCTGCTCTTCATTGTTCTGGAGTTCTGCTCTCCTCTAGGCCCTTGTGCAGACTGGGGTGGGTTTTTTGTTTGTTTGTTTTTTGAGCGAGAAGGGTGTTTGCTTTTTTGCTGCTGAATCAACGTCATACAAACAAATCCTTGGAAAAACAGGAGATTGCCCATAAACCTCTCATGTTTTCATTGCCTGATATTTTTTAAAGGATTTTTCTCCTTGACTTCATTAAAAGTTCCATAATCCCGAAGCTCCTTTCCAAATTAAGGCCCCAGTCCAATCTCCCACCACCATCGGTGATTCATGCTCAGTGTCTATACTAAATACACTGTGAGTACCTCAGTGAATTTTCTAAAACCACATTCAAGATGCTTCAATGCAAGTCTGTCAACTGAATTCTCCTGAAGTGCTTCTGTTGTTGTACATACAGGTACCTGTGATGGCTGTGTTTGAAGGATCTGTAAGCTTTTCCCTGGGAGGAAGCTCCCCAAATGCGACATTCATTGAGAAACGCCAATACAAACGCTTTCCTTGCAGAGGGAAGGGCAGTGGCTGTGCCATCGTCAGCCAGTAGACCAGTCCTCTTCCTCTGTCTGATGTGAAGCTGACCAGTGGTGCAGAGAACAAGTGAACAAAACAGCTACAGCTCTGCCACACCAGCAGATTTAACTGCTGGAAAAAATGAGAGTATGGTGGAAGCAGGGGGCCTGCTGAGAAGAGCAGTTGGGGATGCCACTCACCCACCCACTGATCAACCACATCACTATAAATGTCATCCATTTGGTAGACCTCTTGCTAAATTCGCCATAAAGACAAGCCATAGACTGGCTAGGATTGAAGAGAAAAAAGGTGTCGGGCCTGAGATAAGGACACAGATGAGACAGGGGATAGAACAAGGAGATGGAAAGAGAAGGGAGGGAAAGGAAAGGGGGGGCTGGCAGTGGCTCACTTACTCAGCTTTACTGTGTCTTTATGGCCACATGTCTGTGCACAGTCCACCGTTTGGTGTGCCGGAGAGACACTCTTGAAGTTATGAGGAAGAGGAAGGCAATAGAAAGCGTTTGGAAAGCTGCAGCCTCTCAACTAGGTCAGGGGTTCTCAACCCCTTCCCGGCCGAGTACCACCTCTGGCGCCACTCTCCTGCTGCGTACCACTGGAATTGACTGGCTATGACATCATCGCCAGTTCCAGGTTTTCAGATTTTCGGAGGCCGGAAAACACAGATAGGAGGCTCTGAATACATAGGAGGCTCTGGATGGGTGGGAGGGCCCTTTTCAGTGTTCCCGAGAGGCTCGGCCAAAGGCAGGAGCCTCTCCGGAGTAAAAATACGCCACCGAAAGCACCGCATTGGAGCAGGGTTCTGGTGGTCTGAGTACCACCAGCAGTCAGCCAAAGTACCACTGGTGGTACTAGTACCACTGGTTGAGAACACCTGATCTAGATGAAAGCTCCCCTAATGTCTCCCCCACTTGCCCCTAAAAACTGCATAGAAAAAATATGACAGTTTTCTCTCCTTTGGGGAAAAAAAATCAAGGCTTTTGTGATGCTAGTAAGCAACTATTTTAGCAACCCACAATTTGCATTTTGATCTTCTTTGCTTGCCTATCAACCCACTCACATCAGGAAAGGGAGCAAAGACGTTTGGGGCAAGGACGACGGCATGCTGACATCACAACAGCCCGACTTTCCTGCAGAAGAGTGTGCAGCAGAGTCAAACAGAAGGAAGGAGTGGAAGGGGATGGGGTGGATGTGGCTGAGTTATGAGTTCAAAGGAAGCAGGAATGGAACGAAAAGCCAAGGGGAAGAAAGGGGAGGTGAAGCTGGCAGTCGAAGGAAGCTGAGGTAGGAATCACTAACGTGCAGAAACATTCTATGACCCCATTTCTTTATACGTTCTCTCCGTTTAGTGGGCTTTTTCTAGTTTCATGTGATGTCTGTATGACCCCCAACCCTGAGGGATAAGGATTGCGCATTAACAGACGTACACGTCAAAGAATAAATGTACAAATATAACCACATTTTTGACTTTGTGTCAAAAGTCCTGAGGCAGCAGGCGGAAAACCCAGTGCACTCCAGCCGGCCGCATTCAGGATATACACACTTTGTCGTGTACACAGATAAATCCTGCCGCTGCCGCTGCCTTGCTTTTCAGAAGCATGGCAATAGGGTAGTAGGAGATAAATCTCAAGGCAAAAAATGTGATTGAATGACAAGTATTGCCCATTGCTTATGTGGAAAGCTTTTAGAACGAGGCTTCTCCATCTCTGCCTGTCTAGTTATAGGGAATTTCTAAAAGTTGTGGCTGAGAGCGACACATTCCAGCAATGGATGAAATGCCTTGGGCGGGTCTCTCGGTGTGTACAAAACTCCGGGCCATTTAAGCCATTTGCAGCATCTCTTTTATAGGCTAAAAAGTATTGTGATTAAGGTATTATCTACCTGCAAGGAATGTAACATTAGCATTGTTAATGAACTCAGCAGATCTGTCCCCTAGGTTTTAATCTGCGGTAATTCCTTTGAGCGGTTTTCTTTTAATTTCTACATAGTGCAGAGAAGAAAGCCGTACTTCTACAATACTTGGTCAGCAGGATAATTTGCATGGAAATAATAACACATGTACAACAATGCCCTTTGGAATTCCTCAAAATATAGGAGATGTGAGTGCAAAAAGATCCTTCAATCCAGAACCTGGCCTTTTTACCAGCCATTTACACCCCCAGCTATTTACCCACATATCACTGACAGTGCTGCTTCTCTTCTTATGTTTGTTGTTTCTTCAGTGAGCTGGGGGGAAAAAAACACATTGCTGAGCTCCATGAATTTGCTTACTCCGGATCAACACTAGTAGAACATGGGGAAGGTTGTAGCTCAGCTGAGGTAGCATCAGGAATGAACCAGGCTGGGCACCGGCCGAGGGTCCATGCACATCAGAGGTTCCATCTGCCCAGATGACTACTGAACTGCCTCAGTGTTCATGCCCAGTGTGCTATAAGGGGTGATATGAGGATGTCATGGAGGGTCCAAAGCAGGACTCGACCCCAGGCCCCCAATAGCCAGGCATCAACATTGACAGCCTAACCCTACCCCCGCCCCCTTGCTGGCAGAGCAGACATTCCACCAGCAGGGCGAGGAGGGTGCCAGAGGAACGTCACTTCCGCTAGCAAGTGCAGTGAGGCTGCCAGCACAATGGAGCTCCATCTGCCGGTGCAAGGTGAGTGGCGTGGGGGTGGGCAGTGGGCAGAATGAAAGTGGGAGGGGGAGGAATGGGGGAGTTTCTGGGTGGGGAGGGAGTGGGGAGGGAAGGGTGGGATCAGCAGCACTCACACATAGCCGGATCTTTCTCCCTTTCCGTCACTGTTACTTTCCCCAGTTCTGCACCAGCAAAATAGCTGGTGCAGGACTGAGGAGACCCATAGGGAAAGCGAAGGCTTTCCCCAAGGGAACAAATGTTCCTTTACCCTGAGGAGACCTCTGCAACTGCTCCCCCACCCTACGATGCAGTGTGTGCTCCATTAGCGCACCTGCATCAGTGGGGGGGGGGGGAGTTAGGTAGGATTGAGCTGTGGGTTCAGTGGTAGAGCACTTGCTTGGCATGCAGAAGTTTTAAGTTCAACCCCTGACATCTCCAGGTAGGACTAGAAAAGACCCCTATCTGAAACTCTAGAGAGCCTGTTGGCTAGAGGAACCTGCGGTTTGCTTCAATCTAAAGCAGCTATCCTTACATTGGCTCTATCAACATTAAGGGAAGAACAAGGCAGCAGGAGTGAGCATTATCTTGTAGGAGAAGGAGAGAAGGTGTCAGCTTTGATGAACTCCCTGCAAACTTCCATAGGAGAAGCTTTTCCCCAGACAAAGGCTTGTGTACAGAGCAATAATGTATTTTAATGGTTAAAGATTGAGGATTCTCTGAAAAAGAACAAAAATGTGGAATAGTTTGCTGGTGATACTGCAGATGTCATTCAAGTCATTTGAGTAGTTGGCTATATTCTGTACTTTCAGTATCGTGCTGACCTTGTCTCAGCTAAAATTCCCTGTTGGTGGTTATGTTAGTGGCTGTATAAACACAATTGTGCAATCCAGTTCATTTTTTTTCCCTGAGATTCATTTACAGACCTAAATGCAGAATGTGGAATAATTTCATGGCAAAAACTGCTGATATCTCTCACTTTTTGAAAGTGCTTAAAATATCCCTTGAGGAATTAAAATGAAAATAACACCACTGGAATATATCAGAGTACAGGAAACAAGTACATGAAAGTATGCTTTTTCCTAAATGATGTGGCAGTGCAGGAAGATTAAAACATTAAAAACTCAGTATCAGACGGTACTTACAAGGACAAAAAGTCAAAGCTCACTGGACGTTCTGAGAGAGCAGTTAACTTTTCCTCAGAGATTATCACAAAGTTGTGACACCACTTATTTGGATATTATCTTGTGAGATTTTACTTTTCTTCTTTTTGGAGCATGGTTATTTTTGTTAATGCCAAGTCATAACCACCAATGGATGAAAAAAATCATAAAGTGGTAGGCCTACATCTTTCAGGTTCATCCCATTGGGCTCTTACGGCGGCAGATCTTGCAATCTGCTGCCAGAAGTGCCGGTGCAGTGCTTCAAAAGGTGTGCCGCTGCTGTGTGCTGCGGAACTGCCGGCGCAAATGGCTGCAGGCCCCCCCCCCCCACACATCAATGGCCCACTGTGGCTGTGCTGGAGCAGGGAAGGTGTTGGCAGGAGCACATCACAAGTGGTTCAGGGCCGATTGGGGGAAGACCAGGATGGGGAATGGGGAGGACGGGTGTGTGTGTGTGTGTGTTGAGGGCAGAAGGGAGCGGATCTTGATGGCAGTCATGCATGCCAGGATCCTATCCCCCTTTCCCAGCCTAGACCCTTCCCCTGTGGCTCCTCAAACTTATGCCAGCTAAATAGCTGGAATAGGTCCAAGGAGACCCATTGGTGGCCAGGCAAAATATTTTTACTTGCCTCTCTTGGGCTGTCTGTTCACCTCCTCCATCATAGCATGAAGTGGATGCTCCAGCAGCACGGCTGCATTGCGTAAACTGGTGGGGAATAGGATTTAGGCAATAGTATCCAATCGTGTTTGTGTGTGTGTGTGTGTGTGTGTGTGTGTGTGTGTGTGTGTTTCATATATATTCATACATTGAAAGGTTCTATTCGTCCTGTACAACCAAGGTATTCAAATAAGTTAGGTCTGAAAGTAACATTACTTCAGGTTACTGAAGTAATAAGGTTACTTCTAGCCCATGAAATTAAATAGAGCCTTCTTGCCACATATGGAACAGCACCAGAAATTCATCAGTACTGTGTGGAGAAGTAATATCCACCATTTTGATAGAAGGTTCAGTTAGACTGACACAACCATCAGCAGAGTAAATGTGACTTGGTTTTACCTTGATTTCCAGGGATTTCCTTCAGATTTTAATGAGACCAACATCTGGACTCTGGGGTTCTATGTTTTGCCTCATAATGTTTCTTCTGCTTTCATATGCAACTGATTTATTTTTTCCTGTCAGTTATGGATTTCAACATTTTCCATTTATCTGGGAGAAACACACTACTAAGATCTTCATTAATCTCTTCTTGAATATGTGACCAAATGCTGTTTCTTGCCAAAGATTTTCTCCAAGATGCTTACTTAGTCAATACAATTCAAAGGATTTACAAAAATGTTGGATTGCAAATCCTGTATGTACATATGCATTTTAAAGATAGCCTTTTAAATTCTTTTCATTATGTATACAATGATAGACACGTAACGTAATAACCAATGAGTGGGGTAGGGTATGGGCACTGATGAAGTAAGGTAAAGGTATCCCCTGACAATTAAGTCCAGTCGTGTCCGACTCTAGGGTGTGGTGCTCATCTCCATTTCAAAGCCGAAGAGCCAGCGTTGTCCGAAGACGCCTCCGTGGTCATGTGGCCGCATGACTCTCCTTGCTGCAGCGCGTAGCATGCAGCTGGAACACGGAGCGCTGTTTACCTTCCCGCAAGCGGTACCTATTTATCTACTCGCATTAACATGCTTTGGAACTGCTAGGTTGGCAGGAGACTGATGAAGTACAGAATAGGAAATGCTGATTATATCTGCGGCTGAGTCATGTTTGACAATATCAAAAAGAATTTCCATCATTTGATGATTCTGTGGTCAATGCCTGTGGTTAACTGTACATGTGTGCATTGCCCTCCCTTGCTCTCTCAACTGATTTCATTTGTCCTCAGTGATGTCTTCATAAAGCCATATTTGACTGGTGATATGGTGCTGTGGCATCATCCCTTGATTGCTGGGGTCAGGTATGTGACTGATGCAAGAATGACGATGTTGGGCCTCTCGTCCAGCGTCGGGTTTGTACCACCCCTCCCCCGATGCATAATAGGACAAGGACGGGAAAATCCTCTGGCCAGGAGCGGCAGGGGCACGCGCGCTGAGGGGTGAAGTTCCAACGCCCCCTTAGACGCGTCTTTTCCTTGTCTTTTCCTTCGGTTAAACCGTTTCCCCTACTCATTGCCCACACACTGTTGGGGGGTGATTAGTCCCCTAGTTTTCTCTGCTGCAGTTGTTTATATTAATAAATATTATCAACCCACGGCCTTGCTTGTTGTGCCTTTGAGGGGGGGGGGGTTGCGTCGTAAACATTGCTCTCAGTTTCAATTGATTTTGTTTGCCCTCACTGATGTCATCATGTGCATATATATGTTTTCTCACCGGGGAAAACAGCAGCTTAGCAAGGGGCCATTTTCATTGTCTATAGAGCTGCGGGAATGCTATAGGGAATGCTATAGGGAATGCTATAGACCATTACCTTGTCCCACAGTTTCTCAATCTGAACTGAGTTCCTTCACAACAGCAATTTGCAAAATATTTAAAGAGATAGAGATGCAATCATGCATCAGTTGTCACATCTACTTTGGTGTTTGTTGTTGATGCTGTTGTCACATCTACTTGTTGGTGTTTTAAGTCACGTATGGTCTTACAAATTAGCATTGCGGCAGTATGCCAAATCAAGTATTTTTGACTCTAGCAGTAAAGTACACATTACATTACCATGAATCAGGGCATCTTTTAGTGGGAATTAGGAAACCTGTCTAAAGTGTAAAGCAAGAAATCAGAATTCATTCTGAATCTCAGCACATTTTCCAAACTAGAGACCGTATTGCTATGACTTCTTTAAATGAAGCATTGGGAATCAATGCTGTGTAATTTGAGAGAGACTCTCTTTTCAGGTACAGAAGTTCAAAAACAATTACAGTTGAGATAACCAGTACATTTCTCTTGCCTCTCCAGTCTCCCAGGTCATATCCACTTGTATCAGAATATCAGTATTTTTGTTTTTCTTTGATCAACAGTGGAGAGAATTTCCTGCGACTGAAAATTGCTGTTTTTACTTTTCCTAGGAGCACTAGAATATTTAATAGCTGTATTTTGTTGTTCTTCATTGGATGGAGAAGCATTGTAAATTTGAAATCTTGTTTGTTTCCCTCTAAATCTATGAGGCGAATTCAGTTGTGCATGCAATACATGGTATCAAATCATTCTGTTTTCCATTTTGCTGTTGGTGATGTGATTGTTGAAGTACTCTACAATGAAAGCTTGCCTTAGATTGAGTGCTGAGTATAGCTCAACCAAAACTTGCCAGGAATCTGCAAATTGTGATGATTGGTGCATTGACCAGGAGCAAAATAACAATTTGGGTTGTTATTCCAGCTAGAAATATGCATGTACTGTATACTATTGGAGGGGGGGGGCTGTAGTTCAATAGTAGAGCATGAGCCTGCAAGCAGAATGTCCTAGATTCAAATCCTCAGCATGCCTATTTAGGGCAGAACAATTCCTGTCTGAAACTTGGGAATGCTTCTCCCAGCCAGTGTAGACAATACTGAGCTAGATGGACTGTGGGTCTGACGCACAGCCCAATCCTATGCCAGACTGGGCTGCCGGTTAGAGCGCTTTGCACAAGCAGAACAGAGTTCTGCCCTTGCAAAATGGCTGCCGATGGAGCACAGAGTGAGAGTGTTCCATCAGCAGTCATTTGGGGAGCGCTGCTGCAAGAGGCTGCAGCACTTCCCAGATGTTGCCGGACCTCGTTGTACCCTCTGGATTAAGTAAGGCGAAGGCGGGGTGAAACAGGGAAGGGAGGGCCAGGACGGGGAGACTGTGGGAGGGGATGGATCCAGCGGTAATGGTGCGCACCAGATCCTACCAAGGCCTCCCAATCCCCCCCCCTGAAAAGCGCTCCTTAAAGTGTGGGGGGAAAGGATAGGATTGAGCCTTCAGTATAAGCAACTTCCTATGAACCTTACAAATAGTGAAACTAAATATCAGGTGATACTTATGGTGCATGTGGGGACATCAGGATATTTTGTCATCGTGGCAAGTCAAAGGTTCACGTGGCAAGTCAAAGGTTCTTCTTAAGCTTCAAGTATGGATTTATTTCATTCTTGGAGTTAAACAGTGGATTTACTCTCAAGGAAAATTTGCCAAGATGATCTCTAGAGATTTGCAAATTGCACGGAGATCCAATACACCATCTGATACAACCCATACCCCCACATAAAGCATCCTGGACCATTTTTTATCCAATTGTGTCCTGGAAACAGCCATGTCTGTTTAGTCCCTTCTGCTTTTAGATAGGTTTCCACACGCCACCTCCTTTCTGTGATTTGCTACAGTTGCTTTTTGTCTTTGTTCAGCGTAGATGTGCTGAACTGCTCTAATTTTTAAATATTTGAACACTGTCATCGCATTCCCATCCTCTCGCACAAATAATCTGTTCTCTCAGCTGAACAAGCCAATTCCCACTTACTCTGTCAAAGTTGACTTCAAAACTGTTTACTGCCTTCATGTTTACTACTGGACGTTTTTGCAACTTTGTCAACATTCTACTTTAACTGGGGTTCCCAAAACTGAAGACATGATTTCAAAGGCGTTATCACTAGAACTGAGTAGAACAGCAGTGCTTTTGGATGATACTTTTATTGTCCAACTGGTCCCACACAAATGTCCGCATCCCCCGAGGAGACCCCCAGCAGGGCCCTTCCCCAGATAGGATGCAGTGTGGGCCATGCGGCCCGTGCTGCAAAGTCCAAACCACGGGAGGATAGGATTGGGCTGTGGATCTCAGACATTCCTCCTTCTGATAGACCTGCAGTTCATTCTTCCAAGGAAATGGATCTTGTGTTTAGTAAATTGAAATGGTTTGTTGTTATTGGTACATTTCAGCATACAATAACTCCTGCTGTTAACTGCAGTCTGTCTTCATCAGGCAGATACAATTTCAATATTTCAATTATCCTAAAATCTTATTAACAAAATTTAATACTGTCAACAGGAGCTGATAACACAAATGCAGAATAAGAGTTAAGCTAATAATTAGTCCCGTCAGGACCCTGTTAGGGAAAAAATAAGTTTTTGTATTGATGTCTCAACATGAGCCATTACACGTTGAGGTGTTTAGTTAAGTGAACTGATTATCCAACAAACACATGAGCTCTCCTAATTCTGTACAACAAAATACAATATGATACTGATGGCCCAATACTATCTGGTCCAACCACCAGTGGAATATGCATTCCGCTGGCGGTGACTAGCCTACCATGGTGAGACCACTAATGAAGGTAGGCTGACAGGGGAGGCAGGATGGGGTGGGAGGTGGAGGAGGGCAGAATGGGCTGGGTGGTGGTGGAATGGGGATGGAATGGGGGCAGCAACAGGTGCAGATCGAGTCCAGGAAAGGGGCGGGTTCAGCAGAAGTTGCAGCCACCGAATCCTAACACCCTTCCCGGGCCTGATTCCGTGACATGGGTCCACGCGGGTCTGCACCAGTGATTCTGCTGGCATAGGTCTGAGTAGACCTGTCCACGTCACAGAGGCTTACCACCGGGTAAGGGAACATTTGTCCCCTTACCTGGAGGAGACCTCCAGGGCTGCAAGATGCAGAAGTAACCTTTTTGGCACCCCTGCATTGGTGAGGGGAAGGATAGGATTGGGCTGTAAGCCCAGGCTTTTTAGTAAACAAAGCATTTTGCTTCAAAACAGTCACGGTCCTTTTCAAGATGGGTTATTTGACAAAGAACCCAATCTTATTGGGCTGTAACACTGGCAGAACGAGCTTTATGGCAGTCATAAAACCCCTTCTGACAGCGTACGAATTTGTGGACCCCGCTGATGTAGGTAACTCAGCTGGAGAGGTTGGATGGAGTGGGGAGAGGGCAGAACCAGGGCTTGGGAGGGGTAAATGAGGGGGCAACAGAGGTGGGGGAAGGGCAAATCGGCTCCAGGAAGGGAGCGGGTTTGGCAGCAGCATCGGCCACTGAATCCTACCCCCCTTCCCGAACCCAATCCTGCAGCCTGGGTCCATGCAGACCTGCGCCAGTAATTTCACCAGCACAGGTCCAAGTAGACCCCTCTATGCCATGGAAGCTTACCCCCAGGTATGGAACCAAATGTTTTCTTACCCAGAGGAAACCTTCATGACTGCCCTTCTGCAGGATGCAGCCCAAGCCATTTTGACGTTGTTGCATTGGTGGTGGGGAACGATAGGTTTGGGCTGAAAATCTCTTTTACTGTATTTAAAAAAAAAGTAGGCTGACATAAACTCATCTATCACAGTCTCCTATAGCTTCACTCTTCCGTACATTTCCTTAGCAGTAAGGAGAAGATTACGTAATCATTGGTGATGCTTAATGTCAAAATGTGTTGACTCCACTGTCAATCTCTCATGGCTAAGCTTTCTTGTGAAAGTAACCTGTGATGTCTTGAAGAGTCTCCCGATATCTAATTATAGTATCAACTGCTATAAGGTGGCATAACTAGAGTTCGCCAGTGTGATAGGGAGCCAGGGACTGGGAGATAAACAGGGAAGATCTTTAGTTGTAATCCTTAGGGAAGTGTTGATAAGGCATGCAAATGACAGGCAGCTCAGACGGAAGTTGTCTCCCCCCTCCCCTTCCAATGGCAGATGAGAGGTGGACAAGGACATCACGAAGAGATGGGGCTGGTTTGGATGATACTTTTATTGTCCACCTGGCCCCACACATTAAAAGAAGAGTACATTCATGGTACATACATGCCCTCACCCTTCCCCTTCTTCCCCTGTAGGTCTTCCTAATCGCATGTGGTTAGCAAGTTTAGCAGCACGTATAGGGTGGTGACTCACCCAAATTGCCCCCCCCCTTTGATTAGGAAAACCTACCACAGAAGCCAGTGAGTTACTAAGATATCTTTTAATGTATAGGTCTGGAAAACAATGATAGTACTGTATTTTGTCCAACAGGCCCACAGATTGTATGGCAGGGAAGATCTCAAACTGGGGAATCAGGCACTGTGACCCATTTGCCAGAAAAAAAGGAGCTGTGTTGTCCTAATCTCCACTGCACTTCAGTGTCATTTCTGCAGATGGTCAGATGCAACACTCTTGTATTGAAGCTATCGTCTCCGCAGGAGTTCAGGAACAAAGAGGCCACTAGAATGCCACCCACCTGGTTTGATTAGGTTCTCGTTCTGCCTCCCTCCTCAGCCTGAGCAATGCCTTGCTCAGGTACTGAATGGGATGCTCTCAGCTCTTCCCCATGTGGCTGCTTGACCACCTGCTTCCTAGCACATCTACCTTTCTGGTCAATGCCTGCAGTAGCGTCGGCTGATGTGGGGCGGTGGGCCCCAGGGCGGAGGGGCGCTGAGGCTCTGGGGGGGGCGCGGGCCTCCTGAAATTCGCATATTTTTCCGATTTTTTCGGTTTTGGGGCGATTTAAAGTGTTAAACCGATTTAAAGTGTTAAACCGCTGAACCATAAGCTGTCGATTGAAAGGTCAGCAGTTCGATTCCCACGACGGGGTGAGCGCTCGTTGCCTGGCCAGCTCCTGCCAACCTAGCAGTTCCAAAGCATGTCAATGCGAATAGATAAATAGGTACCGCTTGCGGGAAGGTAAACAGCGCTCCGTGTTCCAGCTGCATGCTACGCGCTGCGGCAAGGAGAGTCATGCCGGCCACATGACCACGGAGGCGTCTTCGGACAACGCTGGCTCTTCGGCTTTGAAATGGAGATGAGCACCACAACCTAGAGTCGGACACGACTGGACTTAATTGTCAGGGGATACCTTTACCTTTTTAAAGTGTTAAAAGGGCACGTTAAAGTGAATGTTTGCTTTGCAGGCACTTATCTTGGACATGGGGCGCTCCAGGACGTTCCAGCGACGATCTTCTTCCTGCGCCCGGGCACAGCTTCTCCCTGCGCCCGGGCGCGTACTCCGTACCGCCTCCAGCAGCGGTTTCCGGAGTTTGCGCATGCCCAGTATGTCCCTGGAAATTCCGTGGGTCTGCGCATGCGCAAACTCCGGAAACCGCTGCTGGGGGCGTTACGGAGTCCGCACCCTGGCGCAGGGAGAAGCTGTGCCCGGGCTCAGGAAGAAGATCGTCGCTGGAACGTCCTAGAGCTCCCCATGTCCAAGATAAGTGCCTGCAAAGCAAACATTCACTTTAACGTGCCCTTTTAACACTTTAAATCGCCCCCAAACCGAAAAAAAACCATTAAAAAACCTGTTAAAAAAAACCTACACATTTTGGGGGGGGGCGTCGAGGGGTGGGCCCCAACCTCAGGGGGCGCTAGCGACACCACTGAATGCCTGCGTTCCTCATGACTACCAGTATTGACATGGAGCAGCATCACATCAAATACCCTCATGGGGCTGCGATATCTCTTTTACTGCATGGAGAACAACTTTTGGAAATAAGCTCAAACAATGACAAAATAAAAAACGTGTTTGGGGCACCTCAAGAGGGAAGCTTAAATGAGAGGAAATGTGTTTGTATGTGTGGCGGGGCCTCACGGGTGTGCTGTGAAAGCGGTCTGGAGTCCTCCCTCATCCTGCTGTTGAATGCTTCCTTCTCTGTCCTAGGGAAGCCCTGCGCGCATCACAGAGCATCAGATTGTGGCCTATGAACTCATTCTCCAAGTCTTTAAAAATGGCAATATTACTTCTTTAAGATAAAAAAGAAAGCTTTGAAAAGTAAAGTACTGTTAGCTTTAAATAATTGCTTTCAGTCCATATGATCATCATCTGATTGTGAACACTAAGACTAAAAGCAAAGAAGTTACTGTAATCAATTATTTTAAATTGCCTGGTGTTAATCAGAACAAACCTGAACTTTAGAACAGGGTTCATTATATGAAAAACCTTAAAAGTAACCATAGGTTTCATAACTGCAATAGGCATTTCTGTGGGAGGGATTCATTTCTCTCTAAAATATTGTTTAAAAGTATAATTTTGAGGATGTTTGCAACACAGGAGTGTGTGTGTGTGTGTGTGTGTGTGTGTGTGTGTGTAAAATTTAAATAACCATTTGCCTTTAGAGCTCTAAAGCAAGCTCTATATGGCAAGCTAAAGTTTTAATTAAGAAAGAAATTGAAACAGCTTTTACATATCAACAATTAGTTTTTAAATGAAACAGAGATCAGAAATCTACATAATGGTCATTTATTAAACTCTTCTTTTTGTATTATCTGTCATCTTCAAGTCTTTGAATACCATTTCAGAATGCTGCATTCTGACTATTCAAAATATAACTTATGTCAGAAGATCCCAATCTTTTCGGCCCGCGTACCACCTACATGTGCCTCCGGCCGACTGTGTACCACTGGGGCAGCGTAATCCTGTGTAAGGATCCGGCCACTGGCCTAATTAATTAACACTTAATTAGCTGCTGATGGGGCAGATAAGGGGCAGGACTTGGCGTACCCCCAGCAAGAGGTTCGCATAACCCTAGGTATACCCGTACCACAGGTTGAGAACCCCTGCTCTAAGGGTTTAACAAGCTACACCTGCTCACATTCCTTCTCCTAAAGGTCTAGCACAGAAGTTCTCAACCTGTGGTACGGGTACCCCTAGGGGTACGCAAACCTCTTGCTGGGGGTATGCCAAGCCCTGCCCCTTATCTGCCCCATCAGCAGCTAATTAAGTGTTAATTAACATGGATTTTAAATTTTAATTATTTTCAGAGCCCTTCTATCTCTGATTTTGGTTTTGGGCTTATTTTTGTACTTTGGAAAATGTACTTTGGTGGGGTGGGGGAGGGAGGAGCTGATTTTGGAGAGATATGCAAGAGATCCTTGCATCTATTTCTGTAGCTTTCATGGCCAGCAATTATCCACAAGTGTTGTACAGATACGGGTGAAGATGCCATGAGTTTGAAAATAAATCTCGTACCTTTACGAGAAAATAAATCTCGTTGTAAGAATAATTAAAGGTACGAGATTTATTTTCAAACTCATGGCATCTTCACCCGTATCTGTACAACACTTGTGGATCCTTGCATCTCTCTCACATACTCTCTCTCTCTCACACACACACACACACTCACACACACACTCACACACAGAGTTAAATAAGACATTTTTTCACATTTAAAATTGTTTAGTACTTTTTAAATGATTAATTACCTGATTAATTAATTGATTAATCCAGTTAATTAGCAGTTAATTAGCAGGGGGTATTTCAGAAAATTGGACCATGATAGGGAGTACCCGGGCCTCCAAAGGTTGAGAACCCCTGGTCTAGCACTCTGTCCCGGTATGGATCTGGTAAGCCTACCTTTGAGTGTCATCAACCTTTTTCATGTCATGACCCCAGTAAATAAATAAATAAATAAATAAATAAATAAATAAATAAGTATGAGGCTGGGGACCCACCATAGATTCCGCCTGCTTCTTGGGACCCGATCCACTCACCCCTGTCCCTACCCCCCACCCTGGCACTGGCAGCCTCGTCCTGCTGAGCTTGCCCAGTCCGCTCCACCACCAGCAGGGTCATTCCGGAACAGGCTGTGGTTCCCCACCACCTCCCCGGGGGGGAGGGGGAGAGGAGGGGATGACATCCCTGTGGAATCCCCCCCAAGCAGGTTCTCCACACCCTCAGCATTACCCCCAGTAGCCATCTTTTCCCGTAAGTTGACGCGACCCCACAAATGAGGCTTCGGAACCCCATTAGGGTTCCGACCCCAAGGATGAAGAACAGTGATCTACGCTACAGTGTAAAATGTGTTATACTGCCATGACTTGCCCCAGGGAACACTGGGAAGTAGCAGCGAAGTAGAGTGTTGGTAAATGTCATTAGTGCTAGTGAAGCTACTCTGGCTGCAAATTCTAAACATTAAAGGGGTAAGTGGACATAACAGCTGTGAACTTTTACATTATTTGCTATAACAAGCACTTGTTAAATTTCTTCTACAAAAGATGTTGGCTAAACAATTATAGGGCAGTCAAACAACCAATCAGTCCTAATAACAAGTGTTTAGCACTTCAAAACGTCTGTGACAATATGCAGCTGAGGAGATCTGATTTTAATTGATCAATAGACTCAAAGGTTTATACATTTTAGTCCTTATTTGCTTATTTTGAAATTGTTATATACAGTAATTCCTTTTTAGGAAAGGTAATAGAAAGTAGAGGAGCAATGAACAAGTTGAAAAATGAAATGATTCCCATGGAATAAGAGGAAGTGATGAAGGCTTTTTTTGACCATAATTATATTTCTATGCAAATTTTTATTTAAGATTTCATGGCATGTTTGATTGATTTCAAGTGCAGAAATGTTCTTGAGATATTGGATGTCTTGCCATTTACATGCATTCATCTGAGTAACATGACTGTGTGTGGAAGGCAGCCTGGCATTATTGTGTCAGACACCCCCCCCCCCCCTATTCATTAGGAGGTCTCGGGAGAATCTCCATGTATACGTATGGGGACTCTCTGCAGCCATTCGACCAAACATGTTGGTGCAGCATTTTCCCAGTGTTGGGAACATGTTTGTTGTCTGAACGGGGTCTAGGATATGGTGTGTGTCGACACTTCCTCGTCCCTCCCACATCCCGCACCAATCTCCTTTCTGGTTTGGCCTCCCCGCCGGTGGAGTAGCACCCTTGTCCAAGTGACATCTGGGCTACATTGGTACAGTGTTTTTCCGATGCATTTGTTGGTGGGCAGGTTTCTATGCCATTGTGTTGGCAAACGTAGAGATACACCAGTGTATCTCAAGGACATGATTGGGCCTTAAGTCCCATTAATGTATTGCCATTTTCTTTCAACCTGAGGCTCCAAACATATGCATGCTTCCCTGGGAGTACTCTCCATTGAACACAGTGGACATACTTCTGAGTAAACACACAGAGGGCTATTCTTTACACGGTTTACGCTCTCAGTGCTGTGAGAGGTGCTTGCTGCTGGGAGCACATTATTGCTGTATTCCAGAGAGGGTGCTGGTCACAATGTGACCATATACACCATCTGGGCCTTCCATAGCTTATAGCCCACCTCCTTTCCTTTGTGTCTTCAAACCACCCATTCAGCACAAGTGTGAAATGCGACAAGCAAGAGAAAAAGTGGCCACCCAGGAAGAGCTCTGTCCTGTGAACTGGTGTTGTGCATACAGACTTCAGTCTGATGTGTGCTTTTTCTGTCAGCAAATGCAATAAATGTCTGTATAAAATAGCAGGGCTGTGTTCACAGATATAGGAAAGCAGATGTACAATGCGAATTGCCTGCTGCTTAATGCAGTTGGCTTCATTCTCCAATCTGACTTTTCAGATTAAAGCCAGTGTAATCAGCTTCATGATGAAGAAAAGCTGCTGTTCTATATTTAAGATCACCAAGTTATCGCCTCGTTTAGATTCACATCTTATGAAACTACATATGGCAGGAAGAATAACAGAGTAAAAATATATCATCGTATATCTAATATATCAATTGTCAGTAATTTGCTACATAGTTAAGGCCAGCCAGATCTTCCATGTTGAATAATTCAGAAGAATTCTGTGTTTCTACCCACTGTTTCTACCCACTAGAGGGGTGTGTCCCACACCAGGTGACGTGATGGGAGGGGTGACGCACGCCGCCGCAGCTGAGGACGATGAAAAAAGCAGGCTTGCTGTTCGGCCTTGCACACTTGCTCGAGCCCAATGGCGTCGCTGTAAAGAAGTGCGCGGGGCGGGCCGCTGGGAGTGACGCGCGTACGAGGGTGACGCACGCACCCCTGAGGGGAGAGCGGAGAGGCCCGGTACTTACAGGTTGCCGCCGGCCTTGGTTGGGCCCGCCCTCCCTCCCCTGTGTCCGTTTGGCTCCGAAATGAGCCGAAAACGGTGCGGGTGTGTGTGTGTTCTGCGCCTGCGTGTGACACCACTGCTCGAGCCTTCCTCTGCTTGTGTTTTGCACAGGCCCCTCCAAAAGCCCAATGGCACCCAGTTGGCCTTGCGCGCATGCACAAACAGAGGAGGTGCGAGAGGCTGCTCTGACTGCTTTTGCCCTGTAGAGGAGCCAAAAGTAATTGGTGGTGACACGCAGATGCAGAAGTAATTGGTGGTGACGTGATGATGATGTCATCACGTCACCAACAATTACTTCTGCATCTGCACACTCGGTGGGGTGACGCCAGAGTCACCTGCTTTGGGGCCCCAGACAGCTAGTGATGCCACTGAGTCAAAATAGGTGATAGCAGTGAACAATCTGCTCTGTGTGCACTTTTAATCCTTGCTTTGTGCTTGGGACACAGCTGTAGACTGAGTAGGATTGGTTGATGATCTCATCTATTATCATTATTTAGTTATATTTATATCTCACCAGTCCAACAAAGATCTCAAGGCTGCATTCAGAGTGCCTCCCGCATTGACCCTCACAATAACCCTGCAAGGGGTGGGTTAGACTGAGAGTGTGCGACTACTAGCCCAAGGCCACCCAATAAGCATCATGGCTGAGTATTTGAACTTGGGACTCCCAGCTCCTAGGGGTGCAGAGATGGTATTGCTTGGTGGCAGGGAACTGATAAGAACCTATAGCGAAAAACACTAAGACAATCCACAGTTCAGTGGATATTAGAGGCCCTGGGAGAGAGATAATATACATTGCTAAACGTTTTAAATTGTCCAATTTCTAAGCCAAGCTAATAAGTTTTATTTTGCTTATTTGTGGGGTTTTGAACATCTCAGATCAGCAATTGTAGGCTTTCTATCACCCTACCTACCTGAGATACCTGTGTTCCATCTTACGCATAAACCATGTTCAGAAGTTATAAATTGCCTAGACATCATCCACTCAATTTAGGGGGAGACTGTGCCAGTAAGCCCCAGCCCCATGACAATGCACTCACAAATCCCCAGCCCCAGTGTTTTCCCTGGCCCCACCCGCATGTATAGCTTTTGTCTGCACTGATTCAGACATCAGCATGTCTAAACGCTGGACGTGTAGGGGATCAGGACAGGGCACCAGAAGCTTGCTGGTATATGGGAGCAGGATTTGGCAGTATAAGAACATAAGAAGAGCCCTGGATCAGGTAAAGGGTGCGCATCTAGTCCAGCTTTCTGTACCCCACCGTGGCCCACCAGGTGCCTCAGGGAGCACGCAAAGCAAGAAACCTGTATCCTGTTGCCACTCCCTTGCAGTCAGAGGTAGACTACCTCTAAAACCCAGAGGTTGGAATTAGTCATCATGGATTGTAACCTGTGATGGACTTTTCCTCCATAAATCTGTCCATTCCCCTTTTAAAGGCATCTTAGACTGCATCCTGTGGCAAGGAGTTCCACAGATTAATTACATGCTGGGTAAAGGAAAAATTATGTCATCTAACTCTACCATCACTCAATTTTAGGGGATGTCCTCTGATTCTGGTGTTGTGTGAAAGGGAAAAGAACTGCCCTCTATCCACTCTATCCATCCCATGCATAATTTTATATGACGCATATCCTGTCTCCCCTCAGGCACCTTCTTTCTAGACTAGAGTGAAGAGCCCCCAAAGCCTTTTCTCATAAGAGAGGTGCCCCAGCCCACTAATCATTTTTGGTTGCTCTCTTCTGCACCTTTTCCAGTTTCACTATCCTTTTTAAGATTGAGCATACTCTCCCCCAAATCATGTGAAGGATGTCCTTGCAATTTGTAAATTCTGAGTATAGCTACAGTCAATCTGCTCTTTTTAAGCTCTTTTGGTACAACAAGACCAGAGAATTTTGGCTCTAGATATTATGTGGATGATTTAACGAAGCCTTCGACACCCCAGCCAGGATCCTTCTCCAGAAGCTGAAAGCTTCTGCCCATATCTAAAGTGCAGAACATTGTGTGGTGGTATTTAGCACTGGAGCATCTGATAAATTGAGTGACATCTAGAATTGCTTTTTTTAAAGGAAGAAAAAAAAAAGACTGCTATGCAATCTGAGCATTCAACCTCCCCTTTGGGGCTTAACTTTTTATTACATTCCTAAAGGGAACACACAGGTACAATTTACATCAGCTGAAATGTCTGAATCATCATTCTAGAATGTAAAAGCTTTTGGAAACCGGAATCTCAGGCCATAAAGAAGAATTTCACAGGAGACGTTTAGGAATTGTCAATTAACTGAAAATGAAGAGTTCTCTCTTTTTAAATGCTGAGATTTCATTTATTTGAAAACTGCTGTTAAATTGTTCATTAACAAAACAATAGGACCACTCATCTAAAATAAAATAAAATAATTAAAGCTAAATCACTGCTGACATTGAAGTGTATTTAAAATCAGCTGCAGTCAATAAGACTGTTGGATTTCATTTCACAAAATGAAAGGCATGCAGCCACATGGGACCAATAAAGTCTGGAGATTTATGGGAGAGAAGAAAAAATGTGCAGAGTAAATCTGTAAAAAATAAAAATAAAAATTGGGTCATAGGAGACCTGACGGGGAGTAAAATGTTACAAAAGGTATAGAAGACTCCTAAGGCTCCAGCTGAGCCATGAGAATCAGTGACTAAAATAAAATTGTTCTCATAGAAGTGCTGGTTCAATTTGATCAAGGATTGATGGTGCCATCCTCAGCTACAGAAATTCTGGCATTTAGGATATCCCCACCCCCCACCCCCCCAAAAAAGATCCATGGCCAATTGTAGCCAGGATAGAGGATTTCTTCAAAGAAGGCCGGGATTTGGCTGCCGCTAAATCAAGAGATTTCGTGAGATCCAAGATGGCGGCGCCCAGGAGAACAGGTAGGATGACATGCCTGTGACTGTGCCGTGACACCCTAAGGGGTCGCAACGCACAGTTTGGAAACCCCTGACCTACTCTATACGCCCATCTTTCCTTCTGTTGTTGAGCTTCTATTTCTCTTGAAAAATATCTTGTGCACTGAGCCAATAGGAAACTCCCAGCAAAATTCAACACTGCCACCTCAGCTAATCCCAACCACAGTATTTGTCTCTACATGTCAGTAAGAGAGCCATGGTTCAAGGCATAGAGCAGGTCAAAGCACAGTATTGTTATGAAGGGAAGCAAAACAACAACAACAATACAGATCAAAAAATAAATGAGTGTTAACATGTTGATCCTAAGGCAACACAAATGTACTAAACTTTAGTACATGATTTACAGCACAATCCTATGCATGTCTACTCAGAAGCAAATCCCATCGAGCTCAATAGAACTTACTCCCAGTTAAGTGTGTATAGGATTGCTGCCTTACTGACTAAAAGTCCAATCCTGCCTAAGGATCCACTGGGCGGCTGAGGCCACCCGCCAGATCCCATGCTCCGCCGCAGGCAGCCTCCCGCTCGGCAGAAAGTATTCTCAGGGAAGGGGACGCTTGTCTCCTTCCCTGAGTGCAAAGGGCGCTGGACCCGATTGGCCTCCTCAGAATTCTGCCAGCTATTTTGCTGGCGGAAGTCGGAGGAGTCCTTGTAACGGCCAAGCCGCGCAGCGGGGGACAAGATTCGGCTGAAGCCATCCCCCACCCCCTCCTGGAGTGGCTGGGCCTATGGCCGCCCTCCATTTGCTCCCGATCCTCCCCCCACCCGCTGGATCCGTACCTGGGTCCGGTGACGGTCCTTCGGGCGTTCAGGCGGCAGAACACGGGAGGCCGGCCTTGCGCCAGCCTTCCCTGCTCAAGAGTCATCATAAAAGTTACGGCACTTTTATGACGGCTTCAGCCGGCAGACCACTTGGTCCGCCGGCAGCCCCAGCGCTAGGATTGCGCTGTAAAGTATTTATTAAAGCATGCAAATACAAAGAGATATAGCATGTCCTCACTTAAAGTTGTTGATAGGTTCTTGGAAACTGCAACTTTAAGCGAAATGACTTTTAATGAAACCAATTTTAACATAGGCTAATTCATATACATAAACAGACATTTACGTCATATTTCTGGTCACTAAACATCACCAAACTTCTAAATAAAGACCCAAGACATTTCTCATATTAAACATTGAAATAAATGTGAGCTTTCTGGACCAGATAAAAGCCACACAGACATGGGAAGAATATTCATACTCTGCACAGACAGTGGCCCCGGCCAGGAATTGATTTTTTTTTCTCAACAACTTTAAAATGAAACGACTTATAACGAGATGACTTTAAGTGAGGACTTGCTTGTAATCCATAAGAGGAATTTGGTTTACATCACTTTCAGCTTCTGTGGTACATATAATTTAGTTTTGCAGTTCCCTTGCTGCCCTGAAGTAGGAGTATTACAAGTAGGACTTCAACCTTTTGTTAAGGAAAAATGCTCAAAATAATTTTGCAGCCATGGAGACAATCACGTATGCCATCTTTGCAGTCTTTGATGCTCTTATATTGCTGTATTATTAAGCTGAGCACAACAGAAAAACGGAGGGTTCTTTCCACTGAGAGAGCATAAAGACATGAAAAGGGAACAGCAAAAGTTGACAGATCCATAGCCTGCTCTAGGGTACCATGAGCTTAGCAGAAGATTGTGTGCATGCTAGGGGGAAGAATGTGTATTAGGGAGCATCTAGACCAGTGCTTCCCAAATGTTTTAGCACCACCACCAGATTTTTAAAACAACAATCTGTGGGGGGTGTTGCAGCGACGGCCCCCCCACGGGGGTGTAGGGCCGCTACTGAGAAGTGTGATTCCCTCCCACCCACCACACATTGTGAAGACCTGATTACATGCTGACTCTGTTCATGCAATGTATTGAATTTCACCGGGGGGGGGGGAGGAACAACCTACTTGAACAAGGCCTCCCTGTGACTGGCCATTCATATAGGGCAGGGGTGCACAACATATGGCCCGCGGGCCGCATGCGGCCCTCCGGACGATTTCCTGTGGCCCACGAAGAAATCGGGGATCCCAGAGAGCGCCGAGGTCCCTTGGCGCTCTCTGGGACCCCCGATTTCTTCGCGGGACAAGCCCCAGCCTCTGCGCCTGTTCTTTCATCTCCTTCGGATCCTGGCGAATGCGGAAGCAGCTCCTTCGGCTCCTGGCTGAATGCCAGGACAATCCAGGCAGCGCTTTGATCGCCGCCAATCAGCTGGACTGTCCTGGCGTTCAGCCAGGAGCCGAAGGAGCTGCTTCCGCGTTCAGCCAGGAGACGAAGGAGACGAAGGAGCATGCGCAGAGGCTGGGGCTTGTCCCGCAAAGAAATCTAGCCTCTGCGCCTCTTCTTTCGTCTCCTTCGTCTCCTGGCTGAACGCCAGGACAGACGGCGTCGGTGGTCGCCATGGAGACCCCTGGCCGAACGGGGTGGGACTCTACAGCTCAGGGAAAGAGCGAAGGCAGGCCAGAGGCTTCTCGATCTCCCCCTCCGATTATTTTCTTATAAGGATTCCGTTAGCTCCCACCGGCCAAACAGAGTATTCCTGCTTTCCCCTTCTGTCGCCTTTAAGCTGCGTGGAACTCGTTCGCTTTTATTATTCTTCCTGATTGCACAGGTCATGAGGTTCTCGGTGTTGCGCAACCGCTTTATTTTATTTTCTATTTTATTTTATTTTTTATTTCGGCTCCGAGTGTTTTAATTCATTTAACTTGTGCCGCGCTTCCGTCCTACATCTTTTGCATGATGGGAAGGAGGAGGAGGAGGAGAGGCGGGTTGGGGGTAAATGGCTGTAGGATCTGGGCCAGATTGCAGGGAAACCGGGATAAATACATTAACAAAGGAGAAGTGAAGAGTAGAGAGAGCAAGAGAAGCAAGCAGCAGCAGCAGCCAGGCCAGCACAAAAGCAAAATAATAATATTAATAATGTTTGTATTAATAATGTTTATTAATAAGACATTAATATCTTTATTTATTAATATGTTGATTTTTCGGATATTTTCCGTCTCATGGACACTCCCCCTGTGATGTCACTTCCTGAGGAAGTGACATCACGGTTCCTTGACACGCCCCCTGTGATGTCACTTCCTGAGGAAATGACATCACGGTTCCTTGACACGTCCCCCTGTGCGGCCCCAAAGAAGTTTAGCCTATTCATTTTGGCCCCCGCCTACTTCCAAGTTGTGCACCCCTGATATAGGGACTTCAGTTTACACAGGGAGTTATCTTTATGATGGGAAGGAGTGATTTGTGCCACTCCTCCATCGCTGTCTGTCAGTGCAAGTTTATGATGAATGTATAAACCAGGTCTTTCTCCCAATATCTTCTTCCCCTTACTTCAGAAGATCGCATAATTTCAGAATGAGTGGATTTTCTTAGTTTCGTTCTATCATTGTTTCAATATTCCCATACCCCATGGGTTCCACTCAACTTGCCTTCTGGCTAGATTTGCACATTTTGAAATGCTTACAATGGATTATGTATGTATGTTCTCATGCTGTAAAAATCAGCACCCCAGCCCAGCACCCCATTCCAATCTCTTTTCTTGAAGATTTTTTTTAATCAAACCTTTCTGCAAGGACACAATTGCATTCCTTATAAGGGGGGAATCACTTTTAAATTGAAACAGGGTGCTGTGGGAGAGCTGATTGAAAACGTTAGTCTATGCTGTTTTTCTAATTAAAAGAAAAAAAAAGCTATTTCCATCATGCATATTTAATTGCTGACAACATCGCCTGGGATTTTTTTCTTCTACCCAAAGGCCCACAATTGCATACCTTTAAAAATGGCATATAGACTAAGACTTTTGAGTGTGCAAAACCCTTCGCATGTATTCTCTTAACGTAATGCTTACAACAACCCTATGACACACACATCCAAAACGTGCCTCCTGCAGGCTGTCCGATCAACCACCACCACCACCACCACCACCATAGCATGCACTGCAGACTCTGTTAGCATGGCTACATGCTATAACATGGCGGGGAATAGGATTGTGGCCTTAGCCATTGCAACACATATCCATTCCTACAAAACATCGTCCAACAGATACAAACAGACACAACAGACATCGTCCGACACAAAGGATGGTACTCCTGATGCCTCTGATAGCATTGTGCATGCAACCTAGTTGCTGAATATGAGCCTGGGGTGACCCAAGCTGATCCCCCACCCAAGCCCACCCTCAAATTCCACCACTCACCAAAAAATTCCACCACTTACCTTCTCACCTTTGCCAGCACAGGTGTACCACCCCCTTCATCACCAACACACATCTCAAAATCTTCCACCACCACAATATTCTCTTCCCCCTCCTCACCATGATCTCCTACTCTTCCTTTCCCTGCCGCAAATTCCTCCCCCCAACTCCATAACTTTCTAGTCCTCCTGCTCCCCACACAGCCCTATGATTTCCTCCTCCCTCTCCCCCACTATAATCTCCTACTACTCTTACCCCACCACAGCCACTCAATTTCCTCCCCCCCACACTGTCATGATCTCCTCCATCAGCCCCCCCAAGCACTGCCACAATCTTCAGCAGTGGTGCTAGAGTCAGGCCAGCACACCTGTTTCCTTCTCTTCAGTCTTTGCTGCGCCACTCATTTAAAATGGAGTGCCAAAGCCCAAGAGGAAAAGGAAGCTGGGAGACATGGAAGTGGGGCGGAGCTTCACCGAGCTTCCTTGTTCCACCTTGCTCTGCAGCTTTATGTCAAAACATCGAGGGGCACAGCTTAGAGGAAGAGGTAAGGGGGCAAATAGAGGCTAGGTGAGGTGGTGTCAGAAATGGCAGATGGGTAGAGGATGCCGCCTGCACCCATGCACCACCGAAGGCAGCCAGCCTCACCTCATCTCACGGCTGAGGCGTCCCTGCGTGGGCTTCAGCTCCCCCATGTCTCTAGGCGTTTTCTGCATTCGGAGCAGAGCCCAGCAACATACAGAAACCATTTCCCACGTATCTGACCTGCAGAGCTTAGGACCCACCAAATGGATGCAGCCTGAAGAGTTTTGATCAATACTGTGACCTGGTTTGGGTGCCTCACTGGCAAAGCAAACCCAGGACAATGGGTTCTCAAGCACGTGGCAGGCAGCCTTACTACAAGGCTGGTGGTGGGATGTGTTGGGCTTGGGAAACCACAGGTTGTGCCATACACAGATCTGTTTTGCTAGACTGGAGCAACTCTTGACATCACCTGATGTCTGCTCTACCGCCACGATTCATTGGCGTGCCAGCTCTTTTGGCGGGGTGGTTCTTTCTGCTGTATAGGATCATTAAAAGTATTGATTCAGAATGCGTGCTAAAAGGCTGTGTGGGCACTTGCAAAATTTACTGCTCAGACACAACAAGATCTATGCATAATCAGCCAACGTGTTTTTACTCCATGGAAGCCTGAAAATCACTTTCCACTTGTTCTTGTAAGTAGCCAGTGCTATATCATTTCACAACTTACAAATAACGTGCATGTCGTATCTTGTCCAAAACTTATTGCCACAATTTTACAGTATTCCCTGTTCTCAAAATGAATGATGGTGGTGAGCTCATGTCAGTGCAGTAGGATAAATGGGTTTTTTTACCGTGAAAACCACGATATGCATCACCTTAATTTAGAGCCCTCATAAAATAATTATATTGAAGCTACACTCAGCAGTTTTCCTCCTTTCAGGAAGATGTTTAGGATGAGGTTGAGACGCTATTGAAGAGAAAGGAAGGCTTAAACACTGGGTTAGTCAGTGGTGAGTATGACAAAAGACCCTTTTCAGTTACTCATCATAGTCATATCCTAAAGCCAGATTTGCATGGCCGCTTTTAAGCTGCCATAATATGACGACTTTTCTTCATTCTTTTGGACCAGTGAAGGAGCCTCGTGAATGTATTCTGTCTAGAAAGAGGTCTGCTGTTTAATGGATTTCTTTAACATTTTTCAGCCAAAACTGGGAAATGCCAATAATATATGATAACATGGGGTAAAAGTGGGTCATTTGGTGAAGGCACCTGGCAGTTCTTGAGATGCACTGATAAAAGACAGAACAGTCTCCTCATGCAGCTGTTTGGGACGTTTCTCAATGTGCTTGGCAAATGTCATTTGTGACTGGAAAACTCTGTAAGCAAGGATCAAGCATGTTTGGCTGCCCCAGGCCTTTTTATGTAAAAAAGCGAATGACAGTACTTCTATCCACTGGCCTCCCAGAATTATTTAACAAATACCGTATTGGTCTGAGTATAAGACTCACTTTTTTCTCCTAATTTAAGTTTTTAAACTAGGGGTGCGTCTTATAATCAGGCTGTTGCAATTTAATGCCAGTGATTTAATTAATTTTTTTTAATAGCACCAAACTTTAAGGGTGCGTCTTATAATCAGGTGTGTCTTATACTCGGGACAATAAGGTACTACTATTATTCACTGGCGTTTTCTCACAGTTGTTATTTTAAAAGAGTTGTGGAACCAGAATCCCCCCATCCCCCCCCCCCCAAAAAAGTACTGATCGCAGCAGAGAAGCAATTAATAAACAAAGATAAACTCGCAAATCACTTGGCAGGAATAAAACTGGATCTAGGACTCAAGATAAGCTCTTTGATGCTTTCATCTTGTTTTCTTTCCTTCTGTCAGATGTTAACATTGTTTATTGGATAGGAAGCTTTCTGGGGCTGAGTTCCCCAACTCATGCATCTTGCCCGCTATTGCTAAAGGCTGTGGGCCCCTGCTTGCTTTTGCTATTCCTGCCTTTCATCATTCTCAACAGGCATCTGTTCCTCATAGCGCTTTGCATTGTGTGGTGGCATGAACAGCTTTGCTTTGGCGTGTTCGTAATTGTGGTTATCACCCTGATGTTTTAAAATATGCAGCCCCTGTGCAAATTGTTCTTAATTTAAATTTGACGCTTAGCCATGAGAATGTGAAGTCAGGAATCAGAGACTCGGTAGAAAGACGGAAAGGAAGGAAGTGCAGAGAATGAAGTAGCTGGCAACCACCATGTTAGGAAAAGTGCTAATTAAAAAGGTAAAGGTGACCCCTGACAATTAAGTCCAGTCGTGTCCGACTCTAGGGTGTGGTACTCATCCCCATTTCAAAGCCAAAGAGCCGGCGTTGTCCGAAGACGCCACCATGGTCATGTGGCCAGCATGACTCTCCTTGCATGCAGCTGGAACACAGAGCGCTGTTTACCTTCCCACAAACCTTCCCAAATATGCAACTTGTCCCTTAAAACGGCCAATGTGCCAGAGGATTGGAGGATAGCTAATGTCACACCAATCTTTAAAAAAGGAAGGAGGGGGGACCCGGGAAACTACAGGCCGGTCAGCCTAACATCTGTTCCGGGGAAGATGGTGGAAAGTCTCATTAAGGATAAAATCTTAAAATACATAGAAGAACAAGCTCTGCTGAGGGAGAGTCAGCATGGCTTCTGCAAGGGGAAGTCTTGCCTCACAAACCTGTTAGAATTTTTTGAAAAGGTCAACAGGCATGTGGATGCGAGCGAACCCGTGGATATTATATATCTGGATTTTCAGAAGGCGTTTGACACGGTCCCTCATGAAAGGCTCCTGCGAAAACTCCACAGTCAGGGAATAAGAGGGCAGGTCCTCTTGTGGATTAGGAACTGGTTGAAGACCAGGAAACAGCGAGTGGGAGTCAATGGGCAATTTTCACAATGGCGAGAGGTGAAAAGCGGTGTGCCCCAAGGATCGGTCTTGGGACCGGTGCTTTTCAACTTATTCATAAATGACCTGGAGTTGGGGATAGGCAGTGAGGTGGCCAAGTTTGCGGATGACACTAAACTTTTCCGGGTGGTAAAGACCAGCAGGGATTGTGAAGAGCTCCAGAAGGATCTCTCCAAACTGGGAGAATGGGCAGCAAAATGGCAGATGCGCTTCAATGTAAGTAAGTGCAAAGTGATGCACATTGGGGCAAGAAACCAAAATTTCACATATACGCTGATGGGTTCTGAGTTGTCTGTGACGGATCAAGAGAGAGATCTTGGGGTCCTGGTGGACAGGTCGATGAAAGTGTCGACCCAGTGTGCGGCGGCTGTGAAGAAGGCCAATTCCATGCTCGGGATCATTAAAAAGGGGATTGAGAATAAGACGGCCGGTATCGTTATGCCTTTGTACAAATCGATGGTAAGGCCACATCTGGAGTATTGTGTCCAGTTCTGGTCACCATACCTCAAAAAGGATATAATTGAATTGGAAAAGGTGCAGAAAAGAGCGACCAGAATGATTCGTGGGCTGGAGCACCTCCCTTACGAGGAAAGGCTACAGCGTCTGGGGCTTTTCAGCCTAGAAAAAAGGCGCCTGAGGGGGGACATGATTGAGACTTATAAAATTATGCATGGGATGGAGAGAGTGGATAGAGGGAAATTCTTTTCCCTCTCGCACAACACCAGAACCAGGGGACACACACTAAAATTGAGTGGAGGGAGAGTTAGAACAGACAAAAGAAAATATTTCTTTACCCAGCGTGTGATTCATCTGTGGAACTCCTTGCCACAGGATGTGGTGATGGCACCTGGCCTAGATGCCTTTAAAAGGGGTTTGGACAGATTCATGGAGGAAAAGACCATCACAGGTTACAAGCCATAAGCAACCTCCTGGTTTTTAGAAGTGGGTTTTCTCTGTGCCAGGTGCAAGGGAGTGGCGACTGGACACAGGTATCTTGTTGTCTCGTGTGCTCCCTGAGGCATCTGGTGGGGCCACTGTGTGACACAGGAAGCTGGACTAGATGGGCTTTTGGCCTGATCCAGCAGGGCTCTTCTTATGTTCTTATGTTCTTAAACGGTACCTATTTATCTACTCGCATTCACATGCTTTGGAACTGCTAAGTTGGCAGGAGCTGGTCAAGCAACGAGAGCTCACCCCGTCGCGGATTCGAACTGCCAACCTTTCGATCGACAGCTCATGGTTCAGCGGTTTAACCCACTGCGTTTCAATTAATTCATTAAAATGATGGTGCTAGTCATTGGGTCTACAAATCTTGGCTAGCCCCAGCATTTCTGGTGGTTGCTCATTCCCTGCTCCTCTCTGGAGCTTTCTGGCCTACACAGAGGATGGTGGGGTGTGTGTGTGTGTGTGTGTGAGATCAGCCTTTCATTTTGTGCCAGGCCAGGAATTTATCCCACTGCTTCCAAGGACCTCCATCGCCCCAAGCAAAGTGACAGATGAACCTGCCTTTCCCCTGAGCTCCAGAGAAGAGATATTCTTACCATTTCAGAGTGTCTACCAGCTCAGCGCAGATAAGTTGACCTCTCCTCTGGATGAGCTAAGAGTTGAAAGGAGAGGGGTTTGTTTCCCATCAACAATGAGGGAATCAAAGACAGCTATAAGGAAAGGTACCAAAAGAACAAAAGAGAACTGCACAGTCTGAGAGTATTTCCAACACATTTCAAAAATGCTTCTTTATCAAAGGGGGAAAAACCCTATATTCTTTAGTAAAAGCTGCTTGGAAAAACAATCACTCTAGAGCTCGCCAGAGCAACATGGTAAGGATACTGCTTTAAGCTTAGCGTATGCCTTGATACTAAGGAGTACAAATGAATTTTCCCTTGACAAAGAAATGTTTTTGAAATATATTGGGAATGCTACCAATCTGTGCAGCTCTCTTTTTTTCTTTTGGTTTGTTTCCCATTCAACACATCTAGCAAGAGACTCGTCTCTATTCTGTATTAAATGTGGCGACTTCAGGGAGTGCAGCATTTCATGTCCCGCAAATGCAGTCGACAGGAAGAGATTTGTGGCAATCACTCATCATTATTTATATAGTCTTCTAATTGTCAAAATTCATCACCATCTTCACTTTCATGACAATCTTGTGAAGTGGGTTGCTATTGCTCCCGATTTGCAAATGGCAACTGAAGTGAAGAGTTTGTTGTGTAAGGACACACGGTGGGGTTCATCAGAGACAGACGTGAACCCCAGTGCCAGAGCCTACATCCTGTTACCTAACTCAAGAATATATGAGCCATGCTGGCTCTCATTGATAAGAACAGCAATGCATTACATTTTCCTTAGCTCCTTGGAACAGGTGAAGTTAAAGAAACTCATCCCATCCAGTCCCAAATATATAACTATTGAATGAAAACACAGTGATGCAGTAGATAGTTACGGCTTGATGAACTGAACTATATTCTTCATGTTATTTGTTTACAAATTTTTTTACCTCATCTTCTCTCTCCTAATAGGGAGGCACAAGTGTGAACTCAAGGCAGCTTACAATTAAAAAGCAAAATATGGTATAATAGCCAATTAAACCAGAAAATGCTGGCCAGGCCCGCCCCAACCCATACGCATTATGCTTTGTGCGCATTAGAAAAAGGTGTAGAAAAAAGTGCCCCTTCCTTCCCACCAGAAGTGATGTTCACAGAAGAACAACTCTAGATACCATCTGATGTGAATGAAATCATGTTCCACACAATGTAATGGAACAACCGAAGAAGGAATATGAATGGAAAATACTTGCCTTTGGGGAAGACATGTTGCATGTGCAGAATCTAAGAAACCCAACAAGCTCATAACAAATTGTATTACAATAGCTGAATATTGGGCGTGTTTCTTTTCCCCAACATGCTACTTTTGGAAATATATTTAATAGTTAGATTGTTCTTATTTCATTCTTTAATTTTGGTAAGTGGCTGTTCCATGGAGCTTTCTCTATTTTAAATGTTTACGCATGATTTTTATGGCTCAGAGAATTGAAATAGTTGCAATTACCTGTGCACAGCAGCTGATGCCCATTTAGAATATTTATGCTGTAAATGCTGGCTTGAAAATAACACTGTTAAGCTGATTTGTTACGAAAGCTTTGAAAGCTTGGAGAATGGCCACCTGCTCACAAGACGTAGATCTGTAAAGTGGTCTTAATTAAAGTTGTTGGCTTTAAATGGAAAACTGTGTACTCTGCTACTGCCAGCCATCTCTGTTTCGCACCCATGATGATGTGTATGCAAAATTATAGCTATACACATATATACAGCACTCAGGCTGTACACTTGAACTCAGTGGGACTTGTGACTGACTGAACATACACTGTATGATGCCCCACCACATTCCACCATCCCACGTTGCATAAGCTTTGATCTTACCAGTGAAATATCTAGTGATATACTGTACATATAGGATCACCTCACTCTCATTTGAGTTATTTAGGAGGCTCAAATGAGAAGGACAGAACTCTAGTACAGAGGTTCTCAATCTGTGGTATGGGTAGCCCTAGGGGTATGCGGACCTCTTGCTGGGGGTACGCCAAGCCCTGCTCCTTATCTGCCCCATCAGCAGCTAATTAAGTGTTAATTAACGTGGATTTTAAATTGTAATTATTTTTGGAGCCCTTCTGTCTCTCTGATTTTTGTTTTGGGCTTCTTTTTGTACTTTGGAAAATATTCTTTGGTGGGGTGGGGGAGGGAGGAGCTGATTTTGGGAAGTGTGACTTGGAGAAAAAAAAAGAGATCCTTGCATGTGTGTCTCTCTCTCCCTCACACACAGACACACAGACATAGAGTTAAATATGACATTTTTTCACATTTAAAATTGTTTTAGTACTTTTTTATTTAATGATTAATTACCTAATTAATTGATTAATCCAATTAGCAGTTAATTAGCAGCGTGTACTTCAGAAAATTGGACTGTGATAGGAGGTACCCGGGCCTACAAAGGTTGAAAACCCCTGCTCTAGTACATTTAGATAATTATGCAGAAGAGCAATATGGGCAGATGAAGGAATATTGGGGTGCCAGCAATAACTATTGTGGGAGTAGGATAGCTACGGAATACAACATGACAGTTTTGTGAGTCAGTGGAAAATGTACAACTGAGGGCACTGACGTTGCTGGCGCGGGGCGGGGGGTGGACCGCTGAAGGGTGACGCGTGCAGAAGGGTGACGCGCGCATCGCCCTCTGGAGGCTCCGAGGTCGGGAAAAGGCCTCGGAGAGTCCGCTCGGGCCAACGCTCGTGGGCCTTCTGACGAGGCCCACTGCGTCACAACGTAATTTATACCTTTTTTCGCGTATGCGCAGACCGTTCCTGAGGGAAAAGGGCAGCTCTTTCCCCTCAGGAATGGTCTGCGCATGCGCGAAAAAGGTATAAATTATGTTGTGACGCAGTGGGCCTTGTCAGAAGGCCCAGGACAGCCGGCCGGGGAAGACGTCCCCGAGCCGGCTGCAACGAACGAACGCACGAAAGGTGCGGGGGGCAGGTGCGGGGGGGGCACCCGGGGCAGCGGCCCATCAGGTCGCCCCCCCCACGAAAAATCGTTGCGCGATCGCTAAATTTATATAAGGGGGTATTGTGTGACGCGCGCGCCCCGCCCTGGGGCCACGCGCGCCCTAGTGACGCCACTGACTGAGGGTCAACATGTTATGCTGAACATGCAGCTTGGTTCTGTACATTTGATTTTTTAAAAATAAATCATATCTATGGGGGAGAATCAGGATTAGGACTGCAGTGCACAGAGAGGGCGAGGGGGCTAACTCTTTCCTGCTGCCCTGTAATCCTTATAGCAATTTTGGGGGCGCATGATTTATGTGAGAACTGTAGCACAACAGAAAGGGTTAAATGTCTCTACCCCCATGTACCCCAGCACCAATTCCAATTTACACAACAGGCACACCAAAAAGCCCCCACAAAGGGCCAAACTGTGCACTTAATGTAATGTCATTTCTCCTCCACTTTCTGTTTAGTGCAACTCTTGATGCAAGGAGACTCCATTGGAAAGCCCCCCCAAAGTCGGCTTAGCCGCCTTGGGCATTTGCCTCGGCATAGGATAAGGCGGGATATAATTTTTTAAATAAATAAATAAATAAATAAATAAATAAATAAAATAAGTCAATTAGTGTTTTTGTTTGTTTGTTTGTTTGTTTAGTGTTTGGCTCCTTCCTCTGGAAAATGGTCTTGGCGTTCCAGAATCCAAATAGTCTTGTACTTGTCATGCAGGCATTGGCACAACTATTTACGAAATCCACACTATTTTCAGAAAAGTCAGAAAGGGACTTAAGGGGGTTTGGTGTCTTTGATGAGATGAAAAAGTAGTTTATGTAGTGTCTGACAGGGAAAAATGACTCCTTATTTGTAGGGGAAAGAAATGCAAAAACTTGTATATTCAAAATGATTGAGTTGCTGAGGAAGTAATTCAGTCTCTTGTCTGTATACATCACTGCATAAATATTGATTTCAGACCAAGCATATCTATAATCTTCGTTTATGAAGAAGGGTGGTTTTCTCAAGTGCCACCGTTTTCCAAATGTCAGGTTATAAGAGCATCTCCATTCCATCTGAGAAAATCATTGTCATATAAATGAAGCTGTGTGGAGGGTAAAATCGGCAAAATCCAGCCTGTGTAAACTGTCCGATTGAAATGGATTTGCAGCTGTTTACCTTACAAGATCTTGGAACTGAACTTATGCTATATGCATAAAGAAAAGGCTGCAAACCACAACCCATTTAGAACGAGACAAGCAGAAGGCTCACAAGATGAGATTCTGCTGCTGGGCTGTATGCCTTCATATTGCAGGTCTGTCATCAAACGATTCTTTTCTTAAATATTTTAATTTACCAAAATTGCAAGATTTACATAGTTTACATACCTATACATAAACTTATAAATTGAACTAAGGTTTAAGATTTTAATTAGCTAGTAATACAACCAAGTTCTCTTACGGCTCAATCCTAATGGCACATTACGCTGGTGGATCGCAAGGTCTGCCAGCATACTGCGTGGTCCGCTGTCGTGGCAACCTCTCCGCTGGTCTGCAGAGTGCTGCCACTAGTGCAAGGCCCAGAAGGCCACGCTTCGCCAACGGCACCCCACAGATTGGCTGCTGAAAGAGTATTGCCAGTGGTGGGGATGGATCGGGGATAGGGCTGGGATTGGGGTGGATCTCGGCAGCTTATGTCAAATCCGGAACCCACATCCCGTCCCAGACATGCCCCCAGAAGGCTCCTGAAGGCTATGACAACAAAAGAGCTGGTGTAGCTTGGAGCAGTCCCATAGGCCCTATCAGGCAGAGAAGTTAAGTATTTTTTTTTACTTACGTCTCCCAACCGGCCCGCAGGATGCAGTGCATGCTGAGTCATCTGCCCTGCACCATGCAGGCCAGCCCAGGATAGGATTAGGCCGTTAATCCAAAAAATGCACATTTTAAACCTTTAACTTGTAAATTCAACCAGTGTTTGGGAGTTTAGTTATTTTATAAATACCAAAATCCAACTGAGGCCTAAGAAGATTTAAAATGTTTAATAACAAAATCAAATCGTATATATTCAAAAAACACGAGAGATTTAAGTTACTAACAGCACAATCCTGTGTAAGGATCCAGCCGGCAGCCCAGGGCCGCCCGCCGGATCCTGAGCCCCGGCGGCCGTTCTGCTGCTGGGCCGGAGGTCTACTCAGGGAAGGGGACGCTCGTCCCCTTCCCCAGGTGTAAATCCAGGCCGGCCTGATCGGCCTCCCCAGATTTCCACCAGCTAAATAGCTGGCGGAAGTAGAGGAGGCTGTGTAACGGCCTAGCCAGCCCGGTGGGGACGGTGATATGGCCGAGGCCATCCCCGCCCCCTCCTGGGCCGGCTACACCAATGACCCCCTTCGTTTGCCGAACGGCACCCGCACCCACCGGATCCTTAACTGCTTTCTCTGGCGGCCACTCGGGCATTCCAGCGACGGAGCAAGGGAGGTCGGCCTCTGCGCCGGCCTCCCTTGCTCTAGAGTACTTGCGAACGTGCTTTACGGCACGTTCGCGACTGCTGCCGGAGACGGAACGCGCGTTCCATCGCAGGCATGATCTACAGGATTGCGCTCTCAATATCTATCTAACATATGATCCATTCAGATCGACTCACAAACACATATATATATATATATATATATATATATATATATATATATATATATATATATATATATATATATATATATATATATATATACACACACACACACACACACACACACACACACACACACACACACACACACACACACCGTATTGTCCCGAGTATAAGGTTATCCACACTTACCTGGGATTAGGTCCAACCTAATCCCAGGTAAGTGTGGATAACCTTATTCTTCATGAAGGCAATGAAGGGCCTCCATATTGTTTCAAAGGTCTCATTTTGTGTCCTACCTTCTGTCAATCAAATACACTCAGTAATCATCAGAACTGCTGCTTGCCACCCTTCACTCAGCCACTCCTTTATTAGGGGGAATGATGAACTTGGCAATCAATACTGTATTTTCGGTTCCATATCAGCTCCTGATATTCTTCTTTAAAACAACCATCTCAGCAGCAACAGCCACCACACATCTCCAAAATCCACTTTTTCACTTGTCTCCAACACTGATAAACAAACATTTTTCTATGTCTTGCTTACTTGGTGGGGAGTAAGCTACCATTGGTATAAGATGTTATAATGGTTCTCCCTTATATTTCTACAATGCAGGTCTGCTGGTCCTTTCATCAAATGCTCTGCCAGATCTGCATCGCATGATGTAGCACTATCCCATATTTTAAAAGTGTGGTATGTTGGTTAGTGGTCTGACTAGGACTGGGAAGACTGAGATTCAAATCCCCACTCAGGCCAAGAAGCTCTCCATCCCTCAGCCTAACCTACTTCACAGGGTTGTTGTGAGGATAAAATGGGGGGGGGCACATGTGAACCATGTATGCCATAAGCTCCTTGGAGGAACTGTGAGATAAGGATGTAAGTTAAAAAAAGAAACCACCATATTATTTATTATGCATTTCAGAGGCATAAGAATGTGTGTGTGTGTGTGTGTGTGTGTGTGTGTGTGTGTGTGTGTGTGTGTGTGTGTGTGTGTTTAAAGAAACGAAATTGTACAGTACACACTAAAGCAGTGGCGTCACTCTAGGTGGGGCAGAGCTCCAGGTTCCACCGCGCTCCGACCCTCCATTACAGAGCTGCACGAGGCGGCCCTGCCCCCTCGGCTTTGGAGCCATTCAGGGTGGCGGCACCCTGAATGGCTCCAAAGGCGAGGGGGTGGGGCCGCCTCGTGCAGCTCTGCAATGGAGGGTCGGAGCGCGGTGGAACTTAGAGCTCCGCCCCACTTAGAGCGACACCACTGCATGAAAGCTGTTCAAAGTTGTGCATACCAATCAGTAAAACCTCAGGGAGGGAAAGACAAAAAAAATATCACGGACATCTAGCTCTTGGAACCTTGCCCTGTATGACATCATGTCCCCTTTCAGTTAAAAGGAGAACAAACTCATTTGCGTTATGTCATCTGTGATAGCACAAAATGCAAACAATTTGGCATCGCCTGCTATCACTGGGCATGCTCAGATGCTGAGAGATGCGAGAGAGGCACTAATGGTGACTGACATGTCCACAACTCAAGGAAGCAGTTGGCAGCTGGTATAATTGCACCAGACCTGTCCCTGGGGAGAGGCAGGAAGGGGTGCCCAACATCAAGTTACTTGGGGAGTGCTGAACATTGGGAGTTCTCCAGCTCAGTGGCCTTCAGGTGGAGGAACCAGCTTGCAGAGAGCCATATGGATTCTCAGGAGATTTAGCTCAGGTGACCCCGGTCTTAGGACACTGACAGAAGCAAGGCTCCTCTGCAAGTCATCTTCATGGAGAGAGCAAGAGATCCTCTCCTCACCTTCACTAGATTCCTACCATTATCATTGCTGTAGAACATTTTGTTCTGTCCAAAGGCAAGCGGAAGCTTTAGTAGAAGAGTCTGCAAGGCAGAGTAGTAATACTGTCCTACAAAATATGAGATGTTCTTTTAGACATGCACTCTGACCTTTCTACACCAGATTCATTAGCTGGGCCCCAGGACAGACGCAGCCTTGGCTTTCGACCACAACATGAGATGCAGGTATTCCTGAACGGTTTTTGACCTGGAATGTTGTTGGCTGTATGACTCTACTCGATGACTTTGACCAGGCCAGTCCGATAACTGGTCCTGGCAGTACCTGAGGTACAGGGCAACACTTTGGCCAGGGGCAAATGTTTGCAATGCTTGCCCGACTCACCATCGCCATGCTTCCACTCTCTTCCTCCCAGCTCTCTGCCTTTTAAGAAAGTAGAGAAGGTGGAGGAAGGAAAAAGGAAGAAACTAGCCACTCTAGTCTTGTTTCTTCCCTGCTCTTCCTCTCTGCCTTCCTCATCTGCCTTGAATGGCAGAGACTCAGGATAAAGATGAAGGAACAGCAGCCCTTAGAGTGATGAGTTAATTAATGTTCAAGGGGTAGCAGAGAATGGTGTCTGGGGGAGATGGAGTGAAATGCAAAGGCGGGTGGCAGGGGAAATGTGGGGGAGGGAAAAGGTGTGGGGGAGCTAGGGGAAGTGCAAAGGGGTGGGGAAAATGTGGAGGGGCAGGGGAAATCTCGCTTGCAAAAGGGGGGAAGGTACAAGTGAAATTTGAGGGGACATGAGGGAGTTAAAATTTACAGAGAAGGGGGGGTTACGCCCAGCTGACAGGTGGACTTGGGCCAGGCCTGATTTTGACTATATTTCTACCTATGTTGTAGGAATATTCCTGTTTGCAGCCTTCTCAGGAATGATAAGACAGTTAATGCATTAGGATAATATGAAAATCTCAGCCATTCCAAAGGTGTAAACAAATGTCAGCTGTCTGCCATAGAAGAGCAGCAAAACAGCTGAATACAAAATTCTCCCCCTCGCGAGTGATTGACATGACTGGCTGATTGCTATGCATTTTGCCTTAGTTTAGGTGAATGGAATCTAATAATGATCTTCATTAGAGGTACTCTAGCAGCCCAATCCTATCCTCCCCCCTCTCCGCAGCCATGCCAAAAAGGAACGTGCTGGGGGGAGCCAGAGGCTTCAGAGGGGAAAGGGGTTTAATTGTCCTTACACCTCCATAAGCCTTCCGCTACGCAATGGGTCTCCTCGGACCTGCGCCAGCGATTTCAAGAGAAAGGGTGTGAGGAGGCTGCTACCGGAGGGGATAGGATTCAGCACGTACCATCGCCACCAGATCCACCCCCTCCTGTAGCCTCCCCACCCCACCCCTGTTCCTCCCCTCTCCCTGCTCCATTTCGCCCCCATCTGATAGTATTTCCTGGTGAAGCAAAAGTATTTGGTAAAGTTTTGCACTTTCTACCACTATGAAGCCTGTGACACACCGCCCGCCTCAGGGTGTGTTGCGTCCCAGTGTGTTGCAAGAGTAGCCGACGTGTCGCAACGCACCCTGTCTACACTGGACCTGTGGATTTGAGAAGAATAAGACGTCCTGTCCCGCCCCCACTCTCTATTAGCCAATTAGAATCGGGTTTTTTCAGACTTGATTCTGATTGGCCCAACATGTTGCTCCCGTCCCGCCCCCACAACACCGAACCCGGCCTCTCATTGGCCAAAGCAGAGGCGTCACTAGGACGCACGTCACCCCAAAGCGGGGGGCGCACGTCACCCTAGTGATGCTTCCGAGTATGCCCCCCCTCTATGGCCGCGCCGTGTTTTTTTGGGGGGTGACCTGGCTGCAACCTGCCCCGGGTGCCCCCCCGCCCCTTCGCGTCGCCCTGCGGACGCTCTGAGGCCGGCCTTGGAGCGTCCGGCCCAGCCGGCGCTCCAGGGCCTTCTAAAAGAAGGCCCAATGCATCAATACGGGTACTTTTACTTGTTTCGCGCATGCGCAGACCGGTTTCGTCTCTGCACGTGCGCGAAAACAGTAAAATATCCGTATTGACGCGTTGGGCCTTCAGAAGGCCCTGGAGTGCCGGCCAGGCCGGACGCTCCGAGGCCGGCTCCCAGGCCGGCCTCGGATCGTCCGGAGGGTGACGGAGCTGGCGCGCGTCACGGAGGTGACGCGCGCAGGAGGGTGCACGTGTCACCCCTTTGCGCACGTCACCCCGTGGCGGCCCGCTCCCGTCACCTCACGGGAGCGACGCCACTGGGCCAAAGTTCAACTTGTTCAACTTTGCATGCACCAGAACACAGCTCTCCTGCGTTCTGGTGCGATCTTGGTAAACAGAAAACACTCTGGGATTTTCCAGCCGCACACGGACGCAACGCAGCCAGATGCGTGCGGTTTGTCACAGACTTAACTGTCATGGTCAGAGTAGCACAGCAAGGAATGCATTCTCAGCTGAAACAGCAGCTGCAGGAATCATTTGGGCCTCTTGTCACTAATAATGTTACATATAGCTCATAGATGTAAGGTCAGAGAATCATACAGTAAAGGGCAAAATACACATTACAGTACTTTTAACACTTACACTTTTACACATTACAGTACTTTTAACACTTTTACAGTACTTTTGTGCTTGCCTGGCCCATTTTTTTTTTCTTTTATCATTGGTAAATAGCCAATGGGGTGGGGACACACACACTTTCACCCGCTGTGGTTCCAAACTGGATCAGGTTCCTCCCCTCCCCACATGCTATTTATCTTAGGAAAACAGCTTCACAGCGCAATCCTGTGTAACTCTTGTAACAGTAGATCCACCGGTGTAAGTGCACTTATGCCAATGTAACTTGAAATACGCCAAAGGATGCAGGATGGACCCCAGCGCAACCCCCCTCGGACGCCACGCATGCACAGTTCTGATGCAGGACGGATGCCAGCACAACTCTGCCAGTGCAAAGTAGCATGCTTTTTAGCACTAAGAGTTAATGTAGGAGGTTTATCTTCCCATGGGTGAGATATGTGTATCACCAATCCATAGATTCTGTTACTAGTAAATGAGATGTAAATGACTCTCAGTTGTTCCCAGAAATACTATAATGATATTAAATAGTATGTTTATTAAATACTGTGTTCATTTCCTCTAGCTACCTGGTCATTCAGATCAGTAGCGTAGCTGGACTCGCGCCAGTGGGGCGGTGGACGGGGTGACGTGTCATCGCCCCTCCCCCAGAATGATCCGTTTGGGTCCGATGATGCATCACCCCACCCATCGCCCCACTCGCGCAACTCCAGCTATGCTACTGTTTCGGATTTTGCTTTGCAAAAGAATTTTTTAAAAAACTTTGTGATCTGATCCAGCAAGACACGCTCTGAAACAAACAGATTACTCCAACACTCCTAGCATAGTACGGCCTGATTGTAGAAGTCCGTAGATAGAATTCATACGGTGTTCTAAATGTACAGAGCCAGATTCTCACTAGAGCAGGATAAAATGTCACCTCAACATTGATTTCGAAGCATTGACTTTTTTTTAATACTAATTTGCCCCAGCTGGGAACTTGTTTGGCCCCTTGCCTATCTTAATGAAAACAGCATATTAACTCTTCATTAAAAAATAATTAGCTCAAGCTGCTTGCGATGAGAAGCCCAAATCCCGGACAGCAGGAAGAACTGGGAAAGTTTCACAAGCCCTTGGTGCCGCTTCACACTTTTTCCTTCCACCCCCTCTTCTTGGTGAAAAGAGGGAGAGGAAAGTAATGACAATAGCAAAAGCAGCCTGTGAAAATTGATTTCCCTAAACTGGGGCATATGTGGATTAGAGCTAGCCTGAGGTAGCGGAGTCATTTCTGTCAAGCAGGGGATGGCAAGATTATCACTAACCTGAAAGGACAGCTCGGTTGGAGCTGCCAATTACGTGTAATGTATGGTGTGGGTTTTTTAGTTTAATTGGGAAACCTGCTTAAAAAAAAAAAAGACTGCAGAAATCATGAGAGCGAGGGACGAACTTCATATTCCCTTAAACAATTTACCGGGAAAAGATCCTGTGGGAGACTAGGGAAGGGGAAGCACTGAGAAAGACTTGATAGATGTTTCTGTGCTCCAGAGCCTTGTTAAAACAGTCTCCTGGTTTGAGGTTTATTACACTACATATAATTTTAAAATTGCTGATACAGGAATTCTTATAAGCTTCAGGAAAAACACACACCACCATGTACCACCTTTATTCAGGCCTCGGCCCTGCTCAGGTGTGATATATTCTCCTCATTTCTTTTATGAGAGCGGGGTGGGTGGTGAGGAATGGGGATAAGAATCGCTTTCTATTACATATAAGAGAAGCAGCCTGGTGTCTATTATTGATAATGTTTTCATAACAATAGGCCCTTGCAAATGGAAAGTATCTTTCATGCTGTGCCCAGGTCTGGCAACAAAAATAATAATATTGGCGTATGTCTGATTGCTACTGAAAATCTCCGAGACGAAGCTCTCTGGATCATTTTCACCGAAAAATGATTTTCAAAACATGCTCCAGCAGCATTATTGTCTGAGGCCTTTAGGTGCAATCTTGCTTGCTCAGGCAAACGCATGATGATGCTTATCGCGAGTCAGATCATTGGCCCACCTAACTCAGCGTTGCCCACCCTGTTTGGCAGTGGCTCTCCTGGGTTCCAGACAGGCAACTTTCCCAGTTATAGATGCCAGGCATTGTACTGGGGCATGCAGAGTGTTGCTCTGCCACTGAGCTACAAACTCCATCCCCAGTTTACATGGAACAGAGTGCTAAGTGGCTCGACTAGAGCCCCCCCCCGAGCCCTCCATCCATTCTATCTCAACCCCCCCCTCCTGCTGCTCTTCATATCCTGCCAACTGGGCAAAGAGGCACCTTTTAAAGTGGTGTCCTCGTATATTTAGCAGGGGAAGAGCGAATGTCCCTCTTCACCCCAGCATAGTGCTTTTTCCAGTGGCTGTTGCTGGTTTCCCTTTTGCATCTTTTTCAGATTGTGAGCCCTTTGGGGACAAGGACCCATTTATTGATTTATTTTGCTACGTAAACCGCTTTGTGAACTACTTTTTGTTGAAAAGCAGTATGTAAATGTAGTAGTAGTAGTAGTAGTAGTAGTAGTAGTAGTAGTAGTAGTAGTAGTCTACTATGCTACATGGTGGCCAGAACATGATGCTCTACATGCTCTGGTCTTCCCACACCTTATACAGTGAACATCTCCTGATCAGAAACCTGGCCCACAGGCTATGCTTGGTAGAAGGAGCAGCATTTCTCCATGGTTTACCCTCAACCCTTTCATTTTGTTCTCAAGCAAGGGGAGCAGACAACAGTGTGCTAACATGGAAAAACTGGCACATTCATGCTGCTCTGAAACCTTCCAATGCTTTGCAGGATCTGTGTTGAACTTGTTCTGGGCTAACTTGTGGAGCAGATGCACTAATCTTTTAAAGAGAACCTATGAACATCTACCTGTGAAAAACAATATGACACAAATGGTTGTCAGAGTAGCTTTGGAGAGGTTGAACCCATGAGCAGAACCCAACAGGAAGTCTGCTGAAGATTATCTTTGGAATAGTAATGTGGAAAACCAGTTCCAACACTGACTGTCCCATGTGCCTCTGCTCACCACAGAATCAATTCAAATATTCATCCTGAGAGTAATGAACATTATGTCGGAATCATCCCTCTGTGTCAAACAAAGGAAGAAATACGCTCTCTGAATAGGAAATGGGATGCAATATATCTGCCTTCACAGAAATTATGAGGAGCAATTTGAATTCAAGTGCCTTTTCCGCTGGTTACAAATCATTGCAGAGTGTTATTCACCATAATGCTGTCCAAACATCATTTTATTTATTGATGTTTATTGCTTCTCTTTTGCAGAGTGATGAGGTTTTGACTGTCATCAAAGCGAAAGCACAATGGCCTGCCTGGCAACCACTGAACGTGTAAGTAGGCAGGGAATTAACCTTCCCAAAAGACTTTCTACTCACTGTCCTCTGACAGAATGCTTTAAACATCTTGTCTTCCACAAAATTTTATCTCTTTCCAGGAGCAGCAGAAAAAGTCCTGTTGATAAATGAGTTTCTTTTTTTTGCTTATGCCAACCTGTTTCCGTCCATTTATCTCTGTAGCAATATTGGGTGGGTGGGTGAATGTGTTGGGCAAGGCGTGGGGGGAAAGTGCTACATTGAGAGTTTGTTTTGTTTATCAGACGATAGACATGCACATGGATATTCTGCTTTGTGCTCCCTGCTATAAGCAATACTGTATCTGCTCTACAGTACTGCTGTAATGGTTATTCCCTTCCCAAAGAGAGCCCTGCAAGCTATAGTTCTGTGCCAGGAATAGGAATCATCAACAATGGTCTGGTGAATTCTCAGCATCCTTACCCTACTAATGGCCCAATCCTATGGGCCATTTACGACAATGGATTTTGTAATCTGCTGTTGTGAATGACCCAGCAATGGTGCAAATGTCGCACCACCATTGTGAGCAACAGAGCCGCTGGCGGAAATGACCAGAGGCTCCATGCACGCACCAGAACTGCCCAGATGCTCTGCCATTCCACATAAGGTGGCAGAGGGGGTGGTTCATCATGGGTGGTTCAGGGCAGGAAGTGGGACAAATTGGGGAGGGGAAGTTCTAAGTTGTGATGGGCAGTCATGTACGCTGAATCCTATCCCCTTTCCCAGTCCGTTCTGACCCCCTTCCTCTCCTCAGACTTACACCAGCAAAATAGCTGGCATAGGTCTGAGGAGACCCATTGACAATTAGGTGGCCTACCAGCCAGTAAATGAAAAATATTTTTACTTATCTCTCACTGGCCGTCTAATCACCCCCTCCCACCATAGCATACAGCATATGCTCCGTTGGTGCAGCTGCATGCTATGGAGTGGCGGAGGATAGGCTTAAGCTATAAGGCTACAATCTGACACACACCTCCCTGGGAGTAAGCCCCCTAGCTAGACATGCATAGGATTGTGCTGTAAAATTCCCAGGATTCTTTGGGGGAACCTGATAAAGTGGTATAAAATCAACACAACCTTGCAGGGAAGTTATGCTATGAAAAATTTAGTGTAGCTTTTGTAAGATCATTGTCCTTAGAGAACAATCACTGGAGATGCAATGTCATTGTAAAAAATACCCCCTCTCTTAATTGCCTGATGCACATATTGAGGAAGAATTATTGGAAGGTAGCAGCAATCCATCACCTGAACAGCCCTTCCCCAAATCCAGAACTCCCACTTTGTTGAAGGACTGGCACAAACCCTCATGCGCTACCTTGCACTACAATTTCATTTGCTTCTTGCTTAGCAGACTGTGAGCACTCTTCCATTCATCTCCTGAGATTTGTTTGACTGAGTCTTTTGTTCTGATTTCTTTTCCAAACTGGCATTCATCATGCTTTTTCATCAGCATCCTCAACATCTCAAGGCTTATCCTTGATTTGGCCAACCCTGTGGTGTGTGTACTTTGACATTTCATGCTCTCAAGGCTTTTGCCTAAACTGTACAGCATAGTTTCTTCGAAATTGTTTTGTCCGTGTTGTGGATCATCCGAAGATTGCCTTTTCCAAGGCTGTCTTCGAGCATCTTCCTAAAATAAGATTAAAAACAAAATTACAACTTCTCTGGTCTTATTAGCCAGGGCATCTTTTTAACACTGAATAATTTTTAAACAGTGCATTTTTAACCTTTTCCTCAATTTCCTTCTGTCTAATTTTTTTGTAATCATGTTAGCTCATTTTCATGCTTTTAATACAGCCTTCATGTTTATAGAATTCCTTACTTCAATTGCTGTGACATTAAATTTCCTTTCCTTGTAAATAAGTTCCATAAGAAATTATTCAACTATTAGTACAGTAATTTAAAAACGCCCAATCCAGGTGTACAAAGTACTGTAAGAGACCCATCTGCATGTCGCCAGAATTAGATTTGTTTGCTAAGCCTCTACACTAAGACTAAGAACAGTGTACTATTAGCATGGGAAATGTCTGACCCCTGAAGTTCTTATACACAGGGAGCTTCAGACCCACAACAGCAAATCCAGAAGGGGCAGAGCCTTCTTCCCATTTTTGACAGTGGAGAGTCATGAGGAAACTGTAGGAACCTGTCCTTTAAATGAACTTTTCCAATGCTAATTGTACACTATAGATCAGGGGTTCTCAAACAGTGGTACTAGTACCACTAGTGGTACTTCAGCAGACTGCTGGTGGTACTCAGGCCACTGAACTGGCAGAACCCCACTCCAACGTGGCACTTTCGGTGGCGTGTTTCCACTCCTGAGAGGCTCCTGTCTTTGGCCGAACCTCTCGGGAATGCTGAGAAGGGCTCTCCCACCTGCCCAGATTCTCCTACCTGCGTTTTCTGGCCTCCCAAAACCTGATAACCAGGAAGTAACAGGTGATGATGTCATTGCCAGTCACTTCTGATGGCACTCGGCCGGGGAGGGGTTGAGAACCCCTGCTATATAGTCGGGCCCAGCCCAAGATGAAGTTATGATTGAAGCATGCCCTAATTTCCTGTCCCTCTTTTTTGTTATTGACTTTCACATGCGCATTAGCTAGCATGCACATGCCTCACCATGGCCTCCTCCTTACTCACCCTGCCATTTAAAGCAATCTGGGCAAGGAGAAGGGAGGAGAGAGGAGAGGAGGACCATGCTGCACTGCACTGTTCTGATTTTGAGCCTTTGAGCAAGGCCTTTGAGCCCTCTGACTGGCATGGGCTCATGACCAGTACCCTACCTGACAGATCCCTGATGCCACCCGGAGTTATGGGGCATCCTTTATTGCCACATTTATTTATTTGCCTTGCCCCCCCCCCCTTAAGAAATCTCCCTGCTTCTGTTTCTGCAGGCTTTGTCAGAGCAGGGGGCTTGTATTTCAGTGTAGGTAGTTGTGATTCCAGTTGCGTAAGAAGGGGACACTTTACCAGCTACAACAATTTCTGCACTTGTTTTTTCCCATTTTGCCTTAGTTGATTAAACTATGATTTAGCAGTGATTAAAATGTTGCCTTGGGATAATATAAAATGAGTCTATTATTATGCATAATGCATCAAACTAGTTATGGCAAGTATGTGTTGCTAATTTTCTACTGACTAAGGAGAATGGATAATTTTCTTAAGAGTAATCACCAAAGATGCACAAGGAAACTGAGTTACCAAAGCATGATATTGCACAGTGTATAGCTATGCCAGAATGGATCACACTGTGTTTGGCAAGATATAGCTTCACGATAACATTGCTGAGATTATAATACTTAAAATATTTCCACCCACAAGTGCAGTCTTCAGTGATCATAAAGTTAGACCATGGTTGTCAAAAGAAATTACTACCCTAATATTTCAGTTTTTAAGATATCAGAGTTTGGAATGAGGAAACATTTTCTCATGTGATGAAATATGACTAATAATTGTTCCAGTAGTTATCACTGAAATGTCAGTATTCGCCCGAAGTTAAAATATGTCGTCGGTGTCTCGGAAGCTATGAATGCATTGCTAGATTTCTATATGTTGCTTAAAGATTAAGCATTGGCTGCTGTTAGATATAAGTCGCTATTCTAAAAAGGCTATTATTTTTGGCAGTCGTAAAACTTTTTAAAGATCACAGCAGAGTAGCTTGTTTGTATTCACCTAATTTGGTGAAAGGGAACAAATACGATCACAGGAATCTGCCTTAGGCTGAATCAGATCATTGGTCCATGGAACTCAGGATTAAAATAACTATACAGACTTTCCAGCTTTCCAGACAGGGGTCTTTTTCAGCCTACTGGGAGATGCCAGAGATTGAACTGGGACTTTCTGCATGCAAAGACCCCTGAGCTATAGTCCCACCTCCCACCCCAAAATTATGAGCAAGTCCTTGGCACAAGCTAATTTGAGGGCCAAGGTAGATTCACTAGCAAGAAAAATGTGAATCTGACTGGAAACTGACTCTTGCAGTTTGTTAAAGACTAAATACAGGGGGGGGAGGCTACAGTGGCATCACTAGGGTGTGCGGACCGCACTGGGAACTCATAGAACCCCCCCCCCAATTTCTCCAGATGTTTCCTTCTGAGTGCAGTCAGCATTCTGGCTTGTGCTCTGCCCTTCAAAGTTTCACAGTAGCCACAGTTCGCCCTTGGACGGTTGTCAAGATGTTATCTGTCTCTGGCTGATCTGTCTCCTTCATATTCCAGACATTCTGCACCTTCTCACGGTGCCGTCACAGTGCCTTCACAAGGTCTGTCAGCAGCTGCTGTATCCCATCCAGGCGAGAACCAAAGCCAATCCTGCTTAGCTTCATCAGGCAGGGCACTTGCTCAACCTCCAGACCACACTTGCTGCCTGTTTTCCGCAGAGACTCACCCCCTCCAGCCCGCTCCCAACTCCCTGCCCTCCCGATCCACCAAAAACTCCCTCTACCCTTCCTCCTGCCCATGAAATGCTCCCCCACTACCTACTGTGGTGTGGTCCGTGGCCTGTGCCAGTGCAGCTCTGATGCTGCTGCCGCTTTAAGGTGTGCTCTGCCTGCCGTCACAGGGCCTTTTATGACAGTGGGAAGATTATCCCACTGTTGTGATTTGAGCATAGGATTGGGCCATTAGTGAAATCTCTTGGCTTCCCAAGAGGGTTTTCCTCAAAAGGACCCACTCCCCACCCCCTAATCACTTCAAATTTCATGTTAGATGACGTTTTTGTGGCATTTCCAGCGCACTGCACAGGAGAAGAATTGACTGTGTGAAACAGCCACAGTTGTGGAACTAATTTTTTATAAATGGTATTGTCTCTGCAGTGCTAGAAAAGGTCTCTGCTTCAGACCTGTGCCAGTCAGGGCAGACAGTATTGGGCTAGATCAACCATTTGTCTGAATTCATATATGGCAGCACCTTATTATCACTGAAAATGTGTAAGCTGGCTTCAACATGCAGATGAGTTCTTTAGGTCATGGCTGTAAGTTTTTGATGTGAAACGGTCAAACCATAACATCCAGAGATGCACTAAAATGCTAGGCAGAGTCCTCTTGTCATGTTTGATGTCATAAAATATCCATGAGGTGATTTTGCTACACAAAAAAGGTCTTCTGAATGTTTTGACTGCACCCTCGTGTAGTGAGAAACATTTACGATGTTAGGGCAAAGCCTGGTGTTCAGCAGGTTTCCTTTGCAGGTGAACTCTCCTCTCCCACCATATGAGAGTGTGCTCACATATCCACAACTTACGATTCATGTGACACATTCACCTCATGGTGCCTTTAGCATGTCAAGCAGTAATGCAAGAACCGGGTCTTAGACTGAACTTCCAGTGGCTTCACCGTAGAGTGTGCTTCTGCAGGGATGTTGTCATTCAAAATAATGTGGAAACAAACCTTGCCACCCAATGGAGCAACTCTCCTTATTCTATCACTGATGTAGCAGTTCACAGTAGGAAAAATCAGTCTGCCTTAAGGCTAAACGACACATTACTTTAAGCACGTGCTTGACATGTTTGTTTTTTACTCTCTAAATATCAGCTGCAGGGGGCAAGCAGGATTGGGAATGTGGCAAGGGCAAAGGGTTAAAGCCCTCCCCCCCACCCCATGCCAAGGTTTCAGTCAAGATTGAGCCTCTCTTCCCAACTGCTATTTACAGAGTAAAAAAACAAGTAGAATGGCTCCTGGCATGTCCTTAGTGTAATGTGTAGTTTGACTAATAGAAAAACACGGAAAAGAGGCATCCAAAAGTTTGCATCCGTTACAGAGAACTTCAAGAGCTGTTTTATCCTGCAGGATGTAAGCATGGAATCCAGAACGCACAACAGTGCGGTCAGGACATGCACAGCTACACAGTGTCCTCTTTGGGGTCTTTTACAAAATGAGAACATTAGCACTTCATTGGTTACATCTTTGATGGAACATCAGTTTCTAACAGCTCAATCCACTGTTACTCCCCCGTACGGCGATGCAACAGCATATTATTTCCATATAAACTCCATTGCTTTATCCCTCAATCAATGGTAAGAACTGGAGTTCCAGAGCGCATGAAAATCACACACCCATACCAGCATTCCAGTTAATTTTGAGGGAGAGAACCAACCTTCATATCCATTTTCTTTGGGTGCATGGACTTGGTCCTTGCATTGACATTAATTGGGAACTTAAGGGATCTGTGTGACATTTAGCACAGAGAGATCATCATGTAGCCATTTCTCCAAAGTCGCTTTACAGCCCAATCCCATCCCCCACCACTGACGATGATGCAGCCATGCTGACTGAGCATGCACTGCATCCAATGGTTGGGGGCCGACCAGGAGACCAATCAGAGGTAAGCAAAACACATTTTTACTAACCTCTGGCTAGACCTCTTGGTGGCCTATGGGTCTCCTCGGAACCATGCCAGCTATGTAGCTGGCGTAAGTCCATGGAGAGAAGGGGGTGAGTTGAAAAATGGGGGATATGATCCTGACGCAAGTTGCTGCCGCCAGGATCCTGCCCCTCCAACCCGCTCCCTGACCTCCCCCTCCCTGCCCCAAAACTCCTCCTCTCTGCCCCCTCCCCCCACACACCCGCAGCTGACTTACCGGGTTCAGTGCAGCCTGGACTCTGCAACAGGAGGGATGCATCTCTGACACTCTAGCCCACCAGTCTCCTCTCCTCCCCGTGTCTTCTTCCACTCCGTTCCTTCCATTCTTTTCAAATCCAAGGAGAGGAGAAGCAGGAGGAGTGGATGGGCAGATGGAGGCAGCTGCCCTCTAGCAATCCGCTGCCTGAATCCATGAATTCACAGCTCAGACGTCTCAGGGGTGGGACGGCTTTGAGGACAGGGTTGCTTTCCAGTTTTCAATGTGGTAGTATTTGGAACAGCTACATACAGTATTTCAAAGCAATGATTCTTCCATCTTTTATTTTAGGAAGAAAATGTTGACTAGTTTGAATGGCCTTTGTTTAACCATTTTCCATATCTGTTTCCTGAGGAGCATGCTGGGAATATCTGTGCAAATGTGACAGGTAGCACTACTATTCAGCTTTGCTGCTGTCCTTCACTTAACACTCAGAAACATTTACAAAAACTGTGAGTAAAATAAACCGACACCTCAATTCCCTGCCCTGTTCGCTGTTGTTAATAACAGTGATGACCCCAACCTGAGGCAGCTGTTTTCATATTCCAAACTATACACCCCACCGATGACCATTCCTGAGGGACACCAACAGGGAAGCAGCCAGGCTTAATAACTGAACAGCTTGACAGCCAGAGCACAAAAATGAAGAGCACTTTCCAAAATGTCCTTAATTAATCAACACATGTCCAGCTGAGGCAATTAACAATACCTTCCATGTTGTGCCTGTTACATCTCACACTCTTGCCCAGCATGAAGTTTTGTTTGCCAAGAGTAATCTTTATTGAGATTGTAACCGTCCAGAATCCTGGGGCTTACATGGTTTCCAAATGAAAAGGGAACCTCTGAAATGGCAGTCATGGTGAAAGAGCTGTTTCCACATGGTCTGATTGCACACCGCACCAGTAACATCTGTAAGTAGGATATGACACAGATCAGATTGGGATAATGACTGCAGCGAAGGGAAACTACTAAAGCCCCCCCCCAATCCCTCACTATGGTTTTACTCCCCCTCCCCCCCAAATCCCACTAACTTATCTCCCATTGGGCCACATTGCACATTTTAAGTGCATGTCTATTTTGACCGTTACATTTCAGGGCAGTATTTCTCAAACTGTGGATTGTGACCACACAGACGTGTTAACCAAGCCTTTGCCAAGGCACCGATTCCAGAGTCTGCGAGCAGAGATGGGCGTCGTAGACTGCAGCACCTCAAACGCTGAGAAGGGGTGTTGGAGGATGGGCAGCGTTTAGCTGCTGGACACTGGGGTGTGTGTGGTGTACTGCCTGGTCACATGTAAAGACCTCCTACTCTAATCCCTCTGTGTTCCAGGAAGGGGTGTGGCCCCTGACCTTTATTTCCTCCTTCTTGCCCCTCACTCAGTCTCTTCTTCTCTTGATGCCCACCGAGCAAGATGATGCCGTCGCTGCTCCTGCAGCCCAGCGGCCATCTTGCAGCCTAACCCCATGCAGGGAGCCCCAGCTCTAGGGGGGTTCTATCTTAAGTCTAGGATGTACCTCTGATTGATGGTCAGACGCTATGTATATATGCAAACTGAACTGTAAACTCTTCTTCTTTTTACAACTACAAAGCAATGCCTCGTGTGTATTCATTTAGCTAAGCAAAGCAGTCTGCCTGGGTGGAGGAGGGAACTCTGCTAATAAGTGGGAACGCACCTCCCAATATATGCCAGAGAGCATCTAATCACCCCATCACGCTGCAGTCACAACCCAGTTTTTGGTGGGTCACAAACTCTGCCCCTGCCCTGCCTACACTTCTGGGTTGCCGTAATTTGACATGCACAGTGGTCTTTGGCCCATTCCAGGCCTCATCGTGTTGTGTTCTCACTGATGACAATGATGCGCAGAGGCCTGGAATGAGACCGCCATGCAGAGGCTCTGGTGGCAGGCGTTTCATGGGGGGGGGGAAAAAGCAACCCCCCTGTCAAGGGAAAGAAGACACCGTCTCTTTAAGAGCAATCTAGTTTGTCCCTTAAGGGCTCCCTTAGGCTTGAGAGAGAAAAAAAAGCTGAGGTAACAAGCTGAGGGAGAAAAAGGCTGAGGGGAACTCTCAAATGGAGAGAGAAGGAAAATACTCTTATTACATGCCCTTTTATTGTTTGCCCCATTACATTCATACTACCTAATTTAAATGATTCTGGTTTAATTATTTTGTTCCTCAATAAACAGTTTAAAAGGTAAGCAGATGTCCAGTGATTTTTGAGGGCGCGGAAAGGATTCCCAGAGAGTGAATTTACAAGAACCCACAGGATACCCCTCTCTTACTAGAGGACCATCAGTGACGGGGGGGGGGGCATCCTTGACACACACACACACACACACCCAGAAGTAACAGTGGTGTCATGATGATGTCATATTGCTACCATAACATCCGGGTTGCCAGGCTTGAGGCTGCAGGTGGGTTGTGGAGCGGGTAAGTTTGAGAACCCTTGTTTTAGGGGATGAAGATTTGGAGATTATACAAGAATTTAATGGACATTATTAACCTCCCCTGACGGTAAGCAGACTTTGAGGTTTTCTCTAAGATTATGAGGGTTATGGGCAAGTGCAATTATTTTGTTTTCTGGCCAACCTGGAAGTCATTGACTAGCTGTTGCCAATGACTCTGGCACAGTGTGGGAACTCTGTCTGAAGGTACCATTTGGGTGTTACAGCCAGTTCTGGCACGCTCCCTGAAAGCATGTTCTCAACAGTCGTGTATATTTGAAGCCAAAACTCTCCTTTTATTTAAACAAAAAACCAACACAAAATGCCATCTTCTCTTATGTGTACTTGGGCCATTTGCTATTTCCCTAGTATTCTTATTTATTTAGATTTTCAATGACTCTATCCAAAATCTCAAAGTAGATAACAATTTATTCATGAACAATAAGCAGTTTAAAAACCACTTTAATATAAAATGTCACTTTAAAAGCCTTTGAAGGATCAAATCTCCAGCCACTAATGTAGTAGTAGTAGTAGTAGTAGTAGTAGTAGTAGTAAATTATTATTATTAATAATAATTAACAACAACAACAACAACAACAACAACAACAACAACAACAGTGTACATGAGCTTTATAGCAACAAACAGAAGGGAAGGTTTAAATTGCAAAGAGTTTACAATCTGAAGAGAAGGGGTGTGAGATGATAAGGGGTCTGAAGAAGGGAACACAAGGAAAAGGAAATTAAATGACAATGATAAGAACAGAAGGAAGAGAGTGAAGATTGGGAGATTAGGCAAGAATTTTATAGAAAAGGAGTGCTTCAATGCTTGCCTCAGTAAGAAGGTATTGCATTGTTCCTGGGCTATAAGGGTGAAGCATTGCTGAATCATTCAAGAAAAGGAGCCTTTGAAATTGGGTACTAGCCACCAAGCATGCCTCTTTCCATGCCCTTGTGGTGTGAATTTGCCACGCAAGTGCCCTCACCAAGAAGCTGCTCTCGGCTGGTGGTAATGATTCCAGTCACACACCGGAGAGGTGTTTCCTGCCGACTCGGGGATATTGTCATCTTGCCTGCATAGAATGTTTCCGGCATCTTTTCCTACGGAAAACACAACCCTTGGCAAAGAAGTTGCTCTTGGCTGCTTTCCCGCTCACTTCTCTTCTGCGGTAAGCAACTCCAGAGGCTACAGAAAGAGTGGGACTGGAGGCAGCATGCAGATGGATGGGCCAGGAGGCTTCAAAGAGGACCTGTCAGCTGCTCTTTATCAGCAGTCCTGCAGCAAAAAGAAATCCCTCTAGTGCAGTTGAAGAATGAACAGCTTTCTCTAAACTGCTGGCCCTTGCATGTGCCATAGGATAGCACTTCATCCTACAAGCCACACAAGTGAAAGGAAGGGGAGGTCTCTCCCCAGCGATCAAGCTGACAGCAGCTTCAGCTTGGTTTTAGTGTTCCCATTTTCCAAGAAACAAAATAAATGCCATAAAGACACCACCATGTTCTTAATGCTGGAAGTCATGCTGAGCAGGCACTTGTTCAGTGAATCTGAACACATTAGGTGGAGGTCTACAGCAAAAGCCACTAAAATAGGCTTGTTGTTCTCCAAAGAGTACATAGGCATGAATATAGTTTGGTAGCCGACTTATATCTAAACGTAAAAAAATTGGACACGGCGGGCCACATCCGTCACTTTTTCCTCTTGTTTTATGTTTGAACAAAGCTGTACTGTAAATTCTATGATGAAAGCCATTTTTGTCTAGCAGGACCTGTGGGGAAAATAGAATTAACAAGAAAGCAAATGAACCATTTCTGAGTAGAGGGATTGCCTCTGGATGCATCTCTTGTGCAATGCCGCTGGTAACGCTGAATGCGATTGGTCTAGAAATAACATTACCCCTCTTGCCATTAGAACACTCACTTTGTAATAGTGGCTGTTGTGATTTTAAGTCCCGGTTGCTGAAGCTTGTAATAATTTGTGAGGTCTATTGGTTTCATTAAATATTTAAAGAGTATATTTCTCACTTACACAGTTGTAGAACAACGATTGGAAATAGAACCCCAGGTAGTGCTGAGGGCTGAAGTAATGTGAAGGTTGATGTAGATCAGAATAACAGCAAGGGGAAGAGTGCTGCTATCTTGATCCAATACATCCAGGAGCACCCTGAGCAAAACTGCCACGTGAATTCAAGCAGATCCGCAGTGGCGTAGCTAGACTGGGGCAGCAGCAAGTAGTTCTGCAAGGCTCCGTTACACCGGAGTCAGTAGCCCCCCTCGCTGTTGGAGCCATTCCGGCAGCAACGGGAGAGTGTCCCGCGCATTGCTGTCACCCCGAAATGGCTCCAAAAGGCGAGGGGGAGGGGCCGTTGACTCCGGTGTAACAGAGTCTTGCAGAACTACTTGCCGCCATCCCGGTCTAGTTATGCCACTGCAGACCTGCCACCCCTGCTACTGTACATCCCCCCCCAAAAAAATCTTGAGTGCGAATTAGTGCACCCATGTACTCCATAGGCACTGTTGTCGTCACTGCCTCCTCCTCTGCACCTAAAGCAGCTAGGTGGGCAAAGTGGAGTGCAGTGATCCAGAGACCGACTCCTGGCTCCGCCCTTGCCTTCAAGCTCTGGCACCACCTCCTTCTTGCTCCACACAGTCCTGTTTAAAAGTAGCCAGGTGGGCAAAGAGAAGGGCAAGGAGGGGGTGGTGGTGACAGTGACAGATTTATTTTTTCCCCCTCCGGCACTGCTGGAGGAAGAAGTGGGCTGCCACTGCCCAATCATCTTCCTGCCTGCTCTCAACAAGAGAGAGCAAATGAGAGCTGGAGAAGACATTCAATTAGGTTGCCATCAAAACATGCCGTTGACATTCCAGGTATTCAGAGTCCCTACCAGGCACGGAACTGTAAATGAAACACTTTGGAACACATAAGGTGTGGTCCTGAGGTTGAACTGCCTAAATACTGCCGGAAGCTAAGCAGGAACAGCCTGTTTTCGTGCTGGAAGGGAGACCAGGAAGTCACTGATAAGCTGTCATGACCCTCGGTAGCAGAGAGGAGCCGCTGTTGCGTGCTGCAGTGAGAGAACAGACTGGAATGCTGAGAATGTCAGTGACAGAGCGATGACAACTGGAAAAATGTTTCCCTGTTCAGCATGATCTGTGGCGTCCTGCGGAGAGTTCGAGGCTTGTGTTCAGCAGCTAGTGAAGATGACTACACTGTGGAGGAAACCAGCTGGAATTGTAGGGTTCTATACAGAACAATATTGTAAAGATCCTTATCAGATCTAGATAAGCCTGCCTATGTAAACCGCCTTGAATAACATCTGAAGAGCAATCTGAGGATAAGAAAGGCGGTATATAAATACAGAAAATAAATAAATAAATAAGTACTGTAACTAGATAATTCACTGGCAATATAAGATCTACTGTATTTGCTGAAAGAGAGTCTCTGCTAAATCTATAGCAAACCTGCATTAATCAGCACTGACAGAGGACGATTCAAATCACTGAGCTTCTCAGTTTTGATAAATGAAAAGATTTAGATAAGTATTAATGAAATCCCAAAAGCACCAGCTCTAGAGATCCAGCAACAAGTCCAAGCCACTATTGTCAATTAGTCTTCCCAGAATATCCTTATTAATAATGTATACAGATATTCTGTAGTAACATGTCAAGCTTCCCAATGCATGCAAAGTAAAATTCACACAAGACAAGAGTATCCAAACATCTATTTAATTTTATCAAAGAAATTTATCTTAATTTTCTTTGCTTGTTAGCATTGTAATTTATTCTGTCTTTTAAAAAAAATCAGGAATAGGAAAATATTTATCTGTGTTTTCTTCTTAAACAGTCATATTGTGTTTAATATAAAAGAGTCATATTTTGATTTCTTAAATTACACAAGGAAGTAGAAAGGAAGAATTCTGAATAGATTCCGATTTTCTGTGGGACCTCTTAACTACCTTCTTTATTACAACAAAATCCAGCATCCATTAGTGGTGACTTAGGTGTCCAACGTTCAATATTTTTAACTTCACATTCCTGGTTTTTGAAACGGTAAATCACGAGTGAACAAACCGGTGCCTGAATTGTTGCTATGCTCAATTAATCATGCCCTTTGTCTATCCAACCGAGAAGTACAATTGGGACAAGATATATTTTCAACACCCAAAGTTGAAAACTTCCATGGGTTTGCTCCGAATGCAACCAATAATGGAGATTTTGAACTAGAAAATTCACACTGCCTCTGAGCTGTAATTAATCACATTTTAATTTTTATTTATTTTCTTTAAAGTAGAAAGGAAAGCAGGTATTGTAGTCCTTTAATGAACCAACCATCCACAGTATCTCATTAGCATTTAATTATACACATTTCTTCTAAATACTGTTCCCTCTCATAATTTGACAGTGAAATCACACATGCATAATTTAATGTAAAGTCAATAGGTGTCACCCAAGAATTATGTAGAAATGTGAGTTACATTTCATTTGGAGTGTTAACGGAGGCCAAAAAACCTGAGGGAAAAGCCACTTGGGGTGTGAGAGCCCCTCGCACAGGTCACCGCTCCAGGGGTATACCAGAACTGCAAGTAAAGAGAGACAAAGATTGGATAAAAGTTCTGTAATGGGCAGAGCTGTGATGAAACACGCGCTGCCTCTGTAAGCAAGGTCAAAGAGAATAAGGCCCAGAGCAACTTACTGTGGCCCTTTTGTTCACTCTAGAGCAGGCACACCATGCAATGTTGATAAGGTTCCCTACAACACTGAGCCCCCCCCCCCCAGGGTGGGATCCCTGGAAAGGGGAGACGTGACAGATGTACATGCAATATACTCACTGTATTTGTGAACAAAATTTATATCCATGTATAAGAACAGTTCTGCATGACGGTCCAATCCTAACGACCCAATCCTATCCAGGGCCGGTCCAAACTGTGCAGCACCACCAGTGTGCGGTGTGCTATGGGCTGGCTGGGGACCAGGTAGCCCAGGAGAGGTGAGTAAAGAAAAATTTTACTCCCCAGTGAGTTTGTTCAGATCTACGCCAGCTCTTTTGCTGGTGTAAGTCTGAAGAACCTTCTGGGGGTGGACTCGGACTGGGAAGAAAGATTAGATGTGCACAGCTAGAGCCAAAATCCACCCATTCCTCCTGGACCACTCTGATCCCCACCACCATCTTATCTGCTCTGGCAAAGGTTATCAGCTCCCACTTTTCGCTAGCAGGCTGCAGAATGATGAAGCGGCTGATGTGCCAGCAGCCCCAGCTTTATGCTGGCGAATCAGGAGGTCTGTCAGTGTAAGGCCCAGATATGATTGGTCCATAAAGCTTTGAACCTGCGTCTCCCAGATTTACTCCCTGTCACTGTGTGCTTCACCACACTTTGTATTTTAAACTGCATTTTCAGACATCACGTTCTGCTTTGTATGAATGTAACATTTAATCCGCAATATATCAATGTAATAGTTCACATTAAATTTAACACTTAATATTTAAATTTAACATTTAATCCAAACCTGCCACTCCACATTGCAGTATAAATACAACTTTATTTTTTGTAGGCTCTGAAATTGAGGTCCTTCTGCATGCTAGACATCATAAAGTCTCCTACTGTTACTTACCTGTGCACATTATGAAATACTGTTCTCTAATACTAATCTCTTCAAGATTGCCGGATAAGTCTCTAACATACTGTTGAAGGAAATAGGACTGAACAGCTTTCCTAGACCATTTTCAGCACTAGTAAGCTGTCCCCTTCCAACAGACTTTGGGGGATTTACATCAAAGGAGCATTTGTCTTTGCTGAAGGAAGATAACCGACCATATGACCAGTCCAAGAACCATTGTCCTTAGTTTGAAATTGGCTTCATTTGCTGTTCTGATTTTGTAATACAGGCAAATCTGATTAGCTACACAGCATCATGACATCATCGTATTGCTATACGATTCTTAATTTGCTGGGATTGCTTTAGAAAGAAAAAAGATACCCAAACTAAGAAGAAAACAAATCAGCTTGAAAAAAAAATGTGACAAAGACTATCTGAAGGGGAGGGATGCAAGAAATATTTCCTTCAAGCCAAATTTTCAGCCTCCAAAGCAAAATGGGTGAACATACAGCGCAGCCCTAGAAATACCCAGGTTCATATCTTTGCAGAAACTAAAGCATATTCAAGTGATTAGAGAACAGATGCAATTGAGCACACTCCCATCAGAGGAGTGTTTGCTGGCCTTGTAACCCATCCATTAGGCAAGGTGATGTGGGTTGCATCAGTGGCAGATTGCAGGAGGTCAAGAGGGCAGGGCATTTGGGGTACTCTTCACCTCGAGCCTGCCACCACCACCGACTCCTTCCAGCCTGCCACAGATAACCCGCCAAGCCGCCTCCTTACCTGACTCCTGGCACAGTTTCTTCAAACATGGAAGTGCAGGACTTCCTGTTTGATTTACAGGGGGAACATGCATATGATGGAGTCCCTTTATTTATGCAGTCCCTTTAAATCAAACCAGAAGTCCCATACTTCTGCAGTTGAACAAACCACACAAGGCCAGGGCATGGTAAGCAGCTGCCTTTCCTTTTATAATTTCTGTAGATGTGACAGACTAAAGGTGGTATCGGGCACTCTTCCAGGTTGCGTCGCTGCTACCCTTTTGGCACTGGATGGTGGTCCAGGGAACTAGTTTTTGCCATGACTTTTCATGTGTTGTTTTAATTTTGGCACTGCTAGTTTTTAGCTGGAGTTTTGTTGTTTTAGAGGTTTAACTTTTTATTGAGAGTATTATGGATTCTTCAATCATTTGCCACTTTGGTGCAAAAGAATGCAGCATCTACCGGTAAATCTTCAACAGCACCTTTTTAAAACTTTTTTTTTCCCAGACTGTGACATTGAAGGGTGTTGCCTGATGTTTTTTAAGTGCCAGGTTCCGTCAAACTAGTTTTGAATGTGCTAACCTTTCACAAAATTGTACGGTATAGTCGTAAAGAAATATTTGCGCAGTTTGGGAATTACAGAAAAAGAAAGAAGAAGACAAGACAGCTGCTGGTCTCTATGGCAACGGTACAGTGTGCCTAGCTCAGCTGTTTTTCTCCTTTTAAAAATCATTTTAAAGATAACCAGTATGTGTCTAGCATGGAAGCATTTCTTTAATGTTGTCAAAAATGGAAGAGTGCAAAACAGTGATACATAATGAAAGGCACATCTGAAGCATGAAAAGAAAGAAGAAAAGTTATGTACTCTAAGTTGTGACTACAAAAGGCAACTCTATGAACCTTCTGTGCTTTAAGTTTAGCTAAAAGGGGGGGGGGGTTGATACTGTTCCTTACTGAAAAGAAAGATGAATGGATTCCCAGTTCGGTTTCGTTATTTTTTGTCGGTTGGCTTTGCCTCACTATTGCCCTAACTCATCCTCGTAGCATCTGCCCACCTATCACATGAGCACAAAGGGAATTGGCAGCCCTGGTTGGGCATTGGCAACCTGAACTGACATCATCTGAGGCTTCCAAAAGACCCACAATGAGCCAGACCAGAAAAAGGGCCTGGTCAGTCAGAAGATGGTGGTGGCTGATGAAGGGAGATAACCTGCCACCAGGCTTCAAAACAGGCCCAGAAGGCAGCAAAAGGGGACAGTCACAAGAGAGGGAGTGGCTGGGCTAAGAGCCTGGAGGCATGACAGCGGGTGATGAAGGCTTGGACTTCCAGGTATTGTTGACTTGTCCATCAGCATGCCATCGGAGGCCCTAAGAGATGCAGTAGCCTAGCTGTCATTGGGCGGGGGGGGCACCGCCCCAAGCAGCACGCACGGTCTACTCATGAGGAGTGACCATGACGGTGTTTTCTGGTGCGAGGTGGGCCCTCCCGCCCGCTCGCCCTCGCTTCCGTTACGCTCCAAATGTAGTCTTTCTGGAAGTGAGGGAGCAGCACTACACAGGGGGCAACGTCACCCAGCCCTGCCTGCTTGCCACAATTCAATTTCAAATAATTGATTTTTTTTCAATTTTTCAAATAATTTTTTTTTATTATTTTCCCTGCCATTTTGCCCCCTTTCACTGCTTTTTCCTTGCCTTTTTTGCTGACTTGCTTCCTGCTCCTGCTGCTCCTGCTGCATCCAATTCCTGGCTGGTCAGCTGCTCGGGCCAGCCAGGACTCCTCACTGGTGTCGACCACTCCTCCCACCGCCGCCGCTGCTGCTGCTTCCAGCTTCCCCAATTTTAAAAGGGTAAATGTTTTCCTGTGCGGCTATCTTGGATCTCACAAAATCTTGCGAGATCAAAGATGGTGGCGCCCAAATCTCGTGAGGGCACATGAGGCAGTGTGCTACTGATTTCGCGAGATCCAAGATGGCCGCACAGGAAAACTTTTACCCTTTTAAAATCGTGAAAGCAGCAGCGGTGGTGGACCCAGAAAACCGGGATTGCCTTAGTTCTGGGCCTGGTGGCCGGGACCAGGCCCCTGGAAACCAGGGCAGTCCTGGTTTTTCATGAACGGATGGTAAGTCTAAGCATATTTACATTCCTGGAGGCCCTGTTAGAATCTCCAGAATTGCTTGATTTCCTGATTCTTGGAAACTCAAAGCCATTCTTCAAGACAATGCTAAGTAACAAGCATACCTGCCAACTGACCTGAGAGGAATTCAACCCCGCCAGCTTTGGAACTGACAAGACCAGGAGAAGGGTTAGCTTTTCCATGACGCTTCTAGGCACAATAGGAGGCCCTCTGAATCTATATAGACAGTACGTGCCCTTATTCTTTATTAAGTCCAAATCCATAGACAATCTCTGGGTGGTTGCCTCTTGTTTAATCATGGACTTATGGGAGGCCTTACAACATAAGGTGTCTTCCATGGGACCAAGAGGACACTCATGTTTTGTTCCACCGGTCTTCCAGTTTTTAATGGAAGATTTCCAATTCATTTCAGAACTGGTGCTTGCACAATTTGCCCCCATCTTGTTGCACATAATTATTGTTGCACATAATTATTGTTGCACATAATCTTATGTTCGAATGTTCTTATGTTACCAGTGTTTGTACGTATTGAAACAGCTCAATTTTTAATTTAATTTTTTTAGTATGCAATGGTGAACATGTGTGCACATGATAAAAACTAAGCCCCAGAACAAAGACGAAATGCATATTCCTCAGTATATCAACACACATGACAGTGTACAGTAGATGAGGATGTATGCTCATCAGGATATGCTACTGGCAACAAAAAAGGGGGGGAAATCTTCAGAGTAATTACCTTTTATTCTAGTGATGAGACGTACATGGAGATGCATATCCATGAAGCTTAGGGTGTTACCTTCTTTATTTGATACCACTTTTATTCCCACAATGACCCTGTGAGGTGGTTTAGGCTGAGATAAAGAACAGGCACAGAGCCATCCAGTGAGCGTCATGGTTCCCTTTGCCATTGTGCCATTGCATTCTTTATTGCCCATGTCTCCATTTGTAGTAGTCAGGGTTGGCTCCAGATTTCCAAGGCCTTTGACAAACTGCCCTCCATAGAGTCCATCCTACTTGGGTCCACTCCCCTAAGTCTCATGGTGGACTTCCCTTAGCAGATGGTAAAAAGGAAGCGATGATGGAGCAACTCCCTTAGCCAAAGGATATGGGCCCAGACGTGATGTCAGGGATCAGAAGTGGGACTCTGAGCCACAGTATCCAGACTGCGGACTCCAATGCAAGGTACCTGTTGATACTGAGGTTGCCTCTCCTCTTGTGGGGAGCCCAGAGCAGTTCAAAGAAGCAGTGCAAGATATTCCATCCCTCCCTCACTCTGAGTGCAATCCTGAGCGCTCAGCCGGCGACGGAACGAGCGTTCCATCGCCGGCAGTTTACGTTTGCGACTACTCAAGAGCAAGGAAGGCTGGCGCAGAGGTGACGGAGCACCCCTGCAGCTGTCGAACCAGGTAAGTCAGAATCTGATGGGCGCGGGGGCATCCCGCCGGGCAAGGGAGGGAGCCATTGACCCAGCTGGCCAGGGAGGGGGCAGGGGATGGCTTCGGCCATAACCCAGACCCCGTCAGGCGGCTGGGCCGTTACAGTCTCCTCCTACTTCCGCCAGCAATTTTGCTTACGGAAATCCGAGGAGGCCGATTGGTCCAGGCGGCATTTACACTCAGGGAAGGGGACGAGTGTCCCCTTCCCTGAGTAGACCTCCGCCTCGGTGGCAGCCTGGCCGTCGGGGAACAGGATCTGGCGGGCGACCATGGGCCGCTGGCCAGGGGCGTAGCCAGGCGCCCCTGCTACTGGGGCGGAAAAGCCCGCCGCCCCATTATGCAAATTAAATAATTAATTTGCATAATGAGTTTCGGGTTTTTTAACGTTTTTTAAAAGGGTTTTAGCGCTAACGGGGCTTCTAACAGTGTATGTATGCTTTGCGCCTACTTATCTTGTTCTAGGACGACGTTCAGGGGCAACGAGCTCCTCCGGGGCTCCTGGGCGCTTGAATTGCAGAGTTAACGCATGCTGAGAGCGACGATGTTTCCAATCATCGCTCTGCGCATGCGTTAACTCTGCAAGGCGCCCAGGAGCGTTTTGCAGAGTTAACGCATGCGCAGAGCGACGATTGGAAACATCGTTGCTCTCAGCATGCGTTAACTCTGCAATTCAAGCGCCCAGGAGCCCCGGAGGAGCTCGTTGCCCCTGAACGTCATCCTAGAACAAGATAAGTAGGCGCAAAGCATACATACACTGTTAGAAGCCCCGTTAGCGCTAAAAACCTTTAAAAAAAAGTTTTAAAAACCCGAAAATAAGCGAAAATAAAAATGAAAGTTAAGGAGGCTCCCGCCCCCCCGGAGCCTTCCCGCCCCTACGCCCTGGGGCCCACCGCCCCACCACCCCATATCAGACTACGCCTCTGCCGCTGGCCAGATCTTTACATAGGATTGCACTGTCTGTCATATACAAGTGATTTGTTTGGTGGGGGAGAGGAGACCTGCTAGTTCAGTTCTAATTTTAAAAAACATGCATTATGCTCGTGTCTGGGATTCATGAGAGAGCTGTATGAGATGTTGTTCTTGTCGTTTATTTGTTCAGCTAGTCTATCAGTCAACAGGAAAACAAATAAAAAGGAGATGCCATCTCAAAAGATTAAGAGAGATTGTGCTTCTTGTCATGGGAAAGAAAAAATATATCTGTGATATGTTTTCGTAGCAAATACATATGGCAATTTGCTTCCTTTGATTACATTTCCAATTACTGTCCAACTGTCAACAAGAAGGAAATATGATCACAATTAAGCATGGAAAAGATTTTTTTTTTTTTTGCATACATGTGTAGAAAAACAGAGATCAAGCCATGCCACATGAACCTGTTTCTGTTGCTCATCCAATTGTACAACAACATTTTCATTGCACTAGTCTGTCTTTGTTTTCCTTACTCTTTCCTCCTGTTTATGGCAACTATTTAGAAGTTGCTTTCAGACCATCTGTTGCCCATCCGTGGGCCAAAATATGTCCCAGTCTTGTGACTGCTACAGCCCAATCCTATGCATGTCTACTCAGAAGTAAGTCCCACTGAGTTCAATGGGACCTACTCCCAGGTAAGTCTGTATAGAATTGCAGCCCTAATCTCTGCACTTTATGCATCTGAACTTTTTCCCTTGAAAATATAGTTGTGTTTCTATTGATATTTATATACAAATTTGTAATGCAAATAGTCAAAAATGTGATGATACTTAATACGATTTACATTAATTTCCTACTCAGCATCTAGCTCTCAGTCAGGTAAAAAGACCATTGAGTTTGGATACGATTTTTCAAAAAATAGATGTGATACTAAAAGGAGGTGAGGTCTTTAAGTCTTAATAAAGGCACCGTGATGTCTGACACCTTTAGAGATTACACAGGGAGTGAAAATACAATTGCAGGCTTGTCACTGCTTATAAAATTGATTGTCCTACAGATGGAAGAATGGTGTAAGCTCTGAGGAAAGCTTCAGGGCTAACTTTGACTATCTCGCACTTTTCAGATATTGCAGCAAGTACTACAGCACTAAAAAAAAATCAAATTAGAGCACCTCCTGACCAGCCCATACAATTTCAGTGCGACTTATGAGTGATATCCAGATGTGTAGGCTGGTACACCTCTATCACCCAGTGGGGAATTCTTGTGGACTGTGTTGTTGTTCACAGTCCTGGCTTCTGACAACGTTTGAGAAGGTGTTTTTGGGGAAAAGGTTGTGGGGAAAAGACTAGCCTTTTTCCAGAGACGACGGTGCGCCCCCATGTGGTAGGGGCCGCCGACACTACGCCCCCACGTGACGCCGGGCGTGATGTCACGCGGCCCCAACCACGCCCCCCGGCACCAATTTCCAGGCCATTTCAGAGCCGTTCGGCGCCAGGGCGGGCGGGAGGGCCCAACCTCCGCGCAGCGAAACCGGCGGAGGCAACAAAAGAAGAACGCAAGGCAAGTCCTGCGCCCTGGGGCCCACCGCACCAACCCCCGCAACGCTTCTGCCTTTTTCCAGGACACTTCAGGTACCACAGCTCAATTACTGTAGAAATGTGCTACTTCCCACGAAACCAAATATCCCAAAGCCATTTTCTTTAAACTGGTGCTGAAAATGACAGTGTTAGCAGGAAGAAATGTGTATCTTCTGTGAATGATTCTCTTCACTGTATAATCATTCAGTTTCTTAGGTAAAGTTACATCCTCAGTTAAATAACTCATTTGGTAAGGCACTCACATTTATTTAATTAAATGGATTGTGAATATCTCTCTCTCTCTCTCTCTCTCTCTCTCTCTCTCTCTCTCTCTCTCTCTCTCTCTCTCTCTGCCCAGTGGTGTCGCTGGAGGTGGGGCGGAACGCTAAGGTCGATTAGGGCAAAATCCCGAAATATGTTTTTTAACATTTGTCTGGGTAACCTTTGTAAGCCAAAACCAAACGGCTATCTCATCGGGCCTGAGAGATATCAAGGAATCCCTGAAAACACATTGCACCCCTTTTTGCCCTCTTAGGGGCGGAATTTCTAAAAATCCCTTCTTAGTGGGTGCTTACATCATGGAAGAAACGTGCTCCCCGAATTTCACATGTCTAGGCCCAGGGGTTTGGGCGGGGCGGTGAGTGAGTCAGTCAGTCAGTCAGTCAGTCAGTCAGTCAGTCAGTCAGTACAGGTACTTGTTTTTTTATATATAGATAGATATAGGGTTGTTCTGCCTGTGATTAGATTTTAGAAAATAGGAGCTTTGCACTCAGTTCCATACCCCATTTGTTTCCATTCCTTTTCTTCTCATGAAGGACCATTGTTGTATTCTCCAGAGATTTAATCAATAAAGAGTAGAAAGATATATTTTTTCCCCTGTGGACTCTACTATGAAACTTGACATGTCAAGATTCCTTTGTGAGTTGAGATCTTCCATTCCCACAATGGCACTTGTAGCAGTGCACAAAACACACGGCATGCTCGACTATTAGCACAGATTGGGCCCAATTAGTCAAGCATTTGACTGTGTAGCCTCCTGCCAACCACTGCATCTGTGGAGGACTATTGTGAATACTGTATATGTCATGTGTTGCCCATCAGGGGTAAGGTGCCTAAGCTGAAAAGAATGGCACAGTTTCCTTCAAAGAACCTCGGAAGCATAGCAGCACTTGAAGATACATGAGGGTCTTTAGGAAACCAGCAAGAGAAGAAGCTTGCTTAGAAGCTAACAACTAAATAAGATTATTTTCAAAGTCATTCAACTTGCACATGTGAAAATAAATAGAACACATAGGGTTGGCACCTTCCAGGATTGTCCTTGAGTCTCTAGGAATCAGCATTTATCTCCAGGTGATTACTGAAATCAGTCCTGGAGATTTGAATTTTGCCTCCTTGGCCTAATTGCGTTAACTGCCCAATCCTATCTCCTACCACATTAAGCTATGGGGTGGGGGGGATCAGTTTCAGGACAAATATTTTTTGCCTACCCCCAGTAGGCTGCCCAATCACCTATGGGTCTCCTTGGACCTATGGCAGCTATATAGCTGGCGCACGTCCAAGGAGAGCCAGGGGGCAACACGGAAAGAAAAATGTGGGATAAGATCCGTACTGCGCGACTGCTGCCTGATGCACTCACTTTTTCCCCAGACATTCTCCTGGTTCCTCTCCTCAAATGGCCTGTTACTGCCTCTCCCTGTCCACAGCCCACCCCTGCTGCCAACTTACCGGTGCCTGTGGAGCCTCCTGGAGCCACTGCCACGTGCCGCACCTCTCGCTGTTCACAGCAGCGGCCCAGCTGTGCACAACAGCAGCCTGGTTTTTGTACTGCTGTAAAGTCCCGTAAAGTTTCGTACTGCTGTATATTTTATAATGTATAAAATTATGCATGGGATGGAGAGAGTGGATAGAGGGAAATTCTTCTCCCTCTCGCATAACACTAGAACCAGGGGACATGCACTAAAATTGAGTGGAGGGAGAGTTAGAACAGACAAAAGAAAATATTTCTTTACCCAGCGTGTAATTCATCTGTGGAACTCCTTGCCACAGGATGTGGTGATGGCACCTGGCCTAGATGCCTTTAAAAGGGGTTTGGACAGATTCATGGAGGAAAAGACCATCACAGGTTACAAGCCATAAGCAACCTCCTGGTTTTAGAAGTGGGTTTTCTCTGTGCCAGGTGCAAGGGAGTGTCAACGGGAAACAGGTTATCTTGTTGTCTTGTGCTCCCTGAGGCATCTGGTGGGGCCACTGTGTGATACAGGAAGCTGGACTGGATGGGCTTTTGGCCTGATCCAGCAGGGCTCTTCTTATGTTCTTATGTTTAAGTTCCCTTTTTCCAATTATTTAATTATTTTGTCCCCTTTCACCACTTTTTGCCCCCACCATTTTTGCCATTTTGCTTGCTTCCAGTCCTTTCCTGCTGCTGCTGCTCCTGCTGCTGCCGCCGCCTGATTCCTGGCTGGCCAGCTGCATCGAGCCAGCCAGGACTCCCCCGTGCGGGTCGACTACCCCGTCCCTCCTCCAGTTCCACAATTTAAAAAGTTTTGGGGGGCATCGCCATCTTGGATCTCACAGAATCTCATGAGATCGAAGATGGCAGTGCAGATCTCACAAGATTTTGTGAGATCCAAGATGGTGGCGCCCACTGGCGTCACTGTAGCGTGGCGGGCGGAGCGGGCCGCCGGGGGGTGACGTGCGCCAAGGGGTGACGCGCGTCACCCTCCGGAGGCCGGACGCTCCGAGGCCAGGGAGCGTCCGGCCCGGCCGGCGCTCCAGGGCCTTCTGAAAAGACGAGGCGAAACGCGAAACGCGAAAATTGACGATTTTCGCGCATGCGCAAACCCTTTTCTGAGGGCAAGGGCCTGCCCTCTTGCCCTCAGGAGGGACTGCGCATGCGCGAAAATCTTCAAAGTTCGTGTTTTAACGCAAGCGTATTGGGCCTCTTCTTTTCAGAAGGCCCAATGCGCTTGCGTTAAAATGCGAAAATTGACGATTTCCGCGCATGCGCAAACCCTCCTGAGGGCAAGAGGGCAGGCCCTTGCCCTCAGAAAAGGGTTTGCGCATGCGCGAAAATCGTCAATTTTCGCGTTTTAACGCAAGCGCTCCAGGGCCTCTTCTTTTCAGAAGTCCCTGGAGCGCTTCCCAGCCGGCTCCCGGAGCGCCGGAAAAGGTAAGTCTATGTAGGGGGGGGGGTCAGTCGGGGGGTGAGTCGGGGGGGTGACGCGCGTCCCCCGCTCTGGGGTGACGCGCGTCACAGTGACGCCACTGGTGGCGCCCCAAAAAACTTTTTAAATCATGGAAGCAGTGGAAGTGGCATGGTGGCAGACCAGGCCTGGCTGGTCGGGACCGGGCTCCAGAAACCGGGGCAGTCCCGGTTTTTCCTGGACGGATGGTAAACCTACAGTACATTAATGTTACGTTTCTTTTTGCATGTAATGTATTTTGCATGTAATGCTCCCGCTCTGCTCGAGCACATGAGACTCATAACTGTGATGTCACAGCTACTAAATAGCACCCTTTTATTATAGAGCCAGTCCACTTACAACTGTGAGGTTATCTTGACTTGAGTGGCACAAGGCAATTCTAGCCTCTAGATTCCTGACAGGAGGACAGATTGTCCCTGAGAATATATGAAAGTTGACCATCTCTGTTATGAAGTATTAAAAGAAATCACAGAAATATTCTGAACTTTTTTCAACGTCTAGCCTTGAATTTGTTCAAGAATAGGCCTTCAGGCCTTGCTGAGGATTCTCCCTCCCATGCTCCAGTTGAAATCCAAAATGACACCTTCAAGTCTGTCCCTGTGTTTTCTTTTGTACATTATAAATTGTGTCGGGAATGAGATGTTCTGCTCATGTTGGCAGAAGAATTCCGCCACTTTAACTCTTTCCTTGACCTCTGTTTTACAGGAAGAAAGGAAAGACCGGAGAAGAAAAATTATTTATTGCTGCAGCTCCCAGGCCTTACATTTCTATTGTTGAGGATGTACAACAGGTCAGGAGAGAGTCCCTTGCTAATAGACTTTTCACATATCCTTAGGATTAACTCAGGGGAAATTGCCTGACCTGCCTGTACCTCCATAAAATAGAGAGCCTTAGCTAAAAAGCACTATATTTTTGTTGACTGAAAAGTCCCTGAAGTTGAGGTTGGAAGACCTTTGTATAGAATACTGGCATGCAGAAGTATTATTGAGTGCAAAATGTAAGACCTACTTTATATTTCCCATTTATTCAGTAGGTCACCAACACACACACCCTCCATTTTCCTTCATTTCCTCAATCAAATACAAACTGTGTAAGAAGTAAATAACAACGTTATATTTTGCTCTCAGGTTTATTCCTGAATAATGTATGAGTCCTTTCAAAATGTCTGATTGGCATTCAATGTTTTCCTTGGCATTTAAGATCACAGGACCCTCTGCGATTCACACCAGTGACGCTGCAAGCGCTGTTAACCTGAGAAGCTTTAATTGAATCAAAATTATTTCTGTTTTCCTATTCTAATGATGAGATAATCCAAAGCTGTGCATGTACAGGGATCCCTTTTATTTTCTCTAGGACATGGAAACTATGTTGGAGAGGCAACAGCACGTGAACAAAGCTACAGTACATAGTTACAAAGAGTGTGAATAGTTGCCTCCACCAGCAGGGGGTGCAGTAGCATATTTTGTTGGTTAGAGAGCTTGTTAGTCACTTCTCTTTCTGTTGTATATGGTGGGTGTAATAAATATAATTAATATCAGAGACATACTGCTGCTTAGTTAAAACAACTTGGGGGATCGGCATTTCAGGGGGTGAAACTTCCTTCCCTTGCAACAACGTAAAAATGGGTGATATTTTCTTTTTATTGAGCAAGACATGCATCAACCTGAAAAGTGTAATTCTGTTCCCATTTTGCTTCCATCTGCCACGTTCGGAATACATAAATAATAGAGATTTTTTTAAGTGTTAAAGCCGTGGCAGCTTGATTATTCTTACTGTGAAACAGTACATTTAAATTATATTACAGGATGTGATAAGACCTTGTCTTGGTGATTTTATCTTCCATCTAAAAATAACAGTGCCATACTCATGAAATGCAGTGACGTGGAATTAGCTGAGGGGAAGCGAGTTACTGCCTGATTCTTTATATTTCTGGAGATGGAGATACACATCCAGCTATATTAATAAATTAAATGCATTATATCGCTTAGAGAGAATAGCATATTTTCTCTTATTCTTATGATTTAATACTGGCACCAGCACAATGTGGAGAAGTCATAAGGCCAGCTGTGTAGAATGAATTGATTCATTGGCAGGAAGCCCATTCTTACATTTCCAGTTCAATGTGGAACTGCCCATCGCCTGTGCATCATCTTGCCCCATTCCCATTGGTATGTAGGCTATATTAATGCACTGCTAATCTAGCAATTGGTTAATATGTGTTTTTTCCCCAGTCCACTTCTCAGGCTTTGCACATTGCCTATAGGCTGGGCTGTTTCGCTGCATCATTTGGTTTTAGCGTGAAAAATTTGAGCATAGCCAGATTTTACACTCCTTGTACATGACACAAACTTTACTAGATTGCAAAATTTGGAGGGGTGGTGGTGGAATTGAGCAGAGGAAGAATGGTGTCAGCTTCAGATATTTTTGCCCCAGAGACATGAAAGCCAAAATGGCAGTCTTCTGCGCTCATGTATTCATGACACACAGAGATGGAGGAATGTGCGCGCGCGCGCGCATACACACACACACACACACGCCCCACAATCTAACACCATCTCCAGAGTCAGCTTCCTGAACTGACAACTTCACTTTGCTTCATAGTGAGGCTGCTGCTGACATGCTATGTTGAAGTGTGTGTGTGTGCGTGCAGAAAATGAAGGGAAAAGTTAACAATGTTGACAAGTCGTCTAATAGCTAAGGACTGAACTGGCAGGTTTATGTATTGTACTGATCTTTAAGGGATTTGGAAAAGCCCTGATATAAAGATGGCAGAAGAGGATACAGAGGAAGCTTCCGTATACTGAGTCAAACCATTGGTTCATCCAGGTCAGTCTTATCTACACTAGCTGGCAGTGGCTCTCCAGATTCCCAGACAGGGGTCTTTCTCACCTGGAGATCCTGGGAGATCTTCTGCATGCAAGGCATATACTCTGCCACTGAGTCCAGGATAATGGCCAAGAAGGAAAGCATTTGCAAAATACACGTCCAGTCAACCACTTCTAGTGTTGTATTGGGAAATTGCCCACTAACCTCAACAAGCTATTCCAGAAGAAGTGAGGTGCCCATTGTAGTACTGTGAAGATCACACTGCAAAGAGTATCACCTTCAGAAGGGATATGCTCCTTCATAGCAATTCTAAAATTGATTTGTGCGGCTGAAATCCTGAACCTGCTAAATCAGTTGAGAATCTTGCTCTTTCCTTCAGTCGGCACTCTTCCATCCATCAAAGATATCCTTCGTGGAGAGGCATGTTTGTTCAAGGGAAGCAACCACTGTGTGCTAATGGTTTGAGACATTAGAACTTGACTGGCCGGAACACTACAAAGCAAAGAGCAATCTTATCATAGCTGCCAGGTGATGGATGAAATGACAGCAGAAGCCTTTTCATCTGTAGCACTTGTGGTGTCCTATCCATCTTGCGAATGTTGGCACACAGAATTGGCCAGATTTTCTCCTTGGAGGCCTCCAATGAGAAGAAAGACAGAATTTGAGCTGCAGTTATATTGGCATGCTTGAGAACAACACAGCCTAACTTCTCAGAATTTCTCTTCAAAAAGCATATGTATTTCACAAACAGGGAAATGACACCTATTATATACAGGCAGGCAAGTGGTCGGAGCTTTGATTACCTTCCGTATTATCCTTTTTAACTTAAAACCATCTCAATAGAATACTAATTGCATTTTATACAATTAGAGTTAATTGCAACACAAACATCCAGGTTAGTAGAAGATCGTATTTATTGGTAGTCGCAGTGGGTAGCCACGATACTTCTGAGGAGGCCTTCAATGCTGGAGGCAAAACATAAAGTTTTAACCATCTAATTTTAATAATAAAATTATACCATATGACGGAGTTTCCCGGCAATAAGCTTGTTTTCAACTCTAAAATCTGGATAGGTAGTGAGAATCTAAGAATGTACATAAAATACTAACATTATGCTTCACGGTTACAAAAAACAAATTGAGAGGGAAACCCGTGTTCCCTATTTCTTACAAAATTGTTGCTGGCCATGAAAGCTATCGCTCTTTATTTAAATTGAGAGCTTTCCATCATCAGTGTGGTAGCATATTGGGGTTTATGTTTCGTTCATACCTCAGATCCCAGATATTTTCTTTAAATTCATAAACTTCCATTGGACCTCCTCTTGAATACGTGTGCTCTAAGTGCCTTGATCTTTTCCACGATGGTGGATATAGTGACAATGGCAAAAATTATTCAATTAATATTAGACCTATCAACTCAAGAGTGTTGTATAAATGGTGAATCTTTTTATTATTTGTTATGAATTGAATTATCATCTGAATTTGAATGGGATTCTACAAGTTATTCAAAACCATATCTTATTAGGTGAAATATTGCAAGTTTCTTCAATTGGCTACATGTCAACAAGACTCTGGAACTCCCTTCCCCATGAGATCCAGTTGGCTCCAGTACAGCCAGTTTTTAATCAGGCAGTGAACACTTTTTTGCTCTGTTTGGCATTTCTCTAAATACTGTGTTTCTTTTCTGTGTTCTGATGTTTGTTTGTGCCTCTTCCTTGTCTGGCTGCTGTTTGATTATTTGTTGTGTTTATTGTTTTAAATTTGTTTTATGATGTATTGTTAACCTCTTTGGGTGAGACAGAAAGATAGCCCAAAGTGTTTTAAATAAATAGTATGCTCAACCATTTTTTAAAAGTAATCTATTTCAGATTTTATACTATGTTTTCAAACATTTTCCTTCCAGCCGATAAATTCTCACATCCAATAATGTGTGTTATAGTTTGTGTGAGGATTTTGCGAAGAAGCACTGATTATTTGGGTATGAGTTTACAGTATTTTATTTATTTTCCACATTTTTATACCACCCTTGTCGTCATACCTTCTTTTTCAGACTTCAGCACAGAAAGTATACCTATGCCATATGGCCAAATAAAACCAAATTCCAAACTTTCAATCCCAGCCACAATCCTAGCCAGAACCCAACAGAGAAAGTCACAGATCTCTTTCAGAAGGCACTCACTCCAGCTCAGCTTTAGGTCTTCAAACACAGGGAGTTCAAGAATTGAGAAATGCCACTGCTGATTCTTCTCTAAGTAGCCTCATAAAGGCGGGCATTGGTAAATCAAGAATATATCTGCCTGATATGCACCAATCTTGGGGGAAACAAGGAGAAAATCCCTGTATACGTAGAAGTCATAGGGCAGGGGCCTGCATGGCAATTTATGTTGAGTAACTGCTATTTTTCATTTATTCTTCAATCTCTTTATAGCGCCACTAGATGCTTTGTGCCTAATGGCCTGAGCTGCTTAGTTTGAAGAGCTGGGCATTAGGATACCTGAAGCCTGTGCTTGGTTACCCTGTGCCATTATTTGGCAAAAGCAGGCTCCATTGCTGCCAGGCAGTGGCTGTGCCCTGCCTCCACCAGCACCATAAGGCAGCATTTTGTAAAAGCGACATGTTGCTAGAGGGCTGGACAGGAGCAGGAAGGTGACCAAATGGCCTAGTCATGCTCATTCTGGAAGCGTTCTTCCCCCTGTGGTCCTTGTGAGGCTGGCTTTAGATAACAGCACATTTTGCCTGGTAAATAAAGTGGATTCCAGCTGTTGCTCCCTCATTTGCCAAGGATAGGATGGCACCGCAGTACAGGCCCAGCAGCTTAGATAGCTGGTTATGCACAATTTACTCTGGGGAAATACTAGTTTTCTGATGCTGTCGTTTTGTGCATGGCAGGGGTGGTTCACTCTTTGGGTTGTCAGTCTCTACAGACTCTTGGCTGTTGTTGTTGGCCAGCCTGCTGAACAACATGATTGATTCCATCTGCAACATATCCTTTACTTAAGGGAATCCTTGGCAAGGAGTAAAAAATCAGGGTGTGCTGCTTATCACCATGGACAGAATTTGGCAGAAACATGCACAGTACTTGGCTAGAACATCTTCGGTCTGATGCTACAAATCTCACACATGCCTAAGCATTAAAATCTAACCAATGGTACTTTTGAAAATGTTGCCAGTATGAACTTTATAACCGAAGCCTTTTGAAATATGCCTTTTCTGTAGAATGCCTTTTCTACACTGGTTATAATGTTAAAGCAGAGGTGTGTGTTTTCCCCCACAGGTGTGATATAATGATTCCTCTGCTTCTTTTATTGGAAGTCCCAATAAAATCTAAGAGCAATCTAGGAATAGACTAAAGAGCCATTTCATTAAAATATACCTGGCTCTATTGTTGTTGAAAAGCATATAGTGTACTCCAGCAATATCAGATGCTTTTACTTTATCCATTTTTATACTATTGCCCCATTTTAGGTACATGCAGAAATTCTGCTGCTCGTCACTGTGAGCCTAAAAGCACTTTGCTGGGAGTGCAGTGTCAACTGTGGTTTGGTTGTGCCCACAATCACGCTTTATGGGTTACAGCATCAGTCTTGCTATCATTCAGCACGCAGCATTTCTTCGCTCAGAACGCAAGCCAGTGGCTGCTCCAGCAGCATGTGTTGCCTTAGCCAAGTCTCTCTCTCTTCTGTTTGCAGGAGAGCTGCTCCCTCTGCTGAATTTTCTGTGGACAGAACGCGCCACCTGATGTCTTTCCTGACCATGCTGGGCCCCAGTCCTGACTGGAATGTAGGGCTGTCTGCTGAAGACCTGTGCACCAAAGACTGTGGATGGGTCCAGAGGGTCATTCAGGATCTGATACCGTGGGATGCCGGCACTGACAGTGGGGTTACCTATGAGGTATCAAAACTATTACTGTCTGTTTAGAATGCATGCAGTATTAGAGGACTGAATCATACAAAGGCTTTTAGGGAATTCCATGTTGCCTGTGAGAAAAGTTCTGAAGAGCGGCAGGTTCTTCTTCGAAACCATGGATCTGCAATATTTATTTGTTGCCTTTCTTATCCTGTCCTTCCCCCAAAGAGCTCAGAATGGCATATAATAATAGGAATAGGAATAGTAACCAGTATTTATATACCGCCTTTTCTTTGGTCATCGGATTTCTCCTCTGACTTTAATTATGCGGGTCCCAGTGTTGTCTTTGCAATAACCCTTAGAGATAGGTAAATTTGAGAGGTAGAACCTGGTTCAACATCACCCAGGAAGCTTTGCGAGTGAGAAGACATTTGAACCCCCCTCTTTCAGGCTAAACTCAGCAGTCAAGCCGTAACACCACAATGCCTCTAACATGTAGCTATTCCTTAGGATAAAGACATCCCTTAGAAAAAAAGGAAGCACTGTTGGCAACCCTGGTGGCACCGACCATGATTTCTGGCATATGTGCAATCTCTAAGTTGTGAAAAAGCCCCAGGCCTATCTTGTTTTGGAATTTTGCTGTGGAATGGCTACTTAGATTGAAATCCAGCAGCCTACTCTTATGTGAGAAGGCCTTTTTTATACTACTGAAATTATAACAAATATATGTATTTCCCATTGGTAGGTGATCTTTTTGAATGTATGTGATGTCAGAGAGCTGGTGACAAGGCAAAGAACTGAAAGCCTAACTTAGGGCCCAATCCTATCTCGCGGCACTCTGGTGTACTGCAAGGAACACCAGTGTACCACGCAGTTCACCACTGCGGCAGCCACTGCACAGGTCTGCACAGCGCTCCCACCAGCTCCCACAGGTGCAAGGGCCTGGAGGCTGCATGCCGCCAGTGGTGCCACGCAAACCAACTGCCGGCGAGATTCTGCCAGTTGTGGGGGCAGACCAGGGGCAGGACAGAGGTGGATCTTGGTGGCACCGGCATCAACCATATCCAAACCCCCATCCCGGATCTGACATGCCTCTGGCACACTCCTCAGATATACGTCAGCAAAATGCTGGCGTAGATCTGAGGAGTCCCATAAGGGACCAGGCAGTGGCCAGGCAGGTAAGTAAAGTGTTCCTTTTTTTACCTCTCCCAGTTAGCCTGGTCCCCTGCTGGACTGCAGGATACAGTGGCTACTGTGCTGGCAGCCCTGCATCTTGCGCACCAGTGAGGAATAGGATTAGGCTGCCAGTCATGGAAATGACCAGTTGCAACACTGGTAGTCCTCCATATACATTACCAGCTCAGGAAAAGCAAATTGTATGATTCAGTCCTCAGAGGAGGGAATACTGGTCATTTACTCTGCTGCTTTGATGCAGACAATGGGACTAACATGAGCATAATTCATCCATTGCATTTTTGATTCCTACTAACTAGATCATCTGGGTTAACTTTAGCTGCCACCGTTTTCCAGTCAGACTCCCCCTCTCCCTCATTGCTTGCATTGGCATTCATGAATGCTTCAAGGGCCTATAAGATGCTAGAGCAAGAGAGCTCTGGGCTCCCTCAGACGCCATGCCTTTTCTACATTGATGCAGCCATTCTTTGCAGATAGAGCCTATTCAACAACTGGGGTAGTGTGCAGCTACTGGTGCAAGACTTCTAACATTGACTATGAGTCTAGGCAATACAACAAATCAACACTGCCTCAGCACACAACCATAGCTCGTAGAATCTGTCCCTTTATTCGGGAACAGGGGGGGAAAAGGCAGCCCTTTAATAGAAGCCGTACGTTAATGTTGCATGAGACAAGTATCCCCTGAGCAGCATGAGTATAATAATTCCTGTGTAGACAAAGGATCGATAAATTGTAATTAAACATTGGACTGGTCCTTGAAGGAAGAAGTAGGCTGGATCTCAAATGAGAACTATTTTCTGTAAATTTATGTGAAGAGTTTCTGTCTTATATCGTTTCGTATTTTCAGAGAATATGCACCCCATGCCACAGGGAGGGAGGGGGAGAAATGCTTAATTTGCGTCTTTGGAGCCATTGGGTGGCTAGGAAAAGCTGGATAACTTTATAAGGATCAAAATAATTCTTTCGGTGTCAAAGTATGGCTACATAAGGCAGTTTTTGTGGCCTTGTTTACTTATCACATGTGCCAATGTGCGCACACAGAGAGGTCCTGTGGGTTTCCCATTAAAAGGACATTATATATACCGTATGACCTGTTCATACAAGAGGTGCCCTGGTTCCTTAGCTACACCTAGTAACAATTACATAGAAAATCTCTTTCTTTTCTCCAGTCCCGCAGGAGATAAAGGAGCTGAACATGTAGACATGTACACCCCTTGGAATGAATAGGGCTATACACAAAGCAAGGGTGAAGGTGGTCATTGTGGTCAGGGAATACCCCAGCTAAGACCACTTTGGAGCGACTGTACTGAAATAATATCCAAAATGCTCCCGCAGATTCAGCAATGACCTGTGCACAGCAATAGGTTTCCATCTGTCTCGCAAGTGCACAAGTAGAGGTTCAGGGATTGTGCAGCTCCTTGCAGAACTTGGTGATCTGTGGAAAGTTGCACATGATGATCTGTTGAAATCAATGGCACTTCTCAGGATCCAAACTTTCCTCGGGCTCCTGTGCCAAAAGCCTCCGTACAAGGCCCGTCCTGTTCTCTCTGGTTATGGGAAGTGCTGCGTCTGCCTATCCCCGACTCATACATGGAATGTCTCCCAACATTGGAAAGATTGGGACGCTCTACAAAGTTCTCTGTGAACATCAGTGATGTGACAGTGGAGCTGCTGTTTGGTGGAGTGGTATATAGCCACAGAGTGACAATGGAAAAACTCAATACAAACGTGGATTCTTTATTCATTTGTCTTTACTAAGCAAACTGCAATCCCAAGTTTTTTTATATGCAAACACACAGAATAATATGCTCAAACAAGAGTAAGTGATTCTAATACGCCATTGACGAAAGCAGGCCATTTTGAAGGCAGCCTGATGAGCAAGCACTGAAAATAATTTGTTCCAATTTATGAACATTCATGCTGAGATAACCAGCACTGTGTGCCGTTTTCTACCCATGGCTTCTCCGGAACAGTATTGAGGTGATTTCCATGATTCACAACAGGAAGCCTGATATCTTACTGTTCTGTCATTGTATTGCTCTGTGTGCTCTTATCAAACTTCCTGCCTACTATCATTTTGTGCTGTTTAGTAGAATTATTGTTTTGTAAGCACCGTATTGCATTCCCACTGAACGTTGTTGCTTGAGATGCTGTTTTCCTTTCCCCAAATGTGTTGGGTTTTTTCTCATTTCACCATTTACGATTCAGCCTCCTTTCCAAGCTCATTTCTCACTGTAGGTCAACAGCTCCCAATTTAGTATTTTCTGAATTGTGTTAATGTGTTCTTATTATTGCTCCCAATCATTAATATAGATGTCAGCAGAAACAAGAACCAATACTACTTGCTAGCTAATATAACAGTTTGTTGCTCGTTATCCTTTGGAACAGGCATTTGGTCAGAAATAATGAGGACATGCCAGTCTGGAAGCTCACCTAAAAAAATAATAATGAGTAAATGATGCACTTTCCCGTCATAACATCCTATAGTGTGCCATACACTAAACAATTATATCGGATCGGCATTGGAAGTCCACTGCTCACTAATAAAGCAAGTTGCTTGCATTGACTTCTGACACTGAAACAAAGATATCATCAGACAAATCCTTGACTGAGTTTATTGGCAGCCCAATGTGGATTCACTTCATTTGCAGACGAATATTCAGGGAGTTACAGTTGTAGCCATTATAATAAATCCCAAATCATCTCTGTTATATACCTTAACATTTGGGGGGCCATATATACTAGATTGGATATGCCTTGAGCAGGCCTGTGTGTAAATAATCAGTTTTAAGAATAAACCATTTTTTTAAAATATAAATTGGAATGTTGCAAATAATCCAGTTGGGTTATATGTGGGATGTAAATTTCTGTGAATAAATACACATTCTAGAGCCCAGCCCTCTGCTGTAGAAGGGTGATATTGCATAGGATTAGATTTGAAGTTCCAAGCAGTGGTGGGAACACCTCAATCTCTTGTTCTAACACTGGGAGCAAATTATAATCTCATAATTATCTTTTATCATTGTTGCATTAATGGAAGTGGTGGTGCCGATGATGGAGAAACTCTGTGAAGTAGGTACACTGCACAAAAGGCTTTTTGGGAGAAGAACTGGTAGGGGTAATGAGATAAGCAAGGAGGCCCAGCTCAAGCTGAACCAACGTTTGAAATTCCTTTGCTCCGCTCTGCTCTTTTTTATAGGTGTGCACATCGTCACGTGCCCCATGCCTCATCACCACCATCTCCTCCCTCCCATCACTTTCTCCTCCACCTTTCTCTTCTTCCATTGTGGGCACCTACAGCTTCTTCAAACTGACTAGGTGGGAAGAATTATGGGAGCTCTTCCATGGAGAGCAAGTGAGAGGAAGTTGGGACAATGACAGGTTTGAAGGCAGCAGGTGAACATCTCCCACCAGTTTGCCACCTCCCTAACAGCTGCTTAAAGAAGCCCGCTTCACCCAACTTTGTGGGTGGTCCAGCCCTATCAGCAGGGGTGCTTTGTGCCCATCTAAAGAACCACAGATTGGCTTCATAGAACATAGGCAAGGTGCAATTTGCCAAGAACTGTACTAAGGAGGTTCCCGGTACATCAAAGACAAGGGAAGAAGAGCCATTGGATCAGTGTGATTATGTCACCATGTTCTGCTCCAGAATTCATAATGCATCATGTCACTAAGGTCCAAATCACATATTTCTTGTAATTAAATAGCCATGATGAGTAAACAGGATTGGGACTATAGCATTCAGGGAGATGCTATTTAACCTGCCGCAGTCCAGATTAAAATAACAATAAAATGAAACATAATTATGAAGGAATTAGAATTAGCAAGAAAGCTGTTGTAGCCTTTGGAGCGAAGCTTCCATCAGCACTGATGGCAGTTTCTCTCTTGGGGCTCAAAGCACCTCAAAGAACGTACATGTGTGAACCAGCCCACAGAACCTTGAGGGGAAATGGAACACTTTTGAATGAGCTTTTCCTAGACTGGCCCAGACCACTGCTGCCTGTGTAGTGTTGAAATACATTACTGATTTTTGTTGTTGATGATGGCTGACTCCTCTATATGACTTCACTTGCTTATCTTTCCATCTGTATTTTTTAAACAGGCTTCAGTGCTGTTCTTTTTGTTTCTCTGCTAACCATTTTGGATTTTTAAAAACAGCAGCAACAACAATGTTCTTTGCTAGAATGATAATACAGTAAAACTCAGGAATTGTAGAAATGAACACCCACACCCACTCACTCACTCACCCACCCACCCACAGAGAGAGAGAGAGAGAGAGAGAGAGAGAGAGAGAGAGAGAGAGAGAGAGAGAGAGAGAGAGAGAGAGAGTTTGTCGTGGATGGTTCTGATCTGATCAGGGTAACAAAGCATTCAGGGCAATATTTTCCATCCTCTCCTTAACAGAATAAAGTGCTTCCATTGCTTTCTGTGCTTCTCCTGCCACCTGCCTGCGTGTTGTTGTCATTCTCCAAAAGAAATTATGCAAACTAGGAATGCCAGGCTGCTGAGTTTTAAAAGGAGATACTGCAATGAATAAAAGCTAACAGATAAAAGCCAATGTCTAATGTAAATTCAGCAGAAGGGAACAAAGAACTATTTTTTCTCATGTTTTTTTTAAGGAAAAATAGTTTTTTTTTCAAGGATGCTACCCGGCTGTGCTGTACATATGGGATGGTGCAAACTAAAACTTTAAATGAATAAGAGTCTCCTTCAAGGCTTGTTATGGACAGATGTGTGATTCTAGGGGTTAAGGAGACTGCAAACATCAGAACTGTAGCCCTGTTTGCAGCAAAGATACAGTCCTGTGTAGGGTTATAGTTCCAGGTTGGCTTGGAACTTTGGACACAAGCCCCACCCACAGGGGGCTTATCTTGTGTAATAGGCAGGCAGGGCAATCAATGGCAGTCCTACTTCTCCCCTCCTGAGATCCATAGGTGAAAGCTGATAGGCTGATCGGGGTAGAGGAGAAGGCAGTGGTAGGGTCTCTCTGCCGATGCCAAGAGGCTTGCATATCACCCCATCACCTTCTTCTAGCACCTTCCATATAGTGCTTGGAACCTCTCAGGAGTTGCCCATGAGTCTTTGATAGCCCTGGACCTCCAGGAAACTGCCCAACCAGTCCACTACTGGAGTTGTCTCTGTGATAACAATGTATTAGAAGCTTGCAAAACCTGTGATCCACCAAACTGAATGTAGCCCACCGGTCATGAATATAAACCTTCCATTCTGGCTGCCTGCCTGGAACTCCAAACTAGAAAGGTTGTCAAGTATCTGATGATCACAATACAGTACATGGCTAGTGGGGCTACATTCAGCTTGGTGCATTACATCAAATGCTGACTTGATCTAAAGAAATGTTCAAAGCAACCATGAAGAGAATGCTTGCTTTGATTAAGAACTTAGAAGTACACTCATATGAACGTGCGAAACCTACATTTGCAATAACAAACTTCCCAAAAGATCTGGGATACCTTATGAACAAAATGTCCCAGCTTTAAATGTTGGACTAGACTAACAGACCAATCCTGTCCATTCCCTCTCCTGCCGATTCAGCCATGCCACCAGAGGGGTAGCAGTCCCAGAGGTCTCCTCCGGGGAAGCATCTGGTGCTGGAATGGGTCTATTCAGACCTGACCCAGCTATTTAGCTGGCACATGTCTGAGTGGACCCAGGAAGGCAGACGGAGGCCTGGAAGGGGGATAGGATATCGGCACCGCTGGCTGATACCATCAAGTTCCAGCCCCAGTTCCTCCCCCTTTTTTTACCCGTCCCCTCCCTGTTTCTCCCCCTTCCCCGTTTCGGGGGAGGGAAATGACCCTCCTCCACTGACATTGGTCTCACCTTCACGGGTCCGGTGGCGGTCCTCCAGTGCTGCCACTGATTACGGCAACTCTCTTCAAATGGCTGCCGGTGGCGTGTTGCACGCAGAGGCGTAACTAGCCCTCCTGGCGCCTTGTGCAAGGAGGGCAGTCGGGCGCCCAGTAGCGATTGGGGGGGGTGCCCGGTGCAAGAATTTACTTATGCGCAGCGCGCGCATACAAACACGGCAGGCGGCGGTGCACCAAGATCCTCCTGGGTATGTTTACACAGAGCGAACAACAAGTCCGCAGTATTTAGCCGGCGGGGGAAGCGAGGCGCGGGAGGGAAGGGCTGAAGCAAGAGATGAGTTTGGAGTTGATGCACAGGCTTGAGCAGCAGTAAAAAGATCAGTGGGTAAACGGGGAAAGGGGGGAGGGGTGCCAGGCTGACTGCTGGGGCCGCTGCGTTCCTGCTGATTTCACACAAAGAGATGAGATAATAGGCCGGGTGTAAATTCAGTCTCTGCCCTCCAGGAGATCTCCGCAGCTTATCTTATCTTGATGAAACTGATGGGCCGCCTGTGTTCTTCTCCGCCCTGGAGCGAGTGCTCAACGCGCTCCACCCAAACTCCGCCTCTGGTTGCACGTGCCACCCAAAACCATTTACAACAGCGGAACTGTGTTCTGCTGTCGTAAACTCCTCTGCACACCGGCCCAATCCTGCATAGGCCTGGGCCGTTAAAAAAATCTCATTTAGTCTAACCAGTCAACAAATCTTCACTCATATTACAAGATTATATCTGTAGTGCCCTGCTCAGTAGGTTGTGCCTGGAATGAAAAAGTCAGGATTAGGTTACCAAATGTATGGATTACATTTAACATCATTTCTGCTTCTGTATTTCAGCGAAGTTATTGGTGTTTGTTTGTGGTGGGCTAATCAGAACTTAGGCCAGCGGGTGGCGCAGCGGGTTAAACCGCTGAACCATAAGCTGTTGATCGAAAGGTCGGCAGTTCGATTCCCGCGACGGGGTGAGCGCTCGTTGCTTGGCCAGCTCCTGCCAACCTAGCAGTTCCAAAGCATGTCAATGTGAGTAGATAAATAGGTACCGCTTGCGGGAAGGTAAACAGCGCTCCGTGTTCCAGCCGCATGCTACGTGCTGCGGCAAGGAGAGTCATGCCGACCACATGACCACGGAGGCGTCTTCCGACAACGCTGGCTCTTCGGCTTTGAAATGGAGATGAGCACCACACCCTAGAGTCGGACACGACTGGACTTAATTGTCAGGGGATACCTTTACCTTAATCAGAACTTAATGCATCCATGTTAAGCTTTTGTTGCTGCCTTTTTCAGTAACCACAGAATTGAGGCAAAAGTCTCCGAGGTGGAGATCTAAGGTTGGATCTAATGAAAGCTCTCAGCATTCCATTTGAACTTTCCCTTTTACGTATCAAAGTAAAATAAGCATTGCATAAGCAAGCATGATAAAACTATGCACAGTGCGAAAACTTGATGTAGTCTTGAGATCAGTCAACCTGAAGTCATTGTGTAAACTGGAAATGATTTATGAGTGCTGGCAGACAAGAGTTCACGGACACTAGCTAGGAGTCAACACAAAGTCTTCTGCAATATTCAATTTTTATATTCAATATTTACTTTCCTGAATTTGTATGAAAGGTGCTAATGAGAAATGTGCAAGTGTAGAGGAAGTGGGGATTTAAATAGAGCAGTGTGATTGGTTTCTGGCTACATGAACTTGTGGGGGTGCTAGGTGCCCAAACGCTTGAAATAATTCAATGCAACAATATTTATTAGAAAGTAAGGATGGATTCCTTAGTATGTTGATCCAAGATGTATTTATAATCAAAACTTAAGGTGCACTGCATTTCAGTGCAGACATGCAGGAAAGACAGCTGGGGTACATTCATCGAATTCAGGCATGTGGTCTCACGTCAATTTCCAGGATGCTGGCAATTGCCTTGAAAGGAATACAGTATCAACAAGCAATTAGGTTGCCTCAATGAGTGTATTGCCCCGTGAACGAGATATGACATTGACACCAGACTCCACTCATTCTTTTGTATTTGTATTTTTTTGCAAAATTTGCATTTTTCAAGTTTATATGTAACTAATGGCCCAAGCTTAAGGGACCTACTGCACTGCTGGAACTCGCGTTCTGGCAGCACAGCATGCTTTATGGTAGTCACAACATGTGACCCGCCATTCCGTACAGCCAGGCTGCCGCTGCAAGTGGCGAGCGGCCATAGGCATGCACTGGTGACATTCTGAAAAGCTCCACGCTGTTAAGAGCGTGTCTTAACAGCGTGGAGTCGGGCAAGGAGTGGGGAGGTGGAGAAATGGGGTGGAGACTGCAGCAGGGAGCTCCGCCAATATCCTATTCCCCTTCCCAGCTTTGATCCACCTACCCGGGTCCACTCAGACTTGCGCCAGCAAAATAGCTGGCACAGATCTGAGTAGACCCAGCGGGGCAGCGAAGGCTTTCCCCAGAGCAAGGGAACAAATGTTCTCTTACCTTGAGGAGGCCTTCAAGGAGGCGAAGCTCCCCCACGTGATGCAGCACACGCCATGTTGGCGTGTAGAATTGTAGAATCTTTAAAATAAATAAATAATTGAAATGGGATCCCTATAATTCATATTGTAACAGTTTAAAAAAAAATGGCAAAAGCCCACACGTTTGAAGTTTCTCTAAGGATACTTAAATCATAGCATTTGGCCCTCAGATATTTAAGAAACCAAGGAGCAAACTAGGAGGGGCATTTTGTCCCCAAACCTGTCTTCTCTTTTGTTAGCCATGTGTCGGGACAGTAGTGATCAAATATTAGCAACAGGTTTATCAGTCTACTGTATTTCCAATGGTTGTCATGTTCATGGAAAATAGAGTTTAGAGTTTGTGGGAAGACATACCGGAGATGTGATTCCAAACCTCTCATTTCCAAAAATCTGTTTAATAACATACCTATGCTGAAGTTCTACTACTCAGTATGACATTTGCCATCTCTTCATTTCTTTTGCATCTATATATGTCTCTCTTTTTTGACTGCAGTCACCCAACAAACCAACAATACCTCAAGAGAAGATAAGACCTCTCACAAGCTTAGATCATCCTCAGAGTCCTTTTTATGATCCAGAAGGAGGCTCTATCAAGTCAGTTGCCAGAGTTGTCATCGAGAGGATTGCACGGAAGGTATCAAATACCAATACAAATGGAATATTATTGGGTAAACGCTCTGGGCCAACTATTGCAAGTTGCAAGACAATATTGTATTGTGTTTGCAAGTTATAACAACAGATAAAACCAGAACATGTCGCTCAGTTTGCCATTACTGGCAAATGTAAGGAACATCCAAGAGAAGTTATACATTTAATTTGCTGTGTATTTGGAGCTGGTACAGTGGCCCCAATCTCTTAACCATGGTTGTGGAATCATATACTCCCTTACCACAGCATATCCCTCCTCAAGGTGAATTCTAGCCCACTTTCACTTTAACCACAATTAAGTGGTACATTGGCACCAACCTGTCTGGTTAAAAGAATTGGGTTCCAGCTAGTAAATGGTGTAATATGTGGAACTCCTTGCCACAGGATGTTGTGATGGCACCTGGCCTAGATGCCTTTAAAAGAGAATTGGACAGACTTATGGATGAAAAGTCCATCATAGGTTACAGGCCATGATGACTGTATGCAACTTCTGGGTTATATAGGTAGCCTATCTCTGAATGCAAGATGCAAGAGAGTGGCAACAGGATAAGAACATAAGAAGAGCCCTGCTGGATTAGGCCAAAGGCCCATCTAGTCCAGCTTCCTGTATCACACAGTGGCCCCACCAGATGCCTCAGGGAGCACACAGTCAACAAGATACTTGTATCCTGTCGCCATCATTGCATTCAATATTGCAAGAAGTGACATCATTGCATCATTGCAAGAAGTGACATCATTGCATTCAATATTTCCCCACCTTGCACAGCATTTTTCTTTTCAGTAGCATGTGGATTTTGAAACATCCTCTTTTGCATCGTGGCTTGCCATTTTGGGCTCATGCTTGTCAGCTTCTCCGGAGAGAACTCTCCGCTTCTCTCACCATTGAAAAGAGAGCCCTGTGTACTCTGCAGTCTTTAGCTTCTTAGGGCCTTTTGTGGAACAGAAGCCTTAAGGGGCCTTATGAATGCAGCAGGGCTATGTAACTGCGAGAGCGCAGGAACACCGATCTTGTTTGTACACTTTCTGGTAAATGATTTTCCATCCCAGTGCCCACAACTGTATTACTTCCTCTGCCAATTTAAACCTTTGCAAATGTTTCTTTGCAGGGGGAACAATGCAATATTGTTCCTGATAACGTTGATGACATTGTCGCAGATCTTGCCGCGGAAGCTCCAGAAGACGAAGGTACTTTTTAATTATGTTCTTCTTGTGTGAGGTTCTGTTTTGCTTCTTCCTCTGGTGCTGCTACTCCATATTTCATGCTTTCTATGTTATTATTAGGACGGTGTTAAAAAAAAAAGAACAGGAGGGGAAAAAACCCAATTTGCTTAGCCATTTGTGGTTGGAGCCAGCGTCATTACTTAATAAACACCCACAGTGATGGTATCAGCAGGCGGAATTTTTTGGAATTGAAAGCAGCACTAGACTAATTTAGACGAAACTTAATCCCACTGACTTTATTATCCTGTGCTGGTTGGTCTTCATCAGGCTGTACTATTATTTTCCTCATCTAACTGCTCTTCTTTATTAATGATTGTGTTTGTCTATAAGGACAGGCTGCCCTTGCAAGCTTCTGTGTAGAATTCCAATGAAAGAAGCAGCCAGTGAGTGTTTGCAAGTATCACAACTCGACCTTTTAGCGATGACGGAGTGGATTTTTAAAAAGCAAAAGGAGCATGCTGTTAGTCTAGTAGTTAAAGAACAAGTGAGAGTTAACTGCCTCGGTATCATTTGTGCCTTTGTCTACTTTTGCCTCAGATGCAGGCAACTCATGTTTCTTGGTAATGTTCGCTGAATGAATGTTATGATCTGATCTCATTAAAACGAAACATTCTGCCCAAAGACCTGAATTTCAGAAGAACAGCTTAGACAGCAGGTTGCAGTTTATACTGTTGGAGTGTCTGGATGAATTTGGTTGTTGAATGATTTGCAGCTTCTTTCAATACTTGGCCTAAAGGAAGTTTATCCACAATATGGGTTCCAGGATGCTGGCAAAAGAATATGTGCTTGGCCTCCCCTCTTTCTTAGCACCATTCCTCCTTAGCACCATCTTTAATCTGTGCTGCTGTCTTTTTATGAAATCTTTCAAGTGTGAGGCAACAAGACAGGAAATTTAGAAAGAAAATCAAGTAGTATACTTTGACATGAATCTATACTGGAAGATCTCCAGGCTTGAGGAATGCCACCCATCCCTAAGAGCTATCATGGGAGGGGGACACCATTGTCTTATCCTTACATGGGCACAATGCAAAGCAAGAAGGTGGCACCTGTGGGTTGGTTGGAGGTGCCAACAGGCCGCTTCATCTCTACATGGAGAATGAGGCGCCAACAGCAGAGGCAGAAACCACCAGTGACTGCTCTACCTCCAACATGTTTTGCACACAGAATATCCCAAGTTTCAACCCCTAACATCTCCAGTTGAAGGAACTCACATAGGAGATGGGAGGAAAATATTCTATTCACCTATTTGGAGAAAGGTCCTGTTGGGGTTTGAACATGGCTGGTAAAGTTGAGTTGAACATGTGCACGTGCAAGTGATGCAAAAGGGAGTGAGATATTGGGTGAGCATCTTTGTGCATAAATGAATCTGTGGGGGATGGAAGCTGAGAAAATAGAAAGTTGTGCAAAGATGAAAGCAGGGGGGGAGAGACGATAGATGCAGGGAGGAGCCTGTCTGTGACTTTTACACGTTTCTATCTTTTCGAGCCATTTGTGGTGGTGGCCATCCATCATCATGCCCTGTGACAATGACTACCGTACGTTTAGTATGTGCTAAGTAACATATTTCCTTTTGTTTTTTAGATGACACCCCAGAAACCTGCATCTATTCAAACTGGTCCCCGTGGTCAGCCTGTAGCTCCTCCACATGTGAAAAGGGCAAACGGATGAGGCAGCGAATGCTGAAAGCTCAGCTGGACCTCAGTGTGCCTTGTCCAGAAACTCAGGACTTTCAGCCATGTATGGGTCCAGGCTGTAGTGATGACGGTGAGAAAGGGGAGCAGGGGAGCAGGGGCAAGCAGGGTGCCGAGAATTACGTGAACCAATGGAAATTGTCTTTGGTGTTTTAGATGGCTCCACCTGTATGATGTCCGAGTGGATAACATGGTCTCCTTGTAGCGTATCCTGCGGCATGGGAATGCGATCGAGAGAAAGATACGTCAAGCAGTTCCCTGATGATGGCTCGATGTGCAAAGTGCCTACCGAAGAAACAGAGAAGTGCATGGTGAATGAGGAGTGCAGTAAGTATCCCACTTAGCCTTGCAAAATCTAATCAGCATAAAAGCATGATGTGACCCCTGTCTGAAATGAGGGCCATTAGACTGATCTTCTGTCTTTGTATTACAAATAGCTCCAAGCAGCTGCCTGGTGACAGAATGGGGGGAGTGGGATGAATGCAGCGCCAGCTGCGGGATGGGAATGAAGAAGCGGCACCGAATGATAAAGATGACCCCAGCAGATGGATCCATGTGCAAGGCAGAAACCACGGAAACAGAGAAGTGCATGATGCCCGAATGCCGTAAGTATCTGTGATCCACCTGGTGACTATGTGAAGAGGCCGTGCATTTTTCCCTGGACTTATGCTCAAGCACCGCTTCTTGGTATTGGCATAAAGTGGGTACTCTATAGATACATGCAAAATACACAATGCAATCCAGTGTTCACTGGTCCTCTTTACTCTATGTGGACTACAAAAACGTTTCGCTCATGTACAATTTTGGCCTTTGCATAGTCTCCACCATATTTGAGTTTACAAGCATGGAACCCTAACATTTCCCTGTCCCAAAGGCCTAAGTCTCTAGGAAGTTTCTATTGTAACTTTGGGCATAGAAACTGATGGAAAAGTCTCGACTCTGTTAGAACTTGCCAGACGCCTATCAACTGGAATGCTTTAGCATAGCCTAGTAATAGCAGTTTAAAATCAACGTTTTTTGGGAAGATCAGGGATGCTTGCAGAGGGTCACGCAGGCCTCTCCGCAATCCCCCCCCCAACCCTGGTAAGTGCCAAAAACCCATTTCTGGCACTTTTTCGGCAGCGGCGATCCCCAGGATCGCCACAGCCACTGGCCCCACCCCCACAAGTACTCACAATTCTTCCTGCCTCACGGGGAGATCTTTGAGAAACACTGTATGGAAACAACAGCAGGTATCTCAGGAATATGTGAGAGAAATGGAAGAACCTGAGGGAAGAAATGTTGTAAGAATAGCAAGGAATGCGGAAGCAGTTGAATGGCCTGGCTCAGTTTCCAGCCAGAGAAATATTAGGAAGCAGGCACAGAGGCCTGGGCATACTTGCGCTCAAGGTCAGGGAAGTGGTGGCTGAGGGCAAGACCGGGTCCCACTCACAATGCTGCATCTGTTGCCCTCTGCTTCTGCTGGGGGGAGTTTCTGCCAGCAGCAGACAGAGTAAGAGTGCTGGGGAGTCATGAGCGGGGAGCATGCTGGTCACCGCATAGATCTGAGTCAACAGTAGCATTGGAATCACGTTTCTTCTATTCCAAATTCTTTCCAGTCTTTACCAAGTGTTTTTACACCCCCACCCACTGCACACCCCATTGTCATTTCCCTGGCTGCATTTTCAATAAAGTTGCTGACTGTGAAAGCCTTTGCACTTTTTCCTCCCCTGAACTAGATACCATTCCCTGTATGCTGTCTCCTTGGTCTGAATGGAGCGACTGCAGCGTAACGTGTGGGAAGGGGATGAGGACCCGACAGAGGATGCTGAAGTCTGCGGCAGAGCTTGGAGACTGCAACGAGGAGCTGGAGCAAGTGGAGAAGTGCATGCTGCCAGAATGCCGTAAGTGTCATGTCGGAACCAAAGAAGAGCCCTGCTGGTGCAGGAGGAGACCAAAGGCCATCTAGTCTAGCAAACCGCTGCCTGTAGTGACTCATCAGGTACCCGTGGGAGTCTCACCAGCAGAACATGAAGGCCACAGCACTAGCCTGTTGCTGCACCCCTGCAACACAGGTCTACTGTCCCTGGCACTGGAGGTTCCACAAAGCCATCCTGTAAATAATACATGAAGTAAATTGCGTAAATAAATAGTTGCCAGTGATGGAAAAGAAGTTCCCCAACAAGCAATGTGAAATTACATCTAAAAAATAAGTGAGAAGACATTCTAGCAGAAAGAATAAGGAACATTATATTATTTTGATGCTCAGGAGTACAAGTCATTTTGTGACTGTTTCATACAGTTTTTGAAGGTGTGCTGCTGCAAAATTTGCAGTGTGAGCATCAAGGAATGTTCATGTTTTTAGCTGTTATACTACACCAGGCATATCCTCATTTTTTTTTATTCCCTTTGTTCTAATGCCCTCCCTTCTTCTGTCTATGCAGCTATTGACTGTGAGCTAACAGAGTGGTCCCAGTGGTCAGAGTGCAACAAGTCTTGTGGGAAAGGTCATATGATCAGGACAAGAATGATCAAAATGGAACCCCAGTTTGGAGGAGCTCCTTGCCCAGAAACTGTGCAGCGTAAAAAATGCCGAATAAGGAAGTGCTTGAGAAATCCCAATATGGAGAAAAGGCGCTGGAAAGAGCCTCGTGAGAAGAGGAGAACCGAACAAGCAAAAGAAGATGTTGATGGTGAGCAATTCCCAGGTATGTGCAGGGCATGTTGCTTAGAACAGTTGTGCAAGTGCACACTTTGTTCGAAGGAGGAACAGACTGGTATGTGCAACACAAGATGACAAGACTATTTTAGTTCAGTGTTTTCCTGAGCCACTGATAGATCCCTGAATTGCCACTGGGGAATTGCTGGAATGTGAAATGATTTCAATAAATATGGGCCCAAACCTATCCAGGGCCAGCCCAGAGTGTGCAGCGGTGCAGACTCTGCTGCACGCTACAGGCCAGCCAGGCACTGGCGTCGCTGGAGGTGGGGCGGAAAGCTAAGTTCTGCAGCTTTCCGCCCCACCGTTACTCTCCGGTACGAGGCGCCCCGCCCCCTCGTCATAGGAGCCCATCAGCAGAGAGAAAGCAACGCGCAGGAGAGTCCCTGCGTGTTGCTTTCTCTCCACTGACGGGCTTCTACGATGAGGGGGCGGGGCGCCTCATGCAGGAGAGTAACGGTGGGGTGGAAAGCTGCAGAACTTAAGCTTTCCGCCCCACCTCCAGCGACGCCAGTGCAGCCAGGGACCAGGCAGCGATGAAGTAAGTAAAAAAAATGTTATGCTTACCTAATCTGCTGATCCCTGGTCCCCAGTGGGCCTACACACATCTATGCCAGCTCGTTTGGAGCAGAACGGTGCAAGGTTCAGGTCCAGCCCACCACTTAAAGTGGCTGCTTATGCCAGCCTCATGTCTGTGCTGGCTCTGCTCTAGTCCAGCCCCTTTCTTCATTTGCAAGAGGAATCCATTTACCTGGGCATAGCTGTGACTCAGGCTATTGACTGGCCCAGTTGGACATTCCAAACAGCGAACAGACAGACGCATATCTTCTTCCCTCATGCATGGAAGAGGGAGGAAGGGGAGGAGAGTACTCCCCTGACCTGGGCCATTGTGATGGATGCTGTGGCTGAGATCCAGGAGACAGATAAACGTTCCACAAGACAGTTCCACAAGGATAAATGATAGCGCAGGGTGACGTGTAGACTAGCCCGGAGATACTTCATCAGCTAAACTATGAGGTTTTAAAAGTCTACCTTTTAAAAAGTGAGAAAAGAAATAAGTAAGTAAAACGAAGTAAGAGAACTTTCAAGGACCCAGTGCATAGAACTTGACTCTGTCTTTATCTCTTATTTTGCATTCAGGTTGTAAGATGAAACCATGGGCTGCTTGGTCTGAGTGTACCAAACTGTGTGGGGGTGGAATCCAGGAGAGGTTTATGACTGTAAAGAAGCGTTTCAAAAGCACCCAGTTTACGAGTTGTAAAGACAAGAAGGAATTGAGAGCCTGCAATGTCCATCCTTGTTAGCAAAACCTTTGGCTTCTGAAGAACGCACTCTGAGCTCAACGTAAAATCAACCTTGATTTGATTTTTTTTTTAAAAAAAGAAAAGATATAAATTGTGTATATTAGTCTTCATTTTTGCAGTGTGGTTTGCTTATTAGTCTTGCTGGTGCAAGAGATATATTTTATAACTATTTCCTCACAACTGTATGCTGAGAGTGGCTCCTTGATGCTCCAGCTAGCCCTTAATGCATAAAACTAGTGAAGTCTTTGTGAAATCTTATAACTTTGGAAATTAGAGACATCTCTGTGGACACACCATAGTCATAGAAATACTCCCTGTAAATACACGGGATGCATGCACGAACAACAGTTCAAAGATCCCGTTTCAAAATATCCAAAGCAGTGCCTCTGTATTACACAACTGTGCCAAGGAATTACTTCTATAATGCTGGTTCAATAATACTACAGGTGCATATTTATCTTTAACCATCACAGGTGTAAAAACCATACTTATAGCAATGCATTGGCAAGCTTTTTTCCCCTTTCATGAACATGTTAGGGACTCCTATGAAATAAATCCTATTTTTTGTTCTTCCCACTTTCAAAAGCAAAGCTAAGCAATTCATATCTATGAATAGCCCAGAGGTGGGAAACATATAGATTAGCTAGCAGGCTGAATCTGAGAACACATTTGTGCCATCTCTGACAAAGCTATGTTGTAGGTGGTAGGGACAGGTAGGCAAGCGCTGTTTTAAGAGTTTCTCTTGCATGGTCCAGAGCTGGGTCAAAAAGATCTCAGAAGCTTCAGGGGACATCATGGACTTCAGAGCTGGGCCAACACAATTGTATACCATATAATGTAGTTAAGGCATGCTGCAGGGCAAACTTGCTCAACTCCAGAGTTTTGGAACAAATCCACCCTTGTTGTGCTGAACAATAATGATGAGTAGGAAGGAGCAATTTCTCTGCTTCTCATCAGGTGCCATGTTTGCTGCTTTCAGACACAACAGTACTTCTATTTTGATCAGCAGACCAACCATTATTACAGCCATCTCTCCGTCTAACCTTCTGTCCCTGACCTCATTGCTTCCTTCGAATTTCCTTGCCAACTTTCAGATCCTGGCTATCATATTTCTCCATGGTTGTAGCAAATGCACAAAATAGTTCCCTCATGGAAATGAACATGGTGGGGCTGGTATGTGTATCATATCAGAGGCGTCGCTGGAGGAGAGGTGATACTGTAAGTTTCGCACCGTGCTAATCCCCGTTTACTCCCTGGTACGAGGTGGCTCTGCTCCCTCACCATCGGAGCCATTCCGTGCGGCGAAGGCAACGGGCAGGGTGTCTCCTGCCCGTTGCCTTCGCCGCACGGAATGGCTTCGATGGTGAGGGGGCAGAGCCACCTCGTACCAGGGAGTAAACGGGGATTAGCACGGTGCGAAACTTACAGTATCACCCCCTCCAGAGACGCCTCTGTATCATTTAACACAACAATGCATGGCAGTTGAAGAACTGATTGGGATTTGAAGAGTGGGTAAGTGCCAGCACCACAGAAAATAGACTAGGGTCAGCGAGTGGATCCCTAGGAGTAGACAAGGTGGAAATGAAACACTTGAACTCCTCCTATACCATCACTTTTCCCTGTATGATCCTGCAAGTGCCAAACATGGCATCTAAAATCAGCTCTCCTTTTGAATGGCCAGTCTCTGGTGCCGTCTAGGGGTGCATTCTACCGAGTTAAAATATAAGAAGACACAGTAGCTTTGAGGTTTGGTTTTTTTCTTAAACCAAAGCCCACCAATAGACACCAGGTATGACAGAGAGTCCACTTTAATTGGAAGAAAGGCACTGTGTTGAGAGTGTGAGCTTTTGTCACTCAGCTGTTTGGGATTTTGTCATATAGAACTCAAGAGCATTCTCAATGGGACAGTAGATTGGCAATACTATCTTCCTCCAAGAGTCATGCACACACACACAGTCTCGTCTACCAACACCTAGCCTCCCAAATTGTTACTATGGTAGCTTCCTTCTCCACCCCCATTTTCATACAAAGGTCAAGATTGGCTTGTCGAAGGATATATCTGTATCACAGTTTTGTCATAGCTCTGGAAGAGATCTTCTCATGTCATTGGTGGGCAAGCACTGGGTGGTGAATCATTTCCAGTGGGAATCAGGAGCCTCTCAATCTGTAGGATGCTAGAATATAGAGAGAGCGGAAGTGTAATGACAGAACAAACGTGTGGATGAGTTAACGTTTGAGATTAGGTTCACGCTCCTTTTTGAGGGGTTTCAGATATTTGAGATTCAATTATGTTTTGCTTTCTTAAACTATGCATTAATTTCCCCACATCTGTACAATGATTCCATCAAAATATGCATGAAATGTGTAATCACTGGATATGCCCAGTTGCACTGAAGTGCAACTCCCTTGCATTAAAATGTTGTCAATTCTTTTATGCTGCGGTTGTATTAAATGTTAGCAATTATCTGTGGCGGAGTGCTCCACTGAACTACGTAAGAATTTTGCAACTGATTTTAGTAAGTTAATAATTCATGTTTCACCATTTTCAAGATTTGAATGACACAGGCGGTTGCTCAGTGGAGTCGCCAGTAAATTCTTTATTATCTAAAAGTATTATAGCTGGTTGGCTGACTTTTTGAAGGATTGCTGTCAGAAAGCATGACATAGCTTTGCAGTTAAAGACAAGATGGTTGTTTCATCCATCTATATCAATTGGAAACACAATTGTCCCAGTTCATCTTACTGAATTTATTCTGTCTTGATATGGGAGGGGGCGAGGAGGGAGTAGAATGTAAGCTTCTTACTTTTCGTAAAAAGAAAAATTAAAAACAAAGAAAAATGAAGGAAGAGCAGAAGAGCCCCAATGCTGCTACAATTACAGCACAATCCTATGCATGTCTACTCAGAAGTCAGACCCACTGAGTTCAGTGGGACTTATTCACAGGTAAGTTTGTAGAGGATTGCAGCCCTAGTCACGTTCAATGGACTCCTTAGTGCCATTGGTTTTAATAACCCACTTTAGCTGGATTGAGGTCCTTTAGAGTGTTTTTACTTTCTATTAGCAAAATTATCCAACAGTGACATGGAATGCATAGAATTGTTGCCATGTTACTGTAAACCATCTAGTACTATAATACTCAGTGCACATCGGTCAATAAAAAAACCCACACTCGCTATCTTATGCAGCACTCCATGTCTGTCCCACGCTCCAGAACTGAAAGCTCTAGGAATTTTATAAACGTCACCATTTATCCACATTCTGTGTCTTTTCTTTTCTTACATAATCTGTAGAAACTTTACAAGCAATGAAATTGAAACGTTAGGGGGCTTCTATGTACAATAGGTTTTAATAAAAGCAACTTGATTTTTTAAAAACAAAATGAAACCTTTTTGTTTTTAGGTTTTCTTGGTTGTTTTTTTGGTTCACTATGGAATTTCTGAGAAAGCTGTCATGGATATATTTCTTACCAAAGTCTTGTGTAGATGTTTTGTATGTAGTTGTCTGGCTAACACATTATTATTTTGGAATAAAGACATCTTTACTATGAAAACAACATCACCTGAGTACGGTTTCAGTTTCATGGTACCGGATCAGTACAAGAATCATCTAGAACAGGGGTTCTCAACCAGTGGTACAAGTACCACCAGTGGTACTTCGGCCGACTGCTGGTGGTACTCGGACTGCTGGAACCCCGCTCCAATGCGGCACTTCGGGGGCGTGTTTTTGCTCGCGAGAGCAGCATCGTCGCTAGGGGGCGCGTCACCCTGGAGCAGGGGGCGCGTCACCCTGCCCTAGGGTGATGCTTACCCCCGGCTTACTCTGAGAAGGCCCGATGCGTCGACGCGTCATTTATTAGCTTTTTCGCGCATGCACAGACCGTTTCTGAAGTCAAGGGCTGCCCTTTTGCCTTCAGAAATGGTATGCGCATGCGCGAAAAAGCTAATAAATAATGCGTTGACGCTCCTGCCTTTGGCCGAGGCCCTCAGGAATGCTGAGAAGAGCCCCCCCACACACACACACACCCAGATCCTCCTAACTGCATTTTTCTGGCCTCCAAAAACTTGAAAACCTGGAAGTCACTGGCAATGATGTGATCGCCAGTCACTTCCGATGGTACGCAGCAGGAGAGTGGCGCCAGAGGTGGTACTCGGCTAGGAACGGGTTGAGAACCCCTGATCTAGAAGTATCTGAGTTTCCTCCGTGCTCATATATTTATGCTGCTGGCCCAGTAGGGTAAGGCCCATCCATGAAGCAAATTGAAGCAGTTGCAGGTTTAGGGAAATGGCAAGCATCCCCACCTCCACTGCCAAACAAGCCACCACCACCCAGTGTGTCCGTCGTTTGTCCTTTGTGACCTTTTGGAGCTTGCAAAGGCTGGACTGGGGAGCTTGTGCCTCCCTCGCTCATGACGCAGCCCCTTTGAAGCCCAAGGAGCATAAAGGTAGAGCCAGTGTATCTCTTTGCCAGGGTGTGTGCGTGTGTGTGTGTACGCACACATGCTAGTTTGCACCACTAGACCTCAACGGCAAGGCTCACTGCTTCAGGTAAGATTAAGTGCTGATCCCTGAAAGAGAATATTAGGGAGTAGCTTAGGCACAAAAGATAAATCTTATCAGAGTCACATGCAATACTTCAATATTCAAATCCCATCAGAGTCACATGCAATACTTCAGTATTCAAAAACACAGTCAACTGATGCTGTTTCAATTCACTTGCCCCTTTGATGACTACTCCGATAATACCATCCTATTCTATGTTAATAATAATAACGGCAGGAAACAAAAAGGCACATTTTCACTTAGGAAGCAGCAGCTTTTCTTCTGGATAAAGACTTCACCAGCAAAATGGAACAATGTGCTTAGGATCATTATAAAATGAAATTCCAGCCACCTGTCATTCTTCGCTCTGCATGCAAACTCATTTAAGGCCTTTATTGCTAGGCTTTCAACAGCCTAACTTTGCTTCCTGCAGTGTTTTGCAACGTTCTGTGAAACAAAGCAATTTCAGCCCACCTGAATGGTATTTAGCATCCCCTCCTCCAGTTTCCCAAAGACAGAGCGGTTTGTCCCTTAACTGATGCATGAGGTCACCTGCTCAGGACAGCAGTAGTGTGACCTGGAACACTGCCCGATGCCACCTTGGGTCTTCCACCTCTACACAATTAAAAATATATATAGCAGCCACTAACCTGCTACGTGTGTGGTTTCTTCAGTTGCAGAGGTGCAGGACTTCCACGTAACGTAGACCATGTTTGATTTAAAGGGACTGCATGAATGAAATAGCTTCATTTGTGCAGTCTCTGTAAATCAAACTGGAAGTCCTGCACATCTGTATTTGAAGGAACAGTGCGAGGTGCACGGCAAAAAGGTGGGTGATCCACTTGCTACTTGCTTTTAGTGGGCAGAGAGTGGATCACTGTAGGTTGCATCTACAACAGATGGAGGAAGGCAGTGGTGGGAGAAGAACTGGGGTGAAGGGCATCTCTATCCAGCACCCTCTCTCCTCTCCCCCCGCCATCTGCTGCTAATTCAACCTGCATCACCTCACCTAACGGGTGGGCTATCCCTGACTCAGGAGGTGGCTAGGCAAGGACATTCTTTGAGCTCTCAGACTGACAAGACGAATCTTTGCAGTCTTCAGTGAGATGGCCAGGACAACATTGTCTACTCTCCTACCAGCATCTAACACAGTAAACGTCAAGGGGGAAAGAAAAAGCTAGCAAAATACATGCATCTATACTAGCAGTAACCATAGTTGTAATTACAAAGACTGGACTTGTACAGGAAAAGCCATGTAAACATTCCCCAAAAATATTTATAGCTGTATATAAAATATATTTATTTATATATATTTGAATATTTTTTGGAATTTTTACATGACTTTTAATCCCGTACAAATCCAGTCTTCGTACTTAATAACTGGCCATGAAAGTTTTAGATCATTTTTATAGTTGTAATTATACGTTCAGCCAGAGGTGGCACTGTAGTAGCACGGTGGAGGAACTGCTCCTCTTCACCAGGCAGATAGTGACACAAGCCCATCCCTCCACCATGAGGCAGCTGCCAGTGTTAAACTACATGTGCGTCTATTCATACAGAGGCATGTTATCTTTTCTGAAACTGAGGGGATCACATAAATCTGTGTGATTGAAGACTCACGAGAAGGGCTGTTTATAGAGAAGATGGGACTCAAACTGTTCCTTCACCATACTATTGAAGCGAGGGGCCAGTGACCAAGGTGCACTTATCAGCAGTCTAGAGTTTCAACAGCAAATCCTATAGGAATGTTTAATGCTAGGCACCTGAAATGGGATTTAGCTGTGTATCCCATCAGGCGGTCTCTTTCTCCACACTGAGACTAACTCCACTGTATATGCAAGCCCACCACTATTTTTACATGATCAATGCTTCTGAAATGGCTGGGAAAGCTTTTAAAGGATGGAAACTCTTGGGAATCATTGCCACACATGCCGTTTTAAAGGCAACATTTGCAGGTTGCCAGATTATAGCATATGCAACTTCTTAGAATACCAATGTCCTCCTACTTTTGCATGATTGCCAACACAAACCTGGTGAGCCGCTCCTTTCTCCTTGCTTAATGGCCTGCTAGGACCAGGCCAGTGCACAGAACCATTTACAACAGCGGAACGGCTTTCCACTATCATAAAATGGCTGATAGCATTGCATGCAGCACAAGACTGGCGGCCATTTTCCGCACATTGCTGCAAGAGTTTGCAGAGCAAGAAGGAGAGTGCTGGACTCTGCCGTGCCCACCGGTACAGGTAGGCCACCGGTGGGGGTGAGACATAAGTGGAACGGGGCAGAGAGGAGGTGGAATGGGGCAGGGTGGGTGGAATGAGGCAGTCTGTCTGGGGCAGGTGGGGGTGGGTCTCGGCAGGGAGAGCTCCATTGATATCCTAACTAGCCTCTGTTTTGTTCCTGACATGGCCCCTTGCCTCTACTCTAACTTGCTCCAGTTAACTAGCTGATGCTGGTTCAAGTAGACCCATTGGGGACAATGCAGGAGCAGATGAGAGTAAGTGAAACATTCTTTTACTTCCCTCTCCACGCCCGCACAGTCTCTGGCTGCCCACAGGATGCAACAGAGCCCGTGCCAGCACCGTTCTGCCCTGCGGGCAGCATTCAGTTAGGAATGGGCTGTAAGTCTAGCAGTGCAAAGGAGGACTGGTATTGCTGTAGCTAAAGCCCCTAAAGTCTTAAGCCTGGCCAATGAGGCACAGAAGGATGAGGGCCTTTTGTGGGCTACAGGCAGACTGGGTTATTCCCAGTCCCCACAATTCTACCCAAGGTAAAACTGGATTGTGTGTGCTCCTTCCCACTCTACTGCAAATAGAAGAACGCATTGAAAAAGGAAAGGGTCAACCATTGAAAGAAAGCATTGAAGGAAGAAAGACTGAACCAGAGTCAAGGGAATTCGAATTACAAATACATATAGGACTGCATGGTTCACTACTTATTCCCTTGTCGCCAAACCTGTGCCTGCTCCAAATCTTGATGCTTTCGAAATACGCATCCAAAGGCTGAGTCACATCTGAACAGGTCTCAAGAAAGCTGAATGATCCCTAGGTTGCTGTCTTAGTGAAGTGGCGAGGGCCCTGTCCCCATCCCACCCCCGTGTTTTTCCCACCCAATGACTGCAGCCCAACTGGCACTACGAAAAGTTGTTACACTGCACAGGGTGAGAAAGGCTCTCACCAGTGTGGTCGCATCCACCCCATTATGGTTGGGCCATCCCATTAGGCAAATGAATTCTGCATCCGATCCTGGGAGCTATTCGATAAGGGCATGCATGCCGACTAAAATACTTGAAAGGTTTTTCTTTAGAACGCCTGAGACAATACGATTCAAGGAATGTTTTTAACAAAAGCAAAAAGTGTAAGTGCTGAATTCCAGGACTATAATTATTCTTAATGATTGTGATAATGAATGTTGTAGAACAATTGCAAATATTATGAGGGAGGTTTAAATATTTCTGAGTTGGGTCTTCAGCATCAGCCTTGGATGTAAACACATATCACATGCCACTAAATGGTTCAGCAGCAACAGCACAGGCAGGCAGCTACTTCCCTGGTAATTGCACGAGCAATTCTACTCCCAATGCGAGCGAATATTTGGACAATGAAAACATGACCCCTGAAAATAAATTCCCTGATACAGGAAAGTCTCAGAGTCAACCTAGGCATCTAATGGTACAATGTCCACAGTTAGTAATAGAGTAGTTGGCGTCACGCCAGCCGCCCCACACCCCCACATCACAACTGATGTCACTCGCCCAGCCCCTGAGTGCCGTCGGCCAGAGAGAAACATCCCTCAATGCCCGGGCGGGAGGGAACAAAATCAAGCGGCGTGCAGAGGCGGTGGGAAGATTCTGCTGCCTCCTCCGAGCTGTTCCGCTGCCTCTGCCGCCTGGGACGCTGTGTTCCCCGTCGCCGCCACCGCCATTTTGGGTCTCCTGTAAACTGGTAAACTGACCCTTTCCACTTGCTGCAAGGGGTAGCAAGGGGTAGTATGAAATGTGGTGAAACCACAGTGGGCAAATAGCCAATAGAGGGTCACAAACCACAAAACCACAGTAGTGGCAAAGTAATGACATCCCCCTGTGGTTTCACCACATTTCATGCTTCCCTCTTGCTGCCTAAAAAAAAAAAAACCTAACTCCCACCCCCATCTGGCAACATTGCATAATTAGACACATGTGACATGTCTAAATTTAATCCCTAGAGCAGAGGTTCCCAAACTAGGGCATCATGACACCCCAGTCGGGAAGAATTGGTCGCTACCCCCTTAAGGGGGTGGCAACATGTAGTGACATGTGACGGCACTCCCAAGATCGGGGGGAAAGGGGGGTTGGACTTACCAGGGGTTGCCTGTCCTCCAGAGGGTACAGGGGGCACGGACCCCTTTGCAGGCCTCCCAGCACCCCAGATTAGCTTCCAAAGGCAATTTGATGCTACTTCCGTTTTACTTCCTGGGTTTTGGTGAAAACTGGAAGTAGCTTCAAATTGACTTTGGAAGCTAATCTGGGGTGCAGAGAGGGGGTCTGCGGGGGGCCCGCACCTTCCAGAAGGCCAGCGTGACCCCTGGTAAGTCCAAACCCACTCTTTTTCTCCCGGTGCCAGCACAATCCCGGGAGTGCCATTGCTGCTGTCAGCCCCCCCCCCCCCAGCAACGACTTACAGCGGCCCAAACTCTACACAAGAGTTTGGGAACCGCTGCCCTAGAGGGTTAAATACTTCATAGGATGCAGTCTTCTTGCATCCTGATCTTTCACTGAATGAATGAATCCATCACCGCTAGGGGTGCTTCATGTCATAAGAACATAAGAAGAGCCCTGCTGGATCAGGCCAAAGGCCCATCTAGTCCAACTTCCTGTATCTCACAGTGACCCCACCAGATGCCTCCGAGAGCACACAGCCAACAAGATAACCTGTTTCCTGTTGTTACTCCCTTGCACCTGGCACAGAGAAAACCTACTTTCAAAGCCAGAAGGTTGCTTATGGCTTGTAACCTGTGATGGTCTTTTCCTCCATGAATCTATTCAAACCCCATTTAAAGGCATCTAGGCCAGGTGCCATCACCACATCCTGTGGCAAGGAGTTCCACAGATGAATTACACGCTGGGTGAAGAAATATATTCTTTTGTCTGTTCTAACTCCCCCTCCACTCAATTTTAGTGCATGTCCCCTGGTCCTGGTGTTGTTCGAGAGGGAGAAGAATTTCCCTCTGTCCACTCTCTCCATCCCATGCATAATTTTATACGTCTCAATCATGTCCCCCCTCAGGCGCCTTTTTTCTAGACTAAAAAGCCCCAAACGCTGTAGCCTTTCCTCATAAGGGAGGTGCTCCAGCCGATGTCCATACTGGAGCTCCTGCAACTTCAACACATAGTGGATGACTTGTACTTCAGCTGATCCATAATTTGGAACTTAGCATCTGCCAACCAACTCTATGTATCATTTTCCAATGATTACATTCATCAGGAGCACAGTTGGCCAGGGGCTTTGGAAGCCCCGGGACAGTCATCTTTTCATTTTATCACTGTCCTGAATCTTTTTGGACACTAGAGAAATGTCGCTTGCACTAGAGAAATGTCGCTTGTTCTGGGGGCTCTCTCTCCATCCTGATCTTTTGATCTCCATCTTGGTCTCGAACACAGAGGATTCTCCTTGCAGGTGTCTGTGCACATCTTCTTCTCGCTTCTTCCTGCTCTTGTCCAAGTGCTTCCCTGCTTCCAGCTGAGCACAGCCAATCTCCCCCCAGCCATAGGAAAGTGCCGCCAGGCCTAGGAGCTGACTGCCAGCTTCTCTTGTCTATGTGGTTGCAAGCGTTGGGCTCATCACCCCGCCTGGCTTTGCTCAGTCCTGTTGCCGGTCTGGTCCTGACTGAACATCAAGCTAGAAGCAGCTCCTGCTGCTGCCACAACACCACAGGCTAAGGGTGCAGGGGGCTGGTGAACAAGGGACGAAGGGAGGAGGATCAGTCAGCAACTGGAGCTGACTGCAACACCCACACACAGATCTGTCCATTCACACACCCAGCTGCAATTTTCCATAGAAAACATCCATCCACATTCCTGCGTCCACCTGCGTGTTCTTTAGATCTATATACCTATAAAGCTACAGACATTTTTACTCACACACCCCTCTCTTGGCATTCAGCAGTAGATCTAACTAACCACACCAGCTTATGCAGAGCTGCAGTCAAACACACACCAACACACACTACACAACTAGACACACAGTACTATGTGTGTTCAGCTACAGCACTTGAGGGCATGAGGGATCCGATACGCACCCAGCAGTGCACATTATAAATAGAAAATCATCCTGCTATAAACACATCAAGGCACAGGGGAGCAGCTGGTTGCTAGCGCTGCCAGCACATGACTCTACATACAGCTACAGAACATGACTGTGGCACCTTAGAGATGGACAGATTTATTGTGGCAGAAGCTTTCTTGGACTGGAGCCCACTTTGTCAGATGGATGGAGGGTTCTCAGTTGGCAGATACATGGCCATAGCGGGGGAAACATGTAAACACTTGGGTTACAAGGCCACAAAATGTAAGAGTTACACCCTATGACATTGCTAGGCAAAGTTCCAATGTATGCAAGGTTACCGCAGTTATCATGCACACATTCAGTAACAGACCATAACATACTCTTCCTCGTGTGTTGCTAACTTAAACCAATCGCCGGAAAGGACCTGTACAACAGGTACAAACACCAGGCAAGAAGGCTCACACCGCTTTACACAGCAGAGCTAAACACAGACATAACAGCGATACATGCAGGAAATGACATGCAACTACACATTGACTCGGCAAACACGCATGTGGTGCTCTTGACCAGAGCCTCTCCCTTTCCATACAAAGCTACATACAAAACAACTACACAGAACAGAATGTGGCATTTACACAGTTGCCAGTGCCAGGTTGCTGGGAGCGCTGAGGCAGAGCCCTGCATTCGGGCCCCCATGGCGCCACCTTGCCTGCCCCCTGTGCTACCAGTCACCACTGGTATTGAGAATTCAGAGGCCAGGCTGACCGCGTGGGCTCGCTGAGAGGCTCTCAGCCTTGGCGCTATTCCTCCATATATACCCCAACCACAGCAATAACCAAGTTCAATGGTTATTATGGTTCCTGCTGAGGGCAAAGCACCACATCTTCACCACACTTTCAATTGCTTTAAACAGAAAGGCCAGCTTTGATTTCCTGCACCTTAAATGACACAACAGGCAGCAATTCTGCAGGTAAGCCTTCCCTCAGCATGGCATGGGAATAGGGGCATCCCTAGGTATGGGTTATGGCAGCGGCGTCCCTCCACTGGTGCAGGGGGTGCAGACTGCACCATGTGACAACCTCAGGGGGGGTGACATCACTAATGTTCAAAATTATGAAAACCTTTGTCTTTCAGAATAATATTATCACGTTATATATCATTCGATGTGTAATCACATGCAGAATGCAATGAAACAAACCGTTTCAACATACTGTATCTTTATTCTATCAAATGTTAAGGCAATGAAAAACACAATTTCTTTGTGTAACAAAAAGTGGATTTCCGTAACTCAAAACAGATCAATGTGACTGATCTGAAAGCCGAGTTGGTTACTGATTTGTTGGGTGACCTGTACTGTTATATATGAAAATAAATAAAGTTAATGCTCTCATACTGGGTGACGCAAACCCTTGTGCTGCCTTTGTTTAGGCTGCAAACATACATTAGGCTGTGCGTATAATATTGTACATTTAAAGGTGTAATTTTGATTAAGTGGGAGGTGGGGCAATGGCATGGGGGTGGGGCGATGATGCGTTTCCCCACCCACTGCTTGGGAGAAGGTTCATCATGGGGGTGACGCACTGGCCTCCCGCACCAGGTGATGCAAACCCTAGGAAAGCCCCTGAGTTATGGTGTTTGTTTTTGCTGATAACCACAACAAAACACAAAACACAACCTTTTCAAACAGAACTCGAACCAAATTACCAACTCTCTACTGGCTGTGGAATGCATCTGGTTAAAACAGATTACTTTTCCAGTTAGAAATAATTGAATAATTTGTTGTTTTTGCATTGAAGACTGCAATGCAATTATATCAAACTTGATATTGATGCTTAAGAATTCACACCTGTGAGTAAAAACACAAAACACCACATTTTGCATTTTAATTCAACACATTAAAAAAAAAAAATTCAAGCACCTCTAGTTATGGGGACTAAAGTCTCTATCTCGCTTTTTTTTTTTTTTAAAGCCTTGTATCTTTCTTGAGCAAGCAATGCCCCTGGCATTCATTGCGCTGTTTGGGTTTGTTAGCCTATTTGTAAAGAAAGGAAAAGTGAAACAGGACCACAGGATTTTTCGAAGAGTCTGCCAGTACTATCAGGCAGAGGGCTCATTCTGGCTCTGCCACTCACAAATAGGCCCCAAAATGCTAATCTTGACTGAAAAGAGAAAATTTACAAATCCACTAGATGGCACTAAAAGCACAGCTATTCCTGAGATGTGGTTGAATAATAGGCTGATGTGCAACAGGAGAGTGTTCATAAGGAGAGGGTTCCAGTGCTGGAGTAAAATATGTGCACCTTGTTTTAGGAATGTGGAATGAGCTAGTTAGTGGAATAAAACATTGAAACTAGATATGGTTAGCACTATTTCCAAAAACGTGCCCATTGGATGTCAAAACCTTTGAAATAAACTTTCACAATGGATGACCGGTCCGAAATCTAATCATCATTAGAATTTCAAATCAACACACAAAGGCTCACAGGCTATTTTCACAATGAGTAGACATTCAGAGAGCCAAAAGTTCCTGTCTGCTAATGTAAAGCAAAAATCAGGTGTGGTGCTGACTCCATTTCAGACTTTCCACCTTTTTCCCTGACTCACAGCCAGATCCTACCTATGGATCTGGTGGCGGAACGAACGCTCCGTCGCCAGAAGCAGTCGCAAATGTGCCTTAAGGCACGTTTGCAACTCAGGAGTAAGAGAGGCCGGCTCCGTCGCCGGGATGTTCATTCGGCCGTTGGAGGAAGGTAAGGCTCGCCGGCGGCTGCATGGGCGGTCCAGGCAGAGAGGGAGGGGTAATAATAATTATTATTATTATTATTATTAGTTTTCTATTTTGTATTTCTAAGATCTTCAGGGCAAGGTGCTATAAAAAATAGAATCAAAGAGAGACTTTAGCCCTGTTCAGCCACTCTAATTGCACGGACATAGTCCAGGCAATAGGGAGGTTGTTTATTTCTGTATTTGTATACCGCCTTTCCCATCATCAGATTTCTCATCAGATTTATTCAAGATAGGCAGGCTTAGATAGGCAGGCTATCCTAGACCCAATAAGGGTCTTTACAATATTGTTCAATTCATATATAGAACCTTTCATTCTCCAGATGTTTCCCTTCTACGGTGTGGTCATCTCTCTGGCTGCACCCAGCTCATGCCTTCTGAGCTTCAGCAGTTAGCTACAAATCAAGCAAGGCAGGACCTCAAGTTGTTATCGCTCTTGCAGACTGACTTCTCTGCATTCCATTCCGCCCTCTCACTTGCACTGTTTATCCATCATCTGCATCCCCTCCCCAGTCCATCATCCAGCTGCATCTGCGGGCAAGACAGACAGGTGCTTATGCCTCCCAGCAAATGTCTCAAACTGCCTCCTGTTGAACCTGATGCATCTTCCTGTCTCAGGTCCTTTGGAAAAAGTTTCCAAGGCAGCACCTTTCCTGGAGCAGGAGCACTTCTGCTGATGATGTCACAGCTCCTGCTGTAGCAGAAATCCAGCCTTGTGCTCCACCATTCCCCACTCTTGAGCAATGCCCTCCCTGGAGGGGTTGTGAGAAAGGGGGCTTTCCGTGGTGGTGCCCAGGTTGTAGAAGTTGCTGCCCAAGTTGGACCCATCTCTTCTGCCATTTTGGCCAGATTTTTAGGGGGCTTTTTGTTTTGGGTTTGATCTGCTTCCTTCCATGGTTCTTCGTTTTTGTATTTCCTTGATGCTTGGTTTATTGCTTATACACATTTTAGCAGATGCATTTGTGTTGCTTTATTGATAATTATGTTATGTATTATGTTGCTTTTATTGTTTTGGGGGAGCTGCCTTGGGGTCAAGAGATGGGGTACACATATTTAAAAATAAACAAACAAAGGTCTGCACATTGTTAAGACAGAATAAGATGGCCTGTTTAAAAAAAAAAGGTTTAAAATTAATGACTCCCTAATGCTTTTGCTTAGAAATCTAGATTTTTTTCCCCTCTGCATGGCTAGTGATTTCTAGAATTGATTTTTACACATGGGCTTCTGTCTGAGTGCTTCTCAGAAAGGAGATTTTTCCTCAGTACTGATAGATTCAGGATCGGATGTGATAAAAGGGATAATCCCCAGTCTACCACTTGTGTAAAGAGGCAACCAAAGAAAAAGAAGCAGACTGGTAAGAGCGTTGAGGTCATGAGGAAAAAACTTGTCCTGTAGCAGATTTGTCCTGAATGCAAATATCCTTATGCCATTGTCTCTCCATTCCTGCAGAGGGAAGCAGAGGCCTATTTTATTACTAGCACATCTCTAGCTCTCCACTCTAAAGGCTCAATTAAGGCCATTTTCACAATGAGGATGATACTTAAACCAGTGCTTGCTTTTCCAGTGCATCTGTAATTTGCATATGAAACCTGCATTTATGTATTTATTTTGAATTTTTATTATATAATTAGAAAAACTACCAAAAAAAAAAAAAAAGGAGAAAATACCCTCATAACACTTACAGCCCAATCCTATTGGGCTTTAATACTGGCAGAACGAATGTTCCGCCAGCATTAACTACCCTATGGTAGTTGCAAAAAGCACTCCAAGAGTGCACTGCTGGAACACCAGCGGGAAGGCTGAGGATCACCGCAGACCTGCCGGTGCAGATAAGATGGTGTGGGAGGCAGGGCAGGGCGGGGGAGGCAGAACGGGATGGGGGAGGGTTGAACGAAGCAGTGGTGGGGTGGGGAGAAGGCAGAATGGGGCAGTGATAGGAGCGGTGGAAGGGTAGATTAGCTATGGGAAGGGGGTGGGTTCGGCAGCAGCAGGAGCTCCCTTCTAAGACCCGATCCCACAGTCCAGGTCCACACAGTCCAGGTCCAGCGATTTCACTAGCGCAGGTCTGAGTAGATCCCTCCGTGCCGTGGAGGCCAGAGGAGAACTCAGTGACTGCCCCCCCCTTGGCAGGACACAGCGCAAGCCATTTTGGGGGAAGGATAGGATTGGGCCCTTAATCAGTCCCAAACCAATCAAACAGAAATATATCAAAACATCAAGAGGAAAATTTTCATTAGGAATTTTTTTCCTCATGATGCTTTGATATATTTTTTGTATATTCCGTTGAACCCACCCCCTTCTCGGAGCTAATCTGCCCTTCCACCACTCCCATCACTGCCCCATTCTGCCTTCTCCCCGCCCACCACTCCCTCGTTCAATCCTCCCCCATCCTGTTCTGCATCCCCTGCCCTGCCTCCCACACCACCTTACCTGCATCGGCAGGTCTGCAGTGATCCTGCGGTGATCCTCAGGGAGCTCCAGAGCAGGTGAAAAACATATTACTATATATTTCAGATCATTGCCAAAGTGTCTTGCCCAATACGTTATGCAGGTGTGAACTAATTCTAGTAATAGAGAAAAGAAGTGCATGGTTGTAAAAATCTTGTTTCCCACTGTGATTTATCCTCCCAAAGATGTTTATACGCATACGCAGTTACCGTATTTTTCGCTCCATAGGACGCATGCATCCTATGGAGCAAAAAATAGGGGAACAAATGGAAAGGAAAGAAAAGGAAAACAAAAAAGGAAAAAATACTTACCGGGGCTTCAGAGAGGCCTGCACGACCATCACAAGTCCAGTGAGTGGTGGCCTGTGAGGGAACTGCAGGTTGCATCCTCTTTTCAGATCATTCATCACTACTTGAAGGCCTGGCCCTTTTGTCAGGTCTTTGTGGACATATTATAATTCTGTCTCTTAATAGAGGAGCTGGTTCTCCCTGTGTTACTCTTTTACTTTACTGTAAAGTAAAAAGGCAGAAGCCAGGTCTACCCATGGCTTTGAGCAGCCAAGGGCGGGGCGGTGGGGGTGCTAGGTATGCCACCGATCCCAGCTATTCCCTTTCTGCATGACCAGGGATAAATAATGCAGAATAGAAATGTCTGAGATCCATGTTGAATAGCCAGGAAGAGTCTCAGAAAATTCACCATCTTTGTTTGAAATATGCCAATAGCATGTTTCCCAAGACCTCCTGATGCCTGAGGTGGCATTGCAAAATGCTTCCCCCTTCACCTGATGATGTGCCAACCTCTACTCCTCCCACTCTCCAATGTTCTAGCTCAGCATTCTCCTCCCTTCTATTTCCCTCTTCCTCTCTGTCCCCCTCTTCCTTTACCAATCCAGAGAATGGGAAGTGGAGCAGTGGAGGCAAGTAGGCAGACAGAGATGGATGACGCCCTAACCATCTGCTGCCTGAGGCGACCACTTCAGTAGGCCTCATGGATGGGCCAGACCTGAGAGACGGTTAAGACGTTGGCATGATAATTATAAATATCTGAGGGGCTGTCATGTGGAATCAGTTGCTCTGGAGGGTAAGACCAGGACAAATGGGTTTAAATTACAAGAAGTGAGATGTCAACTGAACGTTAGGGAGAACTTCCTAATGGTACAAAGTGTTTGACCATCAGCCTCAGAAGGTGATACACTCTCCATCATTAGAGGCCTTTGAGCAGAGGTTGGGTAGCAATCTATCAGGGTTGTAGTTGTGAACAGTCTGCATTGGTAGGGGGCTGGACTCGATGATCTTGGAGGTCTCTTCCAACTCTAGGTTTCTATGAATCTAATGTTTAGAGAACTCCTTTAAAAAATGAATTACAAGACAAAGTCTTAAAAACAACATCTTAAAAATTCATCAACAGCTGAACAAACGCACCTTTATACAAACAGTTTTCATTCCATAGCCTACTCGGAAACCAGATTGTAATGGATTTAAGTTGCAAATTGTGCAGATCTCTTTTAGAATTTCAATAAAGGCAATTAGATTTTTTCTTTCAAAAAACAAAACCTTGATGCTTGCTTTGCACAATCATTTCTTTAAATGCAGGGCTGGGAATCTGCATTTGCTAAATCTAAGTCAAAATTCCTTAGCTGCTAGGGACATGTGCTTCAAATCATCAAACCTGTACAATATAGTTAAATTACCAATTAACCCTTACAAAAATTTCAGGTCAGGTCAACTCAAAGATCAAGATTGCATGATCACTTCTATTATCTCTATGAAACAATTTGGAATAAATGGTTGGGCAAAGTGTGCACTCTGGCCCCGAACAAAACATTCCTGTTTTGTGATTAATGGTTGTGTGGCTCACCTTTTGTCCCCTGATAAGCTGCACTTAACTAGTGTTTTTTTTTTCCATGCTCAAGAACCTATGGAAATCCACCCCCAAGACGAGCAGTAGGAAAGAAAAGGAAAAACAAATGCAAGGATTTGCATTTTGAGTGTTAAGCATATACCAGAACTTTTGAGACCCTGGCTCATGGTATATGTTTCGGCCTCATATATGCTATCAGGATTTATAAAACTAGTGGAACAGCAGTAGTTTGTCCTTTAGTTTTTAAATCCTTTTAGAGGATACCAACAACCTTGTACGTTGGTACTCAAAGAAGGGCACTTTGGTTTTGCAAGATGGGAAGACCCAATCAACGTCCCCTATCTTTACGACTGCTTCAGCCCCTTGTTCCGAGAAGAACTTTAGAAAATACAGGTGGGCCCCCATATCCCCTTATTCGCTATCCACGGTTTCAGTTATCCACGGATCGTGGGGACCCCCCCAGGCTTTTACTTTTTTCCCAGTAAGCTTCGTTTCTTCCTTAAAGAAACAGGAGAAACAGCCTCTGGCTGCTTATTACAGGCAAGTAGAATGAGACTAAGTACTAGAGAGGCTCTGCAAGGTTAACAGAAACCTTGCAGAGCCTCTCTAGGACTTAGTCTCGTTCTACTTGCCTGCAATGGAGGCTGCTTCTGTTTGTTTTAAGGAAGAAACAAAGCTTGCTGAAAGAAAAAATAAGAGCTGGGAGGGGCACGTATGCCTGCCTGCAGGGGAGGCAGGGTGGGGGGGGCCCTCAGGAAACCATGGAGAGGGTGTTCGCTCTTATCCACGGTTTCAAGTATCCACGGAGGGGCCTGGAACATATCCCCAGCGGACATGGGGGCCCACCTGTATCAGGAAGCTTCCTGGTGTTCCCCTTCTTCCCAGTATGAGAGAGAAGTGCCGAGATGTCCTCCCCCACTGCCATTCCATCTGGGAGGAAATGGGAGGCAGACATACTGCGTCTCTGCACTGAGCAGAACACAATGATGGTGTCGCCAGCCTTGAAGAATGTACAGGATTGCACTGTAACCCCTTGAACTGATTGCAATTATCATCAAGGATCAGATGTAGATGTGATCACATAGCTGCGCAAAACATTGTGAGCATTAGGTATGAGACACCTATATTAGCAATCTAAAAATGGCTTGACTCAGATGTAGGAACTTGTGAATGTTATTTGACATTAAACAACAGCTACAATGTTTGAATTTATAGCTGCAGGAAAAAAAATAATGTGATCTGGGGCATTTTTTTAGAACCTTAACCACTATGATTATGCAGAGCTAATTCACAGTGTCTTGCCTAAGAATGATAGCTGCTAATTGCTTTCATGAATATGGATCTGAAGACTTGCCTACAACAGGAAGGTGCTATGCACTTCAACAGTGTTAGATTAGCTATGGGAAGAGAGCGAAATCGTTTTCTCCTCAAGATGTGGTTTTCATTTGCTGCTGTTTTATTTTATTTTTGCACTTTTTTATTGATCTCGTTAACTGCCTTGAGTCCCCCAAAGGAAGAAAGGTAGAGTGGCCATTTTTGAAATAATGCTAATCATTTTTAGTAAATGTTATGCATATTATGGAATGTTATGCAATATTATGGAACCATTGAGACAGAAGTTGATATTTCCAATAGACAAATTCCCAAGAGGTCACTATGTCAGTCTGTTGCAGCAAAGACAACATAGAGACTTTTTGCTAGATTAACAGCACAACTGTGGCACAAACAAGACATCAGGTGCATTAAGCAGCATGCTCGGGTGGCGGAAATGTTTGAATACAGTAGAGATGTCTCCATAGGAACCACATCACTTGTAAGAAGAGAACCAAAAGTAGGGCCCTGGCTGAGGACCTATGCCTATCAAAGGTTCTCCCTGACTGGGCTGACCACCGAGTACCAGTGGCACGGCACCATCCAATGAAACATGAGGGCATAGAAGGGGGACAATATGGGTGACCTACTAGTGTACAGTTTTGCCTCAGAGCCCTCAGAAACCTGGCACTGACACTAACTATACTGGGACGGACGGACGTTCCGAGCACCTTTTGGACACAAAACCAATTATTTCATTCCTTTTGCTATGTTAACCAGTTTGTGAATGTTGTTTGTTGAAAAGCCTATATAAAATTTCTTACTACTAATAAAACTGGGGGCCCAGGAGCCACAAACTCAAACAACAACAGTAGCCATCTTACGATTCTTTCCAGGGCAGGCTCTTGTTCCCAGACTCCTCCAGGAGGCCCATGGCCTTCCCTCCAGTATTAACTCTGTTTCTGTATTAACTCCAGAAATACTTCATATTCTTCACTACAACACATATCGACATAGATACAGGAAAAATGTATAAGCAGCAGGGTCCTGCACGTGCTTGGCGCCAGTGATACCAGCATAAATAAAATGGGCTCGCTAGGGCCACAGGGGATAGTCTTCCCCCCTATCCGCGGGTTTCCGGTATCCGTGGGGAACCAGGAACCTATCCACCGTGGATACCGGGGACCTACTGTATAACTTTGAGGTCCTCCCTGGCAGATTCCAATTTGAAATAGGAAATTCCAAGCATACTTTTAATTTCCCCTTATTGCAAGCTCAAAAAGGTTACTTGACGGTCAAGACCACTGGTATAGAAATGTAAAAGAAAAGAAATTGAAAGCAAAATACATTTCCAACCAGAACAAAGGTATGCCAATAAAATAGCTACATTGACATATGCATCTGAGGGTTTTTTTCTTTCAAAGAAAAAGCTGCTGCTGGAAAATGTGAAGTATTTTACTTCTACCCCTATTTGCTCTTCTACTACAGATTCACTATACAAACACAGCTCTTATTCTGCCTGACAAAGCATGACGACAAGAGCAAGTCCACCAATACTATTTGGCCTTGCAAAGCATGAATAAAAGCAAAAGAGAAAAAGGATTTCCCAACAGAGTCAAAACGCCAATTCATTAGCTTGAACAACAGAGATGAGAAAACCTGCAACTAGGTTACCACAGTGTGTAGAATGAGTGTGTAGTGAGTGAGGTTACCACAGTGTGTAGAATCACAAATAATACTGTGATTATCATATTATTCACACTCATCTTTTCAGGGTTTCTCCTTGTCTCTTGGTGGAGTTTTTCATTGTAATTCCTTCAATGGAAAGATTGAGGGCTAGGGTATTGTAGGATTCAATCAGAAAAGATCTTATACACACACACACCCAGTCTATTAAAGCACATGAAAAAGGGCTTTCCAATTTTCCCTTGTGGAGACAGTCAAGGGCTTTGGCATTTGTACTGTCTTGTTTTCAAAAGGTGCAAACTACATAATGTACACAGGTGTTGGCAATGAATAGCCTGATAATTCATAAACTAAAAAGGAGCCTTGAGAAATGCTGAAAGGAGGACGGGTGAACCCTTTCCTCACTGGTTGTCCTGCTGCAGTCTAGATGTGGACCAGGTCATTTGCACGTCGCGTGCAATTTGCCCCCATGTATTTCTGCAAAGAGATCTCAACAGCGGGATCACTTCAACATCAACATCCCAACCTGGAAAAATAATACTGTGCAACCTTCTCAGTAATAAGAATTCCCAGGATTCGGCTCCAATACACTATCTAAGAGATTCCAAGACCCCTTTCAATAAATTATTGGCTTGCAACATACACATTGCATTGTTCTAGTTGTTGGAATTCCCACTCTAGGGGTAGCAGCTGTAAAAGTCAATAGTGCACAACAGCGTACATCACTGTAAAACATGCACATGTGTCACCGAAGGCTTTTGCTCTGAAAGCTGATAGTTTTCAGTGTTTAGCAGTGTTTCTGACTATATTTTATCGACTATATTTTACCAACCGTAGAGGAGCTAAATGCAAAAACCAGACAGGAATTGTGTGAGATGTGTCCCCTTCCTCAAGATCTAGAGAAGTAAGTCAGCAATCTCACATGGGATGGTAGAGCTGCACTTCTGGGGCATGGGGCTAAAAGCCTCCATCATCTGTTCACTAGTGCAAATCTAGTCCCTAATTCACATCTCCTGTATTCACAATCCTCACCATAAGAAGATGAAAGAGATAACATGATTGACCAAGGCCTGATTGTTCTACACAGCAAAAACAACAATCCCTGAAAAAACTTCAGAATAATAATTAAAACTACAAGCACCGTATAGTAGTTGGAGTTACTTCAAGCCACAAGCCTGTCTGCCCCCCTAATATCAGCTCTGGGTCCAAGGCCAAACTGACAGTGGCTAATTTGTAGCCCTGAGTTACAACAGCCTCTCTTCACTGTACAAGGCTAAGCAATGCATTTCTCCTTTGCAAGCACTCGGCTACCTCTTGATCACTGGGACCCATGACAGCTGTTGCCAGGCACCCTCCCCACTCAACACAAAGATGGGAAAGAACACCATTTTAAATTAAAGTGAGATTTTACCAAATAAGCCACTATGAAACACTTGTTTGTTAAAGCCACACAATAGCTTCTCTGGGGCCCAGCTCATTATATTCTTATGTCCACCATAGCCATTCACTTTTTTTTTCCTTTCCAACACACAGACACTGAAGAAATGAATTGTTCATCACATGTGCACTATGCAGTTTTGCACACCTTTTTAAGAAGGAGCCAAATGCTGATTGTTGCAATCTATACTCATGGTGAGTGGGGATCAGGGAAACACCTGCTCACTATGAGCTGAGCTTCAGAACTCCAACTGGTCATTTGCAGGGCTGGTTCTGCACTTTTGTCCAGGATCTCCAAGCAACAAGGTGCTCATTTACTAAATCCCGCCTTCCTTTCTGGTCCCAGCAGCACAGCCAGCCACAAGCATTCCACTCCAGCTTGTACTTACATTAACAAGGGGTGTATTTACACTACAAAATGTGGACAGCCATTTTGTCACTTCACTTAGCATTTGTTATGCCAATAAAGGTAACAAAACAAAACACTTAGCATTTTGGGGGGGGGGGGGACAGGGACAGGACAATGAGCTGTTTATCCTTGCCACCGAACTGATGGCTTTATTCTCTTTATTTTTTTAATGCTGGTTTTTGCTGTTATATTGACAGCTCACTCAATCATTTCATTTGTGCTGTTGTTAACATATTCTGCCCTACACTGTGATTAATGGGGTGTGTGCTGATGTTTGGGAATTCATTGTTGTATTTTATGACTATTGGTGTTTTATTGATTATGAATTTTGTTCGTCGCCTTGAGCTCTGGAAAGGCAGGATATAGATCTTTTAAATACATAAATACTGTGCATATATACATACAAACATTTGTCCTCTTTCCTTTTCCTCCCTGATTGGCCTTATCTTTGATTAGCTTGTAAGCAGCTTTTTATTATTATTATTATTATTATTATTATTATTATTATTATTATTATTATTATAGCTTCATATAGTGCCTACTAATTTTAGGCGCTTTCTAAAAAATAACTTCATCCCAGGATGCCTAGAACAGCAGTTCTCAAACTGTGGGTCGCAACCCACCATTGAGAACCTAAGCTGCCCCCTTAAGGATCGCTTAGAATCTTCTTCTTCAAATCGCGTCAAAACGGTGATCTTCGAGCACTTCCAGTTTTCGCGAAGCTCCCCCAAACCCTGGTAAGTGCCGCGCCCGCAACGGCAGTTTCGGTGGTGACAATCCCCCGGATTGTTGCCGCTGCTGGCTCTGCCCCCACAAACACTCAAAGTTCTCCCTGCCTTGCGGGGAGAACTTTGAGAAATGCTGACCTAGAAGTTATAGGGGGAGGAGTTAAGAATCTCTGACAAAGAAGATTCACCAAACTAGCAGTACACCTTACCTAACCACATTTCCAAGGATTCTTTGGAAAAAGCCAAGACAGTTAAAGTGATACAGACCCATATAAATGTAGCGTAGCTAGAACTTAACACATTTCTGACCTTTCACCTTTTCTGAATGGTAAAACGAACCAAAACAGTTGGCGGACATATTTTGGAATGACAAACATAGTGCAATCACACCACAAGTGTCATGATTCAGGATCTCTAAACACATTTCTTGCCAACAGGTTAACTGAACACACTACCATTTGGTGTTAACCAAAATTGTGGCCTTCACAAGACTGCAATTATTTATGGAGGACCTTCCTGTGTGGTTGTGCTTTTGAGGCTCACCATACATCAAGAATATGTATAACTGAGAAGTGGCTCTCAGAAGATTCCACCAGGGCAAGAAGGGACAACCCATCTCATCTATGAACGCATATGTATACTTAGAGAGGAGAATGTGCTGCTTAGGGAAACTTCTCTGCTGTCACAGGTTGGGGTCCTTCATTCTGCCTTCACAACTGGAGTGAACCCACATCTGGCACCAGGACGGAGATCTATCAGCATTGTTTGTGGTGATCAGCTGTTGCCTGGGACGTCAGGCACTCCATTCCCCGTTTAACAGTGGGGAGCCCATTCAAGCAGTGTTCAGTATGGGATAGGCTTGGCACCAACGTCTCAAATAGGTGAATTAAAGCACAGTTCCTCCAAAATAAACGTCTGTGAATATTCAAGAGAAGCGAAATGAGTTTCTGTAAGAAAAACGAAGCATCTTTCCTCACAACCCTAGTGTGGGGTCTTCATGCACAGTAGTGAGTGTGCAATTCTGTAGCACGTTTCTGGATGGGGGGGGGTCCAATGACTTTTTATGCATGTGGGACATCAGAATAAAACCTTCACATTTTCAATTAGGTTCTGCAGCCACTCATATTGATTGGCTTGCAAACCCAGTGATGATTATATCTTCTTTTTAGTCTGTAAAGGGCTTTGAACATGGTATCTATAATTGTGAATATTGTCCTCCTGTGCACCTGCACACATGAATAGGCACAGTAGCTCCACTGTTGTTGCAATAACTGCAACAAACTAGCCTTGAACTCCAAGCAGTGCTTTTCATTACTATGCAGTATTTCCTGTTCTATTATTATTAGCAGCAGACTCATGTTTTTCCTAGCTGTTAGGATGCTGCAAATGATTATCATTCTTTAGCGCCGATGATGGTGTGAGCATGCCATGAGGGAGTGTCTGTTGCACGCTCCTTTCATATTTAGTATCAAAGACAGTTTGGTCGTGACAAAACAGGTTTTCCACCCTGCTTTGAAGAAAAACAGAGAGATACCATCTGCCTGGATGTGTGAAGGTTTGCAGCTTTGCTAGAATGTGTTATTGCTACTCCTTCATCTACATTTTTATTGGAAGGGCAAACATTTAGCAAATGTTTTAGGGTCTACTCGCAAACATTTAGGGTCTACTCGCAATACAACTGACAGGGGCTAATGTGTTCTGAGCGCTACTTGCAGGACCGGCCTCTGCGCTAATGAATGACTTCTGTGTTTGTTCCACTGGTAACTGAACTGTTCCCGCGCTTTTGCACTATAATTAACTAGCCGTTGCGCTGACTTGCTTTACCATCTATCAGTCTTCAGACTGCTCCTTGAAAATGTTTCTGGGTTGAAAGAAACGAAACGTCGGGTTTCTAAGGTTGTGCTGTGGATTTTTAATGAATTTCTGCCTGCCTGCACTGTCAAAGAAATTTGAAGAGCACAAGCAGGATCAATTTTTGTTTTTATTCCAGTTGGACTTTGTGTGTTTTACATGGCTTCTGTACCCGTATTCCCCATTTCCATAAAAATTGTGGCTGGCCATGAAAGTTTCCGTTCGAAAATTTAGCAAAACATGAAGCTCAAGCCATACAGGTTTTTAGAACACAGTAGCAGTTCAGTATCAGTCATCAGACCCTAGTGTACCCCATCTCTATAGGGATGCACAAACAACCCTGTGTTTGCCCTGAAAATGCACAAGGACTTGCAATTGATCGATGCAATGGCTCTCAAGTGCACAAGTTGCCCTTCCCTCTGACCCCAACGCACCCAGAATCTTACCTTGGAGCAAGGTAGAAGTGAAGGCAGCTGTAGAATCTCCAGCCTCTCTTCATTGCTACCACCCTCTCTTCTTCCTACAATAACGGCACAATCCTGCGTAAAAATCCGGCAGTGGAGCGAGCACTCTGCCACCCAAAGCTGTTGCAAATGTGCTGTAAAGCACGATCACAATGACTTTAGAGTAAGGCCTCCACGCCAGCCATCCTCACTCTGCCACCGGATCGTCCATGCAGCTGCCGGAGGATATAAGTGATCCCCCGGCAGGCGCGGGGGTGGTCCGAGTGGCAAGGGAGGCCGGGGGTTGGTGCATCCAGCCCAGGAGGGGGCAGGGATGGCGGCCGCCATATCCTCATCACCTCCCGTGCCGGCGCGTCCTTTACACTGCCTCCTCTTACTTCTGCCAGCTAATTAGCTGGCGGAAATCCAAGGAGACCCATTGGGGTCAGGCCGCACTACACCGGGGGAAGGGGACAAATGTCCCCTTCTCCCGAGTAGACCTCCGGGCCGATCTTGATTGACCTGGAACGAGGATAGGATCCGGCGGGCGGCCTGAGCTGCCCTCCAGATAGTTAGGCAGGATTGAGCTGTAAGACATCCAGAAGCTAGCCTTGGGGCAGGGAGAAGGCAGCGGTGGGTACCACAGATCCTAGGAGAGTTTTTTCCTTGCCAAGGGCTGGACTGGGATTATTGTATTTTATGGGATCCTCGCATCCTCGGTGGGAAAATGATTATCTGAACAAACACCATTCCCAGCAAGAAGGTGGCCAAATGAGGGCCTGCAGGCCCTGTTTTTGAGCATCCCAGCAGAGGTGCTACCTAGTCACTGTTGAAATGGAAACAGGATGCTGGACTAGAGAGCCCCTTGCTCTGATCTAATAAAGCAGGTCTTCTGTTCAATGTAGCACACTGCCTGAATCCGCCAGCCATATCTGAAGAAAAGCAGTGCTATCGAATTACATTCCAACCAAAAGAAAAAGAAAAGTATCTGTTATGACAAGTGCTGCAGCAGGCCATTCACTCTGATCCTAAAAAGAGAGAATTAAAATATGCAGAATTAAACCCATTTCAAATCTGTTGAACTTACTTGCTATATTGCAGTGATATTTGGATGCTAAGATAGCCCAATAACTTTAGATCTGTGTGCTGCAATTGCAGATCATTTTAACTCCCTTAGCCAAGGTGCTTGTTGTTTCAATGAGGTCACAAACTTCAACACTTTTTATAGTAGTCTCTTTTTCTTTGGAGAAGGGGAAGGCAAAGGATGAGATGGTTAGACAGCATCACCGATGCAACGAACATGAAAATGAGCGAACTCAGGAAGATAGTGGAGGACAGGAAGGCCTGGCGGGATATGGTTCATGGGATCACGAAGGGTCGGACACGACTTAACGACTGAACAACAACAACAACTTTTTCTTTGAAAATCAAAGATTTTGTGCATAGATAGCAAATACATCCCTTTTACATTTAAGAACCTATAATGTACTTATTTGAAAGTCCTTTGTAGAATTTGGACATCAACAGTGGTATCATATATTCCCCGACAGTCCAAAACACTTTGGGACTTAGATCAGGGGTTCTCAACTCCCGGCCAACCGCGTACCACCTCCAGCGATCTCCTCGGGCCATGTACCACCAGAATTAAGTGACGATGACATCATTGGCACTTACTTCTGAGTTTTTAGCCAGAAAAGAGAGGGAGGAGGTTCTGGGCAGGCAGGAGGGCCATTTTCAGTACTCTCGAAAGGCTCAGCCAAAGGCAGGAGCCTCTCAGGAGCGAAAACGTGACTTCAAAGTAGCCTCGTTGGAGCGGGGTTCCGGCAGACCAGTGGTCCGTGTACCACCTCCAGTAAGCTGGAGTACCACTGCTGGTATGCGTACCACTGGTTGAGAACCCCTGACTTAGATTAATATGAGTTTTGTGCCCCTTTTATTGTCTTCTTTGATACAGATTTTGGTGGCATAAACCTCCTTTATGACTTCCTCATAGTTGATGACTTTAATAATTTCTGTAAAGGTATGAGGGAAATAATTTGGGAATGATCAGTTGGCTACTGGAGTGCAATACTTTGGGAAAACAAAACTTTGGATCATGGGTTTCCACTTTCCATAGACAAATTCAGTACTTTACCCTATGGACTCTGGAAGATCTAAATGTTCAAGGATGGCTTTCTGGGATGGCTTAGCCTCATATCATGAAATTTGCAGGGCTGCACATTGTCTGATTTAAGAAACCACAATTGCCTTGATTGCTTCCAGGCCAGGAGCTTGCAATGCCACAATCAACTCTAGCCTCAGTTCTAAAGCTCCATTAGCCTAGAGGCTATTTTCATCTTCCTGCCATGTATCTAAGTTATTAGCATTGAAAAGGAGCATGTAAATGTTGGGAAAGTGTTTATATTCCCTTCTGTAAGCCTTTATGGTCACTGGAGATGCTCAGCTACCCTGAGACATGGTTCATCATACAGACCAATGGGTGGCTGGTCACAGAGTCACCACAAGCTGTTTATGGATTTCAGGGATCAGATACACCACACGAGATGCAGAAAAACCCAAGAGTATATCCTTCGTGTGTTGCAAATGCAGCCCTTGACATACATTCCTTCTACAACTGTGTTTTCATAAGGTCATTGGAGGACAGCTCCTGCCTTTCTCTATCCATGCACAAGCTATACACATATTTTAAAAGGAGGTGGCAGCAAAGCTCAAGGTGAGGAGGTGGGAGACGCGCTCCAGATCAGATTGCCTCACCTCGCCCTCCTTGCCCACCCAGCAAGGAGAGAGGTGAGGTGGTGGTGGAGGTGCAGGTGTATGCACACGCACACAGAAAACATGGAGGGGGCAGCAGAATTGTTCTGCCTCAGCAGCACCCAATCTTGAACTGGACCTGACTGCTAGTGGCTCTGCAAGGTTTCCTCCTCTCAAAGAGTCACATAGCTTTTTTCCTGCTTTTCTCATCTTTCCTTTAGATTTGCTAGTTCGCATCCTTAATACTCTCTCTCTCTCTCTCTCTCTCTCACTCTCTCTCTCTCTCTCTCTCTCTCTCTCTCTCTCTCTCTCTCTCTGTTTCTCTTTTAAAGTTCCTGAATCTCTTTTCTTATTACTTATTTCACTACAGAACTTAGCATGATGAGGGATATGATGAATGCCCTGCTCCCCTCCCCCACTGTGTCAGTTTTTATTTTTGGACACTTCTAATCCCTCAAAAGCTTATGTGCTGGTGGTTCAGTAATCTAAACACTGCTGGGACATTCTGCTGCATGCACTGTCATTTCCTTTGTTTGAAAACTCCATCCCCAGACAACCATGTGCTGGATGTGGATTGGTCCTTCCCTACGTATGCCATAGCGAAGCCTGAGATTGGCAAGCACCTACTGATTGGACAGCCAAAAGTATCTGTCTAGGCAAGGGGTGGAATGAAATGGCTAGGTGGGTTCCTTTCCTCCATCAGGTATCTCTATGGCACTGAGGGCCCAATCCTATGCTTTTCCCCACCATAGCATGCAACCGCACCAAAACAGGCTATGCTGCATGCTATGGTGGGGGGTGGAGGCTTAGGAGGGGAAAGGGAAAATATTTTCCCTTTCCCCTCTGTAAACCCCTTGACTGTCAGTGGGTCTCCTCAGACTTGCACCTGCTCTTTGGCTGGTGCAAGTCCGAGGAGAAAAAGGGGGTTTGTTCCAGAGGGGATAACATCTGATGTAAGTCATCACCCATGCTGGGTGCCACCCACTACCGCCTCTGACATCCCCCCCCAGCACTAGATTTAGCATTAGATATATTTTGCAAGCTCTTGAGAACATCAGCTTTTGAGAGGAAAGAAAAAAAAGTTGCAACTCTTCTTGGTAGTCAAGAAAATTATGACATCTTCAGGGTTGCTTGAAACCTGAGCATCCACATCAACAGGTAAGAGAGACATCAAAAGCAGGCTTTCCATGTACAGCCTACAAGTATCCCAAGGTTCATCTGCACAGGCCCATTAAGTGGGTTGGATGTATTTGGGTTGGTCCACTGAAAGCCTGTGGTTTGCAAATGCAGATGACTGGAGCATCCCTGCAGGGAATAGTGTTCTATATACACTAGTAATGAGCACATTATTTATTTTATTTTATTTATTTTTCACATATTTATACCGCCCTTCCTCCAAGGAGCTCAGAGTGGTGTACATATTTCCTCCCCTCCTTTTTGTCCTCACAACAACCCTGTGAGGTAGGTGGGGCTGAGAGATAGTGACTGGCCCAAGGTCACCCAGGAAGCTTCGTGGCTGAGCGGGGATTTGAACCTGGATCTTCCAGGTCTAAGTCCGACTCCCAAACCACTACACCATCCTGGCTCTCTAACATTAACGCCTGACTGGCTGAGAATACAAATGGTCTGAATCCCTAGCTGGTGAGGAGCTTACACATAGAGCACTAGACATATGTGTTTATGACATGTGATCAGGGCAGTCTCAATACTTCTTGGCACCGGACAACGTGTTACATGCTGACTCCTCCCTTATCTGGTGATATGTCAACCTCTGCTCCTCCTATGCCCTTGATTGGAAAAGAATGACAGAAACGAAGAGGAAGAGTAGAAGAGAGCATGGTGGGCCAATGCTCTAGCCCACCACTCTGCCACACTTCCTCTTCCACATCATCCTTCTCTCTCTTTTTTTTTTCAATCCAGGCAGTGGGAACAGGAGCTTGGAGCTGAGTTGGACAATGAAGGGTCCCCCGCCAATCTGCTGCTTGAGGTGACCACCTCAGATGGCCTATTAGATGGGCCAGCCCTACATGTGATATGGTATACCTACAATTATCAACACAGAAGTGATACAGCCCATATAGAAAATGTGCCATGTTGGAACAGTCCTTAGACATGAACAGTGGTGTAGCTGGCATTCTTCCAAGGGGGCCGTGGGCGGGACGGTGCGTCTTCACGCTGCCTCCCCCCGTCACTGGAATGGAACGGAATCTTTTGGCTCTGATCCTGCTCCATTCTGGTGGTGGGGTGGGCAGGGCGAAGATGCATCATCCCGCCCACGGCCCCCTTGGGAAAACACCAGCTACACTACTGGACATAAAGAGGACATGGAACAATTTTTTAAGACTGGGATCCAAGCACCAGGGACACCACTTATTTCTTCTTTCCTATTGAGATGTTGGGGATATTTAAAAATTTCAATAGCCTCCCTATGTAAACGTTGATGGTATGGAAGGCAGGTAGAAAGAATCTGAGTGTTTTTAAAATCAATACAGTGCGCAGTTTTTATCATATGTTCTGCCACTGCAGATTTATCTGGTTGGTTCGGTCTGCAGTGGCGTTCACCCAGTTTTATAGCAATGCTTCTCATCGTGGACCAAACATTAGTTGCCCAGATTAGTTGTTTCTCCACTTTCAGTATTCTTTCATTCCCCACCTTCTTGCAATCCCAACATCATGATTCTCGAAGGGGTGGGCGTGAGATCTACGTGTCAGAAAATCAAAAACACTTGCACCAGCAGAACAAACAATGCACATACAAAACCAGTCAATCAGCACAAACGTGTACCAATCCAAAATGTGGTTTTCTTGTCATGAATCTTCGAGTAGTGTTTCAATAAAAGCAAAGGGCTGAGTACAGATCCAGAAGAAGGGGACCCTTTGCACAACCAGTTTCATTTGGAGTTGAGGGACGGAGCCCTGATTTATAGCACCACTCTTAAAAGCTGTTTGTTTCCAAAAGGACAGATTGAGAATTAACACAAGAGACAACGCTTGTCTCAGGGAACAGTCTCAGTCAGAGCAAAACGTCACAGTTAAACATCTAAGAGCACAACTGGCTGCTTCTGCAGAGCCTTCATTTCTAGCAGCCCAAACAGCCAATTAAGTTTCTGCTTCCCCCTCCCATGCCATGACAACTGCAGCCCCCCTGTGTGATATTGAGGAAATGGCTACGAGTTCCAAGCAGTTAACCAGACAAATACAACGCTGAAGGGCATAAGAGTTCTTTCTTCAATGAAATGTCCACTTAACACAAATTGCTCCAGTGAGTGGGCCCCATCTCAAGCAGATGGCACTTCAAGGGGAAGTAGTAATTTCTCCACAACACGTATTGCGTGTAACTTGGCCATCACACAATTTTGAATACAGGAAGAACTAGACAGATATTTAAAAGTTTGGAGAGTTTAGATGAACTTTTTGTGATCACAGAACTACTGTAGTGTCTGTGTGTCAGGCTGCTTCCTAGAACTTGTGTGTGTGGCCTACCATTTTTTATTTGAGTTGCTGCAAACGGCAGGCACTTTCAGCTGCCATTTTACTTTCCCCTTAACATTTTCCCCTTTTTATCTTCACTAATTTTCCATGTGGCCTCATTCTTGGAACGGTTTGCCTTGTTTTACACAGCATTTTCTTGCTGTTTTACAGTCAGTATTTCAGGGAGCTGAAGTTGTTACTGAGCTAAATTCATCTCTGGCATCACCTCATTAGCTTCAATGAATACACACCAGGGGTGAATCTACCCCACTGTGTTCAAAAAAAAGAAAAAAACTGTAAGACAATAATGTACTTTTTTTCACACATTGCTCTAAGCCCAATTGCTCTATGTGGAAATATAGAAATAAATTGAAAAAGGAGGGTTCATTTCAGCCTAATTATTCCTGGTATGATTTCTCACTGAGAGGAAGTACAAAATCTGGCTTCTCTGTTTGTTTCAGAAGATATTACATTTTCTAAGGGATTGATTAGTACCGACTGAAGATTCCCCCCCCCCCCGATAAATTAAATAAGAAATACAAATGAGAAACTGTATGGTCTCAGGGTCTAGTCCCTTGACCAATATGGACATGGTGGGTGAGCAGGGGGCTGCAGAACACAGTTTGCAGCTGCTTGGTCATGATCAGTGAGCTATATGAGCGATCCATGATAGGGGGCTGCAGGGGTAATGTTTTCCATTTCTTAACCATGGTTAAGGGATCAGGAATGAACTGCAAGATTCCATGGTCTTTCCCCCAGTCTCTTCAATCTCATACACATATTCTAACATTGTTTAAGGAGCTCAGCCAAGGACTCGATTGATCACGTGGGTCCTGATCATGAAACCAATATCTTACCAGAAGGGTTTGTGTACTGATTCTTTGAGAAAGATCGCTGCAACTGGACCTTACCCACGTGGTTGGTTGCTTCATTGTAGTGTTACCCCAGCCATGCAGGAATCACTCACACAGAAGCAGCTTCCACACTTGAAATTTAAAAGGCCTTCAGTGTATACACCAAACCACAGCACTTCTAATAAGAATATTCCCCACATGTTCAGAGACTGGGGGGAGGGGACGATGCCTGCTAGCCACAGTCTGGCAACCACATGTTTGGCATTAGTGTGACCTACTCACAGTTGCCAGGGGTTGTGATCAGTGATCCTGTCCATCCTCCGCCCCCTGATACATTCAGTGAATATGTGGAGTTGCCATATGAAGAGGGCTCATATTCTGGGCCCATTGTAGAGTTGAATATCTCCATAGCAAGAAGTCACTCATAGATAGATCAAACATGGAGACTATCTCTAGGCAAAAAAAAAAGACCCACCAGTACACACAGGGCAAGTGAGAGGACAGACTACAGGCAAGTAGTTCCATTTGCTCCATGACGGGCTGATTCTGGGCCAGTTATGTAACATTCAATTGTACAATTCCAAAGGGCCCATTACTTGACCTCATGATAAAAAGAAATCTGCTTGCAGGCACTCGCCAGTGTAAAGCTATAATAATAAATATGGAATACTGTAATGCTTCATGCAGTTTTCAGGAGGATATTGTTATTTTTCCTCTCAGTTGAGAAATGCCACAACAATAACCCTGTAATGCCCTAGAACAGCAATCTGATAAGCAGATTAGTTTTCAGCAATGTATTCATACAGCAGTTAAGTTCTTTTTTTATTTATTTCAGCTGTCTCCATTGGAGATTTATTTTTAAATACATGAACACACTTCATGTACTTATAATTCTGGCTTTTCAGACTATATCAGCCATTATGGGGAGGGTCATAAATAATAATGCTTTCTCATAAGTTCTAAGTGATGCTGTTGGCTGGCGTAATCATCTGTTATTGCAAGCATTTTCTCTTCAAACATGTTCATGCTCCAAGTCAGAAAAGCCATTAATACATGAAAGCAATGGCATTAAATGTGCTCACCTTACCTTGGTGCCTTTTGTGTTCTGAGATGTGGTAGTAGTTAAAGCAATTTATGTTAGATTCGAGAAGAAAGGAGAGCAGTTATGTGAAACTCGACAATTATGTGAAACTCTATGGCCCAATGCAATACTTTCCTCAATTACAGACACTTATACCTATTGATTTCATTTAGAGAATAGACATATATTCACTTACAGCAGATCTATTTAACAGCAGAAACACAGTCTTTTCACAGGCAATGTTTGTACACTACTCTGAAGTTTGCAAAATTTGCCTTCTCCATTAAGAAAATTCAAGCCCCCCTTTTAAGGGTGCCTTGAGTTTTTGATCGCCTTTCCCCACCCCAAACTGTCCCCTGAGTCTCCTCAGACTTACGCCAACTGGTGTAGGTCTGAGGAGACCCATTGGAGGCCAGCCGGCCTATGGGGGGGAAGTAAGTAACAAGGGGCCCAATCCTATCCAGCTTTCCAGCGCTGATGCAACCATCACTGGCATCACTACAGGGGGGGCGGAGCTCTAAGTTCCTCCGTGATCTGAGCCTCGGTTACACGGAGGAACGAAGCGCCCCGCCCCCGCGCCTTCCGAACCAGTCAAAGCAGTGAAAACAACGCGCAGGAGACTCCCTGCGTGTTGTTTTCACCGCTTTGACTGGTTTGGAAGGCGCGGGGGCGGGGCGCTTCGTTCCTCCGTGTAACTGAGGCTCAGATCACGGAGGAACTTAGAGCTCTGCCCCCCTGTAGTGACACCAGTGGCAACCATGCCAATGGGGCATGCTCTGCATCCTGCAGTGGGGAGGGGGGCAGTTACGGAGGCCTCCTCAAGGTAAGCATGTTCCCTTACCTCAGGGCTGCATTGCAGCTGGATTGGCACTGGAAAGTTGGATAGGATTGGGCCCAAAAACGTTTACTTACCTCTCCTGAGCCATCTGGTCACCCCTGCCATAGCATGCAGGCCATGGGCAGGGGGGGGGATAGGAGCAGGCCCTTAGGGACCTTCAGGGTCCCGTCTGGATGGAAGGCATGGGACAGAAAATCTTTCATGTACAGTATAAATGAATAAATCAAGTCTAAATATCAGAGGCACTACCTAGACTATTTCGAAGATAAGGTGCCACCACTAAGAAGGCTGTTTCCATGGTAGTCACGCTAGTCAGCACAAGGTTGGCTTGGCACACTAAGAAAAGGTCCTCAGAAGATGATCTGAACAGTTAGGCAGCTTGTGTGGGAGAAAGTCTTCTTTTTGGTACTCTGCCTCAAATCATTTAGAGCTTCAAAGGTCCAAGCCAACACTTTGAGTGGAGCCTGGAAACAAACTAGTGATCAGAGCAGATCTTTCAACACTAGTGAACCCTATTACAATCCATGCATTCCTGTCTTGCAGCCATATTCTGAACCAAGACTGTAACCTATGAAGGCTGGATACCATGTAAACAAGGACTCCATGCCTAAGCAAATGTTTGCGCAACACGTAGCTTGGCAAGCTATGGATCAGCATCTCTCCACTGCCAGGATTGCCTCTTCAAGCTAAAGGTGTGGGTACGTCACTTACAGCGCAATCCTGTCTAGAAATAGGACCGGCAGAGCTGTGCTCCGCCAGTCTAGGGTGTCACAAAGGTGCCGTAAGGCATGTTTGCGGCACCCAGTGAGTAGGCAGCGCTGGTGCAGAGACTGGCGCCACTCTGTGTGCCGCAGAAGAAGTGGAGTACCCACCGGGGAAGGTCCCGCAGGATGGGGGAGTGCATTCTGGGGGCATTTTGGGGCAGGGTGGGTGGGTAGGGCCCAAAAGAAGTGGGTGGGACTGGCAGAGAAGGCCTCCGCCTTATCCTATCCTCCCTCCCAGGCCTGTTTCTCCCGACACGGGCCTCCCAGACCCACACCAGCCAAATAGCTAGTGTGGGTCCAAGGAAACCCATTCGGGAGTCTGGGTAAGACCCAGGGTAAGAGAGTGAATGTTCTCTTCCCCCAAGGTGACCTCCCAGCTGCCTGCTCTGCGCCCTGGATGCGGCGGAGTCTGCACCCACCTCACTGCAGTGTGCAAAGTTAGACAGGATTGGGCTGCCTTTTGAATGTTCCCCCACCAAAAAATAAAAATAAAGATGGGCTAGGTTGCCCCAGTCATTACACCCGACATGTTCATTCCTAAACGCCCTGCCCTCACTTAACCCAAAAGGAAAATGGTTATTGTTCGAGGATCAATAGAGCTGTGTATTATCAGACCAGTCTTGAAAGTACTCATCTATTGCAAATCCTTTTGAAATTAGTAGCCATACTTGGGGTAAAAACGCAAATCCTCCCCTCAATTATATTTATGGAAATCTAATTCCTTCTGGTGTCTGAGCTGCATTCCAACAATACTATTTCCCTCCAAGGCAAGTAAAATTTCAGATGAGAGTACAAAAATAAAATGAGTGAAATATGATTATTGCTTGGATGAGCGAAAACATCATTTAATAGTACAGGAAATGAAAATATTAGAGCTCCTGATTGAAGCACCAGACCTTCAGTTTGAGACAGTCTGTCATTATCACCATGCTAAAGGGGCTTTTTGCCTCCAGGCCTTATGTCCTTTGTTGTTGGGCTGCCAAAGTACAGAAGATCATAAGGTCCAGAACTCCTTCCGAGGCTGGCTATTGCAAGCAGGGATTACAGAGGTAGACTGTCCTTCATGTCAAAGAAACCCCAGCACGGAATTCCAACCTTTGAAATGGAAGCAACCTTCAGTATGAATGTTGAAAAGGGTTATGCAAAGAGGGTCAGATCTACTGTGCTGCCTCAGGGCATAAGAGTATGAAGAAAGCCTTTCAGAAATTCAACAGTCTGTTCTTCTCTCCAACGTGTTCTGCATGCTTTAGGACAAATATAACAGCACAGCCTACTAATGCAGTAGTCTTTGTCCACAGCCCCTGAGGTGCTAAGAACCCTTCAGGTTTGTGTTACTGGGGCACATTCAATTAGAGATGGACAAAACCTACTCATCTTGATTCAGAATGTTTGGAGTCTTTCCAAGTGTTTTTGGAAAATTCTCAGGAAAAGCTCAAGCAGTTCCCAAGAATTCCTCAAAGAATGGAAAGACCCAACTGGAGAGCTCCTCCGTCATCATGAGACCCCTCGCCTGCCAGTTCTCATCCACCTCTCTGCCTTGCTTTCTCCAAACTTACAACGCTGTGGTGTGGGAGAAAAAATGGCAGCTAAGACAACTGACTAACAATGCAATCCTATCCAACTTACACCACCGGTGTAACCGGTGGTGCAGCGAGAACGGGAGGCCCCAGAACGGAAAGGGGATTCAAATCCCCTCCAAAGGGGGGGATTCAAAGGGGATTTAAATCTCCCCTCCGCTCCAAAGCCTCCCACCCTGCCCTCCCTTGCTGTTTACACCGGTGGTGTAAGTTGGATAGGATTGCGCTGTAAGACCCCAATCCTATTGGGAACTTGCCCTGCTAGAACTATCATTAAAGCAACACAAGGCCCTTTAAGGCAACATTAAACCCAGGCCGCCATTGTGCACTTCCAGGCCACTGCTGCAAATGGGCAGCAGTGCAGCATATGCAACAGTGGCTCCAGAATCCTCCATTGGTGTCAGTAAGTTGGTGGCAGACTAGGGGAATGAGTGGCAAAATGGCAAATGCGCTTCAATGTAAGTAAGTGTAAAGTGATGCATATTGGGGCAAGAAATCAAAATTTCACATATACGCAGATGGGTTCTGAGCTGTCTGTGACATCAGGACAGAGAATTTGGGGTGGCGGATTGCTCAATGAAAATGTCAGCTCAGTGTGCAGCAGTTGTGAAGGTCAGTTCCATGCTTGGGAGCATAGAAAAAGGGATCGAGAATAAAATGGCCAATATTATTATGTCATTGTACAAATTGATGGTGCCACATCTGGAGTATTGTGTCCAGTTCTGCTTGCCACATCTCAAAAAGGATACAGTGGAACTGGAGAAGGTATAGAAGAGAGTGATCAAGATGATTAGTAGGATGGGTCACCTCCTTTACAAGGAAAAACTACAGCATTGGGGGCTCTTCAGTCTAGAAAGAAGGCGCCTGAGGAGGGACATGATAGGCAGCCCAATCCTACTCACACACACACACACTGTGTGGTGATGCACCTGTGCCAACGTGGTGCACACTGAATCCTGTGGAGGAGTTTCAGCCTCTGGAGGCCTCCTCAGGGTAAGGAAACATTTGTTCCCTTGCTCTGGGGTAAGCCCATGCCAGCCTGCTGGGTCTAATCAGACCCGTGCCAGCTCTATAGCTGGCACAAATCCACATGGACCCTGGTTGGGAGATCGAGGCCGGGAATGGTATAGGATATCAACGTGTGCGGCTGCCTCCAGTACCACCCCCTTCCCTGCCCCAATTTGTCCTCCTCCCTGCCACACCCTGTTCTGCCCCCTCTCCACCTCCCTCCCACCCCCTGCACTAACTTCACTATCATCAAGACGCTCTTTAGTTCTTCTTCACTTTCTGCCATTAGGGTGGTATCGTCTGCATATCTGAGGTTGTTGATATTTCTCCCGGCAATCTTGATTCCGGCTTGTGATTCATTCAGCCCTGCATTTCTCATAATGTACTCTGCATATAAGTTAAATAGGCAGGGTGACAATATACAGCCTTGCCGTACTCCCTTCCCAATTTTGAACCAATCGGTTGTTCCATGGCTGGTCCGAACTGTTGCTTCTTGACCCGCATACAGGTTTCTCAGGAGACAGGTAAGGTGGTCTGGTACCCCCATCTCTTTAAGAATTTGCCACAGTTTGTTGTGATCCACACAATCAAAGGCTTTTGTGTAGTCAATGAAGCAGAAGTAGGTGGTTTTTTTGGAACTCTCGTGCTTTCTCCATGATCCAGCGCATGTTGGCAATTTGATCTCTAGTTCCTCTGCCTCTTCGAAACCCAGCTTCCTAGATGCCTTTAAAAAGCGGATTGGACAGATTGATGGAGAAAAGGTCCATCACAGGTTAAAAGTCATGATGACTGTATGGAACCTCTGGCTTTTAGAGGTAGTCTATCTTTTTAGAGGTGCAAAGGAGTGGCAACAAGATATGGGTATCTTGTTGTCTTGACTGCTCCCCTAGTCATCTGGTGGGCCACTGTGAGATACAGGAAGCTGGACTAGATGGATCCTTGGCCTGATCCAGCTGGGCTCTTCTTATGTTCATATGATGAACTAGAACCAAGGCCAAAATCTAACACCTTGCCCCCTACATGGCTTAGCATTGCAACCCAACATCTTTAAAACAGGATAGGCAATTGTTTTAAGAGGTTGAAATTGGGCTGATCAAATTTTAATTAGTATGCAAATATTTTAATAATAGATTTTGGCTATAAATGAAAAGCTGTGAAACCAGACCTTATCTCGAATAATGAATATGATCCCAGCATTGGAAGCACTTTCATACTGTAAGCACCATCAAGGAGGGAAGAAAGAACTGCATTCCTTTTCACCATCACAATTAAATTGCAGTTGTGGAACTCTCATCAATGACGCGCAGCAGAGGCATTAAAATGTTGGGCTTAATTATGTCTTCTGAGCAATATTCAACTACTAATATTTACCTCTGAGTCTACAACTAAATTGCATGTTTTCCAAATCCACAGAAGGCGCTTTCTGAAGTCAATATGCAGACTGCTTTAGGGGATGCTTCTAATAATTATGCTGTTGATTGGAAGTTTCTTCAATAATTTACAGGAACCAATGCATGTAAATTACATTTTTAAGCCAGGAAATCTGCTTATTGGCTGGGCTAACGAGCAGACTCTGGAGGTGTATCTTCTATTTCTTTTTTTTTTTAATCCATTTATTTTGCATGTCGGGATCTCAAACATGCCGCTGCTTTAATTACAAATCTTCCTACCTTTCTAACAAGGCACTTATCTAGTATGGCTGCATTAAAAACACTCAATTCACCTAAACTTCATGTTTTGATACAGTAGAGAGTGCTTTATGCTTCCTAGTGCCATTTTCCATATTCATCTTTGTCCCCACTCTCCTCAGCCTCACTTGCCCATATAGTCATTGAGTGTCCATGTTGTAAAATAACTCTTCACAGATCATTTTTGATCTTCCACAGATCACAGATCTTCCACTGAGCAGGAGGTCTGGCTCAGTGGAAGAGCTGCCGCCTCATATTCCTGAAGATCTGAGGATGCCAGTTTGAGAAACCGGAAGTACCCGTGAGCTGTCGAGAGCTGTTGACATGCCACTGACAATCTGCAGAAGCCATTGGTGAGAGAGACAGAAAATGCAGAGCACTCTGAGTGGGAGACAGAGTTGCCATCAAGTCGAGCGTGGGAGGCGAATGCCAGGGAAAAGCCAGACTGTGAAGGAAACCATCTGGAATAAAAGTATTCTATGCAAAATTACAACATGTATTGTATTGTAAAAACCCTTCGGGGTTTAGATAGCCTGACTATATGAACCGCCTTACATTAAAGTCAGAGGAGAAATCTGATGCCCAAGAAAAGGCGGTATATAAATACTGTTGTTGTTGTTGTTGTTGTTGTTGTTGTTGTTGTTGTTGGCCCGCCTTGGCCAATACATCTGAATAGTTCCTCTATAACATAATGAGGAGTGCGGGCCTGTGCACTTCTCTCCATCCACTATGCTCTACCTCCTCTGCATAATCATGCTCAACCTCATTGCTCGGTTTAAATACTACAGGTTAAATATGGATGGAAATGTCAGCTTTACTGCTCCTGCTGGCACCAGTGGCTCTCCATTGACAGATGGGTGGGATACCCTCTGCGCCAAATGTCCCCTACAACATCTTTTAAGCTGCAAGGGAAGCTGCTTCCTCAAACACGTTGGGGGTGGGCACAGAAATGGTGGCGGCTGATGTGGCGTGATCAGAGCAATGCTTTGCCCGCTGGATCAAAGGTTTAGCACTGAATTACAACCACCACTCCAGATGTAGTTTTTATTGAGGGCAACTTCTAATCATGCAGACTGGATGTCTGACTGAGCAATTATACTTGAGACTTTAAAATATAAGAGCCCAATCAGGCATTCATTCTGCATAAAGAAACTGCCGTTTCCTTTTGGGATCCACAAAAAGGTATCTTCTTAAATACGCAGATTTATACTGATTAATTTCTGTCCAGATGCCACCCTGGCATTTACCAGCTTCTTTGACAGACTTACGTCCTGTGTTGTTAGAGAGTTCAGAGTTCTCCCATATTCCAGATCATCCCAGTCTTAAAAGAACATAATGAATCTCAATTATTTGCACATTTCACACTTCCATGGGCGTAATGAATGTCCCTTACCTCACCCATAACAGCACTAAAGTGTCCTTTGCATTGATCAAGTGATACAGGGCTTTGTTATTCCAGAATTTCTGTCAGGCTTTACAGTATAAAATGTTAGGCTTGATTAGCCTAAAATATAAATGCACCATTTCATGTATTTTTCTGTTTAAATAATTGTCATTAATATTGTAATGCACTTGTTTTTCAATTCTTTTATGTTCCATGCATTTGCCATTTTTAAAACTATGGGTCCAGATGTCAGCTTTGGTGGCAGTTCACCTCTGCTTCTCAGCCTGTTTGAAGGAAAGGCAGGCAGAATAAGGCCACCGACGGGGAGGAACAGGGGGTGGAGATGCTGCGGGAGAGGGTCATCCAGCAGTGATAGCACACGCCTGATCCTATCCCTTCCGCCAGCAGCCACTCCGCTCCCTTTACCTCCTCAGACTTGCACCAGCTACATTGCTGGTGTAGGTCCAAGGAAACTCACTGCAGTGGCACTTATGGAGTTCGGCCACCGTATGTTCCCTCTAGGATCCGGCTGTTATTCCTGATCCCTTTTTAAACAACCCCTACCATAAAATTTGCCTTCTTTACCGCTGCTACACGGTACCATTGCTACACTGGATCAACATTTTCAATGTGTTATCTTCCACGATCCCAAGATCTTTCCTGATTTGTCATCAACAGCACAGATCTCATCAATGCATACGTGAAGGGGGGGGGTCGCTCCAAAGCACATCACTTTAGTCTTATTGACATTGTACCACATTTGCCATCTGGTTGTCCATTCACTCAATTTGGAGAGGTCCTCTTGGAGCACTTCACAAACGGCTTTGGCTTCAACCATGCTGGATAGTTTGGTGCAAACTTGGCCATCTTGCTATTTACTCCTAACACCAGGTCATTTACGAATGAGTTAAAAAGCATGGATCCCAATACAGAACTTTAGGAGATCCCACTTCTTCCTTCGTCTGTGGAAATTGCTCTTTTATTCCTACTCTCTGTTTCATGTTTGTATCCAGTCAGCAAACCATAAAAGGACCAGTCCCTGTTCCATGATAGCTAAGTTTACTCTATAGTCTTTGGTGAGGAAATTTGTCAACAGCTTTTTGAATGTCCAAATACACAATGCCAGATGATTTGCATGCCTTTTTGACACTTTCAGAGAACAAAGATTTTGCTTTTTGCAGAAGGAGAGTTTGTAATCTAATTGGGTAATTAACTGATGAATTAGTTACAAGTAAAAGAGTTCTTGGAAATGTTGACAGTTTTTGCTTTTTTGCCATGAAATCTAGACTTAGCAGTGGACAGTGAGGCAGTACACAAGGCAAAAGAGTACAGTGTGGCAGTCCAAGAGGTGTGGGATTCCTTTGGACACCAGGAGGTGTCAGAGACAGGGTGCTGGCAGAGACAGGGAGCGCCACAAGCACAGCATCATGCTGTGCCAAAAAGCACTTTTTTTGTTAGATAGGTGCAGCTGATGTCAGCAGTTTGTGCCCCCACCGGGATACCTACCCAGTCAGCATCTGGGCACTTGCTTGGGACCTGCATCCAACACCTCATCCTGGTACCAGAGTCTCCCACCAACTGCTGTCTGAAGCAGAACAGTTCCAAAACTGTTTTACTGTGGGAGGACCTGCTTGTGTACAGTGGGAGAGAGATCTCACCCCTTACCTGTTTCCTGTGGCACTGAGGGTGAAGCAGGTGCCCAGTTTCAGCCTCCTTACCTGCGCTTCTTCTTCTACACCATCAGAGGAGGGATGCTTGGGAGGGAAATGGTGACTGAGTCCACAGTCCAGTTCAGACATGGCTGCTTGTTATGTACACGAGCAGCGGTGGGTCTCAGGCTCAGTCAGTGGTGTCACTAAGGGAGGGCCAGGGGGATGCTGTGCCCTTGGGTGACAACCACAGTTTCCTCGTGAGGAGGAGCCGCAGTGGGATTTTCGTGCTCTGCAGCAGCTGCTTTTGAGTCCTGCCCTCCCGCCCGCCCTGAGTCATGGAAGGCTTGACATGAAGCCTTCCGGGAGCGCAGAGGGCAGGGCAATGACGCAAAACGTGTCATTGCCGCTGCCCCGTTGGGGCGAGCTAGCTACGCAACTGGGCTCAGTGACTCCCTGTTCCCCTCCCTTTCCATCCAAGTGCAGGAGATGAGAAGCTTCAGATCACAGTTGGTAACAAACCACAGTTTCCTGTCCCATGAAAGTGCTGGTCACTATTTCAGCAGAACAGATCAGACTTGCGATTCCCTTTTTGGAGCACCAAGGATGGCAATCTTG